>CM062220.1:13372670-14113505 GCA_031216235.1 Syzygium jambos
TGTACTTCGTTAGTTACGTATTGCTAAAGGTATGCCGAGTTGTATGTACAGCAGATAGTGCGATTGCATGGAGTACCGGTGACCATTACGTCAGATCGCGATCCGAGATTTACGGCCAATTTTTGGAAAAGTCTGCAAGTGGCCTTAGGAACGAAATTGCAGTTCAGCACGGCTTATCATCCACAGACAGATGGCCAATCAGAGAGAACAATTCAGACTCTGGAGGATATGTTGAGAGCTTGTGTCGTAGATTTTCAGGGCAAATGGGAAGAACAACTGCATTTAGTGGAGTTTGCCTACAATAACAGCTACCAGCAGAGTATTCAGATGGCGCCGTTTGAGGCATTGTATGGTAGAGCGTGCAGAACACCAGTATGTTGGAATGAGGTTGGTGAGCGCAGTATTACCGGGCCAGAGTTAGTACAGCAGACAGTTGAAGCCGTTGAGATTATCAGGGACAGACTGAGAACAGCGCAGAGCCGTCAGAAAAGTTATGCCGACCGGAGACGACGACCCTTAGAGTTTCAAGTGGGAGATCATGTATTCTTGAAGGTATCGCCGATGAAAGGATTATCCCGGTTTGGTAAGAAAGGAAAACTCAGTCCCAGGTACGTTGGGCCATTTGAGATATTGGAGAAGATTGGTGATATGGCCTATCGTCTTGCCTTGCCGCCTAACTTGTCGCAGGTACATAACGTATTCCACGTGTCGATGTTAAGAAAGTATGAACCAGATCCGACCCACGTTCTAAGGTACGAGGAGATAGACGTGGACGACAAGGTGTCGTACGTGGAGAGACCAGTCAGGATTGAGGACCGAAGAGATCGAGTGCTCAGGAACAAGACTATCCCGATGGTGAAGGTTGTATGGGAGCACCATGGCACAGAGGGCGCTACTTGGGAAAGTGAAGAGGCCATGCGGCGTCAGCACCCCCAGTTGTTTGATTAGACGGGATGGAAGTGTAAATTTCGAGGACGAAATTTTTGTAAGGGGGGAAGGATGTAACAGCCCGAATTTCGATGTAATTTCTGGGATTAATAAAATGAATGTTATCTCTCATTTCATTTGAGTACGACTCGCCCAGAGCTGATCACTCTTGGGATACTAACCATTGAGGAATGGCTAATTAGGACACTAGTACGTGGACCAGGGACTTAGTCGCGACTCGGGTGCCGATTTGAGAAAGAATGAGGGAATGTTGTGAACCAGTGAGGGGCCGATCTTAGGAAAAGTGATGGAAATGGTATGGCCAAGGCCAACGATGCACAATTGGGATCGCAGGTGATTCTGCTTAACCGAACGTGCTCGTGGTCAACCAATCCTGAACTCGAGCCAAATGATCGTGACCCCGGGATTAGTAATAAACTCTCTTTCTCTCGATGATCGGAACCGTTGAGACTCGGACAACCCTAAGTCGATACGCGTATACCTAAACAGCCGCCTGTTGGTGAGAGTTTAGAATAATTGAAATTGAGAGAGAGTTGTTCACGGAATTGAGCCCAGACTTCGATGTCGGATTTCGGGGACCCAACGGACTTATTTTAAGATTCTGACGCCAGAAAATGTTAGCCACTCATATATGGGACGCTTGGGTGTGAAAAATGGAATTTTGGTTCGGGACGGCAAAAAGACGAAATTGCCCTTGGACTAATAAGACTTAATTCCGAATTTTTGGATTTAATTTGGGTTAAACCAAGGTGGGTTAAGTTAACTAAAGTGGTTAAGGTTTGGTTAGGGGCAAAAGACAAGATTGCCCCTCAATAATTCATTTGGATTGATGTTAGCCATTGGATTAAAGGGTAAAATGGTCAAGTGCTTGGATGAGTGACACTTGTCACCCCAAAAGTTGAAAGTGACAAGTTTGACCAATTTGGTCTAGCCTTTCTCTCTCTCCTCTATCTTTCACGCCACCCTCTCTCTCTCTTCTCCCTCTCTCCCCTCCACGTTCGGCCACAACACTCCACCGTTCACTCCCCCTCCCCTTCGTCCTCTCCCTCCTTCGTTCTCTCCTCCCTCTCGCCGATCAAACCAGCCACCGTCGCCACCTCAAGCAGCAGCTCGCCGGAGCCGTGGGCCACGGCAAGGACGCCGTGGAGGGCCGGTTCGTCCACCAAGCCGCCGTCTCAGCCGTGTTCTTCTCCTCCCCCTTGGACGTCCCCAAATCAGCCGCTCAAGCCGCCGTGAGCCGCCGTTGGCCGTGGGAACCAGCCACCGCCGTGAGTGCCGCCGTGAGCCGTCCTTGAGCCGGAAGTCTAGATGTACATGTTCCTCCCGCATATCGTCCACCCCGACGTGAGTTTTGTACCTAAACTTAGATTAGGCTCTATTGTGTTTAGTTGAGTTAGTTTGGATTGATTTGTGGAGTTTGAACTAGATTAGTGTTTGTTAGTGTTTGTAGAGCTAATGGCTGAATTCATGTGGTTGTTGAAGGTTGATATGAGGTGGATTTATGGCTGATTAGAGAGTGCATGATGGCTGTCCATTATGAGTGAAATTCGGAGCCCTTGAGTGGTTGTACTAGAAATGGTGTTTTTGGTGCTAAATGGGCTTGTTTTGCAAGATTAAGCTATGTTTATGCCTATATGATTGAGTGGGACCTTGGCTGAACATTGGAGGCTTAATTGGGGTGTTTTGAATGAGTTTGGGCTATGTTTAATTTTGGGGTTTAGACTTGGCCGAATTGCACATATTAGAATACAAATGCTAGAAAGTGTTCATTGGTTGTAAATGTGGGTAAATGTTGTGGCATTTGTGTTCAATGATATGAAAATGCATGTCACCACTTGATATGTTGAGATTGATATGTGAAATGGCATTGTGTGATTTTACGGTGTGACATTGCATTATGTGTGATCACGGTAAACGCCCTGAAAAGTGTGAAATTGGGCTAAGATAAAATTGAGATGTGTGATCACCTAGTGGCCTTCGGGTCGTGGCCTTCGGGTCGTTCCGTCTGTTGCGTTTACGCGAGACGATGCCCGGTGAGACCGGAAGACGACCATCCTCATGCACTTTGTAGCAGGCTCTGGTTCGTAGGTGAGCGGTGTTGCGCCTGAGGGCTAGAAGACACCGGGCCGGGGGCGTGTTATATACGCTGGCCATGGAGTGTTGTGGCCTTCGGGTCGGGCCTTCGGGTCGGAAAGTTGTTGGCCTTCGGGTCGGGCCCTATTGTGGGTCGTGAGATTAAGAATAATCTGAACATCGCATTATGTGAATTGCGAATCGTGCAGCATTGTGATGAGATCTTGAGAATAGTGAGCATGTGACTGCATGAGGCATTCGTGTGGGATGCGATGATTGAGTGAATTGAACCATTTAAGAAGATGAGCACATGTGTGCGGAGAACGCCTGCCCGTATGTACACGTATGTGGGTGTATATATATGTTGTTGAATTGCACTAACTTGCAGGGGTTGAATCACGTTGATACACTTTGAGTCTTATGTTGATGGCTTGATTGTTTGATTTTGGTCTGTCTTGAGACACACTTTAGCCTAGCCTAGGTTTAGGTATTTGATTCACTGAGCTAGTCTCACGGTTGTTGTAAAACCGAAACATTTCAGAGCCTACCCCCTAGGATGTTGGAGCCGCCTCCACTTTTTGGGATTCCCAGACAGATTTTGCAGTCCGTGGAGCATTTCCCAGCTGGAGAAGGAGAAATGCATGTTAGGTTTAGGTCAGTTGTTTATGTGAATACGGGTGAGGATGAGCATCTGAAGCAAGAATACATAGCCTGGTGTCGCAGAGCAGCGGACGGGACCCTCAGTCGACCTATCCGTACCTTTGACATCCCAGTAGACGCTGATGGTGAGTTAGCGCCGGTGATTGCCGATGGCGAGGTGGTTGACGTTCCTCCACCTGGCGCTCCGCCAGCTGTCGATGCCCAGCCAGGCCCTGGAATTTGGTATGATGAGTTAGAGCCGGAGCCTATGGATGAGGACGAGGATGACCCCGAGCCAGAGGTGATGGATCAGGATGATGGGGATGGTGAGGTCGATGAGGTAGGAGATGATGTGAACATAGATGCCGTCGAGGATCAGGTGGATCAGGAAGACCCAGACATGGACGTGGACGAGCCAGGACCGGGTAGCAGCTCTTCTGAGGAGTTAGCAGAGTCTTCCGACGAGCCCGACGATTCCAGCGATCCAGACTTCGAGCCTTAGAGAAGTTGGAGGATGATAGGGATCCCTACCCTTTTTGTTATAGTGATCCTTAGCTCAGACCCACTCACCCGGCCACCGACACTTTTTGGGATTTGTGGCCTTTTGTCTTTGATGTTAGCCTGACCTAGACCCGTAGTGGATTTGCCTGTATATGTATCTATGATCTTTGTATAAACAGTTTGTTGTTATATATATGAGAATGAGGTTTTTCCTGATGATGATTTGTTGGTTTGGCTTCCTTGTTCATCTTTATTAGTCAGGGTTTGTAATTTGCTTCCGCATGTGTTTTTATACTCTGTTTGTTGTTGGGTCGGCGATGTCTCCTGGGGACGTCGCACTCTGATCGACCGAAGTGGTAAGGAGATGCTCGCGTTCCGATGTAACAAATTGGGTTCAAGCATCCATAGGGATTATATCACACGTAACCTCATCTTGATAATGTTTCCCAATTGAAAATGAGATTAATGCTTGTTTAGTTACCTTCACATCACTCCCCTTGTTTAGCCATTGGAGTTTGTAAGGCTGAGGGTGTGACATCGTAGGTAAACTTAACTTTTCAATCATGGTCGCGGAAGCAACATTAGTGCAGCTACCACTATCAACAATGACATGGCATACCTTCCCTTTGATGGTACATCTTGTTTGAAAGATGTTCTCTCTTTGCTCTTCCATAGACGCCATATTTGAATTCAAGGACTTGCGAATCACAAGTAGTTCACCATCATCAGGTTGCTCCACATACTCTTCCTCTTCATCTGAATCCCAAATTGGTTCATCTTCTTCGACGTTAGTTTCTTCGACTTCTTTGAGAGTGATTGTGCGCCGATTGGGACATTCAGATGCAATATGCCCATATCCTTGACATTTGAAACATCTTCTCTCCTTAGCGGTTGTCATGGGCTGAGAATCAACTTTTGCCTTGTCCTTTCTCACCGTGGTCTTCTCAGCTTGAAAAGACGAACTCCCTTTATGAATGGTTTGTAAGCCGATTTCTTGGAGGTGTCTTGTTGCTTCTCAACTTTATAGGCAAGCTTGCATACATCAAGAAAACTCCAATATGGCTGTAAATCCACTGAGTCAGCAATATGTTTCTTCAAACCACCCAAATAACGAGCGATTATTTGTTCTTGGGACTCAGAAACATCACACTTCATCATGAGTTGTTCAAATTCCCGAGTATACTCTTCAACACTCAGATCATTTTGTTTCAAAGAATGAAGCTTTAAGAACAGATCTTGCCTATAGTTCTCGGGTAAGAAACGCTTCTTCATCTCTCTCTTCATCTTATCCCAAGTACGAATTTTGCTCTTTCCCTCACGAACTCGCTGAGCTTTAAGGTTTTCCCACCATAGGCTTGCATATTTTCGCAATTTCAAGGCTGCAATTTTAACTTTCTTCTCCTCCGAATACTCCTTATATTCAAACACTCTTTCTATTGTATGGAGCCAATCAAGGAAGTCATCAGGTGAGAGTTTACCTTCAAACTCTGGTATTTCAACCTTAATATCAGAGTCATTCTTTTGAGGACGAAATCTGGGCCTCCTCCTTCCTTGAATCTCATCGTCACTTGGCTGCTCGTGAAAAGGATCGTCCTCTTCCTCTCCAGAACTTACGTTGGAAGATGCTGCTCCTCGATCATTCAAGAGCTGCTGCAATTGGCGTCTGAGATCTGCGATTTCTCGTTCCATTCGCATAGAGCGAGCTTGTTCAAACGTCAATCCACGTTGAAATTCGTTTGCCATTTCAATACTCAAAGTCTGGAGCGTTTTAGGGACTGTAATAAGTGTTTAGGCCTGAAAGAAGTGATTTTTAGGCTGGTAAGTGTTTAAGAGGGTGTTTGGAATAGGAAATTTCGCACAAATGGAACCTTTTCCCACAGACGGCGCCAAATGATGCGAATCGGTATCGCTTGGTTGCGAAAAGGTTAGGTTTTGTTGTGCGAATACAGAAGGATAAATTGGACGAGCTCACCACCAGGTTTGGATATAGGTCGAACCACCACCAAACAAGGATACAGATGCTCAAGGAGGCTCACCACACTTAGAATCCACTAAGTGATACAGAAACCTTAAGTTTTGCAATAGAATTGCAAGAGAAAACTCTCAATATTCATTCCAAAATGGTCATCCCCCTAAGTGACGCCCAAGAGGGTTTACATAGAGTTCAATCAGTTTCTAACAACCTTATTTAATTCCTAAGACTCAGCAAAAACTTTGAATCTAAACTTAGAAACTTGAAATCATTAAAATAAAAGAAGTTGGCAACGAGAAGATGACATTTAATGCTCTTGACCAGATTCGCACCACTTCCACAGCAATTAATACTCCAAGTTCGGACTGTTCACGCACTGTTCATTAAACCACCAGAATGACTTCAATGCTTCTCTTCAATCAGCAATATATGTAGTGAACTAATTCCATGTAAGCATAATAACAAGTGGGGCACAAACTGAAGATGTTGGTGTGACGCATGCATCATCCTCCCTTTGCTGAAAAAGATTTGTCCTCAAATCTTGATAATCTTCGTCTGACTCATATGGAGTGAGATCTCGAACATTAAACGTTGCCGAAACATTAAAATCACCTGGTAGACCAATCTTGTAGGCATTGTCGTTGATTCGTTCCAAAACCTTGAATGGTCCTTCGGCTCTCGGCATTAGCTTCGACTTGCGCTTAGAAGGAAATCTCTCTTTTCTCAAATGAATCCAAACTAAGTCTCCTGGATGAAAAACAACAGCTCGCCTGTTCTTATTAGCCTTTTTCTGATAAATCTCATTTTGCTTCTCAATTTGAGATCTGATCTTTGCATGGAAATCTTTCATCACTTTAGCGCGTTGATCAGCTTCATGATGCACCAAATCCTTGGTTGGCAAGGGCAGCAAATCCACAGGAGTAAGTGGATTGATTCCATAAACAACTTCGAAAGGAGAGCACTTTGTGGTGCGATTAGGAGCTCGATTGTAGGCAAACTCAGCATGAGCAAGCTTTAAGTCCCAATCTTTCTGATTTTTGGACACTAAAGTTCTCAATATAGCTCCCATCGTACGATTAACAACTTCGGTCTGCCCATCGGTTTGTGGGTGACATGATGTGCTGAATAGAAGTTTTGTGCCAAGCTTACTCCATAAAGTCTTCCAGAAACCACTTAAAAATTTGCTATCCCGATCTGATACAATAGTGCGAGGAACTCCATGGAGTCGAATGATCTCACGAAAATATAAGTCAGCAATGTGAGAAGCATCGTCGGTTTTATGGCAAGGCACAAATGAGCCATTTTCGAGAATCGATCCACAACCACCATAACAGCATCCTTTTGCCTTTGAGTTCTCGGCATACCAAGGACAAAATCCATACTCACAGCTTCCCATGGAACTTTAGGAATTGGCAATGGCATGTATAATCCTTGTGGAAGAACGTGGCTCTTGGCCTTTTGGCACGTCACACAGCGCTTAAGGATACTCCGGACGTCCTTCGCCATATTTGGCCAATAGAAATGTTCTTGTAGCATAGCCAAAGTTTTGTTGACTCCAAAATGACCAGCAATACCACCTCCATGAACTTCTCGAATCGATAACTCCCTTGTGGAACTTTGAGGAACGCACAACTTGTTGTCTTTGAAGAGAAAACCATTTTGGATATGGAAATGGTCTATTGCACCTTTCTTGCATAGAGTTCTTTGATTACCTCAAATCCTAAAAGCTTGGAATCCATCAAGGTCAGAAAAGAATGTCTCCGGGAGAGTGCATCAGCCACAACATTCGTACGTCCAGTCTTGTACTTGATCACAAAAGAATAGGATTGAAGATACTCAACCCATTTAGCATGCCTTTTATTCAGCTTGTGTTGGCCATTGATGAACTTCAAGGCCTCGTGATCTGAATGCAAAACAAACTCCTTTGGCAGCAAATAATGGCTCCAATGCTCGAATGATGGCATAAAATTCTTTGTCATAGGTTGAATAGTTCAGCTTAGAGCTATTGAGCTTCTCGCTAAAATAAGCGATTGGTCGATTTTGCTGAAGTAGAACTCCTCCAATTCCAATGCCAGATGCATCACATTCAACTTCAAAAAGCTTTTCAAAGTCGGGAAGTGCAAGGACCGGGGCCTCACAAAGCTTCATTTTAATAGCCTCGAAGCTTCGCTGAGCCATAGAAGTCCATAAAAACTTTTCTCCCTTCAAGCAATCGGTAAGTGGGGCAATAATAGTGCTGAAATTTTTAATGAAGCGACGATAAAAAGAAGCCAAACCGTGAAAACTCCTCACGTCATGAACAGATTGGGGTGTCGGCCAGGTTTGGATTGCTTCTATCTTACTTTCATCCACTTGAATGCCTTCACTTGAAATAACATATCCCAAGAAGACAACACTTGAGGTAAAAAAATGACACTTTTTCAGATTGCCAAATAATCGCTGAATACGCAATTCTTCAAATAGCTTCCTCAAATGCTGTAAGTGTTCTTCCTCATTTCGGCTGTAAACAAGGATATCATCAAAGTATACAACGACAAATTTTCCAATAAATGGCTTCAGAATATGGTTCATTAGCCTCATGAACGTACTAGGGGCATTGGATAACCCGAATGGCATGACAAGCCACTCATAGAGGCCTCCCTTGGTCTTGAAAGCCGTTTTCCACTCATCACCTTCCTTCATTCGAATTTGATGATAACCACTTCGAAGATCTACCTTAGAAAAAATAGTGGCACCATGCAATTCATCTAGCATATCATCAAGTCGTGGAATAGGATAACGGTACTTTACCGTAATTTTGTTGATGGCACGGCTGTCCATACACATCCTCCACGAACCATCCTTCTTGGGGACCAAAATGGCTGGTACAGAACATGGACTCAAGCTCTCTCGTACGAAGCCTTTGGAGATCAGCTCATCTACTTGTCGTTGAAGCTCTTTAGTCTCCTCCGGGTTGCATCTATATGCCGGTTTGTTTGGTAACGGTACGCCGGGCATTAAATCAATTTGGTGTTGAATCTCCCTCTTTGGAGGTAAGCTGGATGGCATCTCTTCAGGGAAGACATCAGCAAACTCATTCAGCAATGTCATGACTAAAGGATGAATCAAATCTTCACGGACCACATTCTGCTCAAGCAAAAGTAGCGCATAAATTTGTTGCTTCTTCAAGCAAGTTTCACGAAGTTTAGCCTGGCTAAGAAAATGGCCAGCTACTCCATTCTCTTCATGTCGAGCACGTTCATCACAGCTTGGAGACAATGGGGGTAAGAGTGATTCTTTTCTGCCCTAAATGGATAGAATAAGTATTCTTGAATCCATCGTGCATCGCCTTTCGATCATACTGCCATGGTCTTCCAAGTAACAAATGGCAAGCATCCATAGGGATTATATCACACGTAACCTCATCTTGATAATGTTTCCCAATTGAAAATGAGATTAATGCTTGTTTAGTTACCTTCACATCACTCCCCTTGTTTAGCCATTGGAGTTTGTAAGGCTGAGGGTGTGACATCGTAGGTAAACTTAACTTTTCAATTATGGTCGCGGAAGCAACACCTTAGTGCAGCTACCGGTCGATCAGCAGTGCGACGTCCCCAGGAGACATCGCCGACCCAACAACACTCAGAGTATAAAAACACATGCGGAAGCAACTTACAACCCTGACAAATAAAGATGAACAAGGAAGCCACACAAGCAAATCATCATCAGGTAAAACCTCATTCTTATACATATATCACCAACTGTTTATACAAAGATCATAGATACATATACAGGCAGATCTACTACGGTCTAGGTCAGGGTAACATCAAGGTCCAAAAGGCCACTAATCCAAAAAGTGTCGGTGGCCGGGTGAGTAAGGTTTGAACTAAGGATCACTATAACAAAAAGGGTAGGGATCCCTATCCCTACCAAGGTTGTCCAATTGGATTGAACTGGATCGTTTTACTATCACAATCCACTACAGCCTTCTGCTGCACTAACCAGTCCATTCCAACAATAACATCAAAATCGAACATGGCCAACACTGCCAAGTCGATATGGCTTTCCACACCACCAATCACTATCTTACATGCAGGCCATCCAAATGAGACTATCATCCTATCATTCAACGGAGTAGATACGCATAACACAGTCTCAAGCAGAATAGGTTCAAACCCAACCAATCTAATAAACTGTTCTGACACAAAAGAATGGGTTGCCCCCGGATCAAACAAAGCATAGGCTGCATGGTCTCCCAAAGAAATCGTACCTGTGACCACCCCTGGCGCTTTCTCCGCATCCTTGCGCGCCATAGCGTACACCCTTCCTTGGGCTGGTGGTCGTCCTGGGTTAGTCGCTGGGGAAGGTCCACTCTGATTCCCCGTCCTAGGCGGATGGGCTGGTGCTTGCGATCCCGCTGGACGCATCTGAGGACACGACCTAATCTGGTGGTCAAAACTCCCACACCTGAAACATGCTCCAAACCTGCTCGTAGGCGGGTTAGGCTTCCCAATGTTTCTCCTCACAGGTGGAACGAACCGTCTATTCCCAGTCATTGGCCTCTTCCCCAACCTGCGATTATCTCTATTAGGCATAAACCGTGATCCTGAGGCGGCGGCCCTCTCTTGCTGATCTCTTTCTATGATCTGAGCCCTCTCGTACATCTCACGGTAGTCCTTAAGGTTATGAGATAGAATCTGGCTCCTGAGGTCCGGTTTCAATCCATCTCGGAACCTCCTAGCCTTGTCTCTCGGATTCACCACCAATGTAGGTGCGAACTTAGCCAATCTTGCAAATTCCCTCTCGTACTGGTCTACTGTCAACTGTCCCTGGCGCAGTCTCATAAATTCCGACAACTTCCTTTCCTGCGCTACCTCAGAGAAATACTTCTCATAAAAGTGTTCCACAAACACAGCCCAAACTAACTCAGTACCTGCAGGGAATACCCCATCCTTTACCGCATTCCACCAATCATTGGCACCGTCCTGTAACTGATACACTGCTAAGTCTACTCTCTCGGTATCGGTGCACTTCAATACATTAAACGCCTTTTCCAACGCCTCAACCCATTTGGGCGCTAACTCTGCATCGCCCATACCATTGAACTTCGGCGGCTTAAGCTTCAGAAATTGCTCAACTAGCTGGGGCATCTGTCTCGGTACAACTGGTTGTGCCTGTTCTGCCTGATTACCCGCATTACCGGCTAACGCTGCAGCTTCGGCTGCCTGTGCATGTGCGGCTGCCCTCTCCTGAGCCTGCAAACCCATGATATGCCCTATCTCACGAAGGGTCTCCATAACTTCCTCCATTCTGGGGTCTCTGGCCTCTCTGGGCTCGGCTCTCGGTTGCTCTTGGGGTTCCTTTCCTCTTCGGCGACTCATCTCTCTCACTAAGCTGGCTACTCAACTACCTGCTATAACCCCACTAAGGAGTCAAAGACTTAAACCATACTAACCCAGTCTAAGTCCTAGGCAGGTATCAAACAACAGTCAAACAATCACATGCGATCTAGCACTGAGCACAATACATCACCCAAGGGAACATGTGTACTCACCTCAGGTCCTGACGCGCCTGCACCTTCGGGGTTGAATCACTTACACAATCAATCAATCAAACACACACAATTAAGAGACACACCTAGCACACGAGGTCACCTAGTTGGCTACCCTTGGTCATCGCTCCTTATCACTCCAGGCTTCGACCACATGGATAGAGCTGACCTTGCTCTGATACCAATTCAATAGCGGGGATGTCACGCCCCGAACCCAACTTACCCATCGGAACGCGAGCATCCCCTTACCACTTCGGTCGATCAGAGTGCGACGTCCCCAGGAGACATCGCCGACCCAACAACACTCAGAGTATAAAAACACATGCGGAAGCAACTTACAACCCTGACAAATAAAGATGAACAAGGAAGCCACACAAGCAAATCATCATCAGGTAAAACCTCATTCTTATACATATATCACCAACTGTTTATACAAAGATCATAGATACATATACAGGCAGATCTACTACGGTCTAGGTCAGGGTAACATCAAGGTCCAAAAGGCCACTAATCCAAAAAGTGTCGGTGGCCGGGTGAGTAAGGTTTGAACTAAGGATCACTATAACAAAAAGGGTAGGGATCCCTATCATCGTCCAACTGGTCTAAGGCTCGAAGTCTGGGTCGCTGGAATCGTCGGGCTCGTCGGAAGACTCCGCTAACTCCTCTGAAGAGCTGCTATCCTGCTCTGGCTCGTCCACGTCCATGTCTGGGTCCTCCTGATCAGCCTGATCCTCGACGGCATCTATGTTCACATCATCTCCTACCTCATCGACCTCACCATCCCCATCATCCTGATCCATCACTTCTGGCTCGGGGTCGTCCTCGTCCTCATCCATAGGCTCCGGCTCTAACTCATCATACCAAATTCCGGGGCCTGGCTGGGCATCGACAGCTGGCGGAGCGCCAGGTGGAGGAACGTCAACCACCTCGCCATCGGCAATCACCGGCGCTAACTCACCATCAGCGTCTACTGGGATGTCAAAAGTACGGATAGGTCGACTGAGGGTCCCGTCCGCTGCTCTGCGACACCATGCTATGTACTCTTGTTTCAGATGCTCATCCTCACCCGTATTCACATAAACAACTGACCTAAACCTCACGTGCATCTCGCCTTCCCCAGCTGGGAAATGCTCCACGGTCTGCAAAATCTGCCTAGGAATCCCAAAAAGTGGAGGTGGCTCCAACATCCTAGGGGGTAGGCTCTGAAATGTTTCGGTTTTACAACAACCGTGAGACTAGCTCAGTGAATCAAATACCTAAACCTAGGCTAGGCTAAAGTGTGTCTCAAGACAGACCAAAATCAAACAATCAAGCCATCAACATAAGACTCAAAGTGTATCAACGTGATTCAACCCCTGCAAGTTAGTGCAATTCAACAACATATATATACACCCACATACGTGTACATACGGGCAGGCGTTCTCTACACACATGTGCTCATCTTCTTTAAATGGTTCAAATCGCTCAATCATCGCATCCCACACGAATGCCTCATGCAGTCACATGCTCACGATTCTCACAATCACATCACCATACTGCATGATTCGCAATTCACATAATGCAATGTTCCATTTGATCTTAATCTCACGACCCACAATAGGGCCCGACCCGAAGGCCAACAACTTTCCGACCCGAAGGCCCGACCCGAAGGCCACAACACTTCATGGCCAGCGTATATAACACGCCCCCGGCCCGGTGTCTTCTAGCCCTCAGGCGCAACACCGCTCACCTACGAACCAGAGCCTGCTACAAAGTGCATGAGGATGGTCGTCTTCCGGTCTCACCGGGCATCGTCTCGCGTAAACGCAGCAGACGGAACGACCCGAAGGCCACGACCCGAAGGCCACTAGGTGATCACACATCTCAATTTTATCTTAGCCCAATTCCACTCTTTTCAGGGCATTTACCGTGATCACACACAATGCAATGTCACACTTGCACAATCACACCATGCCATTTCAAATATCAATCTCGACATATAATGTGCGTGACATGCATTTTCATGCTAATGAATACCAATGCCATATCAATGACACAAAGGCCACAACAATTATCAACATTTACAACCAATGGACATATTCTAGCATTTGTACCATAACATATGCAATTCGGCCAAACCAAAATCCCAACTTCAAACATGGTCAAAACACACCCAAAACACTCCATTTAAGCCTCCAATGTTCAGCCAAGACCCCACTAAGACATATAAGGCATAAACTTGGTTTAATCTTGCAAAACAAGTCCATTTGGTCCTAAAAACATCATTTCTAGCACAACCACTCAAGGGCTCCGAATTTCACTCATCATGGACAGCCATCAATTCCACTCTAATCAGCCATGGTTTCACCTTAATTCAACCCTTAACAACATCCTCAATTCAGCCATTAACCCCACAATCACTAACAAACACACAACTAACTTAAACTCCACAAATCAATCCAAACTAAACCAACTAAACACAATCAAGCCTAATCTAAGTTTAGGTATAAAACTCACATCGGGGTGGACGATTTGCGGAAGAAACAAGTACATCTAAACTCCCGGCTCAAGGACGGCGGCTCACGGCACTCCCGGCGGTGGCTGGTTCCCACGGCCAACGGTGGCTCACGGTGGCTTGGGCGGCTGATTGGGGACGTCCAAGGGGGAGGAGAAGGACACGGCTGAGACGGCGGCTTGGTGGGTGTTCCGGCCCTCCACGTCTTCCCTTTGCCGTGGCCACAAGTTCCGGCGAGCTGCTGTGGGAGGCGGCGATGGTGGCTGGTTTGATCGGCCGAAATGGAGGAGAGAACGAAGGGGAGAGAGGGAGACGGTGGAGGCTGGCCGAACGTGAGGGGAGAGAGGGAGAAGAGAGAGAGTGGCGTGAGGGAGGAGAGAGAGAGGAAGACTAGACCAAATTGGTCAAACTTGTCACTTTCAACTTTTGGGGAGGACAAGTGTCAACCATCCAAGCCATTTGACCAAACTACCCTCCATCCAATGGCTATGAATCATTCCAAATGAATTATTGAGGGGCAATTTTGTCTTTAGCCCCTAACCAACCTTTAACTACTCTAGTTAACTTAACCAACCTTGGTTTAACCCAAATTAATCTTTAAAATTCGGAATTATGCTTAAATAGTCCAAGGGCAATTCCGTCTTTTTGCCGTCCCGAACCAAAATTCCATTTTTCGCACCCAAGCGTCCCATATATGTGTGACTAACATTTTCTGGCGTCAGAATCTTAAAATAAGTCCGTCGGGTCTCCGAAATCCGACACCGAAGTCTGGGCTCAATTCCGTGAACAACTCTCTCTCAATTTCAATTATTCTGAACTCTCACCAACAGGCGGCTGTTTAGGAATACGCGTATCGACTTAGGGTTGTCCGAATCTCAACGGTTCCGATCATCGAGAGAAAGAGAGTTTATTACTAATCCCGGGGTCACGATCATTTGGCTCGAGTTCAGGATTGGTTGGCCACGAGCACGTTCGGTTAAGCAGAATCACCTGCGATCCCAATTGTGCATCGTTGGCCTTGGCCATACCATTTCCATCACTTTTCCTAAGATCGGCCCCTCACTGGTTCACAATATTCCCTCATTCTTTCTCAAATCGGCACCCGAGTCGCGACTAAGTCCCTGGTCCACGTACTAATGTCCTAATTAGCCATTCCTCTATGGTTAGTATCCCAAGAGTGATCAGCTCTGGGCGAGTCGTACTCAAATGAAATGAGAGATAACATTCATTTTATTAATCCCAGAAATTACATCGAAATTCGGGCTGTTACATCGTAGGTAAACTTAACTTTTCAATCATGGTCGCGGAAGCAACATTAGTGCAGCTACCACTATCAACAATGACATGGCATACCTTCCCTTTGATGGTACATCTTGTTTGAAAGATGTTCTCTCTTTGCTCTTCCATAGACGCCATATTTGAATTCAAGGACTTGCGAATCACAAGTAGTTCACCATCATCAGGTTGCTCCACATACTCTTCCTCTTCATCTGAATCCCAAATTGGTTCATCTTCTTCGACGTTAGTTTCTTCGACTTCTTTGAGAGTGATTGTGCGCCGATTGGGACATTCAGATGCAATATGCCCATATCCTTGACATTTGAAACATCTTCTCTCCTTAGCGGTTGTCATGGGCTGAGAATCAACTTTTGCCTTGTCCTTTCTCACCGTGGTCTTCTCAGCTTGAAAAGACGAACTCCCTTTATGAATGGTTTGTAAGCCGATTTCTTGGAGGTGTCTTGTTGCTTCTCAACTTTATAGGCAAGCTTGCATACATCAAGAAAACTCCAATATGGCTGTAAATCCACTGAGTCAGCAATATGTTTCTTCAAACCACCCAAATAACGAGCGATTATTTGTTCTTGGGACTCAGAAACATCACACTTCATCATGAGTTGTTCAAATTCCCGAGTATACTCTTCAACACTCAGATCATTTTGTTTCAAAGAATGAAGCTTTAAGAACAGATCTTGCCTATAGTTCTCGGGTAAGAAACGCTTCTTCATCTCTCTCTTCATCTTATCCCAAGTACGAATTTTGCTCTTTCCCTCACGAACTCGCTGAGCTTTAAGGTTTTCCCACCATAGGCTTGCATATTTTCGCAATTTCAAGGCTGCAATTTTAACTTTCTTCTCCTCCGAATACTCCTTATATTCAAACACTCTTTCTATTGTATGGAGCCAATCAAGGAAGTCATCAGGTGAGAGTTTACCTTCAAACTCTGGTATTTCAACCTTAATATCAGAGTCATTCTTTTGAGGACGAAATCTGGGCCTCCTCCTTCCTTGAATCTCATCGTCACTTGGCTGCTCGTGAAAAGGATCGTCCTCTTCCTCTCCAGAACTTACGTTGGAAGATGCTGCTCCTCGATCATTCAAGAGCTGCTGCAATTGGCGTCTGAGATCTGCGATTTCTCGTTCCATTCGCATAGAGCGAGCTTGTTCAAACGTCAATCCACGTTGAAATTCGTTTGCCATTTCAATACTCAAAGTCTGGAGCGTTTTAGGGACTGTAATAAGTGTTTAGGCCTGAAAGAAGTGATTTTTAGGCTGGTAAGTGTTTAAGAGGGTGTTTGGAATAGGAAATTTCGCACAAATGGAACCTTTTCCCACAGACGGCGCCAAATGATGCGAATCGGTATCGCTTGGTTGCGAAAAGGTTAGGTTTTGTTGTGCGAATACAGAAGGATAAATTGGACGAGCTCACCACCAGGTTTGGATATAGGTCGAACCACCACCAAACAAGGATACAGATGCTCAAGGAGGCTCACCACACTTAGAATCCACTAAGTGATACAGAAACCTTAAGTTTTGCAATAGAATTGCAAGAGAAAACTCTCAATATTCATTCCAAAATGGTCATCCCCCTAAGTGACGCCCAAGAGGGTTTACATAGAGTTCAATCAGTTTCTAACAACCTTATTTAATTCCTAAGACTCAGCAAAAACTTTGAATCTAAACTTAGAAACTTGAAATCATTAAAATAAAAGAAGTTGGCAACGAGAAGATGACATTTAATGCTCTTGACCAGATTCGCACCACTTCCACAGCAATTAATACTCCAAGTTCGGACTGTTCACGCACTGTTCATTAAACCACCAGAATGACTTCAATGCTTCTCTTCAATCAGCAATATATGTAGTGAACTAATTCCATGTAAGCATAATAACAAGTGGGGCACAACCTTATTTGAACACTCTGTTGGTAGCTGTTATTGTAAGCAAATTCCACTAAATGTAACTGCTCTTCCCATTTGCCTTGAAAATCCAATACACAGGCTCTCAACATGTCTTCCAGGGTTTGAATTGTCCTCTCAGACTGGCCATCCGTCTGTGGATGATAGGCCGTACTGAATTGTAACTTGGTTCCCATGGCCACTTGCAGACTCTTCTAGAAATTGGCCGTAAACCTTGGATCACGATCCGATGTGATCGTCACAGATACTCTATGAAGGCATACAATTTCTACACATATAACTCTACGTACCTTTCTAGCTCAAAGTCCTTTCGTACTGCCAGAAAGTATGCTAACTTAGTTAAACGATCTACTATGACCCATATTGAGTCATGCCCTCTCTGGCTCCGCGGCAATCCCGACACGAAATCCATCGTAATATGCTCCTATTTCTACTCAGGGATTTCTAGTGGTCTTAGTAAGCCACCTGGCTTGCAGTGATGTGCCTTTACTTGTTGGTACGTTAGACGCTTGGCCAAATGTTTGGCCACATCCTTCTTCATACTATTCCACCAATAGTGTTGACGTAGATTCTAGTATATCTTGGTACTACCCGGATGGATATTATACTGACTTCGATGAGCTTCGTTCAGGATCTCCTCCTTGAGTCCTTCATCCTCCGGTACTCATAATCATCCACGAAATTTTAAAGTTCCATCATTAGATACTTGGAAGTCAGACTTCCTTTTTGCCTCATCCATTTCAACAATTCTTTGGATCTGTTGGTCCGTAGACTGTAGTTCTCTTATTCTAGCTTGGATCTCCGATTCAATCCTTAACGCCGCTAACAGATTAGACATCCGGCTCACTTCAAACTTGAACTCTGAATCTCTGAGCCTTTCCAATAATGTCTACTCTTTGACCATTAGGTGCTCCATACTCGACTTGTGACTTAAGGCATCGGCAACTCGATTCGCCTTACCATGGTGATACAAGATATCGCAATCATAGTCCTTTAGAAGTTCCATCCATCGGCACCGCCTTATATTCAACTCCTTCTGCGAAAATAAGTACTTGAGGCTTTGATGATCGGTATAAATCTAGAACTTTTCTCCACACAAATAATGTTTCCAGATTTTGAGAGCGAAAACGATAACAGCTAATTCCAAGTCATGCGTCGGATAATTCATCTCATGGGGCCTCAATTGGCGCGACGCATATGCAACCACTTTTTCATGTTGCATCAAAACACATCCAAGCCCTCTCAAAGAAGCATTACTGTAGATCTCGAATCCTCTAAGTCCAGATAGAATGGTTAACACTGAGCTGTTGTTAGCCTATACTTCAGCTCTTGGAAACTTCTCTCACATTTATCATCCCATTCAGACTTAGTTTCTTTCCTCAGCAGCCCTGTCAATGGCATAGCTATCGATGAAAATCCTTCTACGAATTGCCTATAATAGCCAGCCAAACCAAGAAAATTCTGGATTTCTGTTACGGATGTCGGTCTCGGCCACTTAGTCACCGCTTCGATCTTGGTCGGATCTATAGAAATCCCATCTCTAGAAATAATATGTCCGAGAAATGCCACTCGACTAAGCCAAAACTCATACTTGCTGAACTTGGCGTACAACGCGTGTTCCCTTAAAGTTCGTAGCACTTCAGACAAGTGTACTTCATGCTCTTCAGGGCTCTTCGAGTACACTAGTATATTATCAATTAAAACTATCACAAACTAGTCCGAGAATTCCTTAAACACCCGATTCATTATATTCATAAAAGCAGCTGGGGCATTTGTTAATCCAAAGGGCATAACTGTAAATTCATAATGCTCGTATCTTGTCCTGAAAGCAATCTTGGGGATGTCCTCATTTCTGCTCCTCAGCTAATGATACCCGATCCTCAAATCTATTTTGGAAAACATTGAGATTCCTTGTAACTGATCGAACATATCATCAATCCTCGGCAACGGATACTTGTTCTTTACTGCCACCCGTTTCAACTACCGGTAATCTATGCACAGCCTCAGAGTTCCATCTTTCTTTCTTACAAACAGGACTGGTGCTCCCCATAGAGACGCACTAGGGCGAATGAAACCCTTGTCTAGTAATTCCTGTATTTGCACTTTCAGCTCCTTCAATTCTGATAGGGACATCCGATATGGTGCCTTCGAAATTGGCTCCGTCCTAGGAGCCAGTTCAATCACAAACTCCACCTCTTGCTCAGGCGGTAAACCCGGCAATTCCTAAGGAAAAATCTTGAGGAAATTGCATATCACGGGTATATCTTCCAACTTAGGTTCTGCCACTGTCGGATCCACAACATTCACTAAATATCCTTCACACCCCTCATCCAGCAACTTATTCACCTCTAATGAGGAAATCCAAGGGATCGAGGTTCCTCCTCGATTTCCCTGAAACACAAAACTAGGGTGTCCATCCGGGTTAAATTGGATCGTCCTATTGCTGTAATCCAATACAGCTTTTTGTTGGACTAACCAGTCCATCCTAATGATCACATCAAAATCGAACATGGCCAATACTGCCAAGTCGATGTTCTCTTCCCTACCCCCAATAATTATCTTATAATTAGGGCATCCAAAAGAGACTAGCACCCTATGATTCATGGGTGTTGACACACAAAGCACATCCTCAAGCAATACTGGTTTCATACCAACCAACTTAATAAATTGCTCTGAAATGAAAGAATAGGTCGCCCCCGGATCAAATAATGCATAAGCGGCATGATCACATAAGGAAATCGTACCTGTGACCACGCCCGACGCATTCTTAGGTTCTCTGCGCGCCATGGCATAGACCCTTCCTTGAACTGGTAGTCGCCCTTGATTTGCCGATAAGGGATTCCTGACTTGACTCCCTGCTCGGGGCTGTTGCTACTGGAGCATTATAGGTGATTCTGAGGGACGCATCTGATGGTAATTTCTGATCTGGTGCTCCATACTCCTACACTTGAAGCACGCTCCAAACCTACTTGGCTAGTTACTTGGCTTCCCAATATTTCGCCTAACAGAGGGAACAAATCGTCGGTTGCCCGTCACTGGCTTCTTTCCGTAACGACGATTATTCCTATTCTAGATAAACCGCGATCCCAAAGCGGCTGCCCTTTCCTGCTGATCCCGCTCAATAATCTGAGCTCGTCTATATATTTCTCCATAATCTTTGATGTCGTGTGACAAAATCTGGCTTCGAAGATCCAGCTTCAATCCATTCCGGAACCTTCGAGCCCTATCTCTTGGATTTTCTACTATTGTCGGGGCAAACTTCACCAATCTCGCGAACTCTGCTTCATATTGGTTAACAGTCATCTGACCTTGGTGCAATGGCATAAACTCCATCAACTTCTTTTCCTGGGCGTTCTCCGAGAAATACTTTTCATAAAAATTCTCAACAAATACCGCCCCAGTCGGGGCCGTTCCTTCTGGAAATAGTCTACCTTCTATGGCATTCCACCAATCATTAGCACTATCCTGTTACTGATAAACCGCCAACGTTACCTTCTCTTCATCAGTGCACCCTAAAACCTTGAAGGTTTTCTCCAATTCTTTCACCCACCTTGGTGCAATCTCGGGGTCACCACGACCATGAAATTTAGGCAGCTTCAACTTTATAAATTGTTCCATTAATTGGGGCATTTGTCTAACCCCTGCTGGTTGAGCCTGCCCTTGCTGGGCTTAATCTCCTCCAATATCAGTAATCGGTGCGGCCTCAGCAGCCTGTGCATAAGCTGCGGCCTTTTCTTGAGCTTGCAATCCCATGATATGCCCTATCTCACGTAGGGTCTCCATTACTTCGTCAAACTTGGGGTCTTTAGCCTCTTGGCCTCCCGTACTAGGTTGACCCTAGGGTTCCTTGCCCCTTCTTCTACTCATCTTCACAATTCAGCTACTCAACTACCTGCTATAATTCCACTAAGGAATTAAAGACTTAAACCAATCTATCCCAATCTAAGTCCTAGGCAGGTCTCAAAACAACAATTAAACAATCAGCATGCGGCCTAACAAGATCAACTCAACACATCACCCAAGGAGTTCGCATATTCACCTTGGGTCCTGCCGCACCTGCACTTTAAGGGTTACATAGCCAAGCAATTCAAACACAATCACAAGCAGTCAGGAGGTACATGTAGCACACGAGGCCACCCTACTGGCTACCCATGGTCTCATTGCTCCTTATCACTCCAAGCTTCGACCTAATCAAATCGAGCTAACCTTGCTCTGATACCAATTCAAACGGGGATGTCACGCCTCGAATCCCACGGCACGCAACATCCCTACCTTAGTCGATTTATGTGCGACGTCTCAGGAATCGTCGTCGACCCAACGCCCAAACAGAGAACAAGCACAAGCGGAAGCAATAAATAAACAAACCCTGATAATAGCATCAATACGAGACAATGAATAGCACGGCAACAAACAACACGACTGAAAATATGTACATTTTATATTACTATCAAAAACCCCTTTTCACAACATCTGATAATATACAATAAAAAGATATAACCAACCAAAATCTGCTACTAGCCACTACTAAAAAAAAAGGTATAGGTGGCTAGGGTGAGTCAGCTAGACTTACGAGGAGGACCACAGACAAAAATGGACGACCTCCATTGCTAAACCTCTAGCCTATCCTAAGGTTCTCAGTCCTAGTCTGAAGGTTCTGTAGGCTCCTTTGAAGATCGCTCACTCTGCTTAGACTCCTCCTCCTCGTCCTTCATGGCCTATGCAGCAGCCCTCTCATCCTCCGAATTCAGCTCCAACTCCAGATCAAGGTATAGTCCTAATTCCTCGTCTGAACTCAGCTTTGTGACCTCTCTGTCCTCGCCCGGGTCCTGGTCCATGGCTTCAGGTTTGTTCTCCTTGCCGTCCATCGACTCAGGGTCATCATACCACACCCCTGGCTCCTCATCCATGGCTACTGATCCGTCTACGGTCGGAGAATCCACAACCTCACCATCGGCCGTCTGCGGTATCATCACCCCATCCACATCGACCGGGACATCGAATGTCCTGAGGGGTCGCCCTATGTTCCCGTCGACATCCTTAAGGCACCAAGCCACGTACTCTTGAGTCTGATAAAAATACTCACTCACGTTCACAAACACTATAGAACGGTATCTTACATAAGCTTCCCCATTTCCTGAGGGGAAGACTCTCGTCGTACACTGGATCTACGTAGGGATCCCAAAAAGAGGCGACGGCTGCGACATGCTCAGGGCAGGGGGTTGAAAAGTTGGGTTATTACAACCGTGAGACGAATCTCAGCGAGTATAACCCCTAAACCTAGGTTAGGCTAACATGCATCCTCCTGACAGGCGATACACAATAATCACATCAATGCAATTCACATTTAACTTTTGACCTAGGCCCTCGGGCCCAGATCACTTACCTGGCTGACCTTGTAGGTTAATCATTTCAATAATATAACCAAGTCACACACGTGAGCACCCTATTCATACGTACGTCATATGTATGCTCACGCTCATCAGTGTTCGTATCACATGCCTTTCACCGAGTTTCGCATACTCGCCCTCTGGCTCATGCATTCTTATGTATGCAATTTCTATCATCATGCCAGGATTTCCATTAGTCTCAAACGGCACACTGGCTCAATGTTCAATTATTAACTCAGAGCTAGACCCGCGTAAAACGCATCAGGTCTGACCCGTGCCACTCCGTGGCCAGCGTAAAAACGCCCCAGACCCAGTATCTTTAGCTCGTGTCAAAACGCATGAAGCGCAACACGGATCCCCTTACGAACCAAAACTCGCGTAAAACGCATCAGGCTGGTCATCTTTCGGACGTACCGAGCATCATCCCGCGTAACACACATCAAGATGGGTTCAACCCCGCATAAAACGCATCAGGGTGATTTGTGATCACACAGTCATACAACTAGTTTTATCTAAACCCCACGTAAAATACTTCAGGGTATTTTAGGTGATCACATGCTCATGGCAAGCACTCATTCTTGCACAATTTCATCACACGCCTCATTCTCAGCATACACAATGCGTGACCATGTAATGCGGCACAATGCATCATGAGCATCACTATAGCATAGGCACCCAATCAAATCCATGTCACCACACAGTGCCCAATTTATAAACAGCATGCTCACTTGGCCAATTAATACCGTGCGGCCCAATTCGCAATGTACAATCCGGCATTCAATCCATCCATCAATTAGCCAATCACATTTCGCACAATTCGGCCACACGAGCACACGACGTGGCAATAGCAATTTATCTCAATTCAATCAACAATCAGTTACCCCGGACAATTCTAGCAAGTCAGCCAACCAATTCCCAAATTGTATAATCTAGTCCAAAGATCCTTCAATGGACAATACCAACCCAGCCACTCTGCAGCCAATATTTGTCCCCAATTAAATCGTATTGATCCACCAAATTGTCTCGATGACAACCTCCACCAATCGGTTCCCAAATTTCTCTTAATATACATTAATAATACCTAAACCAGTCCAGAAAGCGCACTATCAGTCCTAATCTAAGTTTAGGAGGTACACTTACCAAAATTCTAAACCGCGACGACGAGAACGGGCAGCTGATGTCACACCCCATACCCCACGAAGCGATAACATCCCACTCGATCAATTCAAGTGCCAGGCTCCCAAGAAGCGTCGCCGACCCAACGCCCAAATCAGAGAGCAAAGCACAAGCGGAAGCAATTAAATAACAAACCCTGACAGTAATATTAATCCGAGACAAAGCATAGCACAACGAACAAACAAACAATACTGAAAATATGTATATTCTTTATAACATTACCAAAGCTCTTTTTTACAACATTTACAAAATACACAACATAAATATATACAAACCCAAAAGGATCAGTGAACGGCCACTACTAACCGAAAAGAGTAGGTGGCTAGGGTGAGTCTAACTAGGCCAGAAAGGAGGACTACAGTCAAAAAGGTACCATCCTCCCTACCAAACTCTGATTCCCCTATGGCTCCCAATCCGGATCTGACGACTCTACAGACTCTTCCGAAAAACTCTCAGAGGGCTCAGACCTTTCCAACTCCATATCTTACGCTACAGCCCACTCGTCTTTAGAATTCGGCTCCAACTCCAGATCTAAGTAAAGACCTAACTCTTCATCAAATCCTATCTCGGCGACTTCTCCATCTTCGTTCGGGTGTAGGTCCATCGGCTCCGGCTCTGGCTCTTCATCTTCCCTCGGTTCGGGGTCTTCATATCAAATCTCAAGTATTAGATTCACATCGACCTGCTTATCTATGGTCTGGAGATCCACAATCTCGCCATCATCCATTTGTGGAATCATCACCCCACCTATATCTACCGGAACGTCGAATGTCCCGAGAGGTCGCCCGATATTTCCATCTACATCTTGCAGGCACCAAGCTACGTACTCCTGAGTCTGGTAAAAATACTCACCCACGTTCACGAAAATTACCGAATGATATCTCACATATGCCTCCCCGTTCCCAGCAGGGTACACCCTCGAAGTCGTATGGATCCACGTAGGAATCCCAAAAAGAGGCGACAGCTTCGGCATACTCAAGGCTGGGTGAAAAGTGGGTTATTACAACCGTGAGACGGATCTCAGCGAGTACAACCCCTCAACCTAGGCTAGGTTAACATGCATTCTCCCGACAGACATACATAATCAGCATAACTATACAATTCACAATCATTCTTGGACCTGGGTCCTCGGCCCAGATCACTTACCTGGCTGACCTTGCAGGTTAGCATTTCAATATAATGCTCAGCTCATATACACGAACACGCTAATCACACGTACGTTATACGCATGCTCACGCTCATTAGTATTCGAATCACATACGAGCCCATGCATTCTTATGCATGCTTATGCTATCCTTATGCCATAATCATATCCTAGCCCACTGGCCCACACAAGCGCACTGGCAAATACTCAATTTATTATTATGACCCGAAGACCACGACCCGAAGGCCTACAACTCTTCGCGACCAGTGTAAAAACACATCACATGGCCCAATGTCTCTAGCCTGCTACAAAGTGCATGAGGCGCAACACCGATCTCCTTACGAACCAAAGCCTGCTACAAAGTGCATGAGGCTGGTCATCTTCAGGACATGCCAGGCATCGTCCTGCTACAAAGTGCATAAGGACGGCACGACCCGAATGCCTTAAGTGATCACACGGCACACTGCCAATTTTTATATGAACCTAGAGTAAACGCATTGGGTAATTAGGTGATCAAATGCTCATGTCAGGCACGCATTCTCGCACAATTTAGTCACGTGCCCCACTCTCGGCATACATAATGCGTGACCATGAAAAATGCAACATGAGCATCAGCCAAGTGCAGGCACTCAACCAAATTCATATCACCACACAATGCACAGTTCACAAATAGCATGCTCACTTGGCCAATTAATACCATGCGGCCTAATTTTCAATACACAATTCAAGCCATCAATTGGCCAATCACACTCCGCACGATTTAGCCACACGAGCACGCAACATGGCATTTCACAATTAAGCACGATTAATTACCAATCAATCAATAGCCAATCACTCTGGGTGATCCCGGCCATTCAGCTAACAATTCTTACTGTCCGATAAAATCCGGTACCTTCCTAAAAAATGCGGACAGCCATTATTTCCTCAATCCGGGCCCAATAATTATCTATAATATTCCCACTAAATTCCTCGAATTTTATTTCCACCAATCAGTCCTCAATCCAGTCCGAAATATACACTGATACTACCGAAGCCAGTCCAAAATACACCGATAATACCTAAGTCAGTCCAGAAAAATGCACTATTAGTCCTAATCCGGGTTTAGGAGGTATACTCACTTAATTCTAGACCACGACGATAAGGAACGGCGGCCAATCACTAATGAACAGTGGAACCGGCGGCGGCATTCCTGGGGGACGATGTACGAACTGCGTACGGACACTGTATGGACCCGTACGGACACTATATGGATGGTGATGTACGGCGACGTACGGGGCGATTGGAGGGTCACGGTAGCAGCAGCTCGGCAGTTTGAGCTCCAGCGCGGCGGCGGCTTACTCCGGCGTTCCTTTGGCCGTGGGAGAGAGCCGGCAAAAGAGAGAGAAAGGGAGAGATAGGGGGACGGGATGGGGCGGTGATGCTGGTGGGTGGTGGTTAGGCGAGGCAGCAACAACGACAGTGGCCGACGATGCTCCAGCGACGGCGAACTCCAAGCGACCGAGAGGGAAAGGAAATTCGACGGAGGAGGGGGGAGCTGATCGGTGGGGGGTTCTGGCCGAATGAGGAGGAGGAGAGAGAGAGGGAGTCCAATCTAGTCAAATATTGGAGCTAGAGGGTGCCACGTGTCGCCGATCCGGGAGTTTTGACCAAAATACCTCTAATCTAAATGTCCATAATCATTACAGCCCAATAATTGATGGGCAAAAAGGTAATTAGGTCCAATAATTCAGCTGATAAACACTCTTAATTATCCCAAAATTCGGAACTGAAAACGGCCCAGAAGCAAAATGGTTATTTTTTCGGTCCCGGGGCGAAATTTCAATTTTTGGCTATACCAACCCCAATTGGGTGTGGCCAACATAATATGACGTCGGAATCGCGAAAATAGCTTCTTAAGCCTTCGAAAATCGACTGCAAAGTCCTGAGGATTAAAATAATATTATTTTTCACTTCCGAGCCAAAATTCTAATTTTTGACCGTAACAACTCTAAATGTGCGTGGCCACTCCAAAATGACATCGGTCGCAAAAAAAAATCTCATACGGCCTCAAAATCGACACGGTGACCAAAAGGGGCAAAATCGCAATTTTTTGACTTCCGGGTCGAAATTTCATTTTTCCGATCGTACTATCTCCAAATGTGTGTGGCCAGCATAAAATGACGTCAGAATCGTGAAAATAGCTTCTCAAGCCCTCGAAAATCAATACCGAAGTCCAGGTCCAATTTCGTGAGCAAAACTCGCTAACTTTCAATTTTCAGGGTCTCTCACTAACGGGCGACTATTTACAGGTTACGCGTATCGACCTAGGATTATCCGAATCATGACGGTCCCCATCATTGAGAGAATGAGAAATTATCACTAGTTCCAGCGGTCGCGATCGTTCAGTTCAAGTTCAGGACTGATTAGCCATGTGCACTTTTGGACGTGCGGAATCACCCGTGATCCGATTATACATCGTTGGCCTTGGCCAAACCAAATTCATTACTTTTCCTAAGATCGGCCCATGTTGGCCCAAAATATTCTCTCATCATTTCTCGTGATCGGTGCCCGATTCACGATCGAATCCCTGGTCTATGTACTATTTTCTAGTTAGTCATACCCTATTGATTAGTATCCCGAGAGTGATCAGCTCTGGGCAAGACTTACTAAATTGAAATGTGAAATAATAGCAATTCTATTGGTCCCGGAATTACATCGAAATTCAGGCTGTTACAGTTGATCGTCGATGAATGGCAGAAATCAGCGGTGGCGTTCCAACGGCGGTGACAGCGATGGTGGCGGCTCATGGCGGCTGGTGGTACGGACGGCGGCTGCTGGGCTTCCCGGTGGTGGCGCGTGGCGACGTACAACGGCTGAGGTGGCGTAAGGGAGGTTGGGTCGGTGAGGCGAGGCTGGACGAACAGCGGCGGTGGCGGTATGGCGATCTCCGACGTTCGGCAACTTCCGACGTCCTTAGGCCGAGAGAAAGAACAACGAGAGAGAGAGAGAGAGAAGGAAGGAGAGAGGGAGGATGGGGACGAGAGGATGGTGGTGGTGAGGCGTGGACGGCGGCGGCGGCACTCAGCTTCGGCGAGCGGCGGCGTAGCGGTGGCGATCCGGTGACTCCACGACCGAGAGAGAGACCGGCAAGAGGAGAGGGAATTCGGGAGAAAGGAGGAGGGAGTCGGCCAAATGAGAGAGTGAGGAGAGAGAAATGGGGTCCAACTTGGTCAAATATAGGGGTTAGTGGAGGACAAGTGTCGTCGATCTAAAGGAATTGATCAAAATGCCCTTGATCCAATGGCCCTAATCCAATCTTATCCAATAATTGAGGGGTATGATAGTCTTTAGCCCCAATAATTGAGCTGAAAATCAATTTCAATTAATCCAATATTATCCCAAAATTCGGAGCTCAAAAATAGGCCAGGGGCAAAACGTCATTTTTCCGTCCCGGGTCGAAATTCCATTTTTCACTCGTACTAACCCCAAATATGGTTGGCTAACATAATATGACGTCGGTTCTGCAAAAATAGTCGCACAAGCCTTTGAAAATCGACATTGAAATTCGGGTCCAATTTCGTGACCAAAACTCGCTCAATTTCCAATTTCAGGGTCTCTCACTAATGAACGGTTGTTTAGAGGTTACGCGTATCGACTTAGGATTATCCGAGTCATGACGATTCCAATCACTGAGAGAAAGAGAGGAATTATCGCTAGTTCCATAGGTCGCGATCGTTCATTTCAAGTTCGGGACTGATTGGCCACGGCACTTTCGGTCGTGCAGAATTACCAGCGATCCGATTGTACATCGTTGGCCTTAGCCAACCCACATCCATCACTTTTCCTAAGATCGGCCCATGTTAGCCCAAAATATTCCTTCCTCATTTCTCGAGATCAGTGCCCGATTCGCGATCGGGTCCCTGGTCCATGTACCATTTTCCTAGTTAGCCATACCCTATTGGTTAGTATTCCGAGAGTGATCAGCTCTAAGCGAGATTTACTAAAATGAAATACGAAATAATGTCAATTTTATTGATCCCGAAATTATGTCGAAATTCAGGCTGTTATATATATTTTTGTGCAAAGTCCTCTTTACAGAACAAATGACACAAACATAGAAAATAGTCAACCACCGCAAGATCAAAAAGGGCAAGCGGCTAGGGGAAGATAGACCGTCTACAGGAAAGGTCATAGTAAAAAAGGTACGAGCTTCCCAACTAAGAGCTAGGACCTATACTAGGCCTCCCAGTCCGAATCATACTCTGAGGACTCGTCTGAAGAACTCTCCTGAGACTCAGACTGCTCGGAATCCATATCTTCTACCGCGGCCCTCTCATCTTCGGAGTCTGACTCTAACTCCGAGTCGAGGTATAGTCCTATCTCCTCATCTGAGTCTAACTCTACAATTTCCCCATCCTCATCTGAATCTAGGTCCATGGCCTCTGGTTCATCCTCTTCGTCCTCCATTTGACCTGAATCTTCAACTATCACCTGTGGCTCCCCATCCATGACTTCATCCTGGACATCCCAATCATGAGCATCCTGAGGATTTATCACCTCACCATCCGTAACTATAGGCTCCATCAGGCCATTCTTGTCCAGTGGGGCATCAAAGGTCTTGAGAGGCTGGCCCATGTTCCCATCAATGTCTCGTAGACACCAGGCTAGGTATTCTTGTGTCTGATAAAAGTACCTTCCAACATTAACAAAAACCACGGATCGATACCTTATATAAGCTTACCCATTGCCAAAGGGAAATACGCTGATCGATTGCTGAATTTGCATCGGAATCCCAAAAAGTGTTGGTAGCTTGCGCATGCTCAAGGTCAGAGATCTGAAAAGGTTAGGTTATAACAATAATGATAATGTGTCTCAGTGAGTACAACCCCCCAAATTTAGGCTAGGCTAACATATATTTCCTGACAGAGGAAACAACACAATACACAAATAATGACCTAGGCCCTTGAGCCCAGAACGATCATCATACTGACACTGCAGGTTAAACAGTTCGATATATAATAATCATGGCACATACGTGGCATACATAGTCACACGTACGCCATACGCATGCTCATAATCACAAGTGCTCATATCGCATATCCTTCACCGAGTCTCACACGTTTGCACAAGAACCCATGCATTCTTATGCATGCAAATGCTATCATCATACCATGTTCTCATTCTGGCTCACACTACACACTTTCTCAATGCTCAATTATCAATTAATATGACTCGCGTAAAAAACATCAGGTCTCTTTCTTAAACACAACACTTCGTGGCCCGCGTAAAACGCATTTTCGGCCCAGTGTCTCTAGCCCGCTTCAAAGTGCATAAGGCGCAACACCGATCTCCTCATGAACCAGAGCCCACGTAAAACGCATCAGGTTAGTCGTCATCCAGACGAACCGGGCATCGTCCCGCGTAAAACGTATCAGGACGGCACACCCCACGTAACACGCATCAGGGCGAAATATGATCACATGTACACACAGCCAGTTATTATTTGAATCCAGCGTAACACGCATCAAGGCGATTAGGTGATCACATGCTCATGTCAGGCATGCATTCTCGCACAATCTCAATTCATGCCTCATACTCGGCATACAATGCGTGGCCATGCAATGCAATACAATGCAACATGAGCATCAAACACGATTTACACGCTCAGCCAATCATTACTACTAAACCGTGTCCAAATCACAACAATGTGCTCAATTGGCCTGTTTAATACCGTGCGGCCCAATGCATATTTCACAATTCAAATAATTACTCAACGCCATCAATTGGCCAAACACACTGCACATTGGTCGGCCACACGACATGGCATTACTTGATTTACCATAATTGAGCACAACAATCAATAAATAAGTCAACCCGGGCATACCCGACAATTCATTCACATAAACCTCAATTTGTCCACACTAAACCAATTACCCCTTAATATGGATAGCCATTATTCACTCCATTAACGGCTTCTAATTTATCACTAGATCGCCACAATCATCCACTAAATTAATCGCGATCTCAACCTCGAACTACCAGTATCAAATTCTCCTCAAATCGTACCAGTATATTCTAAACCGAGCCCGTCTAAAAATGCACACTGTCCTAGATCGGGTTTAGAAAGTTATACTCACAAATTCCTAAATCGGGATGACGAGGAACGGCGGCCGATCACCGGTAAACGGTGAGATCAGCGTCGATGTTCCCAATGGCGGCACGGCGGTACGGACGGCGATCCTTGGCTGGACCGTACGGCGGCGAAGATGATGATGGCGAGGCGGCGGAGGGGAAGTGGTTCGGTGAGGGTGAGTGACGGTGGCGTGGGCAGCGTTGACGGCGGCGATGGCACCGGCTCACAGTGGTGCAGCGTGGCTTCCCGGCGGTGGTGGCTTGATCGGCGTTCCTTGGCCGGGAGGAAGAGAGAACGAGAGAGGGGGAAAACGGACGGGATGGTGATGATGACGACGGCACGGCGGAGCAGCGCCACGGCGACATCCCGGTGGGGAGATGCTCCGGCGTCCACGGTCATTTCACGGCTGAGAGGGAGAGAGCACCGGCGGAGAGGGAGAGCTGATCGTGGAAGGGCTGGCCGGGGAGAGAAAGAAGGGAAATAGAGAGAGAGAGAGAGAGAGAGAGGTCAAACTAGTCAAATATGGAGGCCTAGTAGGACAAGTGTCACTCATCTAAGGTAATTCCCAAATTACCCTTGATCCAAAGGCCCACATTTATTCCAATCCAATAATTGAGGAGCAAGATGATCTCTGGCCTAATAATTGAGCCAAAATTCCAATTTAATTAATTCCAAATTTCTAGTCCAAAATTCGGAATACCCAGCACAGGGTCCAGTGGCAAAATGGTAATTTTTCCGTCCCGAAACGAAATTCCATTTTTCGATCGTACCAACCCAAAATATGATTGGCTAGCATAATATGACGTCGGTTCCGTAAAAATAGCCTCTTAAGCCCTCGAAAATCGATATAAAAGTTCGGGCCCAATTATGCAATCAAAACTTGCTCAATTTTAAATTTCAATGTCTCTCACTAACGGGCGGCTGTTTAGAAGTTACACGTATCGACCTAGGTTATCCGAGTCATCACGGCCTCGATTATCGGGAGAACGAGAGGAAGTATCGCTAGTTCCGGAGGTTACGATCATTCGATTTAAGTTCGGGATTCGTTGGCCACGTGTACTTTCGGTCGTACAGAATCACCTGCTATCCGATCATACATCGCTGGCCTTGGCCAAACCAAATCCGTCACCTTTCTACGATTGGCCCACATTAACCCAAAATATTTCCTCATCGTTTCTCGAAATCTGTGCCAGGCTGGCGATCGGGTCCCTGGTCCACGTATCGTGTTTCCTAATTAGCCATTCTCCTTTGGTCAGTATCTTGGGAGTGATTAGCTCTGGGCGAAACTTACTAAAGTGAAATGAGAAATAATACTTGTTTTATTGATTCTGGAATTGAGTCGAAATTCGGGGTGTTACAATTCTTCTCCCCTTACAAAAAAATTTCGTCCTCGAAATTTGCAAATTCACTTATTTACTCAAATAAATGGGGGTACTAACGTCTCATGGCCTCTTCACTTTCCCATGTGGCACCTTCAGTCTCATGGTGCTCCCAGACGACCTTGACCATTGGGATCGTCTTATTCCTTAGCACACGATCCTTTTGGTCTTCGATTCTTACTGGTCTTTCTACGTACAACGCTCTGTCGTCTACGTCTATCTCCTTATACTTCGGAACATGGGTTGGGTCTGGTTCGTACTTCCTCAACATCGACACGTGAAAAACATTGTGCACTTGGGACAGGTTAGGCGGCAAGGCAAGTCGATAAGCTATATCACCAATCTTCTCTAAAATCTCAAATGGGCCGACGTACCTTGGGCTGAGCTTTCCTTTCTTACCCAATCAAGACAATCCTTTCATAGCTGATACCTTGAGAAATACGTGATCTCCAACTTGGAACTCCAAGGATCGTCGTCTTCGATTTGCGTAACTCTTTTGGCGACTCTGTGCTGTCTTCAGTCTATCTCGGATAATCTCCACGGCTTCCACCATTTGCTGCACCAACTCTGGGCCTATAATACTTCACTCACCCATTTCATCCCGGTACAAAGGCGTCCTATACGCCCTACCATATAAGGCTTCGAACGGTGCCATTTGGATACTTTGCTGATAGCTATTATTGTAAGTAAATTCTATCAAATACAATTGTTCTTCCCATTTACCTTGAAAATCCAATACGCAAGCTCTCAGCATATCCTCCAAGGTCTGAATTGTCCTTTTAGACTTGCCATCTGTCTATGGATGATAGGCCATACTGAATTGCAATTTTGTTCCCATAGCCACTTACAGACTTTTCCAAAAACTCGCAGTAAACCTCAGATCACGATCCGATGTGATCGTCACTGGTACTCCTTGAAGATGGACTATCTGTCGCACATATAACTCTGCATATCTTTCCAGCTCAAAATCCTTTCGAACTACCAGGGAGTGTGCTAACTTGATCAATTGATCTACTATCACCCATATTGAGTCATGTCCTCTCTAGCTTCGTGGTAGTCCTTTTACAAAATCCATCGTGATGTGCTCTCATTTTCATTCGAGAATTTCCAACGGTCTTAGCAGTTCTCCGGGCTTACAGTGTTGTGCCTTCACTTACTAACAGGTCAAGCACTTGGCCACATGCTTAGCCACATCTTTCTTCAGTCCATTCCACTAGTAGTGTTGCCGCAGATTCTGACACATCTTTATACTACTTGGGTGGATACTGTAATTACTGCGATGTGCCTCATTTAAAATTTCCTCCTTAAGCTCAAACTCATCAGGCACACACAATCGCCCTTGGAACTTCAAAATTCCATCCTCACTCACTTGAAATTCTGATTTTCTTGCAGCGGTGTCCATTCTGACAATCTTTTGTATCTTTGGATCCGTAGACTGGAGTGCCTTAATCCTTGCTTGGATTTCCGGTTCAATTCTCAAAGCAGCCATCAGGCTAGACATCTGACTCATCTCAAATTTGAATTTCGAATCCCTGAGCCTCTCCAGCAAGGTCCATTCTCTAACCATAATTTGCGCCATACTTGACTTACGACTTAGCGCATCCGTTACTTGATTTGCTTTCTCTGGGTGATACATAATGTCGCAGTCGTAGTTCTTCAAAAGTTCCATCCATCGGCGCTGCCTCATATTGAATTCCTTCTATGAAAACAAGTACTTGAAGCTTTGATGATTCGCATAAATCTGGAACTTTTTTCCGCACAAGTAGTGTCTCTAGATCTTAAGGGCAAAGACGATCACTGCCAACTTTAAAATCGTGCATCGGATAGTTCATTTCATGTGGCCTCAACTGGCATGATGCATACGTAACTACTCTTCCGTATTGCATCAAAACACAACCAAGTCCTCTTAGTGACACATCGCTGTAGACTTCAAATCCTCATGATCCAGATGGAATGGTTAACACTAGTGCAGTTATTAGTCTATGTTTCAACTCCTGGAAACTCTTTTCACATTTATCGTCCCATACAAACCTAGATTCCTTCTTAAGCAATCGCGTCAATGGCATGGCTATCGACGAGAATCCCTCTGCAAAACAACGATAATAGCCAACCAATCCCAAGAAATTTCGGATCTCTGTTACGGAGGTCGGTCTTGGCCACTCCATCACCGCCTCAATCTTCATCGGGTCCACAGAAATTCCATCTCCTGAGACTATGTGATCAAGGAATGCTACTCTACTTAGCCAAAACTCACACTTACTGAATTTGGCGAAGAGTGCGTGTTCTCTTAAAGTCCGTAACACCTCAGTTAAATGTACCTCATGCTCCTCCGCGCTTTTCGAATACACCAAAATGTCATCGATGAACACTATAATGAATCTGTCCAGAAATTCCTTGAACACTCTGTTCATTAGGTCTATGAAGGCTGCAGGGGCATTGGTCAATCCGAAGGGCATCACTGTAAACTCTGTTGACACCTAACTTTTAGCCGATGCGTCACTAAAAATAGAAAATTCGAGATTATGGTTTCCGATCGCGATGGAGCATGTTTCTTGAACAAAAAGTGTCGTTTTTTAATTCTGTCTGTTGGTTTGGCTTTTGTAAGAGATTTTCTATTCATTTCATGCAAAAACCCGAAAAAGTCAAATGGTTGACTTTTGCGTTGACTTTTTGGTCAACCCTTTGACCAAAAGTCAACCCCAGGTCAAATTGGGGCTTTTCGCATAAAAAGATTCCTTTGAAATCCAATTTCACTTTAGAAGTGAAAATTTCAAAAAAATTCAAAGATTTGATCATAAAATCAAGCTCCTAGTGAAAAGTCAACTAGGGTTTGACTTTTGGTCAAACCTTTGACCAAAAAATTCAAAAATTCAAAAATCCAAAAATCATCTTATTTTACATTCAATTTACCTTTGGCATTCGAAATTTTACAAAAATCGATTTGGATTCAACTTTTTCCCAATTGGCGGAATTTGATTCAAATCGACCAAAAATGAAATTACTTCATTTCTAGTCATTTTTTAGGTTAGTTTTCTTCACGAAATTTGATCTAGAAGTCATATTATATTCAATTTTTGAACCAATTTTGTGATTCCAAGCCAAACACAAAAACCCCCAATTTTGGCCCTAATCAGTGATTTTGATCGATTCTTCATGATGCGCGCAATTGAGGCACGAATGAGCCTAATTTCTTATATGAAATCCAAATTCAAAATCAATTTTGAAAGATTCACATGAATTTGAGTCAATTTGATCAATTTAGTGATCCAATGATAAAAAAGTCTAAGAGTATTTGGTCTAATCAGTGCAATTTAACTTGACCCACTCTAGACTAATATTCAATTTGATGAATTGGGACTCAATTTGATTAATTAGACTTCAATTAAACTTGTTAGTCTAGCTTGGTCATGCAACTACCCAAATTCAAGAGCAATTAAGACAAACAAGTTAAATTGGACATGAATTTCAAATCGGTTCAATCCAATTTGATTGAATTTGATATTAATGAGGTCAATTAATCATGATAGAGATCAAATTGTGCAAAATTGAAATCAAGGATTGAATTGATTCAATTAGGCCAAATTCAGGGCTAACCGGCTTAACCCGGTTTGATCCAAATTGAACCAATCCGATCGGATTGGCCATTTTTCCGTCCGGAAATTTCGACGATTGACAATCCATTCAGACCAACCAGGGCCGGTCACATCCTCTTGAGCGCGAAAATGACAAAAATGCCCTTAATTGGGAATTACAAAAAATGCCCCTAAGAGAAATGACAAAAATACCCTTCTTCAAGGATTAAGCAAATTAATTAGGGGATTAATAAATCAATCATGACCATTCATTTAGAATTGATCATGTCCATCCATGATACCATGTCACCAATCCTTAGCCTTTTAAGAATATCCTTAATCATTAAGGATTCATTTTGGACCATTGGATCAATCTAAGGGCTAAAATTCAAAGTTGATGGAAGTATATAGTATTTTTCCCTCCAAAAATCAAAGGGGGGTTCATTTTCAGATCTGGTTTCTCTCTCTCTCTCTCTCTCTCTCTCTCTCTCTCTCTCTCTCTCTCTCTCTCTCTCTCTCTCTCTCTCTCTCTCTCTCTCTCTCTCTCTCTCTCTCTCTCTCTCTCTCTCACGTCATCTCTCTCTCTCTCTCAAGCTCTCTCGGCAGCAGCCATTCTAGCCCCTTGCCGGCCACTTTCCGGCAAGCTGCTGCCCCACCGTCGTCCCCCATGGTGGCCCAAGGCCAGTCGCAACACCAGCTGGCTTCACTGGTGGCCGGAGCACCTCCCTCCGGCGACATCTTCCTCTCGGCAGCATCACCGGCATTGCCGCCGGTGACTTGATTAGCCTGCTCAAGTGGCTGAACCGGCCCTCCGGCGTCCTCCTTCAGCGATCCAGAGCATCCAACAGCGTTCCTCGGCATTCTCACGTCGCTGTGGTGGCCGGCCTCTCGTCGAACGGCCACCGGATTGCATCCTTGATTTAATTTTTTTCTGATTAGTCTATTCGTGACAAAACGAATCAATTCTCACGATATTCCGTATAATCCATTGACATAGGTTGGCCGAGCTTTTCGAGACTTCTCCGTGCCATTCCTGATCTGAATACGGAGGCCGGATCGCTCGATCGAGCATTGGAGCATTGTTAAACAAGGTAAGAACACTTGAGCATGATTCTGTAAATTCGTGTCCAGTAAATCCTATTTGTTTGAGATACTGATTTTAGTTTGTTAATGTCGAAATCTGGCAAAGTGATAAACTAGAGAGTCGTAGAGCTCGTCTTAAGATTCGATTTGATATATCATATGCCTCGATTGGACTTGATTTGCTATGTCAAAATACTCTTAGAAGTTAGGATCAGAACCTGAAACATGTTGTTCAAGTCTGTTCTGATGTCTTCCTGATTGACGTTGTGTTGTTTGATGATTTTTATGATTTTTTACGAACATTTTCTGGAAAAACTCCCAAAAGATGTTTATCCGAATTTGATAAAGTTAGAGCCCTTTTTTGCAAAAAATCAAAATTACAAAGTTGCTCATTGGGGTCTCATTATGTCAACTGAAAATTTTGAGGACCTAATAGCAATTTTTGGAGGGCCAATTTGCTTAAAATCTCCTGAAAGGTCCTCACGTGTTAAAATTCCATTTGCAATTGAGTCCTTCTCGAAAATCGAATTTTATAAAAATTTAGAGGCCATTTTAGCAAAAACTTAAAACATGAAAGTTGTTGCACACGGGGAATCCTAACTGCACAAAATTTTTCACGGAGTTTTGATAAGGTTTGTTATTTTTCCCGCCATTATTTTGAAATTCATAACTGAACCGAGTCCAGCCTGTCATTGAGATTAAATTGGATATTTTCGGGAAAATTGGCTAGGATTTAGAAAAAATGGTCTTCTTGACTTTTGATCCTCATGTCATAAGCTTTCTAATGACACCTGAATCACTTCATTTGGACGTCATTAGGATAGTTAATCACATCCGAACAGAAGCAATCCGAATTAGACATTAATTGAATAAGTGGTCTTTTTTATAAAGCCCACTTCTCATTGTTTGATTGGCTTCAAAACAAGGCCCATGGGCTTGAATGTATGCTCATTTTATTTTTATGCATGTGTTTGTTAGATGAATGTTAGGCCCGGTGCATGTTCGGCGGGTAGCCCATTCATGGTCATTAGAACCCGACTTTAGGGGTTAATTGATATGAGTTGCCGTTTTGTGAATGCAAATGGTAGCCCATTATCATTAACCATTAATCAAATAATGTTAGGTGATTAGGTGGGCGATGAATCGAAACGCATGAAAAACAAAGGCCGATCCCGAGGCCCGTGCTTAATTAGTGAATTGCTTGCACCATTGTTCTTTCATATGTCGTTTGTTATGAATGAATGTTATGAATGTAAACACCGACACCCGAGAGGCGGTCCATGGGAGAATAATCCGAAATGGTAAACAACCAAGGTGATTGACCGATGTCCAATCCGATCTCGATTTGTACTCATTTGATGATGGTGTTAGACCGATGTCCAATCCGGTTTCAATTTGTATTCAATTCATTCATCCCCGATCATGTTTCGGGTTTTCAATTCGTGTTGTAATAAACACCCGACGAGTTGCGGGTTTTTATTTCTTTTTTTTTCGCACTTAGAATTAGTTCGTATTTTCAATACTTCGAGTGTTTACTTTACGAAATGTCTTTCAATACAATTGGTTGTTTCTTTCTTTTTTCTAGACTAAGATAGGATTAGTTTAGAATATTAAATGAAAGTACAAAAAAACAAGATGCATGATCACATAGTGGACTAAGACTTTGGCATGAAAATGGTAAAAAACAAATACATGACGACTTAGATAACAACCATGTTAAGTTTAGCGGTACCGAAAGGGCGTTAATAGAAATATTAACGTAAGCTAGTCCCCGAACCTTTGATCTCTGGTTTTCGTAGAAATCGAAACGAAATTCCCGCGTTTCGGTTGGGTATTCTAGCCGACCCCCGACCTAGGCTAGTGGCGACTCCTAAAAAATAAAATAAAAATCGATCCGCTGTCACGCGAGATATGGATTTAGGGAAAATCCACGTTCATGATCAATGAGTCATATGGCTAAACGAAATATTTACACTTCAGTACAAATCATTTTTTATAAGGTGCCATATGAATCGTCTCATGAACACTTATCTCTAAACCTGCCTCATCGAGTTCGGCCCTCGAGGGGTAGGTCGCGATAGGCTTGGCGACTCCGCTGGGGACTAGGTTACAAACCTAAGTGGATTAAAGCCGTAATAAACTTGATTGGTTGTTATCTCACTCGTCTACATTTGGTAGCATCGACTGCATGTCAAAGTCGCGTGGAAAATGAGGTTAGTCCACTAAACATGTGTTAAATGGTTTTATAGGTGGGAGCCATAAGGGGTGGAGTGAATGCAAACCGTTTGTTTTGTAGGTGACGTTCGGGTGAATGTCGAATGTATGAGATTATATTGAAGTGTTGTTTGCTTTAGATTTAAATGCATGTTTACTTGCTTTAGCACGACATAATGCACCCACGTCCCGCGGTCTAAAACCCTAGATCGCTTTAGGGCACCTTTAGGAGGTATTAAGAGTGGAATCCGCATGTGAATCCATGTGGTAATCCATTATTCAATACCGCTCATCTTGATTAGTAAGAAGTGCACCGGCCGACGTTAATAGCGGTGGGTAAACTCTTCTTATCTAATTAAGATGGGGACCTTAAACCTTTAGAATCCTACCCTTAGATGTCAAAACTCACATGTCCTCATGCGATGTGTCGATGTGTTTGCCATTTTCTCTTCGTGGTAAGGTTGATTGTATCGTTCTACAATTTCAATTACGCCATTTCAATTCCACGTTATATTCTTTTCTATAATGCGTGGTGATTAATCTCGATGCCCCAAATTAGGATTAGTCAAAATGGATATGTCGGAGATTCGAATCATCCCCGTGCCAAGAGCTCTTGTGACCATGTGGGAAAGTCTCGAGTCAAAGCAGAAAGATTACGTGGAAAAGAGGATCGGATATCTTCCCGCACTCTTATACATCGAGCCTCGTATCGCCATGATCAAAGCATTGTCCCATTTTTGGAACTCAAAGACATCCACTTTTGTGTTTGGTCGAAATGAGTTGACCCCTACAATTGAGGAGTACGATATTGCCATTGGTAGAGTCGGGTCTTTTGATCTAGTCAGCCCTCCGATAGATATAGATCCTATAACTCTTTTGAGCCAATTCTTAGGAATCGATATTCTCCAAATCAAAGGCGTTCTTAGAGGAAATTCCAATGCACTTTCTTTCACATTTTTAGAACGATATTTTTCTAGCTTGCCAAAAAAATCGGGTAATCAAATTCCTCGAGTTTTTCCCTTAGCATTCTTTGGTTTTGTGGTTTTTCCATTTACCAAAAAGACCATGGATCCTTTGGTAGTTCATATTGTCAATCAAGTGTGTATGTTCAAAAGATTCTCCAATATGATCTTAGGTGAGACCTTCGTATCACTCAATAGGTTCAAACAAAATAAAAATGGTATCTTTAGAGCCCCAATAGGTTTACTCCAAATTTGGTTGGTCTCTCACCTCAAAGATTTTGGTTTGAGCTTGAAAATCATAGATGTGTCCAAAGATTGTCATCCTATCTCGCTTTTCCGAGAAAAGGAAAAAATCTTTTCCTTTTGGTCATTCTCAACTTGGTTTAGTTTTTTCAAGAACCTTGTTCCAAATAAAATCCAATGGCATGTTCGTTGGCTTGGAAATCCCGAGGTGCACCTTAATAACGGATCCGACAACCTAATCCCACTCTTGGGTCTTACGGGGTCTATGTCATATTACCCTTTTAGGGTGATCCGTCAATATCGCGCGCTTCAAAAGATTCCACCATTCCTCAAGCTGGGGTTATATCATTTTGATTATCGCAAAGATGTCATCCAAAAGGACCAAATGACGGACTTGAAGGAAATGATTAAGTCTATCATTGATATGTGGTACAAATGCCACCTGGAGCCAATTCTCATTACCGATGAGTTAGAATTGGAAGGGGAAATGAAAATACATCATGCATTGCCGGAGTACATACACCGTCGTCTCGAGCCCGAGCTTAAAGTGGATTTCCCTAATGTCCCCGAGAAGCCAACTCAACAGCAAGCTATAGCCGCAAGAGCTCTTAAGGAAAAGAATGAGGCTTTAGTCGAGGTTGAACGTTTGACCCAAGAAAACAAACGAATTTGCCTCGCATCTAAAGAAGATTCATTAAGATCTTGGCTATATTCCATGAGGAAATCCCCTTTCATGTAATTTTCCTTTTATAGATTTAATGTATAGGGTTTCCTTTTTACTCATATTAGTAATGATGTAATAGGATTCTCTTCTTGTCTTTAGATTGATCTATAGGGATTGTGTTTCACAAATTTTGTTGTTAATAGTGAAATTTCCCTTTGTGTGTGCTTTCTTTTCTGAGATTCCAATGGAATATAGATGGGGCATCTTGATTAATCATCGCGTGTTACCCCTTTAATTGTATAATTTCTTGTGAAGAAATTGTGATAAGAGATTATTCACGTGATATTGAGATCATGAGAATATTTCTTATCTCTATTTCATCTAAAGAAAATATAAAATTGAAGGGTTTTATATTTTCGTCTTAATTCATTTTCCGTGTACTAATTTGATTTCTGTTTTTTACAAGAAGGTACTAAAGTACGGCTGAATCGCGCTTTACTATACGCACCCGTCGCCAAACAAGGATGGAGAACGAAGACACTCGTACCCGTGTTATTACCATCGAGAATCAAATGGCACAAATGATGGCGCTCTTAACTGATCTTGCAAATCAAGTAAAGAACTTCACGCCTGTGGCTCCTGCTGCTGCGGCTTCTACTTCTAATGCGCCCACTAATGCGCCGGTGATAGATCCTGTTGACAAAGGACCTGTTGAAGAGGTCCCCGTTAATACCATTCCCACCGTCATTGATTTGGAAGCTCCACCTAAGGAGTCGACTATGGCTCATATGGACGAAGAGAATGCGAGACGCCTCGCAAAATTGGAAGAACGCTTATGCATGTTGCAAGGTTATCAACTTCAAGGCTTTGATAAGTTGTCGCCTTTTACAAAAGTGAAAGTCCCTGATTTTTACAAGGAGCCCGAATTTTCAAGGAAGTACGATGGAACTGGGTGCCCTAAAACCCACTTGAAATATTATTTGAGCAAGATGGCTCGTTATTCCGATAACACCCCGCTGTTGATCAACAATTTTCAAGATAGCTTGGCTGATTCCGCCTTAACGTGGTTCATCGAATTGGATTTGGAGAAAATTTGCAACTGCGAAGATCTTGCAGATGAATTCCTCCAACAGTACAAGTTTAATACCGAAATTGCTCCAACCCGTGAAGAGTTGGTCCGGGTTGATAAAAGGAGAAATGAAACTTTTAGAGCGTATGCCCAACGGTGGAGAACTAAGGCGTCCCAAGTTAAACCTCCGATGTCCGAGAAAGAGATTATGCAGCTGTTTCTTCGAGCTCTACCTCGAGAATACTTCGATAAGATGTTTAATAACACTTGCATCAACTTTCCCGCAATGGTGGAATTGGGAGAACGTATTGAAGGAATCATGCGAGAGGGTCGATTATCCGAGATGACGACTCGCAGATTTACCTTAAAGAAGGATAAGGAGCCAATGGTGGAGGTTGCCTATATTCAAAATCCTAATGCTCAAAAGCCATTAAACACACCAGTTCAAAGGTCCGTTGTGGAAACAGGGGGTTCTTCCCGAAATTTTGACCGAAAAGGAAAAGCTCCGCAAAGGCAATTCACTCCATTACCAAGACCTATGTCTTAGTTGCTGCCGATGTTGATTGAACAAAGACTCGTAGCAAAAGAAATTCCGAGAGACAACCCACCAAAGTTTGCCGGATTTGATTTGGCAAAATCTTGTGTGTACCACATGGGTGAGAAAGGCCATGATGTGGACAACTGTTATACTCTCAAGATCAAGATTCAGAACCTGTTGGACAAGAAGATCTTGTCATTTAAAGATGTTACACCAAATATTCAACAAAATCCGCTCCCTAATCATACCGAAGCCGTTAATGTGATATTTGGAGAAGAGAATGAGAAGCATGTCTTGTTCGATGTGGTAAAGTTGGAAGAGCTATTGACTATAGCTAGAGATCAACCGAAGGAAGGAAATGTATCCCGGGAGGAGAAAATGTATTGCTTAGCCAAGATGGTTGCTTTAGGCATAATTCAGCCTCTTCAAGGAAGGAAACCCGAAGGGTCCATCGAGACCGCTGTAATTGATCTGTCGTCCGAAAAATTCTCATGCAAGTTCGTAGGTGAAGCCTCATGCTCTAAGCCAAAAGATGATGGATACGAGCCAGATGTTGATGAACCTTGGATTGACACATATTCCGATAGTGATTTGAAATGTGAGAGTAAGAATGCCTGTCGAGATCGTGAATTTATGAAGAAGGCTATCGAAAAAGGACTCATTGGGATCGCGAATTTGTAACGACCGCTCGTGAGCGTGATGAAGCAGATGATACTCTAAGGCAACCAAGTAGGAAGTATGACATTTTTGTCAAATGTTTGCCTCCGCCAAGTTTCTTTATTGACTTGAAAGACATTGTTCCGACTGGATGGAACGATGACGAAGATAATAGAGAAGTTCTTTCCGATGCTGATTCGGAATTTGAATGCCATACCTCCCACTGGGATCGGGAGTTCGTTAGGAAAGCAATTGAAAAGGGCGAAATTGTTGATACTCTCGGGCAGCCAAGTGGTAAATACGATTTCATGGTAAAATACTCTCCTCCTCCAAGCGCTTCTATCGACCCTAAGACTATCGTCCCGAGTGGATGGGGGTCTGAATTTGAAGATGATGGCATGGTAGCCGTGATTGATCCCGTTGTGATTGAATTGAATGCTACTTGTGAAATCCAAGCACATGTTGTAGAACTTGTGGTCATAGATTTAATGGCTGATGGCTTCGGAAATATAGAGATCTCTAATGAGAATATTGAGCCTGTTGTGATCGAGCTTCCACCGAAGAAGAATGAGAATTTGAAAGCAAAAATACCTCCTGTTTATGATTCCAAGGCAGTTCCATGGAATTATGAGTCTCATGAGATAGACGTTATTACTCGGTCAGGCCGATGTTTTCCATCTCGTGAAGGTGTCGAGAAAAAGGCTGTAACCAAAGAAGAGGCGAAACAACTCCTCAAAACTCTCAAAACGAGTGAAGCAGAAGTGATCGAGCAGCTAAGGAAAATGCCGGCTCAAATCTCGTTACTTGAACTATTCAAGTCTTCTGAGAAACATAGGAATGCTCTTTTAAAAGTTCTTAATGAAATACATGTACCCGAGACAATTGGAGAGATACAGTTGGAAGAGTTTGTAGGTGCTATCCTTCTTAAGGATCAAATTTCTTTTTCCGAAAAGGATTTGCCGCCGGAAGGGCGAACACACTTTAAAGCATTATACATCTCTGTTCAACACTTTAATACAAGGATATCAAGAGTACTTATTGATAATGGTTCAGCTCTCAATATCTGTCCGTTATCAACTTTGCGTCGTCTAGGTGTGGGTATGGATAATGTTCGTCCTTCTAAAACTCTAGTCAGGGCTTTTGATGGCATGAAAAAGGAAGCTCTTGGAGAAATTGACTTACAACTGATGATTGGTCCGGTTATGTTCACTTAGAAATTTCAAGTGCTTGATATCCCAAGTAACTTCAGTTTGTTGCTGGGACGACCTTGGATTCACGCTGCGGGTGTTATACCCTCGAGCTTACATCAGATGATCCGCTTTGTCGTGTGTGGCAAGATTATAACGGTACATTGCGAAAAGGATACCGAAACTTTCAACAAATACTGCAATTCCTTATGTGGAGCCAGAAGTAAAAGGAGAATCAAGTTACTACTCATTTGAGTTAGTGTCAGTATCTCATGTGCCTGCGGGCACTGTTGTGAGAAAGCCTCACTATTCAAAGGCAGCCCTTATGTCTAGCAAAATGTTGATCGAGTATGGATTCATTATTGGCAAAGGATTGGGAAAACTGTCCCAAGGTATCCTCACACCAATTGAGGTGATTAAGAGAAAGAAACGAGAAGGCTTGGGTTACCAAGGCGATCAACAGGATCAAGGTAATCAGAAAAGCCCAAACATCAAAGAAAAGAATTACCGACGTTTACTCCCTCCTCCGTTGAAAGATTTCTTCCCTGGACCGCCAAAGTTGCTCCAAGATGAAGAAATAGACATCTATGATATCGTCGACTTATTTGAAGAAAGTTCTGTGGGTGCCATTTCCGAGAGCTTCGAAGATGATCCACCTACCGATCCCGCTGTGTAAGGGATGTTTCCATGTTCTACTTTGTTTTCAGTTGTTTTCAATTGTAATCCATTTAATTCTCCCCTGCGAGGGAATTCCATTTGTTCATTTGTTTCGTTCATTTCATGTGTTGTAATAATTCGGATCATGAGCTTCGGATCCAAAACATTATATGACATTTACTGCATATCAATAAAAGCATTCTCATGTTTTGTTAATAGACGTGCGAAAGTATACCAAACCAGCCTTATGATGATGCTTTGAGGCCTGGACTTTTGCACGATCTATAGTTTTTCAAAATAATTTTTTGGAACAAGGATGTCCAATGATATGAGGACGAGTTCCCCGTGAAATTTTCGAAAATTTAGAATTCGAAAAGTTGTTTTCATCACATCTTCATGCATTGCATTTCTTATTTTCATATACTGACCATTTTTCTTTGTCGTTACATCTCAGGCATGACACTTTGCATAACCATAATAGTCATATGCATGGCTTGGATTCGTGTCCGAAAAACTCATACGAATCTGATTATTCTGATCTCGAAAATGAAGAAGATTCCCATGTTATTAAAAGAGAATGGATCCGACATGAAGAATCCACACCTCCCACGGAAGAACAAACTGTCGTTATAAATTTGGGCGATTCTGAAAATCCCAAAGAAACAAAAATTGGAGCAAGTCTCTCTCAAACAGATGCTGATCGACTGATCGAACTATTGAAGGAGTATCAGGATGTCTTTGCTTGGTCTTATGCTGACATGCCGGGTCTGGACCCCAACATTGTAGAACACACGTTGCCTCTTGATCCTGCCATTCCGCCTAAGAAACAGAAGCTTAGGAGGATGAAGCCAGAATTATCCAAGAAGATTGAGGAAGAAGTCATGAAACTGTTAAAAGTTGATTTCATTGAAGTTACTCATTATGCTGATTGGATTGCTAATGTCGTCCCAGTCATGAAGAAGGATGGGCGAGTTCGGGTATGTATCGATTACCGCGACTTGAACAAAGCAAGTCCCAAAGATGATTTCCCATTACCACATATTGACGTCCTGATCGACAGCACAGCAGGATTCGAATTATTTTTCTTCATGGATGGCTTCTCTGGCTACAACCAAATCCGAATGAAGGAAAAAGATAAGACTAAAACATCTTTCATTACCCCATGGGGAACATTATGTTACAAGGTTATCCCCTTCAGCTTGAAGAATGCGGGGGCAACCTACCAAAGAGCCATGGTGACACTATTCCATGATATGATGCATAAAGAGATTGAAGTTTATGTCAATGACATGATCGCTAAATCACGAAGAGGTGAAGACCACATTGAAGTTTTGAAGAAACTGTTTGATCGACTTAGAAAATTCAAGCTAAGGCTTAACCCCGCTAAGTGCATTTTTGGGGCAAAGTCTGGAAAGCTCCTTGGATTTATGGTTAGTAACAAGGGCATCGAGATTGATCCCTCGAAGGTGAAGGCCATTTGTGATTTGAAACCTCCTTCTACTGTTAAGGAAGTTCGAAGCTTGTTGGGAAGATTGAATTATGTTGCAAGATTCATTTCCCAGTTATCAGAAACAGCCAAATCATTCTTCAAGCTATTGAAAAAAAATGCCAAAGTTGAATGGAACGAAGATTGTCAAAAATCCTTTCAACAATTGAAGCAATATCTTTCACAGGCACCAGTTTTGGTACCGCCTGCTTCAGGTATACCTTTGATCTTGTACCTCACCATTCACGATGAGTCTTTAGGAGCTATGTTAGCACAGAAGAGATCAGAGGATGGAATGGAACGCGCTATTTACTACCTCAGCAAAAAGTTCACTTCTGGTGAAGCTTAATACCCAGAAGTTGAGAAAGCATGTGTAGCCTTAATTTGGGTATTACACAGACTACGGCAATACACTCTTCACCATCGTATCCTACTTGTGAATGAAAATGATCCTATCAAGTATCTTTTGGAAAAGCCTGCACTGATTGGAAGGCTTGCCAAATGGCAAATTTTGCTCTCTGAGTTTGATATCCAGAGCATGTCTCAGAAGTCCGTCAAAGGGCGAGCCATAGCTGATATGTTGGCTGAAAATCCCTTAAAGTCAAATGACTAGGATGAAATTGATAAAAGAATCCATCTGGTGTCACAAGACAAGTGGGTCATGTATTTTGATGGAGCCGTTAACCTCTCCGGTTCAGGTACTAGAGCAGTCTTAATATCCCCATCGGATCAGCATTATCCAGTAGCCGCAAAGTTGGTATTTCCTTGTACCAATAACATTTCAGAATATGAAGCTTGCATCCTCGGTCTCCAATTAGCCATCGATATGAAGGTTAAGAGATTACAAGTTTATGGTGATTCCGCACTTATCATTCTCCAAACAGGAGGTGAATGGCAAACTCGTGATTCGAAACTGATTCCTTATCATGAGTATCTTAAAGACTTGGTGGAAGAATTCGAAGAGATCTCATTTGATTATTTGCCAAGATCTCAGAATCAATTTGCTGATGGATTGAACATTGATTTTGGCAACATTATCCTCAATGTTACAAGTAACTGATGGATTGAACATTGATCCTTTGCAAATCGATGTCTTAAAGGAGCCTGCATATTGCATGATTATAGAAGAAGAACTCGATGGTCAACCATGATACTATAACATCATGAATTACCTTCGAGAAGGAAAATTCCCCCAAGGAAGTCAAGCTACGGATCGAAAATACTTGGCTAAGTTAGCTTCCAAATTCTTTCTTAGTAGAGGTGCTTTGTACAAGAGATCTTTTGATTCGGTCCTGCTGAAGTGCGTAGACACCAAAGAGGCCAATTTATTAATGAAAGAGATACATGAAGGAGAATGTGGTCCTCATATGAATGGTCATCTTCTAGCAAGAAAGATCATGAGGCTAGGTTATTATTGGTTAACCATGGAAGCCGACTGCATTCAACATGTTAGATATTGTTATCAATGTCAAATTTATGAGGACAAGATTAATGCTCCCCCAAATGAATTACATCAAATATCCGAAGCATGGCCTTTTTCAATGTGGGGGATTGACATTATCGGACCAATTAATCCTAAGGCGTCAAATGGACACCGTTTCATTCTGGTGGCTATTGATTACTTCACCAAATGGATCGAAGCCAATTCTTATGCTCATGTCACTGCGAGAAGTGTGGCAAAATTTATTCGTCGAGACATTATTGCTCGATATGGGGTTCCCGAAGCAATTATCACGGATAATGGGTCAAACCTGAATAACAAAGTAGTGGATGAGCTACTCAATAAGTTTCACATTCGCCACTTGAATTCTTCTCCTTACCGCCCACAAATGAATGGAGCTATTGAGGCGGCAAACAAGAATATAAAGAAGATTCTGTCCAAGACGGCAGAAAATTATCGAGATTGGCATGATCGGTTGCCGTATGCGTTAATGGCTTATCGAACTTCTATTCGCACTTCGACTGGGGCAACACCATTCTCATTGATATATGGGATGGAAGCAGTTTTACCTGTGGAAGTGGAGATTCCTTCATTAAGGGTACTTTCGCAAATAAAGCTTTCCGAAGCAGAATGGATTCAACAAAGATTTGAACAGCTCAATATGATTGATGAAAAAAGGATAAAAGCCATGTGCCATGGACAAAGCTACCAAAACCGAGTGGCTAAGTCATTTAACCGTAAAGTTCGACCCAGGCATTTTGAGATCAATGACCTGGTTTTGAGGAAAGTCTTACCCATTATTCCAGATCGTGGAAAGTTCACCCCCAATTATGAAGGACCGTATGTCATCAAGAAAGTGTTTCCTGGTGGAGCATTAATTCTTGTAGAAATGTATGGCCGAGAGTTGCCAAAACCTGTGAACGTTGATGCTGTCAAGAAATATTTTCCCTGAATAAAGAGTTTCGAGTTGCTTTGGACTGAATCCAAGTTTCTTTAGGACATTTGCATCATACATCTCATGCATACATGGCATTTTTGCATATTTGTTCATTTTGTAGGTACTCAACTGTTCCCCAGGGAAGCTATTCCAAACCTCAAGGAGTCAAACCCGAGGAAGTAGCTACATCAAATCAATCTTCTCCCTAGAGCTTAGAAAGTAGATCCTATTTGTGAAGACCTTTTCTGTTCAAAAGGTTTTTCAAGTTAAAAAAAAATTCAAATATTTTTATCAAAATTCCCCACAGACGGGAGATTTAACCAAATGATCCTTTGGAAAAACAAAAAGAGGATTTCTCAGAAATGCCGAATGGAAATTCCTAGGATGATAAAAGGCAAACTTTTGATTAAACACGTCCCTATACTCATTTTGAGAGAATTGAGCGAAAAAAACATGTTGTAGGACGTAGGGTTCGTTCACATTGAATACATGGATTGAAATGATAAAAGACACTTCATTTCTCTATCCTAAACACTCATTTTATCCTTTGCTAGCCACTTTGGGCCAAATAAGGAGAATTTTCAAAATACCCCTGTCAAGAACCACCCCACATTGGGGCAAATTAAGAAGTTGTGATTAATCATTTTTGGAGCAAAAAGATTAAGAAAGATTTTATTACTTTCACTTGCATCAATCTTCTTGTGATAGTTTCAGATGGATTTTTATGGAAGCTCGAAACATCCCAAAGTGAAGAAGAGCATTCTTTTCCTCTACCCTAAACACAATTATCCTTTGCTTAGCCAAATTGAGCCTTAAGCATGTTTATTTCAAAACCCAAAATGTTGATTATCTCCCCATATTGGGGCAATGCATATGATTTACCAAGGAAATTTAGAGAAATTGGTGAATATGTATAAAGTGTCTCGAGAGTCCAAAGAACTCAAAAGATAAATATTAGGGGGCATGAAAAAGCAGTGTGCCTGGTAAAAGCAAGGCCGATGCTCATGAAAAAAAATGAAGCAAAAGCAAAAGCAAGAAAAATCAATATGCTTATGATAAAAGCAAAATTCTCATTGCAAAAGATGCTTAGAAAGAGCAAAGCTCTTATGTTGCAAGAAAAATAGACTCTCGAGACAATTTGGTTTTCAAGAATCAAATGATGTCAGATTTGAATGATTTGGTAATGATGCAAAGATAATCATCATTCTTCTTTCAAACCCCTTCTATCAAATTTCAAGCCTTTTGAGCCTAACCCGAACCGACATTACAACCCTCTCCGAAGTCTCTTCCGATTGGGATGGTTTGAGTTAATGTAAAGATTTCACAAAGAAACTACCGCTAGAAGGAGTAGAAGTAATCCTATCTTGTCTTATCTTCAAGGTTCTTGACTTGTAAACCCGCTGAAGATATTGATGGTATATTTCTGTTTTTGGCCTCAAAGCAAATACCCTTTGTGTAAGCCCATGACCAAACCTATATTACGGTCCTTTCGAAAGACCTTTCTGATCAACCAATTTGTATTCAATGTGAATGTTTCCGAAAACCTTTGACATGTGTTCGTGAGGCATCACCAGTGAGAATTGAATAGCTTTCCCACATCGATAAATGGGAATCAAAGCCTTTATGAGAGCCAGTGTGAAAGACCTTTTTGATTAGGTTATTTCCAATTTGGCATTTTTATCTAACCTCTTTAGATGGTTATTCAAAGATCATTTTGTTAAAATTTCCTCTTAAGGATTTTGATAATCATTGCCTTTCACTAAAAGTTGAAAAATTCTGTTTGATTTGTTGTTAAACAATCTCGGAACTTTTTTCAAAATATCTTTCCCCAGTGGATCGGTTTTTGGTTAGCCTAAAACATAACTTTCATTTTCGATTTTTGGTCATCCTAAACCATAACTTTCATTTTCGGGTTTTGGTCATCTTAAACCATAACTTTCATTTTCGGTTTTTTGTTAGCCTAAACCATAACCTTCATTTTCGGTTTTTGGTTATCCTAAACCATACCCCCATTTTAGGTTCCTGGTCATCCTTAAACCTTGTCCCTTAGGTTCTAGGTCATCCTTAAACCTTGTCCTTAGGTTCCTGGTCATCCTTAAACCTTGTCCTTAGGTTCTAGGTCATCCTTAAACCTTGTCCCTTAGGTTCCTGGTCATCCTTAAACCTTGTCCTTAGGTTCCTGGTCATCCTTAAACCTTGTCTTTGGTTCTAGGTCATCCTTAAACCTTGTCCTTTGGTTCTTGGTTTTCCTTAAACCATAGATTTCCCATAAAACCATTTCTGTTTCCTTTCTTCCTTCATTCCATCACATGAGAGAGAGAAGAGAAAAACACATGAATGAGCTAACAATCTAAATGGTCAATGGTAAGTGCTTCAGGTAAGACTCTGATCAAATGTCTTTGTCTTTATTTTCTTTCATTTCCCAAATGGAGTCGACTAAAAATTCGCAGGTGCCAATTGGTCTTTGAGCAGAACCTCTTCGAACTCCTACTCAAAGAGGGGCAGCTGTTGACACCTAATTTTTAGCCGATGCGTCACTAAAAATAGAAAATTCAAGATTATGGTTTCCGATCGCGACGGAGCCTGTTTCTTGAACAAAAAGTGTCGTTTTTTAATTCCGTCTGTTGGTTTGGCTTTTGTAAGCGATTTTCTATTCATTTCATGCAAAAACCCGAAAAGTCAAATGGTTGACTTTTGCGTTGACTTTTTGGTCAACCCTTTGACCAAAAGTCAACCCCAGGTCAAATTGGGGCTTTTCGCATAAAAAGATTCCTTTCAAATTCAATTTCACTTTAGAAGTGGAAATTTCAGAAAAATTCAAAAATTTGATCATAAAATCAAGCTCCTAGTGAAAAGTCAACTAGGGTTTGACTTTTGGTCAACCCTTTGACCAAAAAATTGAAAAATTCAAAAATCCAAAAATCATCTTATTTTACATTCAATTTACCTTTGGCATTCGAAATTTTACAAAAATCGATTTGGAATCAACTTTTTCCCAATTGGCGAAATTTGATTCAAATCGACCAAAAATGAAATTACTTAATTTCTAGTCATTTTTTAGGTTAGTTTTCTTCACGACATTTGATCTAGAAGTCATATTATATTCAATTTTTGAACCAATTTTGTGATTCCAAGCCAAACACAAAAACCCCCAATTTTGGCCCTAATCAGTGATTTTGATCGATTCTTCATGATGTGCGCAATTGAGGCACGAATGAGCCTAATTTCTTATATGAAATCCAAATTCAAAATCAATTTTGAAAGATTCACATGAATTTGAGTCAATTTGATCAATTTAGTGATCCAATGATAAAAAAGTCTAAGAGTATTTGGTCTAATCAGTGCAATTTAACTTGACCCACTCTAGACTAATATTCAATTTGATGAATTGAGACTCAATTTGATTAATTAGACTTCAATTAAACTTGTTAGTCTAGCTTGGTCATGCAACTACCCAAATTCAAGAGCAATTAAGACAAACAAGTTAAATTGGACATGAATTTCAAATCGGTTCAATCCAATTTGATTGAATTTGATATTAATGAGGTCAATTAATCATGATAGAGATCAAATTGTGCAAAATTGAAATCAAGGATTGAATTGATTTAATTAGGCCAAATTCAGGGCTAACCGGCTTAACCCGGTTTGATCCAAATTGAACCAATCCGATCGGATTGGCCATTTTTCCGTCCGGAAATTTCGACGATTGACAATCCATTCAGACCAACCAGGGCCGGTCACATCCTCTTGAGCGCGAAAATGACAAAAATGCCCTTAATTGAGAATTACAAAAAAAGCCCCTAAGAGAAATGACAAAAATACCCTTCTTCAAGGATTAAGCAAATTAATTAGGGGATTAATAAATCAATCATGGCCATTCATTTAAAATTGATCATGTCCATCCATGATGCCATGTCACCAATCCTTAGCCTTTTAAGAATATCCTTAATCATTAAGGATTCATTTTGGACCATTGGATCAATCTAAGGGCTAAAATTCAAAGTTGAGGGAAGTATATAGTATTTTTCCCTCCAAAAATCAAAGGGGGGTTCATTTTCAGATCTGGTTTCTCTCTCATCTCTCTCTCTCTCTCTCTCTCTCTCTCTCTCTCTCTCTCTCTCTCTCACGTCATCTCTCTCTCTCTCAAGCTCTCTCGGCAGCAGCCATTCCAGCCCCTTGCCGGCCACTTTCCGGCGAGCTGCTGCCCCACCGTCGTCCCCCACGGTGGCCCAAGGCCAGTCGCAACACCAGCTGGCTTCGCTGGTGGCCGGAGCACCTCCCTCCGGCGACATCTTCCTCTCGGCAGCATCACCGGCATTGCCGCCGGTGACTTGATCAGCCTGCTCAAGTGGCTGAACCGGCCCTCCGGCGTCCTCCTCCGGCGATCCAGAGCATCCAGCAGCGTTCCTCGGCATTCTCACGTCGCTGTGGTGGCCGGCCTCTTGTCGAACGGCCACCGGATTGCATCCTTGATTTAATTTTTTGCTGATTAGTCTATTCGTGACAAAACGAATCAATTCTCACGATATTCCGTATAATCCATTGACATAGGTTGGCCGAGCTTTCCGAGACTTCTCCGTGCCATTCCTGATCTGAATACGGAGGCCGGATCGCTCGATCGAGCATTGGAGCATTGTTAAACAAGGTAAGAACACTTGAGCATGATTCTGTAAATTCGTGTCCAGTAAAACCTGTTTGTTTGAGATGCTGATTTGAGCTTGTTATTGTCGAAATCTGGCAAAGTGATAAACTAGAGAGTCGTAGAGATCGTCTTAAGCTTCGATTTGATATATCATATGCCTCGATTGGACTTGATTTGCTATGTCAAAACACTCTTAGAAGTTAGGATCAGAACCTGAAACATGTTGTTCAAGTCTGTTCTGATGTCTTCCTGATTGACGATGTGTTGTTTGATAATTTTTATGATTTTTTACGGACATTTTCCGGAAAAACTCCCTTCATGAAAGTTGTAGAGCACATCTTGATTTATTCATCATAAAATTTTCACAAAATTCTGAGCATGTTAGCCTCATACGATTTGCAACGTCATATGCACATATGAACTCGTGACATATTTGTTTCAGTTCGACCTTCGTGTGTTCTTCGATTTTCATAAATTCGTGTGTTCATGATATGGAAAAATTTTCTTCACAAAAGTTCTTCCTGAGAGCGAGATCTTTCCATTGATACTAATTTCATCAAAATCGAAGATCATTTGAATTTTCAAAAGGAATTCTCACGATTTGATCAGTATCTGTATCCATATCGGATTTTCATTCCTTTGGAGTTCAAAAGATGTATCTCCGAATTTGATAAAGTTAGAGCCCTTTTTTGCAAAAAATCAAAATTACAAAGTTGCTCATTGGGGTCTCATTATGTCAACTGAAAATTTTGAGGACCTAATAGCAATTTTTGGAGGGCCAATTTGCTTAAAATCTCCTAAAAGGTCCTCACGGGTTAAAATTCCATTTGCAATTGAGTCCTTCTCGAAAATCGAATTTTATAAAAATTTAGAGGGCTTTTTAGCAAAAACTTAAAACATAAAAGTTGTTGCACACGGGGAATCCTAACTGCACAAAATTTTTCACGGAGTTTTGATAAGGTTTGTTATTTTTCCCGCCATTATTTTGAAATTCATAACTGAACCGAGTCCAGCCTGTCATTGAGATTAAATTGGATATTTTCGGGAAAATTGGCTAGGATTTAGAAAAAATGGTCTTCTTGACTTTTGATCCTCATGTGATAAGCTTTCTAATGACACCTGAATCACTTCATTTGGATGTCATTAGGATAGTTAATCACATCCGAACAGAAGCAATCCGAATTAGACATTAATTGAATAAGTGGTCTTTTTTTTTTATAAAGCCCACTTCTCATTATTTGATTGGCTTCGAAACAAGGCCCATGGGCTTGAATGTATGCTCGTTTTATTTTTATGCATGTGTTTGTTAGATGAATGTTAGGCCCGGTGCATGTTCGGCGGGTAGCCCATTCATGGTCATTAGAACCCGACTTTAGGGGTTAATTGATATGAGTTGCCGTTTTGTGAATGCAAATGGTAGCCCATTATCATTAACCATTAATCAAATAATGTTAGGTGATTAGGTGGGCGATGAATCGAAACGCATGAAAAACAAAGGCCGATCCCGAGGCCCGTGCTTAATTAGTGAATTGCTTGCACCATTGTTCTTTCATATGTCGTTTGTTATGAATGAATGTTATGAATGTAAACACTGACACCCGAGAGGCGGTCCATGGGAGAATAATCCAAAATGGTAAACGACCAAGGTGATTGACCGATGTCCAATCCGGTCTCGATTTGTACTCATTTGATGATGGTGTTAGACCGATGTCCAATCCGGTTTCAATTTGTATTCAATTCATTCATCCCCGATCATGTTTCGGGTTTTCAATTCGTGTTGTAATAAACACCCGACGAGTTGCGGGTTTTTACTTCTTTTTTTCGCACTTAGAATTAGTTCGTATTTTCAATACTTCGAGTGTTTACTTTACGAAATGTCTTTCAATACAATTGGTTGTTTCTTTCTTTTTTCTAGATTAAGATAGGATTAGTTTAGAATATTAAATGAAAGTACAAAAAAACAAGATGCATGATCACATAGTGGACTAAGACTTTGGCATGAAAATGGTAAAAAACAAATGCATGACGACTTAGATAACAACCATGTTAAGTTTAGCGGTACCGAAAGGGCGTTAATAGAAATATTAACGTAAGCTAGTCCCCGAACCTTTGATCTCTGGTTTTCGTAGAAATCGAAACGAAATTCCCGCGTTTCGGTTGGGTATTCTAGCCGACCCCCGACCTAGGCTAGTGGCGACTCCTAAAAAATAAAATAAAAATCGATCCGCTGTCACGCGAGATATGGATTTAGGGAAAATCCACGTTCATGATCAATGAGTCATATGGCTAAACGAAAGATTTACACTTCAGTACAAATCATTTTTTATAAGGTGTCATATGAATCGTCTCATGAACACTTATCTCTAAACCCGCCTCATCGAGTTCAGCCCTCGAGGGGTAGGTCGCGACAAACTCGTAGTGCCCATACCGCATCCTAAAAGCGGTCTTAGGTATGTCCTCCTTTCGGATTCTCAGTTGGTGGTATCCGGTCCGTAAATCAATCTTAGAAAACACTGATGCTTCTTGCAACTGATCGAACATATCATCGATCTTAGGTAGTGGATACTTGTTTTTAATCGTCACTTGATTCAACTGTCGGTAATCAATACACAACCTCAATGTCCCGTCCTTCTTCCTCACAAACAGGACTAGTGCTCCCCATGGAGATACACTAGGACGAATGAAACCTTTGTCCAACAACTCCTGCATTTGGACTTTTAGTTCTTTTAATTCTGACAACGACATCCGATACGGTGCTTTGAAATCAGCTCTGTTCCTGGTGCCAACTCTATGACGAATTCCACTTCTCGCTCGGGTGGTAAACCAGGCAATTTCTCAGGAAAGACCTCGAGGAAATTGCATACTATGGGTATCTTTTCCAACTTAGGTTCCGCCATTGTTGGATCCACAACATTCACTAAGGGCGCACATGGAATCCATTCTGGAATAGAAATTCTGTTCCAGAATGGATTCCGGAATAGAAATGCGTTTGTTAAAAAATTTCCGGAATGCATTCTGGAGCAATTTTCACATTCTGGAATAAAAAGGCGTTTGTTAAAAATACTTGATTTCAGAATGCATTTTTTATTCCAGAATACATTTTTGATTCCAGAATGAGTTTTGGGCAAGAAAAAGAGAAGCTACTTTTTATAGCTTCTCTCTTCCAGAATGCATTCTCCCTATTTTCTCTCTTTTTCTCACTAATTTTTTTTTTAGAAAATACATAAAAATTGAAAAATTCCACAAAATTTCATAAAAATTTTCAGAAAATAAAAAAAAGTCAAGATTTCGAGAAAATAGGAAATTTGGTGAATTTTTTTAAAAAAAATATAAAAAAATCAAAAATTTCAAAATTTCACAGAATGGCTTAGAATACCTTTGGGTACCTACTTTGAGTGAAATTTAATTTTTTTGAGATGCCCAAAAAAATAAAAAAAAAACAAAAATTTCAAAACTTCACAAAATGGCTTAAAATACCTTTGGGCACCCACTTTGAGTGAAATTTAATTTTTTTGAGGTGCTCAAAAAAATCAAAAAAATCAAAAAAATCAAAAATTTCAAAACTTCATAAAATGGCTTAAAATACCTTTGGGCACCCACTTTGAGTGAAATTTAAATTTTTTGAGGTGCTCAAAAAAATAAAAAAAATAAAAAAAATAAAAAAAAATTTCAAAACTTCATAAAATGGCTTAAAATACCTTTGGGCACCCACTTTGAGTGAAATTTAATTTTTTTGAGGTGCTCAAAAAAATAAAAAAAAATTAAAAAAATCAAAAATTTCAAAACTTCATAAAATGGCTTAAAATACCTTTGGCCACCCACTTTGAGTGAAATTTAATTTTTTTGAGGTGCCCAAAAAAATAAAAAAATAAAAAATTTCAAAACTTCACAAAATGGCTTAGAATACCTTTGGGCACCCAGTTTGAGTGAAATTTTTTTTTATGTACCCAAAAAAATAAAAAAATAAAAATAGATTTCTGTTCCAGAAATCAATTTCTGGAGCAGAATTGATCATGTTTTACCAAACAGATTTCTCCTCCAAAAATCGATTTCTGGCAAGAATTTCAGAAATCAATTTCTGGCAAGAATTTGATTTCTGGAACAGAATGGTTACCATTCGCACCCTAAGTATCCTTCACATCCATCATCTAACAATTTCGTCACTTCAAGCGAAGAGATCCAAGGAATCGAGGTTCCTCTTCGGTTTCCCTGAAATTCAAACCTTGGACGTCCAATCGGATTAAATTGGATTGTCCTACTGCCGCAATCCATGAGGCCTTCTAGCTCACTAGCCAGTCCATCCCAACTATCACATCAAAATCGAACATGGCCAACACTGCCAAGTCGATACTTTCTTCTCTATCCCCAATCACAATCTTACAGTTGGGACATCCAAAAGAGACTAACATCTTATCATTCATAGGCGTCGACACACTAAGCATAGTCTCAAGCAACACCGGTGTCACGCCCCGAACCCAACTTACCCATCGGAACGCGAGCATCCCCTTACCACTCCGGTCGATCAGAGTGCGACGTCCCCAGGAGACATCGCCGACCCAACAACACTCAGAGTATAAAAACACATGCGGAAGCAAATTACAAACCCTGACAAATAAAGATGAACAAGGAAGCCAAACCAACAAATCATCATCAGGTAAAACCTCATTCTCATATATATAACAACAAACTGTTTATACAAAGATCATAGATACATATACAGTCCGATCTACTACAGGTCTAGGTTAGGCTAACCTCAAAGTCAAAAGGCCACTAAACCAAAAAGTGTAGGTGGCCGGGTGAGTGGGTCTGAGCTAAGGATCACTATAAAAAAAAGGGTAGGGATCCCTATCGTCGTCCAACTACTCTAAGGCTCGAAGTCTGGATCGCTGGAATCGTCGGGCTCGTCGGAAGACTCCGCTAACTCCTCTGAAGAGCTGCTACCCTGCTCTGGCTCGTCCACGTCCATGTCTGGGTCCTCCTGATCCACCTGATCCTCGACGGCATCTATGTTCACATCATCTCCTACCTCATCGACCTCACCATCCCCATCATCCTGATCCATCACCTCTGGCTCGGAGTCGTCCTCGTCCTCATCCATAGGCTCCGGCTCTAACTCATCATACCAAACTCCAGGGCCTGGCTGGGCATCGACAGCTGGCGGAGCGCCAGGTGGAGGAACGTCAACCACCTCGCCATCGGCAATCACCGGCGCTAACTCTCCATCAACGTCTACTGGGATGTCAAAGGTACGGATAGGTCGACTGAGGGTCCCGTCCGCAGCTCTACGACACCAGGCTATGTACTCTTGCTTCAGATGCTCATCCTCACCCGTATTCACATAAACAACTGACCTAAACCTCACGTGCATCTCGCCTTCCCCAGCTGGGAAATGCTCCACGGTCTGCAAAATCTGTCTGGGAATCCCAAAAAGTGGAGGTGGCTCCAACATCCTAGGGGGTAGGCTCTGAAATGTTTCGGTTTTATAACAACCGTGAGACTAGCTCAGTGAATCAAATACCTAAACCTAGGCTAGGCTAAAGTGTGTCTCATGACAGACCAAAATCAGTCAAACAAACCAACAACATAAGACTCAATATGATCTAGTGATTCAACCCCTGCAAGTTAGTGCAATTCAACATATATATATATACACTCACATACGTGTACATACTGCAGGCATACTCCACACACGCGTGCTCATCTTCATTAAATGTACAAATCGCTCAATCATCGCATTCCACACGAATGCCTCATGCAGTCACATGCTCACGATTTCCATAATCTCATCTCAAGACTGCATGATTCACAATTCACACAATGCAATGTTCAGATTATTCTTAATCTCACGACCCACAATAGGGCCCGACCCGAAGGCCAACAACTTTCCGACCCGAAGGCCCGACCCGAAGGCCACAACACTCCATGGCCAGCGTATATAACACGCCCCCGGCCCGGTGTCTTCTAGCCCTCAGGCGCAACACCGCTCACCAACGAACCAGAGCCTGCTACAAAGTGCATGAGGATGGTCGTCTTCCGGTCTCACCGGGCATCGTCCCGCGTAAACGCAGCAGACGGAACGACCCGAAGGCCACTAGGTGATCACACATCTCAATTTTATCTTAGCCCAATTCCACTCAGTTCAGGGCGTTTACCGTGATCACACATAATGCAATGTCACACCGCAAAAATCACACAATGCCATTTCACATATCAATCTCAACATATCAAGTGGTGACATGCATTTTCATGTTAATGAACACAAATACCATATCAATTATTAACATTTACAGACAATAGGCATATTTTAGCATTTGTATTCTAACAAGTGTAATTCGGCCAAACCAAAACCCCACATTTAAACATAGCCAAAACACATCCAAAACACCCCAATTAAGCCTCCAATGCTCAGCCAAGGTCCCACTCAAACATATATGGTATGTACTTGGCTTAATTAAGCAAAACAAGTCCAATTGAACCTAAAATCACCATTTCTAACCCAAAGGCTCAAGGGCTCCGAAATTTGTTCAACATGGACAGCCATCAAATCCTCTCAATTCAGCCATATTTCCACTTCAAATCATCCCTCAACAACCTCATAAATTCAGCCATTAATCTCACAATCACTAACAAGCACTCATCTAACTTAAATTCCACAATTCAATCCAAACTAAACCAACTAAGCACAATTAAGCCTAATCTAAGTTTAGGTATACAACTCACGTCGGGGTGGACGATATGCGGGAGGAACATGTACATCTAGACTTCCGGCTCAAGGACGGCTCACGGCGGCACTCACGGCGGTGGCTGGTTCCCACGGCCAACGGCGGCTCACGGCGGCTTGAGCGGCTGATTTGGGGACGTCCAAGGGGGAGGAGAAGGACACGGCTGAGACGGCGGCTTGGTGGGTGCTCCGGCCCTCCACGGCGTCCCTTGCCGTGGCCCACGACTCCGGCGAGCTGCTAAGGGAGGCGGCGACGGTGGCTGGGCTTGATCGGCCGAGAGGGAGGAGAGGAGAGGAGACGGTGGGGGCTGGCCGAACGTGAGGGGAGAGAGGAAGAAGAGAGAGAATGGCGTGAAGATGGAGGAGAGAGAGAGGAAGAGTGGCGTGAAAGCTAGAGGAGAGAGAAAGGCAAGACTAAATTGGTCAAACTTAGTCTAATCAACTTTTGGGGTGACAAGTGTCAACCATCCAAGCTCCTTGACCATTCTACCCTTAAATCCAATGGCTAACTCAATCCAAATGAATTATTGAGGGGCAATCTTGTCTTTTGCCCCTAACCAACCTTTAACCACTCTAGTCAACTTAACCAACCTTGGTTTAACCCAAATTAATCTTTAAAATTCGGAATTATGCTTAAATAGTCCAAGGGCAATTCCGTCTTTTTGCCGTCCCGAACCAAAATTCCATTTTTCGCACCCAAGCGTCCCATATATGTGTGGCTAACATTTTCTGGCGTCAGAATCTTAAAATAAGTCCGTCGGGTCTCCGAAATCCGACACCGAAGTCTGGGCTCAATTCCGTGAACAACTCTCTCTCAATTTCAATTATTCTGAACTCTCACCAACAGGCGGCTGTTTAGGAATACGCGTATCGACTTAGGGTTGTCCGAATCTCAACGGTTCCGATCATCGAGAGAAAGAGAGTTTATTACTAATCCCGGGGTCACGATCATTTGGCTCGAGTTCAGGATTGGTTGGCCACGAGCACGTTCGGTTAAGCAGAATCACCTGCGATCCCAATTGTGCATCGTTGGCCTTGGCCATACCATTTCCATCACTTTTCCTAAGATTGGCCCCTCACTGGTTCACAATATTCCCTCATTCTTTCTCAAATCAGCACCCGAGTCGCGACTAAGTCCCTGGTCCACGTACTAGTGTCCTAATTAGCCATTCCTCAATGGTTAGTATCCCAAGAGTGATCAGCTCTGGGCGAGTCGTACTCAAATGAAATGAGAGATAACATTCATTTTATTAATCCCAGAAATTACATTGAAATTCGGGCTGTTACAACCGGTTCCAAACCAACTAGCTCAACAAATTGCTCCAAAACAAAAGAGTGGGTTGCACCTGGATCAAACAACGCATGAGCAGCATGACCATAGAGAGAAATAATACATGTGACCACGTTCGGCGCGTCCTTAGCTTCTCTGCACACCATAGCATAAACTCTTCCTTACGCCCGTGGTCGTCCTTGATTAGCCGGTAGGGGAGGTCTGGCTTGATTTTCAACTCGCGACGGTGGCAATCTGGGCGGTCCCGAGAGATGCAGCTGTGGGCAATCTTAATGTGGTGTTCCAAACTCCCACACTTGAAATATGCCCCAAACCTGCTCGGTTGGGGGCTCGGCTTCCCTATAATCCATCTAGCGGGTGGAACAAACCGCTTATTCCTGTCATAGGCTTCTTTCCCAGATGGCGGTTGTCTCTGTTATAGGCAAACCGCAATCCAGAAGCGACTACTCTTTCTTGCCGATCCCGCTCTATAATCTGTGCCTGCTCATACATCTCTCCAAAATCCTTGATATTAAGCAACAAAATCTGACTTCGGAGATCCGGCTTCAAACCATCTTGAAATCTCTGAGCTTTGTCCCGCGGGTTCTCAACCATAGTCGGTGTGAACTTGACCAATCTCGCAAATTCTGCTTCGTACTGATCAACAATCATCTGACCTTGGCGCAGTCGCATGAACTCCATTAACTTCCTTTCTTAGGCGACTTCTGAAAAGTACTTTCCATAAAAACTTTCGACAAACATTGCCCAATTCAACTCTGTACCTTCTGGGAATACCTTACCCCTGGTGGCTTTCCACCAATCATTCGCATTACTCTGCAACTGATACGTCGCCAACGCTACTTTCTCTGCATCGGTGCACCCCAACACCTCAAATGCCTTCTCTAATTCCTCTACCCAATCTAGGGCAGCTTTGGGGTCACCCTTGCTGTTAAACTTTGGCGGCTTCATCTTCAGAAATTGCTCCACCAGTTGGGGCATTTGTCTGACTGCAGCTAGTTAGGCCTGCCCTTGCTGGGCCTGATTACCTTCGTTGTCAATAATCGGGGTGGCCTCAGCAGCCTGCGCGTAAGCTACAGCCCTCTCCTGCGCTTTCATACCCATTATATGTCCTATTTCCCGTAGGGTATCCATCACATCGTTGAACCTTAGATCTCTAGCCTCACGGACTCCCTCGCTAGGCTGCGCTTGGGGCTCCTTTCTTTTTCTCTTACTCATCCTTACGAACTCGGCTACTCAACTACCTGCTACAATTTCACTAAGAAATTAAAGACTTAAACCAATCTAACCCAGTCTAAGTCCTAGGTAGGTATCTATCACAACAAGCTAGCACTCAGCATGCGTTCCAACACAACTGACACAAAACTTCACCTAAGAAGATTAGCATACTTACCTCGGGTCTTGCCGCACCTGCATTATTACAGGTCACACAATCAATTATTCAAGGCACAAACTGTCAAGAGATGTACTTAGCACACGAGGTCACCCTATAGACTACCATGGTCTCATCGCTCCTTATCACTCTAGGTTTCGACCAAAATGGACCGAGCTGAACCTGCTCTGATACCAAATCAAACGGGGAATGTCACGTCTCGAATCCTCCAACACGTGAGCATCCCACCCTTAGTCGATTAAGGTGCAACGCTCCCAGGACGCATCGCCAATCCAACACTCAAACAAAGATAAGGCACATGCGGAAGCAATAAATAAACACCCGTACAAAATAAATATACGAGACCAAAGATAGTACAACAACCAGACATGAATATGATTACAAATATACATTTTCATTTCAAAAGGGAAACCTTTTTTTTGTACAAAGTCCTCTTTACAGAACAAATGAACAAACACAGAAAACAGCCAACCACCATAAGATCAAAAAGGGGCAAATGGCTAGGGGAAGATAAACTGTCTACAGGGAAGGTCACAGTAAAAAATGTACGAGCTTCCTAACTAAGGGCTAAGACCAATACTAGGGCTCTCAGTCCGGATCAGATTCTAAGGACTCCTCTGAAGAACTCTCCTAAGACTCAAACTGCTCGGAATCCATATCTTCTACACGGCCCTCTCATCTTTAGAGTCCGGCTCTAACTCCGAGTCGAGGTATAGTCCTATCTCCTCATCCGAGTCTAACTCTACAATTTCCCCATCCTCATCTGAATCTAGGTCCATGGCCTCTGGTTTATCCTCTTCGTCCTCCATTTGACCTGAATCTTCAACTATCACCTGTGGCTCCCCATCCATGACTTCATCCTGGAAATCCCAATCATGAGTATCCTGAGGATTTATCACCTCACCATCCGCAACTATAGGCTCCATCAGGCCATTCTCATTAAGTGGGGCGTCGAAGGTCTTGAGAGGTCGGCCTATGTTCCCATCAACGTCTAGTAGACACCAGGCTAGGTATTCTTGTGTCTGATAAAAGCACCTTCCAACATTAACAAAAATCACGGATCGATACCTTATATAAGCTTTCCCATTGCCAGAGGGAAATACGCTGGTCAACTGTTGAATTTGCGTCAGAATCCCAAAAAGTGTTGGTAGCTTCGACATGCTCAAGGTTGGGGGTCTGAAAAGTTTAGGTTATAATAACAATGAGAACGTGTCTCAGTGAGTATAACCCCCTAATTCTAGGCTAGACTAACATACATCTCTTGACAGACGAAACAACACGATACACAAACAATGACCTAGGCCCTTGGGCCTAAATTCATCATCACACTGACCCTGCAGGTTAAACAGTTCGATATATAATAATCATGGCACATACGTGGCACACATAGTCACACATACACCATACGCATGCTCATAAACACCAGTGCTCGTATCGCATATCCTTCACCGAGTCTCATACATTTGCACAAGAACCCATGCATTCTTATGCATGCAAATGCTATCATCATGCCATGTTCTCATTCTGGCTCACACTGCACACTGGCTCAATGCTCAATTATCAATTAATATGACCCACATAAAACGCATCGGGTCTCTTTCTTAAACACAACACTTCGTGGCCGACATAAAACGCATTTCCAGCCCAGTGTCTTTAGCCCGCTTCAAAGTGCATGAGGCGCAACACCGATCTCCTCACGAACCAGAGCCCACGTAAAACGTATCAAGTTGGTCGTCATCCGGTCAAACCGGGCATTGTCCCGCGTAAAACGCATCAGGACGGCACACTCCGCGTAACATGCATCAGGGCGAAATGTGATCACACGTACACATAGCCAGTTATTATCTGAACCACGCGTAACACGCATCAGGGCGATTAGGTGATCACATACTCATGTTAGGCACGCATTCTCACACAATCTCAATTCATGCCTCATACTCGGCATACAATGCATGACCATGCAATGCAATACAATGCAACATCAGCATCAGACACGATTTACACACTCAGCCAATCATTGCTACTAGACCGTGTCCAAATCACAACAACATGCTCAATTGGCCTGTTTAATATCGTGCGGCCCAATGCGTATTTCACAATTCAAATAATTACTCAATGCCATCAATTGGCCAAACACACTGTGCATTGGTCGACCACACGAACACACGACATGGCATTACTCGATTTACCATAATTGAGCACAACAATCAATAAATCAGTCAACCCGGACGTCGGCAATTCAGTCACATAAACCTCAATTTGTCCACACTAAACCAATTACCCCTTAATGTGGATAGCCACTATTCACTTCATTATTGGCCTCCAATTCGCCACTAGATCACCACAATAATCCACCAAATTAATCGCGATCTCAACCTCGAACTACCAGTATCAAACTCTCCTCAAATCGTACTAGTATATTCTAAATTGGGCCCATCTAAAAATGCACACTGTCCTAGATCGGATTTAAAAAGTTATACTCATAGATTCCTAAATCGGGACGACGAGGAACGGCGACCGAGGAAGGGCGGCCGATCACCGGTAAACGGTGAGATCGGCGGCAGTGTTCCCGACGGCGGCGGCTCATGGCGGCGCGGTGGTACGGACGGCAATCCTTGGTCGGATCGTACGGCGGCAAAGATGATGATGGCGAGGCAGCGGAGGGGAAGTGGTTCGGTGAGGGTGAGTGACGGTGGTGTGGGCGGCATGGACAGCAGCGACGGCACGGGCTCACGGCGGCGCGGTGCTGCTTCCTGGCGGTGGTGGCTTGATCGACGTTCCTTGGTCGGGAGAGAGAACGAGAGAGGGGGAGAACGAACGGGATGGTGATGATGACGACGGCACGGCGGCGTCTCGGAGGCAAGCGGCTCCGGCATCTGCAGCGGTTTCACGGTCGAGAGGAAGAGAGCACCGGCAGAGAAGGAGAGCTGATCGTGGGAGGGCTGGCCGAGAGAGAGAGAAGGGAAATAGAGAGAGAGATCAAACTAGTCAAATATGGGGGCCTAGTGGGACAAGTGTCACTCATCTGACGTAATTCCCAAATTACCCTTGATCCGAAGGCCCACATTTATTCCAATCCAATAATTGAGGGTCAAGATGGTCTTTGGCCCAATAATTAAGCTGAAATTCCAATTTAATTAATTCCAAATTTTCAGTCCAAAATTCGGAATACCCAGCACAGAGTCCAGGGGCAAAATGGTAATTTTTCCGTCCTAGGCCGAAATTCCTTTTTTCGACCATACCAACCCAAAATGTGATTGGCCAGCATAATACGATGTCGGTTCCGTAAAAATAGCCTCTTAAGCCCTCGAAAATCGACATCGAAGTCCGAGCCTAATTACGCGATCAAAACTTGTTCAATTTCAAATTTCAGTCTCTCACTAACGAGCGACTATTTAGGGATTATGCGTATCGATCTAGGTTATCCGAGTCATCACGATCTCGATTATCAGGAGAACGAGAGGAAGTATCGCTAGTTCCGAAGGTTGTGATCATTCGGTTTAAGTTCGGGATTCGTTGGCCACGTGTACTTTCGATCGTACAAAATCACCTGCTATCCGATCATACATCGCTGGCCTTGGCCAAACCAAATCCATCACCTTCCTACGATCGGTGCATATTAGCCCAAAATATTTCCTCATCGTTTCTCGAAATCTGTGCCAGATTGGCGATCGGGTCCCTTATCCACGTACCGTGTTTCCTAATTAGCCATTCCCATTTGGTCAGTATCCGAGGAGTGATGAACTTTGGGCGAGACTTACTAAAGTGAAATGAGAAATAATACTCGTTTTATTGATTCCTGAATTGAGTCGAAATTCGGGGTGTTACACTGGTACCCCATGCAATCTGACAATCTATCGAACATACAATTTAGCGTACCTTTCCAATTCGAGATCCTTTCACACTACCACGAAGTGCGCTGACTTTATCAGTCGATCTATTATTACCCAAATGGAATCATGTCCTCTCTGGCTTCTCAGTAGTCCTGAGACAAAATCCATAGTGATGTGCTCTCATTTCCATTCAGGGATCTCTAATGGTCTTAACAGTCCTCTAAGCTTATAGTGCCGGGCTTTTACTTGTTGGCACGTCAAGCACTTGGCCACATACTTAGCCACATCTTTCTTCAGTCCATTCCACCAATAATGTTGTCGCAAATTCTGGTACATCTTTGTACTACCTGGGTGGATACTGTAATTACTGTGATGTGCCTCACGTAAAATTTCCTCCTTAAGTTCCAAATCATTAGGCACACATAGTCGCCCTCGGAACCTCAAAATTCCATCCTCATTCACTTGGAATTCCGGTTTCCTTACAGTGACATCTAATTCCATAATCTTTTGTATTTCTTGATCCGTAGACTGGAGTGCCTTAATCTTTGCCTGGATCTTCAGTTCAATTCTCAATGCGGCCATCAGGCTAGACATCTGACTCACCTCAAATTTAAATTCCGAGTCTCTAAGTCTTTCAAGTAAGGTCCACTCTTTGACCATCATATGCACCATATTTGACATGCGACTTAGCGCATCTGCTACTCTATTCGCCTTTCCCGAGTGATACATGATGTCGCAGTCATAATCCTTCAAAAGCTCCATCCATCGGCGCAACCTCATATTTAATTCTTTCTGAAAAACAAATACTTGAGGCTTTGATGATCCGTATAAATTTGGAATCTTTCCCCGTATAAATAATGCCTCCAGATCTTAAGGGCGAAGACAATCGCTGCCAACTCTAAATCATGCGTTAGATAATTCCTCTCATGTGGCCTCAACTATCGCGACACATATGAAACTACCTTTCCGTGCTGCATTAGCACACAACCAAGTCCTCTTAACGATGCATCGCTGTAAACCTCAAATCTTCCTGGCCCAGATGGAATAGTCAAATATCGGGGCAGTTGTAAGTCTATGCTTCAACTCTTGGAAACTTTCCTTACATTTATCGTTCCATTCAAACTTAGATTCCTTCTTCAACAATCGCGTCAATGGCATGGCTATCGACGAGAATCCTTCCACAAAACGTCGATAATAGTCAGCCAGTCCTAAGAAACTTCAAATTTCTGTGACTGAGGTCGGTCTTGGCCACTTCATTACTGCTTCAATCTTGGTTAGGTCTATAGAAATTCCATCTCCCAAAACTATGTGTCCAAGAAACGCCACTCTACTTAGCCAAAACTCACACTTACTGAACTTGGCGAAGAGTGCGTATTCTCTCAAAGTCCGTAGTACCTCAGTCAAATGTGCTTCGTGCTCCTCAGGGTTCTTCAAATATACCAATATGTCGTCAATAAACACTATGACAAATCTGTCCAAAAATTCCTTGAACACTCTATTCATTAGATCCATGAAAGATGCAGGAGCATTGGTCAATCCGAAGGACATCATTGTAAACTCGTAGTACCCATACCGTGTCCTAAAAGCGGTCTTAGGTATATCCTCCTTTCGGATCCTCAGCTGATGATATCTCGTTCGCAAATCAATCTTAGAAAATACGGACGCTCCTTGCAACTGATCAAACAGATCATCGATCCTCGACAGTGGATAATTATTCTTAATCATTACTTGATTCAACTGTCGGTAATCAATGCATAACCTCAATGTCTCATCTTCTTCCTTACAAACAGGACCGGTACTCCCCATAGAGACACACTGGGGTGGATAAAACCTTTGTCCAATAGTTCTTGCATTTGGACCTTTAATTCCTTTAATTCGGTCAACGACATCCGATACGGTGCCTTTGAAATTGATTCTATGCCCGGGGCCAATTCTATCACAAATTCTACTTCTCGCTCTGGTGGCAAACCCGACAATTCCTGAGGAAAAAACCTCGGGGAAATTGCACACTATCGGTATTTCTTCTAACTTAGGTTCTGCTACGATTGAATCGACCACATTGACCAGGTATCCCTCACATCCTTCATTCAACAACTTAGTTACCTCGAGCGAGGAAATTCAAGGGATCGAGGTTCCTTCTCGGTTTCCCTGGAATTTAAATTTAGGATGTCCAATTGGGTTAAACTGGATCGCCCTACTGCCGCAATTCACTACAGCTTTTTGCTTAACCAACCAATCCATACCAATTATTAAATCAAAATCGAACATGTCCAACACTGCCAAGTTAATGCTTCCTTCTCTACCCCCAATCACAATTTTACAGCTAGGACACCCCAACGATACTAACACTTTATCATTCAATGGGGTCGTCACATTTAACATATTCTCAAGCAATATAGGTTCAATCTTAACCAGCCTAACAAACTGTTCTGAAATAAATGAATGGGTCACCCCTGGGTCAAATAATGCATACGCGACATGATCATATAAAGAAATTGTACCTGTGACCATGCCCGGTGTGTCCTCCGCCTCTCTTCGTGCCATCGCATAAACTCGTCCTTGCGCTGGCGGCCTGCCCTGATTAGCTAGTGGGGAATTCCCGGCTTGATTCCCTATTCGATTTTGCTGCGGTTGCCCTGAGGGTACTGAGGGACGCTGTTGGGGATGCTCCAAACTCCCACATTTAAAACATGCCCCAACTCGATTTGGTGGAAGGTTCGACTTCCTAATGTTCCTTCTAATTGGTGGGACGAAATGCCTGTTCCCTGTCATCGGCCTCTTCCCCAAATAGCGGTTGCCTCTGTTCTAGGTAAACCACGATCCAGATGCGGCTGCCCTATCCACCTGGTCCCACTCGAGAGCCTGAGCTCTATCATAAATGTCCTCATAGGTCCTCAAATTGGCCGATATCAACTGGGTACGAATGTCAGGTTTCAGTCCTTCCCGGAACATTCGTGCTTTATCGTCGAGATGCTCCACCATCCTCAGCGCAAACTTGGATAATCTAGCGAATTCCGCTTCGTACTGATCTACAGTCATCTGACCTTGGCGGAGTCGCATAAACTCTTTTATTTTTCTTTCACTAGCATTTTCCGAGAAGTATTTTCCATAAAAACTCTCAGTGAATGCAGCCCAAGTCTGGGCAATACTTTCAGGAAATACTCTACCCCTAGTGGCCTTCCACTAATCATTCGCAGTTTCCTATAATTGGTATGCTGCTAGGGTTACCTTCTCCTGTTCGGTGCATCCCAACACCTCAAATGCCTTTTCCAGTTCCTCTACCCATCTGGGTACAACCTCGGGGTCACCTTTTCCCGTAAACTTGGGCGTCTTTATCTTTAAAAACTACTCTACAAGTTGATGCATCTGCCTAATCTCGGCTGCCTGAGCCTGCCTAATATTAGCTTGACTTTCATTTACGGCAGCAGCTGCTGCAGTCTGGGCAATGGTGGCAGCCCTTTCATGAGCCTGTCTACCCATAATATTTCCTATTTTGTGCAGGGTCTAAATCACATCCTCCATTCTAGGATCCCTGGCCTCTTGGCCCCTTGTACTCAGTTGCCCCTAGGGTTCCTTTCCTCGACGCCTCATGATACAAATCTCACTACCCGACTACCTGCTATAATTCCACTAGGAATTAGAGACCTAAACCAACTAATCCGATCTAAGGTCCTAGGCAAGTATCTAGCACGACAACAATCAATCACCCAACTTATGGCTAAACACAAACAACACAGGACCTCAAACAAGGAGATACACATACTCACCTCAGGTTCTGCCGCACCTGCACATCACTGGTCAATCACCTATGCACTCAATCAATCACAAACAGTCAAGAGGTACACTTAGTACACGAGGTTACCCTACTAGCTACCCAAGGTCATCGCTCCTTATTACTCCAGGCTTCCACCAGATTGTACCGAGCTGTCTTTGCACTGATACCAAATCGAACGGGGATGTCACGCCCCATACCCCACAAAGCGCAAACATCCCATCGAGGTCGAATTTGGTGCGGCGCCCTAGGACACGTCGCCGACCCAATGCCCAACAATCAGAGATCAAATCACAAGCGGAAGAAATGTATATAAATATATATACACTTGTACAATAAACAAGACAACCATGGATAGCGCAACAATAAAAACCAATGTGAGCAAGACATATAAATTTCATTACTATTAAAAATATGTACAATGTCCATTAGCCGGGAGTACAAAACAACAAACCTAAAAACAAGTCAACGGCCACTATAATAAAAAAGGGACAGTGGCTCAGGGTTAAGGACACTAGACTTAGACGGGGCTCTGATCAAAAAGTTACGGCCCGATCTATCTAAAGCTAGATCTAACCTAGGAGACCCAATCCGAGTCAGAACCAGAAGACTCAGAGGAGGAAGAACTATCAGGTAGCTCCTCCTTAAAATCTAATGAGTCTAAGTTGGACTCAGCCTCCATGGCCTCCTCCTCCACGTCCATCGGCTCTATTTCGTTCTCCAGCTCCATTTCCTACTCCATGGGTTCCGGTTCTTCCTCTGCTTCCATCGGCTCCAGATCATCTACCTCCCGGACAACAGGTTCAACTCCAGCACTCGAACTCCCATAAGATGAGGCTTTAGGACTAACTACCTCTCTATTGGGACACTGCGGGTTTAGCTCACCCTACCCATCCACCGGAACATCGAAGGTACGAAGAGGTCCATACTCCCCGAAATCATCCCTAAAACACCAGGCTACGTAATCATGGTACTCAAGGTACGCCTCTCCTACATCAACCAGTAATATAGAATGATATCTAACATATGCGCCCCTAGTCCATAAAGGGTGCATGACCGACGTCTACCCTAACTAGCGCGGAATCCTAAAACGCACTGGAGCATCCAACATCCTCAAGTCCGAGAGTCTAAAAAGTTTGGGTTTATATAACAATGAGACAAGTCTCAGCGAGTAAAAACCCCTAAACCTAGACTAGGCTAACATGCACCTCTTGACAGGCGACCAAACATAATCAACCAGTAATAATGATAATTGACCTAGGCCCTCAGGCTTAGATCACTTACCTCGCTGACCCTGCAGGTTAGGCATTTTAATATAATATCCATGGCACATACGCGACACACTTGGTCACACGTACGCCACACGCATGCTCATACTCAATAGTGCCTGTCTCACACTCGAATCACCGGCATGCACACATTTGCCATGCTCATGAATCGCCTCAAACAATGCACTCTGGCATGCGACTCATTTTCAGTTATAAACCGACCCGAAGGCCCACAACACTTCGCGGCCCGCGCCAAAGTACACATGGCCCAGTGTCTCTAGCCCGTGTAAAACGCATCAAGCGCAACACCGATTTCCTTACGGACCAATGCCATCTTTCGGACGAACCGAGCATTGTCCCCCGTAAACGCAACGGACGGAATCGACCCAAAGGCCACGACCCGAAGGCCAATTAAGTAATCACACGGCACACTATCAATTTTATCTGAGCCCTGCGTAAACGCATCGGACATTTAGAGTGATCACACATGCTCATGTCAGGCACACATACTTACACAATTTCGTCTCATGCCCATTCTCAGCACACGAAATGCGTGGCTATGCAATATGAGCACTCAATTACAATCACGAGCACATAACTCAATAAAATCAATACGTGCTCAATTTATGCCACAAGTGCCCAATTAATATTCTAGCGAGTCCAACACATAATTCACATTTTCGGGCACCATAATTCACTCCAAAACAATGGCCAATCACACACCGCATTAATCGGTCACACAACCACATGGCATGGCATCATATAATGGAGTACAAAATAGCACCAATCAATCAAACATGGCAAATGCTCAATTAAATCTCCACTTAGCCAAATTGGTCAAATTCGGTTCTAGGGAGGGCAGCCCCAAAACAGTCCACATTCGGGCATTATTCCACAGCCTAATTAGCTCATTTAACTCCCAAATATGCCACATAATCATCCGCCCATAATCAGGCCTAATTTTAGTCTAATTAACCTCAAAAATCATCTAAACATATCTAGAGGGGCAAAATTAGTCCTAATTCGGGTTTAGGAATTTATACTCACTTAGTCCTAAGCTCTGAGCTCGACTAAATCGACAGGGAACGAGCGGCCAATTGCCGGCGAGCGGCGAAATCAGCGGCGGCAGCGGTTAGCGCACGGCGATCGGCTCCCTTGGCTGATCAGTACGATGGCAAGGGAAAGGGGGTGACGGTTGGTGGTGCTTGGTGTTGACACCTAATTTTTAGCCGATGCGTCACTAAAAATAGAAAATTCGAGATTATGGTTTCCGATTGCGACGGAGCCTGTTTCTTGAACAAAAATTGTCGTTTTTTAATTCCGTCTGTTGGCCTAGCTTTTGTAAGCGATTTTCTATTCATTTCATGCAAAAACCCGAAAAGTCAAATGGTTGACTTTTGCGTTGACTTTTTGGTCAACCCTTTGACCAAAAATCAATCCCAGGTCAAATTGGGGCTTTTCGCATAAAAAGATTCCTTTCAAATCCAATTTCACTTTAGAAGTGGAAATTTCAGAAAAATTCAAAGATTTGATCATAAAATCAAGCTCCTAGTGAAAAGTCAACTAGGGTTTGACTTTTGGTCAAACCTTTGACCAAAAAATTGAAAAATTCAAAAATCATCTTATTTTACATTCAATTTACCTTGACATTCGAAATTTTACAAAAATCGATTTGGAATCAACTTTTTCCCAATTGGCGGAATTTGATTCAAATCGACCAAAAATGAAATTACTTCATTTCTAGTCATTTTTTAGGTTAGTTTTCTTCACGACATTTGATCTAGAAGTCATATTATATTCAATTTTTGAACCAATTTTATGATTCCAAGCCAAACACAAAAACCCCCAATTTTTGCCCTAATCAGTAATTTTGATCGATTCTTCATGATGCGCGCAATTGAGGCACGAATGAGCCTAATTTCTTATATGAAATCCAAATTCAAAATCAATTTTGAAAGATTCACATGAATTTGAGTCAATTTGATCAATTTAGTGATCCAATGATAAAAAAAGTCTAAGAGTATTTAGTCTAATCAGTGCAATTTAACTTGACCCACTCTAGACTAATATCAATTTGATGAATTGAGACTCAATTTGATTAATTAGACTTCAATTAAACTTGTTAGTCTAGCTTGGTCATGCAACTACCCAAATTCAAGAGCAATTAAGACAAACAAGTTAAATTGGACATGAATTTCAAATGTTCAATCCAATTTGATTGAATTTGATATTAATGAGGTCAATTAATCATGATAGAGATCAAATTGTGCAAAATTGAAATCAAGGATTGAATTGATTCAATTAGGCCAAATTCAGGGCTAACCGGCTTAACCCGGTTTGATCCAAATTAAACCAATCCGATCGGATTGGCCATTTTTCCGTCCGGAAATTTCGACTATTGACAATCCATTCAGACCAACCAGGGCCGGTCACATCCTCTTGAGCGCAAAAATGACAAAAATGCCCTTAATTGAGAATTACAAAAAATGCCCCTAAGAGAAATGACAAAAATACCCTTCTTCAAGGATTAAGCAAATTAATTAGGGGATTAATAAATCAATCATGGCCATTCATTTAGAATTGATCATGTCCATCCATGATGCCATGTCACCAATCCTTAGCCTTTTAAGAATATCCATAATCATTAAGGATTCATTTTGGACCATTGGATCAATCTAAGGGCTAAAATTCAAAGTTGAGGGAAGTATATAGTATTTTTCCCTCCAAAAATCAAAGGGGGGTTCATTTTCAGATCTGGTTTCTCTCTCTCTCTCTCTCTCTCTCTCTCTCTCTCTCTCTCTCTCTCTCTCTCCCTCTCCCTCTCACGATCATCCCTCTCTCTCGAGCTCTCTCTCGGTGGCAGCCATTCCGCCTCCTTGCCGGCTGTTTTCCGGCGAGCTGCCGCCCCATCGACGTCCCCCACTGTGGTCCAAGGCCAGTCGCAAGTCAAGCCGTCTTCGCTGGTGGCCGGAGCTCCTCCCTCCGGCGGTTTCTCTCTCTCGGCAACATCACCGGCATTACCGCCGGTGACTTGATCAGCCGGTTCAATCGGCTGAACCGGCCCACCGGCGACCTCCTCCGGCGATCCAGAGCATCCGACAACCTTCCTCGGCGTTCTCACTTCGCTGTGGTGGCCGGCCTCTCGTCGAACGGCCACCGGATTGCATCCTTGACTTGATTTTTTGCTGATTAGTCTATTCGTGAGAAGACGAATCAATTCTCACAATATTTTATACACTCTATTGTCATAGGTTGGCCGAGCTTTTCGAGGCTTCTCCGTGTCATTTCTGATCTGAATACGGAGGCCGGATCGCTCGATCGAGCATTGGAGCATTGTGAAACAAGGTAAGAACACTTGAGCATAATTCTGTAAATTCGTGTCCAGTAAAACCTGCTTGCTTGAGATGCTGATTTGAGCCTGTTAATGTCAAAATCTGATGAAGTGATGAACTAGAGAATCGTAGAGCTCGTCTTAAGCTTCGATTTGATATATCATATGCCTCAATCGGACTTGATTTGCTATGTCAAAACACTCTTAGAAGTTAGGATCAGAATCTGAAACATGTTGCTCAAGTCTGTTCTGATGCCTTCCTGATTGACGTTGTGTTGTTTAATGATTTTTATGATTTTTTACGATCATTTTCTGAAAAAACTTCCTTCATAAAAGTTGTAGAGCACGTCTTGATCTGTTCATCATAAAATTTTCACAAAATTCTAAGCATGTTAGCCTAGTACGATTTGCAACGTCATATGCATGTAAATCTGGTGACATGCTGGTTTCAGTCGACCTTCGTGTGTTCTTCGATTTTCATAAATTCGTGTATTCGAGATATGAAAAAATTTTCTTCACGAAAGTTCTTCCTGAGATCGAGATCTTTCTATTGATACTAATTTCATCAAAATCGGATATCATTTGAATTTTCAAAAGGAATTCTCACGACTTAATCAGTATCTGTGTCCAGATCTGATTTTCATTCCTTTGGAGTTCAAAAGATGTTTCTCCGAATTTGATAAAGTTAGAGTCTTTTTTTGCAAAAAATCAAAATTACAGAGTTGCTCATTGGGGTCTCATTATGTCAACTGGAAATTTTGAGGACCTAATAGCAATTTTTGGAGGGCCAATTTGCTTAAAATCTCGTGAAAGGTCTTTGCGGATTAAAATTCCATTTGCAATTGAGTCCTTCGTGAAAACCGAATTTTATAAAAATTTGGAGGGCTTTTTAACAAAAACTCAAAACATGAAAGTTGTTTTCACGCGGTTTTGATAAGGTTTGTTATTTTTCCCGCTATTATTTTGAAATTCATAACAGAACCGAGTCCAGCCTGTCACTGAGATTAAATTAGATATTTTCGGGAAAATTGGCTAGGATTTAGAAAAAATGGTCTTCTTGAATTTTGATCATCATGTCATAAGCTTTCTAATGACACCTGAATCACTTCATTTGGACGTCATTAGGATAGTTAATCTCATCCGAACAGAAGCAATCCGAATTAGACATTAATTGAATAAGTGGTCTTTTTTATAAAGCCCACTTCTCATTGTTTGATTGGCTTCGAAACAAGGCCCATGGGCTTGAATGCATGCTCATTTTATGTTTATGCATGTGTTTGTTAGATGAATGTTAGGCCCGGTGCATGTTCGACCGGTAGCCCATTCATGGTCATTAGAACTCGACTTTAGGGGTTAATTGATATGAGTTGTCGTTTTTGTGAATGCAATTGGTAGCCCATTATCATTAACCATTAATCAAACAATGTTAGGTGATTAGGTGGGTGATGAATCGAAACGCATGAAGAAAACAAAGGCCGATCCCGAGGCCTATACGTAATTAGTGAATTGATTGCATCATTGTTCTTTCATATGTTGTCTTTTCATGAATGAATGTTATGAATGTAAACACCGACACCCGAGAGGCGGTCCATGGGAGAATAATTCGAAATGGTAGAAGACCAAGGTGATTGACCGATGTCCAATCCGGTCTCGATTTGTACTCATTTGATGGTGTTAAACCGATGTCCAATCCGGTTTCAATTTGTATTCAATTCATTCATCCCCGATCATGTCTCGGGTTTTCAATTCGTGTTGTAATAAACGCCCGACGAGTTGCGGGTTTTTACTTTTTACTTCTTTTTTCGCACTTAGAATTAGTTCGTATTTTCAATACTTCGAGTGTTTACTTTACGAAATGTCTTTCAATACAATTGGTTGTTTCTTTCTTTCGCTAGACTAAGATAGGATTAGTTTAGAATCTTAAATGAAAATACAAAAACAAGATGCATGATCACATAGTGGACTAAGACTTTGGCATGAAAATGGTAAAAAATAAATGCATGACAACTTAGATAACAACCATGTTAAGTTTAGCGGTACCGAAAGGGCGTTAATAGAAATATTAACGTAAGCTAGTCTCCGAACTTTTGATCTCTGGTTTTCGTAGAAACCAAAACGAAATTCCCGCGTTTTGGTTGGGTATTCTAGCCGACCCCCGACCTAGGCTAGTGGCGACTCCTAAAAAATAAAAAATAAAATCGATCCGCTGTCACGCGAGATATGGATTTAGGGAAAATCCACGTTCATGATCAATGGGTCATATGGCTAAACAAAAGATTCACACTTCAGTAAAATCATTTTTTTATGCGGTGCCATATGAATCGTCTCATGAACACTTATCTCTAAACCCGCCTCATTCGAGTTCAGCCCTCGAGGGGTAGGTCGCGACACTTGGCATGCGGCGGCGCAACTTGGCAAGCGGTGGCCCGACGATTTCCTCACACCGGCGTCCAAGGTCGGGCGGTCCGGCTGTCCTTGGCCGAATGGGAGAGAGAAAAGAGAGAGAGAGAGAGGGAGACGGTCAGGTGGTGCTCGGGTGGTGGCACGGCGGCGAACGGCGGTTGGCGGCGCTCCTCCGGCGATGGTGGCGTGCTCACGGCAAAGGGGGAAACCGGCGGTGGAGGGGAGAGAGAGAGGAAAGAGAGAGAGAAAAACTTGACTTGTGGAGGAGGAAATGGGGAGGAGAGATAGAGAGACAAGGCATTAAATAGCTTTGACCAACTTTTTCAAATTCCCAAAATGCCCTTGAACTTTTGACTCTCATTCATTCCCATCCAATAATTAAGGGGCACTATGATCATTCTCTTGGCTGCATCATTGGGCTGATATAAACCTAAATTAATCCTTAAATCAATCCCCAAAATTAGCCAAAATTCGGAATACCCCAAAAATAGCCTAGGGGCAAAATGGTCATTTTCCGAATTCGGGCCGAATTTCCATTTTTCGACCATACTAACCCCAAATATATGTGGCCACACTAAAATGACGTCGTCCTCGAAAAATAGTCGCTCACGACCCCGAAATCCGACGTCCAAGTCCAGATCCAATTCCGTGATCAAAATCGTTCGATTTAAAATTTTAGGATCTCTCACTAACAAGCGGTTGTTTAGGGGTTATACGTATCGACCTAGGGCTACTCGAGTCGTGATGGTCTCGATTACTGGGAGAACGTGAGGAATTATCGCTAGTTCTGGAGGTCGCAATCATTCGGTTTAAGTTCAGAATTTGTTCGCCACGCGTACTCTCGATCATGCGGAATCACCCGCGATCCGATCGTACGTCCCTGGCCAAACCAAATCCATCACCTTCCTAAGATCGGCCCATATTGGCCCAAAATATATTCTCGTCGTTTCTCGGAATCGGTGCCCGAATCGCAATCGGGTCCCTGGTCCACGTACCGTTTCCTAATTAGCCATTCCTTATCGGTTAGTATCCCGAGAGAGCTCAATTTCGAGTGAGACTTACTAAAATTAAATGAGGAATAATATCATTATTATTGATCTCGAAAATGAGTCGAAATTCGGGATGTTACAGATATCTCAAACCCGGGGGTCTGAAAAGTTGGATTCATATAACAGTGAAAATAAATCTTAGCGAGTAGGTCCCTAAACCTAAACTAGGATAACATGTACCTCCTGACGAGCACCAAACAACACACTATCTAAAATATTAATGACTTAGGCCCTCGAGCCCAAATCCAATACTTACCTGGCCCTGCATTTTAGGCACTTTATAAATTCACAATAATAACACAGAACCCAATCGTGGCACATACACAACATCACTTGGTCACAATGTATGTTATTCATATGCTCATACTCATACTCGTGCTCATGTCTCATCAATGCACTTTCGCACACTTGCACTCTTGCACACTTGCAATTTACCAAATTCACCGACCCGCGTAAAACACATCAGGTCTGACCTGCGTAAAACGCATTAGGTCTATCACTTCGAGATCGATCTCTGGCCCGCATAAAACGCATCAGGCTCATGACACAAAACCCGCGTAAAACGCATCAGGTTAGTTATCTTCTGGTAATTCGAACATCGTCCCGCGTAACACGCCTCAGGACGGGTTCAATACCCCGCGTAAAACGCATTAGGGCTTTATGTGATCACACGTTCACAATCACTAATTATTATCTGAACCTTGCATCAGGGCATTTTAGGTGATTACATGCTTATGTCATTCGTGCACACTTGCATATGCACATGTTATGCCAATGTTCGAGATGCACACTCATGGCCATAACGTTCACACTTGGGCATTCATGAAATTCACAATGAGTATTCAATTGCACAACACCACTTGTTCAATTCACAACGCAATATGCTCAATTCAACATATCACAAGCCCAACTAATCAAATCATTCAATTCAGCCATGGCACAAACTTGGCACACGAGATCACAAAATTAGATCATTAAAATTCACAAGTCCATGACCCCCAAGGCTCCCTCAAGTCATGGCCACATAAGTACTGAACATGGCATCAAAATACTAACGTCAATTTGCGTTCAATTCAACCTCCTCATGGTCCGTTCACAAAACACTTGACGATTTCCACTAAGGTCATGATCAATCAAATATGGCCCGGATCATCCCAATACCAAATCAACCATGAACAGACTGCCCTAGGCCATTAATTCACTTCCAAATCACCACATTAAACCACAAAAATAACCATGAAAACAGCCACCACTCGGCCCACAATCTACACCCGCCAAATTCACATTTTCGCCCAAATCAAGGCGCCTATGCTCAGCCACCACACAGCACTATATGGGCCACTAAACCTTAATTAAATTAACACACTAAGCCTCCAAATTAGTCACAATATCAGCCCCCTAACATCCTCCACAAGTTAACCCCTAAATTACCCTAATTAACCCCTAAAACTCATCTAGAAATGTACATTAGCCTAACTAGGGTTTAGGGTTGTACTCACTTGGATTCCTAAGCTCCTAATGAAGGCTGGACAGGTGGGGAAAATGGGCGGGCTGAGCTGATTCCACAGCGACGCAAGCAGTGGAGATGGGCGGCCTCCATGGCGGTGCGAGCGGTGGCGGCTTGCGGACGGCGATGCACGGTGGGGGGGTTGCTCACGCGGCTAAGAGAAGGGAGAGAGAGAGAATGGGACAGCCGGATGGTGGTGGTGAGGCGAGAGGGACGAACGAGTGGCGTGGCGTTGGCGTGCGGCAACTCCTCCGGCAACGGCGGCTCCGGCGAGGCTCTTGAGCGGCCGAGAGAGAGAGCATGGGAGAGAGAGACACGGTGAGAGGGAGAGGAGAGGGGGACGAGATGGTGATGGTGGGGTGAGGCTGGTGAGGATGGGCGGCCTCGGCAAACAGCACCGGCGGCTGCGGTGGCGGTGCTTCGGCGATGGAGGTGCGCGCGGCCAAGAGAGAGGGGGAGAGAGGAGGGAGTGGCCGGTGGAGTGGAGGAGAAGAAATGAGGGAGAGAGAGAGACTAGAGAGAGTGTAAGCACAAGCTAGTGGGGTTGGTGACCAACTTTGCAACAATGACCATTTAGCCCCTAATCCAAGGGTTGAGGCTGATTCAAGTCTAATAATAGAGAGGCAATTTTGTCCATAATTTCCAGCATTATTGAGCTGAAAAATTTAAAACCATAAAATATTCCCCAAAATTCGGAATCTAAGCTTAGGGGTCTAGGGGCAAAATCGTAATTTTCCGGTCCCGGGTCAAATTTCCAATTTTCGACTCTATCAATCCCAAATATGATTGACCACACTTTTATGATGTTGTCCTTGCAAAAATAGTCGCGTACGCCCATGGAATTCGACACCGAAGTCCAGACTCAATTCTACGATCGATTTCACTTAATTTACGATTTTAGCATCTCTCACTAACGGACGGCTGTTTAGGGGTTACGCTTATCGACCTAGGTTTACTCGAGTCACAATGGTCTCGATTTCCCAGAGAACACGAGGATTTATCACTAGTCCCAGGGGTCGCGATTATTTGGAATAAGTTCGGGACCATTCGCTACTTGTACTCTCGGTTGTGCGGCATTACCCGCGATCCGATCGTACATCCTTGGCCAAACCAAATCCATTACTCTCCTTGGATCGACTCATATTGGCGTAAAATATTCCCTCGTCGCTTCTCAGAATCGGACTCAATTCATGGTCGAGTTCTTGGGTCCACATACCGTTTTTTCTAGTTAGCCTTTCCCCCTTGGTCAGTATCCCGAGAATGATCAGTTCCGGGCGAGACTTACTAAAATGAAATGAGAAATAATATCAATTTTATTGATCACGAAAGTGGATCAAATTCGGGACGTTACATCAACAAAGTCTAGATGACCACTAGAATTTGGAGGACCTAATCTAAAAAAAGAAGCATGACCCAAATGGGAATGCCAAGTTTCAGATGAGACTATTGTAGCACAACTAGTAAGAGCATTCAGAAGCTTTAAGGAGACAAGCTCAAATAGGCATCCCACTTTATGGCTTGTCCCAATTATATGTTCTCGTCTGTGGATCCTACACACGTCAACCATTAGAAGAAAAGTGAATGTCAAGACATAGTTCATATAATTGTCCCACGTATATCAAGTTTAAAAAGCATTTAGGAACCAAGAAAGTGTTAGGTAATGACAGTGTAGACATTGAAATTTTTCTAGTATGACTACCTGTCATATGTGAGTTATCAGCTTTATGAACAGTAGGTGTTTGTGAAAGTAAAGACTTTGACTTAAACAAATTGGAGTTAGAAATCATGTGATTGGAATAGACAAAATCAAAGAACCATGAATCAAAAGTTCGTAGAGCCACAGACAGAACATAAGTACTAGGGACAGAGGAGCTAAAAATACCAAATTCTTGAATAATGGAACGTAGTTCCTCTAAAGATAAAGTAATTGATGAGTTAGGAGAACCCTCAATAGTATCAGCAGTGGTGAATAAGCGTGGAAGTGGACCCCTATATCGGATTGGTTGTTTGTCCCTATAGGTTGCCTACTTTGTCATTGATATTTATTGGATAAAAGGTTACCAGTTTGGCGACAATATATACAATATAGTCCGTGTGATAAAGAAGAAGCAGGGGTGGCAAGCATTGCATCCATAGGAGTGGACAAAATAGGGCGATGGGCCTTCAAAGTAGTGCACCGAATCTACTCACTTAACAATTTTGAGATAGCTACCTCAAGATGAGGTAATGGATCTCGATATAAAAGTGAAGCTCGCACAGGTTTAAACGCATATGATCACGATATTCAGCACACTTACGAGCATCGGTAGCCGCTTTCCATTGTCACTTAGATAATGCTAGTTGATCCCAAATAACAAGCATAGAGGACAAAAAATCTTTAATAGATTGACCAGTCTCCTAATACATGGGATGCATTTCCCTATTAGCTTATACAAAGGGCAATATCCAAGGTGGAATATCAGTTGGCAAGCAAATCCCATGAATCCTTTGCTGTATTGAGGCGACCAAACTGAAACTTGATAGATGGAATCGAAGTGTTTCAAAACCACATTGAGATTTGATGATTCTTGCTGTCCCATTTCTCTAAATGTTCAATAAATTTTTTCTCCAATTTCTTCAATAGTCCTAGTATGACGTAACACTAAAGTCTATATCCTCGTAGAAATCTAGACATTTCTTTAGCCCATAAAATATAACTTTATCCGTTCAAAACTGTATGAATGGGTACTGGAACATCCATTTTATCCATTAAATGCACTTACTAGTTTAAAAGTGGGTGCTTGTATTAGGAATACCAAGAAACTAGCGTTTGGAGTGTAGATATTAAGAAAATAACGCCAAAAATGGATACAGCACGTCAAAATTCCTAGCGAACTGATCGGTCAACTTCTAGTCAATGGTCAACGGAAGCCAATGGTCAATGATGACGTGGCAGATGACTTCAGTTGTAACGTATGATGACATCAGCAATGATCGCATCGGAGCTCTAGTCACGTGCAACACATGTGGACGCGTGAATCTCACATGCAGAGGATGTTGGCAGTGCATGAGGGCACCTTCGGCATTGAACGGTGGCAGCGTTGGCTGATTGGACTCGTCGGAAGACGAGGAACCTAGTGGTGGTATCTTACATTCAGAATAACCAACTAAAGGCATAGAAAAAGCACATAGAGGCGACGGGCTCTGGTGGTTAGAGACAGGGCGGCGCGTGTGGCGGCTTCCTTTTTCCGTTTACTATGAAATTTTAGGTTCTTATACATCTTAGGGTGGTGAGTCTAGAGGTAGTGTTCTCGAGCAGCAATTGAAGCTGTAGATTTGATTGAGAAATGAGAGCGACGCCGGCCTGTGCGGCTGGCTTGTCATGATCATTGTGGAGAAACCTCCTACGCTGTTGGCATTGTTAGAAACAGATTTGATGGCACTTCCTCATAAATGATGGCTTTGGTATTAAGTTGAAAATTATACAGAAAATAGATTTGAGGAATTTTCTATATATTTCACTGTGTAATAAAGAAAAATATATGAGCCAATTTATAGATTTTGCAGGACGACTATCTAAAGTAATAGAATATTATAATAATCAATAAGAAAAATATCTAGAATATCCCAAATATTCTAAGTATCTATAAGAGTAGATTTCATCAACCCTAATGCCATTAAAGAACATCGACCTTTTCTTCTCTTCTAGTTTACGAGGGTCCTGATAAAAATAAAACGATTAATTTAGTGTTGCTCCTTCATTTGGTTGGTAGAGGTGGATCTCTCTTTTATTCAGTTGTTGCACGGGCCTTGCATTCTTCTCCGCATACTGCAGTACGAATTCGTCATGAGATGTAAATACATTTCTCCCAAAAAACAGTATTACTCTCCAACCACGCATTAGTGAGTCACAAGTTATAACATCATCCACGTTTAAGGTTTAACTAGAATTAAATGTGGTGATGTCTGTACTTATTAGGCATGACTGGAGGACAAAACAAAATTTTCAGTTATATTATTTTGACTATTTATATTGCTTAAAAAAACCAGGTTCAGTGCCATGTCTAACCTAGCCAGATTAACTTGGATAATTGCCCCCTATTTTTATTGATTATTTCTAAAAATTTATGAATACTAATTGCCCGCCTAGTCTGTCACTTGTAATACCTATGACAGTCACAACTTAGAGCTAGGAGAGCACCATCGATCATGAGATTCATGTAACCAAGAAATTAGTGTGCTTACGTCATAAACAGCCTCTCTGAGCAACTTGATTTGGTCCTTTGATACAGTGCCCATCTGTTGGATTATCAAATGCAAGGGTTAATTAGGGTCAAACACTTGTTTGATAAACCCGGTAAGAAACACATATTTGAGAACAAAAAGTGTGATAGTGGGCCTGTGTTACCTTTTTGTTGATGGTCCATATGACACCTTCTGTGCAAGGAGGGACAGTGAGAGAGCCCATGTATCTCAAGTAATTCTTGCCACCCATCTTGATCTCTCTTGGATCAATCATACCCATCTTTCTCTCACCCTCTTTGTCCATCATGGACCACATATTACCCATTAACTGAAACACCAGTTTACCATACATCACTCACAATTGGAAGCATCTGATTTTGCACAAGGCTATAGGATCTGTGGTAAGTGTACTAAAATGATCCTAATAGTAATTTACTAAATGTTGTGATAGACTGAGAGAGAACATATAATGCCATTAAGTGTGTTCGATTACCTTCAACTACACACCACTTTCGTGACTAGATCTTGTGAACTAGTTCTAACAAAATTAGCATTTCTCTGTGGGAATCAGCCGCAAATTAATTAAAGCAGCAACTTATCATACGGACATATTTGGAAGAAGGTTTTACAATGACCCCAAAGATTTGGAAAATGGCCTTTGTGAAGAGTTTTTTTACCAAGTATCCTTTTACTGATTCAAGGATTAACAAAGGAAGTTTTTCTTTATTTAAGTGATTGAATTTTCGAATGACATACATAGCCAGCTTATGGAAAATCAAACTATTTATTGTAAAAGAAGTTTAACAACTATACTTTAAATCCTCATTAACATGAACAATATAATCAATTTTTTGCAATTTTTTCTGGGTTTCAAACACGAAATGAAATTATGAATAGCATATATATATATATATTAGACCATAAAGAGACGATAACACACATTATGCACATGAAGAAGTTACCTTGGAAAGGAAAGCGTTGGGTTGGCCAGTCTTGTAAAGGAGTCCAACGACAGCAATCTTGTTCACAACGTCCGGGTCTGTGCTTACATGAACCATGTGGAGTTCTAATTCATACCTAAGTACATACCCCATGTATCCAAAACAGTTGTTCAATATACTACACCGATGACAAATGCCATGATGCTCGATGAAGATAGTGAATTTAAAATACGTATTTAAGAGAACTTAGATCATTGGATCTGGTGAGATTTGTTTGAAATTCAAAATGAGACCCATCAATTTTAACGGTCCAGTTCATTTGATTGCAATGTACATTGTACAATTTTAATTAATTAATTGCTCAATGTTTTGGAGAGAGAGAGAGAGAGAGAGAGAGAGAGAGAGAGAGAGAGAGAGAGAGAGAGAGAGAGAGAGAGAACCTTCTGCCGTTAATGGTATGCTCGGAAGGGGAATGCCAGTGACATTGTTGCAGAAAATATTGAGCACCATTAATTTTAATTGATCCGACACTGCCAACGTCCCATTGAAGCTGCACTCAATCACAATATAGAACACCTAATTAGCTGTCTTAATCTTAAATGGGTGATTACTTTGGCATTTGACTTATGGCCGTTATTTTTAACTATAAAAGATGGGACTCTTTTTTTTTTTTTCCTTTTTTGCAACTAACATCCAAAGTCGCAAAAACATATACACAATTGCTCAAGGTCATCGAAATGTTTTGTATATTAATTTTTGTGTTTTAACATGGAACCCGGCTGCCCGGCTGTGCCTAATTGGACCTTAAAAGTTAAGCGAATTCTATAATGTTATTTAAACAAGATTTACATCATTTAAGCAAACTCGGCCCAACCCCTATTTGAAGATTTAATTGTGAATACAGACTTTGATTTGACATCGAATATTTAGTTTTTGAATATAAATGCTTACAAATAATATCTGAAAGTGATATCATTGTTTTATTTGTCAAATGAATATGATATATCTATTCTGGGTGGAGAATAAAAAGGAAAAGGCTATTTTGGATGGATTAAAGCCAAGCCAAACGCTTTGAACCAAAAGAGTCTGCAATAAAAACCTAACTACAGGGGGAGAGAGAGAGAGAGAGAGAGAGAGAGAGGTCATGACATATCGAGATGGGAGGAGAATGAAACTTACAGAAATGTCGTGGCCTCTGTTCTTGAGGGTCGCATTGCTCGGCTTGTAGCTCCTCTTTATCTCCCCCAGCTTGGGAATCACCTTCACTCTCTGGCTCGACAGGTCGATCGGCGACTGCATTTCGCCTTTCTTGCATGCTTCCCATTCTTTCTTCAGCTCCCCCCAGTGCATGGGCCCCTTATCGCTGCCGGCTATGTAATCAAACTCTCTCTCGTCCTCTACACACACCACAGTTGATACACATCACCACACGAAATTTCACAATCATCGACTTTCATTTGGTATTCTATGAAATAAGATCGCTACACTACAAAACAACGATATCACCCACGTGCATCCTTTATAATTGACATGAAGGTGGATGATATCCATATTTTTAACTCCCAATATCAGAAGCCCGATTTCTTACGACCAATAATCTAAGGAAAATAAGGCAAAAACAAAGTTTCACAAAAGTAGTATAGAGTTCACAATATATGTCATCTGCAGCAAGTTTTTGAATCTGACAGAACACGAGTCGTGCATCTCATACAGTCCATATTAACCTTTTTTAAGGTATAACATGGCTGTGTAGCAAATATAAATCCTTACTGAATAACATGGTATCATTTAGCAAAAAATGAAATAAAATGAGAAGGTGGGGCATTACCAACTTCTACGGGCATGGCAGATGTTGCCGCGCTCCACAGTGCAAGAAGAAAGAAGAGGGAAAAAGCAGAAAAGAGGATGGGTTTGCTTTGGTTCTTCATGTCGATCTTTGCTGCGATGCGCGAGGATGATTCAATGAAAGAACAAATGGGTCTTGGGGTTACAAATTAAAGAAGAGAGAAGGGTGGTTCTTGAGATTTATAAGCACGCACGGGGGTTTGGTTTGCCGGAGGGAGTTTTGGTGAGAAAAAGTGGAGACACTTGTCTCTTGTAAGTGTGAAGGAGACGATCTGGCAGTGTCTTGGGAGCAAGAAACACCCTCGCACCTTCGACGGATTCAAACAACGTGTGAACGCTGGCAAACAGAGTGGGGACGAGACGGGTCAGATGTTGTGGACCCCAACTAATTAGGAATAATTAATGATTTTATAAATAGTTTTGGAGAGTGAAAACCGAGCGAGACGAGAAAGTCTTCTATGGTTAGGTATTCCCACGTCATATACTAACGTGACATATACTTTTATACTGAAATTCAATAAAAAAATCGATATGTGTCCATGACGTGACAATTAAAAAAAATCAAAACTAAGCTTTTGTTTTTTCTCTCTCATCTTCCTTCTTCGTCTACTGCCATCTCCTTCATTTGGTCATCGGCAGAGTTGCCGGCGCTGCGTCAAAGCCGACCATTGCTGCTCGTCCGACGAGCCATCGTTTCTTGCGGCCTTCCATCCACAACGTACTGCCCTGTCCATCTTATGAAACTTCCCTTGTTTTTTCCTTTTTTGTTCAGAATGAAGCTTCAGTGTGTATGAAACTTTTTGGTTTTCTCGACGAGCCATGGCCTCAAATTAGGAGTTCATCCTAGAGATGGACCATTAGCCTTCCTCTGTTTTTCTTTTTTGGTTCAGAATGAAACTTCCTCAGTGGGTATGATGAAACTTTTGGGTTTTCTCGGAGATGAACCATTAGCCTTCCTCTGTTTTTCCTTTTTTGTTCGGAATGAAGCTTCCTTGGTGGGTATGATGAAGCTTTTGGGTTTTCTCGAAGAGCCATGGCCTCGGATTTGGAGTTCGTCCTAGAGATGGACCATCAGCGAGTTCCTCCAGATCCAGAGATGGAGCTCTTCGTTGGGAAGATTGAGCCCAACGACTAGCTCCATGAGGCCAGATCTGGATCGACAAGCAATAAGATGGAGCTAGGACAGGGCAGTGCTTTATTGATGGAAGGCCGTGAGCGACGGCTGCTTGTCCGATCGGCTTTGACACAGCTCCGGCAAATCCACCAGTGACAGTGGAGGAGATGCCCGTAGACGGAGGAGGAAGATGAGAAAGAGAAAAAATAGAAGCTTAGTTTTGATTTTTTTTATTTACTTGCCACGTCCTGGACATGTGTCAATTTTTTATTGGCTTTCAGTACAAAAGTATATGCCACGTCAGCCTATGACATGGTAGTACCTAACCACTGAATACTTTCTCGAGTGAGACGCAAGACCACGATTGATGAGCTTGCAAAATTTATAAATCTATATATCATAAAAAAATTGTACGGCAAAATATCAAAATTCAAATGAATGCAAGAGACGTGTAACACATTAGGTACGGTAACAAATTGTGAGTTGTACAATCAACAGCGTGCTCATGTAAAATGATTTCTCCAATGCCAATGAACCTAATAAAATCCCATTCCATTTATGTTGTACATATGGGCTTGCCATATCTTGGACTGTTTTTAATAATGACATGATTTAACTTCGAGACCATACAATTAAATTTGGGAATAATGAATTCAAATTCAATAGACCTCCAGTGCGAGTTAAGATTTCAAGAACATTACATAACTGATGGGACTTGCCACCTTCAATGGTTTAGATTTAATTTAGTATCTATACTACATTGATAGAATAATTTCTCACCATGTTGGTCGTTGGGTTGTGTCACACGGGAGTGTTCTTTTCTCTTTCTTTCTTCTCGCCTTTTGTCATACATAGAGGAGGAGAAACTTGACTTTGCGACCACTCTTTCACTTTTTATTTTCTTCAGTTACCAACCACATTCGGAATAAAACAAACTGAGTATCGCAAATGATTGATGTAGTACAGACGAAAGTTTGTCAAGCAAACTATATTTGTTCGTGTGACTCTCTCGTTCAGCTTAGTTAACGAGAAAATTCTAAGTTGTCTTCTTCATGTTGATCAGCCGAGCCCACTCACGTACACGCTTACATCAATGGATCCTTCGCACCTCATTTGATGGTACACATGAATCGAAAAGAACACTTGACTCGTTTGTTTTGTGAAAAATAAATAATTTGAAATATAATTTCAATAAGATATAAATTGTTATCGATAATTAAAGCACTTTTATCGGCTAATCTTTTCAAGTGATATAATATATCATTTTAAGAAATTGTTTTCTAAACCATTCATTTTCTGCAAAATAAAGAATGTCTTTCAAAAATAAATGAACAAAAAATATTTCATCTGTTATAAAAATATTTAGACATAAATTGTTATCGATGACGTAAATATTTTCATTAACTAATTATTTCAAGAAATATAAGCAATCATTTTTAGGAAAATATACACTACAAAAAAACTGGATTTTTGCCACGAAAATTTGCGACGAAAAATTTTCGTCGCAAATTTGCGACAAATTTTCCAACGAAAAGTAAAATTCGTTGGAAATTTCCAACGAAAAATTTTTCGTCGCAAAATTCATTGGAAATTTCTAACGAATTTTGCGACGAATTCAAAAAAACCCGGTATTGTTCGGCAATTTTTATATTCCAACGAATTTTCCCATGAATTTCAATTTTCCGGGCAATTATTTCAGTGTGTACAATTTTCGTTGGAAAATTCGTTGGAAATTTCCAACGAATTTTCCAACGAATTCAAAAAAATCCGGTATTATTCGGCATTTTTTATATTTGTTGGAAAATTCGTTGGAAATTTCCAACGAAATTTCCAACGAATTTTAATTTTCCGGAAAATTATTTTAGTGTGTACAATTTTCATTGGAAAATTAGTTGGAAATTTCCGACGAATTTTCCGACGAATTCAAAAAAACCCGGTATTGTTAGGCATTTTTTATATTCGTTGGAAAATTTGTTGGAAATTTCCAACGAATTTTCCAACGAATTTTAATTTTCTGGACAATTATTTTAGTGTGTACAATTTTCGTTGCAAAATTCGTGGGAAATTTCCCACGAATTTTACAACGAAAACCCTACTCCTTCCTTAATCAACATTTTCGCGCTCATTATTCCTGCAACTCTCAATTTCCACATTCTCTCTCTCTCTCTCTCTCTCTCTCTCTCTCTCTCTCCGCGAACAACCTCCATTGCAATTTCTCGCTTTACCTTCGCCTTCACCTTCTCCCTCCACCTCCCCCTCCGCCTCCTCCCCCGCCGCCTCCCCTCCCCCTCCGGCTCCGGCTCCGACTTCGGCTCCGCCGCCATGGACACCAAGATTGGGGCCCTCAACTCCTGCAAGCCCCCCTCAGGCGACGTCGGCTCCCTCCCCAAAGGCGCCGCCGCGGCCATCCAGGGCCAGGCCCCCGCGGCGGTCGGCGCCCCCGACGCCACCATGGGCCGCCACCTCGCCCGCCGCCTTGTCCAAATTGGCATCACCGACGTCACTCCGTCCCCGGCGACTTCAGCCTCACGCTCCTCGACCACCTCATCGTCGTTGCTGGTGAGCTCAAGGTCGCCCAGATCTGGGTGAGCTCGAGCTTGCCGGCCATGGCGAGCATTCTGGGCGAGCTCGAGCTCGCCATGGCGGGCGAGGGCCGAGCTCGCTGGCGTCAAGGCTGGCCCTTGCCGGCGGCGAGGGTGATTTTTCGACCAAAAAAAAAAAATTTGTAATTTTTCCAACGAATTTAGCCACAAGTTTTCCAACGAATTTTCCAACGAAATAAAATTCATCGCAAATTTCCAACGAAAATTGTAATTTTTCGTTGGAAAAATTTGCGACGACGAATTACCAACGAATTTTTTTTCGTTGGAAAATTCGTTGGAAATTCGTTTTCCAACGAATTTTTCCAAATTTTTCGTTGGAAATTTCATCGGAAAAAACATGTTTTTTTGTAGTGATATTTCAACTCATTAATTTTTCGTGAAACAAACGAAGTCTTTATATCAAATGGATCCCGATCATTAGTGGTTCAATGATGTAGTGTCTTATGGTGTGTGTTCTTTTCTCTCTTTCTTTCTCCTTTTTGTTTCGATTGGGAGGGAGCTAAACGTAGGGTATTACGTATTTGGTATTCAAAGAGGAGAAACTCGACTTTGCGACCTGTCTTTTACTTTTTCTTGTCTTTAATTGCCGGCCACGTACGGAATGATATAAACTAACTAAGCATCGCAAATAAATGATGTCGTCCAGACGAAAGTTTCTCTTGCAATTTTTACTCGTTCGTGTGACTTTTTCTCGTTCAGCTTAGTTGACGAGAAAATCCAACTTGTTTTCTTCGTGTTGGTTAGCTGAGCTCACGCACGTACACCGGTAGATCGTATGAATTCCTCTAGAAGCCCACCTCATACGATGGTTCTTATTCATTGGACTTGCATGCATCGAGTGCATGTGTTAATTTTTCCTCGTATTCACCCGATAAGCTCAAGGAATGTGTCTAACATTCACTATTAATTTTTAGGGGCAAGTTTATGGTTCTCAGGAGGTAAGAGTGATCGATTCTAGAGTGAGTAAATTCCAGATTACGAATCTAAAACTTATCCTATCAGAGTTGATTCCCAATTTCTTAGATTTGGAATCGAATGCATTGACACTAGAACCGATTGAGGATTTTTTTTTTCAATCAATGTCTGTGACTATAGACTTGAAACTTATCCTGTTAGAGGTGGTTTCCAGTTTCTAGAATTTGGGACCGAACCTAATTGACCCTAGAACCGACCAAGGGTTTTTTTTTCATTCAATGTCCTAGATTACGAACCTAAAAACTTATCCTATTAGAGTCAGTTCCCAGTTTTTATAATTTGAAACCAAAACTATTGACCACAGGATCGATCGGGTTTTTTTTTTTTTTTCAGTCAATGTCCCTTCTTCACAGCTCTCTCATTCCCAAAGAAGCATAGCTTCTGGTTCTTCTATTTATATAGTATATAAAAGGCGGCGCTATTTCCACCTCCATTTTTATTAAGACAACCATTTTCAACCAACTAATCAAAATACCCTTCTCTCTCTTCAATATATTAATTTCTTCTTTTTTTTATTAACTAACCAACAAAACTTCGTTTATTTTCATTATCTCTCTTATCTTATCAGTTTCACAAAATAAATGTCAAATTATACCCAACAACATATTATCTTATCCTACATCGTGTTACCACTTTTCCTATAGAAGGTCATTAATTTCTTTTTTTGGTTCATATTTTTAATCATAAAAGTTACATGAAAGGTTACAAATTTCTAGTTATGACGGTTTATGAACACATAATTAATTGCCTATTTGTTATCAAATAATTTAAGGGAAACTTTATTTCAAAGTTGAAAATTAATATTCTATCTAATTATCAAGCCGATTTTGACCTTGTGGTTATTTTTCCGAAACAATTTTGTAGGTTTTTAAAGTTAAACATTGATGATTTGTGCTTTCTTTTGAGCTTTTCACGTTTTAATATGAATTGCAAGATGACGGTTGAAAATTTTATTTATACCTTCTTCACTTTCAAACTCACATCGGATTTTTTCAAAGGAATGTTTTAAGCACATCTTAAAGTTTTGATCCACTTACAATCGATAAAAATGACTTTCTTCATAGTAGGAGTAGAATAACAAGAAGTTTCCTTTTTTTTTCCCTTTGGTTCTTATCTCTTGTTAATATTTAGATATCTAGATCCTAATATGTTTGACATTTGATCATACTTTTAACAAATAACCCTTTTTTCCTTATTTTGATAAATTTTTTTTTCCATTTTTATCAAGATCAACTAGAAAATTAAATTTTAATTTTTGACTTTGAAATATAATTTCGCTCACAATATTTGATTAAAAAAATAAGTAACTAATTTTGTGTTCATAAGCTGTCATAAAGAGAACTTTCTTGTGATTGAAAATATGAGACCATAAATTAAAATTGACAATATTCCCTAGGCAAAGTGATAACAAGATGCATGGGAAAATAATATATTGTTGGGTGTAATGGAGCATTAGTAATGTGAAATAAAGGCAGTCTTGTGAGTTAGCTTGATTAAAAAAGAAACAAAAAATTGAAGAGAGAGAGGAGGGTATTTCAATAAGTTAACTAGGAAAAAAGGAGTGTCTTAACCAAAATAGGGGTGGAAATAGCGTTGCCCATAAATTTATTGGTCAAGTGATTATGTTGTTTGTTCATATTGAAAACCGGGGTTCAATTGTCAATGGGCACAAAAGTAATTTTATTTAAAAGAGGCTTCAAATCCAGTTTAGAACTAGCTTCAATCTGGGAGCAAGATTGATTGAAACGGCTTTGGCCTTGGAATCAGGAGCGGACCGAATAGTCCGATGGTTACCTCTAGTTCTTACCTCCTCCTCTAATAACTCATTTTCTCTTCTGGTTTGGTTGATAATGATGCACCCAATTGTGCAAACTCACCCAAACCAAATCTCTATTTCTTTTCCATTCTTTTTATTTTTGGCCAGAGAAAGAATAAAATGATTGTTTAGGCAGTCTATCTATTCCAAAACGGCTTTTCTAGAAGATAAAAAATGGTCTTCATTTGCTTGAGTTTTATTCCAAATCTATCATGTGTTTGGGCTAACAATACAACCTAGAGGGAGGGTAGATAGGTTGTTTTAAAACTAGGAAAAACTTTTGCGAATATAACAAGTTAAAATTTCAACAGTAGCAGGAACAAAATACCGTAATCAAATGCGGTGCAACTGATAAATAGATACTGATAATAATGAATAGGTAATGTTGATAATGAAGAGATAGAAGATAATACACATAGTTTTATAGTGGTTTGATTATATCTGCAAGCCTACATCTACTCCCTACAGCTAATAGTCACAACAAAGCTGGAATCCACTATTAATTTTCAAGACAAGTTATAATCAACACATACTGCTCCTATCAACCAATAGATCAAACTATCAAGACGCAAGTACTGCTATCCCTCTTGTACACTTGCTCTTATTACGATTATACCAATAAGAACACTCCACAAAGAATAATCAACAAAACACATCACTGCCACCAAAAACATACCAAATAAGAACACTACACAAAGAATAATCAACAAAACACATCACTACCACCAAAAACATACCAAATAAGAACACTGAAAAGTACTAGACTAATTTTGTTCGTTTTCACAAACCCCACTACTTCCCTTCGACTAAACATATAACCATCCAACCTTATATGATCACTTCCAACTTAAATCCATTAAGTAGCCATTGGTTCTACCGTTATTAATGGCAGAATGTCTCTCTATCTCTGACCAGCGTCAAAACGTCTCTTTTGCTCATAATAGCCAGTCTGTCTTTTGCTCATAATTATCTGAACTGCTCTAATTTAACTCTAATGCTCCTAATACGAATTCCAAGCCTTGTCGATAGTTATTTTTCTTGTGATCAATGTCCAATCAAATGAGCAAGTGACTAGCATCTTCTAGGACTCATTATCAAGACGATCCATTACCCATAATCAGGACATTCTCATTTTCATTAGTCAGTTGGTGTTGTCCATGGTCAAACCGTATGGAGTGACTTGCGGTTGATCATCAAATGATCCTTTTAAGTATGACAGATTCCAAAAACTTCTAGTTGATGAAATATTGACCATAGTATATATAATATCCTCAATTTCAATTACAAATAAATGGCTATGGATTAAGTTTGGTAGTTTTCCAATCGGAGCCAATTTTACTCTTGTTATGGAAAATCCAGATTCGGATTCTCTGTACCCCTTTGTTTTGTTATTTTTGTGTAGATTTTTGCGATCCGAATTTCTAAATACTTCCTCATTAAAAGTTTCTCCAAACATCTTCAACTTTTATATACTTTAATTTCATAATTTTTGGACTTGATATGAGTAGTACGATAGCCTAATTTCGGACCGCGTAAAACTGCCCAAAATGGGTATTTCTGTTTTGTTCACACTTTCTCGATTTTCTACAAAATTTTATGGGTCGAATTTGAACAAACTTCCTTCACAAAGTTGTTGAGAACTTCTTTATATATAATATATATAATTTGGGAATTTTTGGAGATGATTTGGATTCTGGAAAGAGTTTACTTTGAGAAGCAAAGATTCTGTTCTGGCAAACTGATTTAGTCTGTGTTTGAGCTACTAAAAGTTGTAGTTACGGTAAGATTCAGATTTCGTGTTCTTCATGGAAAATGTTTTTTGAGGCTTTGTTTATAATATATCCAAATTTGAGAATTTTTTGAGTCCATTTACTATGTTTTCAAGTCCGATTTCGTAAACAGTGCAAAATTGCCCGGTTTTGCCAAATTTCAAAGATTCATCAATTTCTATACGAAAACATTAGAATTTCAATTTGATGTCTCCTGGAAATAAAATCTACACATTCTAAACTTTTAAATGAGAGATGTGTGGCCTCAATTAAAGGCTTGTATAAGAAGTTTCATGATGGTCAAGAACTTGGGGAGCAAGTCACTTGGAAGAGTCTAGAAAGTCAAGAACCTGGGGAACAAGTTTTGACTTGGAAGAGTCTAGAGAGTCAAGAACTTGGGGAGCAAGCTTTGACTCTTAAACTTTGTGAACAAGTTAGTGATTTGCCTATAAATAGGCTTGGTTTCCCCCCTTAGTTTCCACACATCACCTCTTCTTCCTCTCATCTCTCACTCTCACATCTCTCTCTCCCTCACTATCACACTAATCATCTCTCTCTCTCTCTCTCGCTGTTGGCCGCCGCCAACTGCCTTAGACGTTTTCTTAAGCTTATAGGTGAGTGAATTCCCTAACACTTGGATATGGCGGTATGTTATGTGGTTGCAACGTAGCATGTAAGTAGATTCTTTAATCTTAGGATAAGAAGTTATGATGCGTTGCTTACTTAAGTTCTCACTCGAGCCTTTATTAAGACTTGCGTGCTATTGTTTGTCTTGATATTGCACGCATCGCTTGTTATCGGGTTTGATATTCTCATCCATGCTTGTTGATTTATAAGAGGATAGAACGTGGTGTTACGAATTCGGCTCGAGTAGTGACCGTGTCTGTGATGCTCGATGTTTGCATGAATGCTTCTTATTTTGCTTCACAATCGTCAGTCAAGGCATGTACGAGTCATGAAACGGGGGTGTCGTATGGTCTCCTACTCATGTTGTGGCATCACGAGATGAGTTCGGGTTGATGCGGGTTTAGGCAAAAGGACACTATAAGTGCCATAACTTGTGTACGGCGCTCACTTTGGTGCCATAACTTTTTTTCGGATCACTTTGGTGTCAAGTCGTAGGAAAAACTATCATTCAAGTGTCATAACTTTTTTTGGATCACTTCAGTGCTAAAATTTTTGAAAAACGATCACTTAAGTGCTAAAATTTTTGAAAAACGATCATTTAAGTGCTAAAATTTTTGAAAAACGATCACTTAAGTGCCAATCTCTGGTGAGACTCCGGCGAGCCACGTCAGTTTCAGAAATTAATAAAAAAAATGCCATGTCAGATTTCCGACGAAAAATTGTGTACGGCACCGAAGTTGGCACTTAAGTGATTGTTTTTCAAAATTTTTAGCACTTAAGTGATCGTTTTTAAAAAAATTTAGCACTAAAGTTATCCAAAAAAAGTTATGGCACTAAAGTGAGCGCCGTACATAAGTTATGGCACTTCTAGTGTTCTTTTGCCTGCGAGTTTACATTGAGATGTGTAGATCCAGGCCAAGTTCGGCTTCGAGCCGGTGCTCGGCATGGCAGATCAAACCACGTGCCCTCGACCGCGACCTACATGTTAGGCGAATGTTCTAGAGATCATGATTCACAAGCATAGCACGCCTTTAGGCTTGATTACATAGACTAATGAAATCAAGATAATAAATCGGCTAGTGTGACCTATGATGTGTGATCACTATATAAAAGAAGAAGACCGTCGTCACATAGCATTGGCGACGATGCCTCGATAAACTAGCGCCGGGATGTCCTAGTTGAGCTAGGATGCCTTGGTTTAAGCCTGGATGCCTTGGTTGAGCTAGCCCCGGGACCGGGATGCCACGGTTGAGCCGGGATGCCTTGGTTGAGCCAAGATGCCTAACATGAAGTTGGATACCTCGGTTGAGTCGGGATGCCCTGGTTGAGCTAAGCTAACGATAAATGAATCTTATATGTGTGCTGGTACGTGATAAATGAATTCTATATGTGTGCTGCTATGTGTGTTTATTGATAAGCCGAATTTATGTGATCAGATAAATGTGAGTTTCCATGTGAATATAGCAAGGGCAAGGTCAAAGTCTTTGTTATTGATTTGCCATCAACATAAAGCGGGGAAAATATTTGTATGTGTTAGTATAATAGCAAGGCATCATCCTGCACGAGTATTAATGAATTTATTCATTGAGTCTCCTCGACTCATCCCTTGTTGTTTTCCTTTTTAGGTTCGTAAGATGGAGGATGATATAGGGGAGCTAGGATTAACCTTGGCCTTCGCTTGTGATTTGTACATGGAACGGCCATGGAAAAAAGGCTTGTAAAATATGTTTAAGTAAAATGGCAATAATGTGTTTTGCCTGTTATGCTTTCCCTAATTTCCAGCAGTTATTATGGGAATTTGTTTATGTACGTTTTCGCATGTACTTAATAATCAGATGAAAGAAACAAGACAGCGAGAAGCCTGTAATATCACATTAATAACCCCGAGGTAGGATAAGGATGTCACAGTACCTCCAAGTTTTCATGAAATCATCATCATGTTTGACTTGTTCTCTTATTGTCAATTCCTCAAAAGTTTCAATGTACTCACACAGGTCATCTAGTGTGATCGTAGTCTTCACCTCATCTGACATGAATAGCTGCTTCTACCAACAATTTGCTACTTCTTATTATGATTCGTTGCTCTTGATAACAATCAAATCTTCTATCTTCTAGTCCTTTCGAGCATATTGATGATAATGACTCTACCAAGCTGTTCAACCTTCAAGGTCCTCCCAAACTTTATTGAATATCCTCATTCTAAGCTTGTTCACTATCACCAGTTCCGTGTGGTACACACGGTGTTCAAAAGTGACACCAATAGCCGTATACTCGATGCTGGCCATGAGACACATCAATGTTGTGGTAGTGTAAAGAGGTGGAAACTTAGTACTCAGTTTCGCTCGAATGGACATGAAACAAAGTGAAGTAAACTCTCAAACTCTCTCTTCGATGGCAATGCTCAATACTCAAATTAAATTCTAATAAGCGAAGTGTGACACTTGTTCTAACAAATTTGTTCTGACAAATTGCTGAAAAGAACAATTGCAAAATATAAATTTATTGTAGAAGCGAAATGAATTTTTCACTCACTTGGTTGATGAACCATAATGCCTAGGCATGAAAGCTAGCAAAGAAAACGAAAGGTCCCAAGAAGAAGTTGCTTTGTTGGTAGGGTGTTTGTCAGTCATACTAAATCTTCAATCTAGTCCCTACACTTTCAAATTTGTTCAATCAAATCTCTCAACTTTTCATAAAATCCTTCATTACTATTTCTAAATTTTTGTAATTATGATAATGCCCAATTTTAGGATGTCATTTTATTTCAATCCATTTCCCAAATTAACAACAAAATTATGTTGTCTTTTGTTCATCGGCTAGGAGAAGGTGCATATCACGTGCCGCTTTCGTGATTCAAAAAGGGTGGCGCTACTTTCACCCTCTTCTTGGTTAACACACTCATTTTTTTAGTTAACCGATCGAAATACCCTCTCTCTCTCTCTCTCTCTCTTCAATTTATTGTTTCTTTTTTTTTATCAGCATCCAAAAAAAAACTATTTTTATTTCTATCATCTCTTTCATTAGTATCAATACAATTAATTCCAAAAAAAACCCTCAACTTTACACTTTGTCCCAAATATATCCTGAACTTTTTTTTGTCTCAAGAAAAACCACAAACTTTTATCCAAGTCCCAAATTTGCCCTCCCGTTACAAGTCCGTCCAATTAACGTCAGAAAAAAAAAACTGGCAGCTACGGCGGTGGCCAAGCCTTCGCCGGTGGCTGCCGCCACAGCGGCCGGGAAGGAGCGGCGGCCCTCGCCTGGGCCTTCTCGAGGGCTGGCGACCCTTGCCGGCCCCGGGCGAGTTGCCGACGAGGGCGTGCAGGCCCCGATCTGGGGGAGGGAGCGACCCTCGCCCCAGATCAGGGGCTGCACGCCCTCGCCGGCCCTCAAGAAGGCCCAGGCGAGGGCCGCCGCTCCTTCTCGGCCACTGTGGCGGCGGCCACCGGTGAAGGTTTGGCCACCGCCACAACTGCCAGTTTTTTTTTTCTGATGTTAATTGGACCGACTTATAACGGAAGGGCAGATTTGGGACTTGGATAAAAGTTTGTGGTTTTTCTTGAGACAAAAAAAAGTTCAGGATATATTTTGGACAAAGTGTAAAGTTGAGGGTTTTTTTTGGAATTAAGCAATCCACTACATTAATAAGTTATCATCTTATCGTGCATCCTAATATCACTTTGCCTAGAGAAGGTTGTTAATTTTAATGTGTGGTCTCATATTTTTAATTAAAAAAATTTTTAAAATTAATGATGGCTTATGAAAACACGATTAATTGCCTATTTTTTTTTATCAAAGAGTTTGAGTGAAACTATATGCAAAGTTGAAAATTGAAATTTAATCCAATTATCTAATCGATCTTGATAAACTGGGACAAGAAAAATTGGTCAAAATATGGATAAATGTTAATTTATTAGAAGCATGATCAAATGTTAATAATACTTATATTTAGATCATATCCATATATTAAAGAAAGATAAGAACTAAAAGGATAAAAAGGGAATTTCTTGTTGTTCTACTCCTACCATGAAAAAAGTAATTAATACTGGTTCTACATTCAATCTCATAGTAAGTGGATCAAAACTTTGAAATATGGTTAAAACTTTCCTCTAAAATAATCTGGTGAGTTTGAAAATGAAGAAGTTGTAAGCAGATGTTCAACTTCCATCTTGCAATTTATATTAAAGGGTGAAAAGCTCAAAATAAGGGATGTTTTACCTTTAGAAACCGACAAACGTATTCCGGGAAAAACACCCGCAAGGTTAAGATTGGTTATAATTGGATTGCATTTTAATTTTCAACTTTTAAATAAAGTTTCGCTCAAACTATTTGATAAAAAAACATGCAGTTTTTTAATGTACTCATAAGTCATCATAAATAAAAACATCTAATCTTCTATGTAGTTTTTGTGATTAAAAAATATGAGACTATAAATTAAAATAAACAACCTTCTCTAGGCAAAGTTGTAATGACATGGTCCAACAAGGGCAGGAAGTGGTTGCCGTGGCCAAAAGGGTTGGATAAGGAACGGCTCCTGACAGACTTCTAGGTTAGCGAATGGAGCAAGAATGAATTGAAATATGCACTGAACAGGGAAGGGAGATTCCGAGATATATATATATATATATATATATATATATATATGAAAACTGGAATTAACTCAAGGAAATGTCTTTTTGTCCCAACGATTGTAACTCTAAAGTTAAGTGTACTCAGGTAAGAGCATTCTCAGGATGGGTGACCTCCTAAGAAGATATTCATTTGCACACTAAAGGACAAAATAGTGAGAATGGTGTGAGATAGATTAAAGCGGACAATATCTCAATGAGTTAATATAATGATGTCACAAAAGTGATAGTAGGATGTAAGATAATATTATATCTTGTTGAGTGTAATTGGACATTTATATTGTAAAACTGATAAGAGAGATTATAGAAATAATGGCATTTTTTTTGGTTAGCCCATAAAAAAATGAGTTTCTTAGCCAAAATAGAGGTGGATATAATGCCGCTCTAAAATGGAAAAATCCAGGTTGCTTTCGTGACATTTTAAATTGCTGAAGCTAAAAGCACAACACACGGTGATCAATTTGCATTCGCAATCTGGACCACAGAGGAAAAGGAAAAGAATTGCACTGGAGGTGACAGCCCCGCGCAATAGGCCTAGTGGTCACTGTGGGTGATAGTAGAGTGGTGTGAACGATCTTAAGAAAACCCTAGAATAGATATAACGAAGCAAAATTGAAAAAGGACGGTGGTGGGATGGCTTCAATTTGTTAAGGCAAACAAACCCTTCCAGAAAACGTACGGGCAATCTGCGATAGGAACTTGTCAAAAATATATTGGCATTTAGTCAATTAAAAATAATAACGTAAATGACATAAATGATCCCTAAACTTTGGTCAAATTTACAATATATCCATAAATTTTATATTTATTCAATGTGGTCCTTGAATTTTAACCCAATATGAAATATATGTTTTGAACTTTTAATTTGTTCAATATGATCAATGGGCTTTTTTGGTACCTATTTAATTTAGTCCATGGACTGTGTGTTAATGTTTAATGTCATTCTTCTATTAATTCAATGGATAATATTAAAAATTTTCATATAACCGAGGAATTAAATTGAACATGTATTAAAAGTGTTCAAAGAAAACAATACACGTTTGGTTAAATTTTAGGGATCACATTGATCAAATTTAAAGTTCAAAATTCACATTTTAGGCAAAAAAAAAAAAAAAATTCAAGAATCGCATTACATACAGTGACAAGTTTAGGGATCATTTGTATTATTATCGCAAAATAATATCACAAGGGAGAGAAAGAGGAACTGAGTGTTGAGCTTTCACAACACCAAGAGCACTAGCCATGCGAGTTGCGCTCAGATCGACGAGGCCTCGGAGTCAAGGTTAGGGATGGCAGCCTCAACTAGCCAGTTAGCGACAATGTCGGAGGATCTTGCTATGGTCAGTGAGGAAGGTAGGAGTCTAAGGGTGAAAAATGATGGAGAGAGAGAGAGGATGAAAGAAAAAAAACTAAAAGAACTTAGGATTAAAGATGAACCGATTCAAAGTTGATCTATGATTGGGAAACGAGCCAGTCAAGACTAGTTTCATTTGTTCAACCCTAAACCGAACATCTTGGAATTTGGTCTTATAAGGTCGAGTCGGGCCAATTCTTGAATAGAACTGGTCCAGATGTTCACCCCTAGTAGGAAGCACCGTACCTTCTAAAGTTTTCAACGTTGGATTGGAGTGCAACAGATTTCATCCGTTAAATGGGTCTCGGCCTAAACAGTTGTATGTTAGTTTTTATCCAATGGTGAAAGTCTTCTGCGTGTACAGTGCCGCTTTGAAACCATAGAATCATTCAATAAGTTGACAAATAAAATTAAACATTCGAAGGCATCGTATAAAAAGTTGACTAAATGTCTTATGGTAGTTATACCATGCTTTTGCAAAAAGTTCCGTCGCCATTTGGGGTCCGTACATAACTAGCGGAGTACCCTGTGCTTGCGCAAGTGAATTATTCTAAATATATTGAATATCAGTTTGCGTAAAATATCTACGTTATAATATAAAGCAAACTCTCAATTTTTTCTGTCCATCTTGAATTTACAATTATATCCTCACATCTTTAGTTAACTCCAAGTTAGAGAAGTAATTGAGGGGCAATATTGACTTTTACCATTTTATAGTTACACTTAAAATCTAAAGATCTTGCTTACACTTTACGAAAAAAATAAAATAAAAGTTGGAGGAAATAGGGAATGACATGTTGAGAAAATACGATAAAATTATGCGCCAATTAATTATAAACTGTTAATTAACCTACTAAAAGTTGTCGTGTCGCCAAAAAAAGAAGGAATTGTTAATGGATTGCATTGAGTAACCACCCACTTAATCCAATTTATTTCAGTAGTTACCCAATTCTTTCACTTCGCACGCTCGTAGGCGTGCATTGCCTCTAGGATCAGAGGTAAAAGAAGGGAAAAAAAGAAGAAAACAATGAAAAGAGGAAAAAATTCAACTCATCATTTGTAGTTTAATCATCCAACTTCAACTAAGCAGCCAAATTGGTACAAAATCAATGAATGATCAGCACGTTTTCTTGTCGTTCTGGTTGGAGAAAGATCTACTTAGGGGTGTCAGTGTGTCGGGTCGGGTCGGGTTTTCATGATACCCGACCCGACCCGAAATATATAGGGTCAGGCTTGACCCGACTCGACCCGACCCTGTTAAGCATATACTCCAAGAATAGGGTCGGGTCGGGTCGGTCCGGGTCGGGTTTAGGGTTTTTTTTTTCTCTAGAGCGAAGCCGATGGAGTCCGGGACGAATCGGGGGTTGACAAGGAGGGGGCTCGAGGGCCGGAATGCCACAAAGCACTACGACTACGACGCGTCCTCCTCGTCGCACTCGCCCGACGACTCCTCGTCCTCCGCCTCCGCCTCGCTCCACACGCGGTCATTGTTGCCGACGTTCGAGAGGGAGTCGCCGAATATGAACTGCACAATCTTGCAGTGGCATCCACCTACGGCGATTCCTAGAACCGTCACGACCAGCAACGTCATCGCGAACGCGAACTTCATGATCGGAAACTCCCACTTCCCGGTCCTCCAACTCAACTAGAAGTGAAGATTTTCGGTACTGTTCTTTAAAGAATGGGGAGGAAGGGAGCAATTTAAAACCAGAGCAAAGACAAGTCCGGGTTGCGGGGCGAGACCCGCCGCCAGTGCCGCTGGCTCGAGCTGTCGCGGTGGTCGTTGTAGCAATCGTACGAGGGGCTGGGGCTGCGGTCGCGGTGATCGGGCTCGTGGCGGTCGTAGGAGGGGTTGCAGTGGCGCTCGGCGGAGCGGTCTGATTCAGGGGTGTGGCGGTCGTTCTCGCCGTGGGAACGGTCCCGGCGACCGGAGGCGCCGCCGGAGTATGGACCTCCCATCTTCGGCTTCGGAGGAGGACGGGATTCGGAGTGGCAGCTTAGTAACAGAGAGAGCGGAGGGGGGGAGAGAGGAGACTCACGGCCGCCAGAGAGACACGAGGGCAGGGGGGGAGAGGAGAAGGGTTATATTTGGTGTTAGGTCAAAAAACACCCAGCCCGGCCCGGCCCGATCCTAATAAATACTCACATCTAAAATTCATACCCAGAGAAAATAAGACCTGACCCTAAAATACCCTAAAATTTTGGGTCAGGTCGGGTCGGGTCAGGTCAGGTCGGGCCGGGTCAGCTCGGGCTTTTTTGACACCCCTAGATCTACTCACCAACCAGAGAAATTCTAGGACAATCAATTATCCACCTATGCACCATCAAATCGGAGTACGACCAAACAAGATAAGCTGGTGTCTGGTGTCATTTGAGTTGTTAAATCAACTCCGCCGAGATTTAGAAGCAAAAGGTCAGACATTGATCTGTTCAATTGGCAAATCAAGATGCCAATGCGAAGAATTGCTCGAAACTGGGCAGTGAGACGTATTCAGGTCATCTGAGATGAATCTTTTGAATCTCGCTTAATTGAATCTCCCGCTCTAGGTATTATCTCCGAGATGACTCGTTATGTTTCTGAAGTTCACCATTGATTTACTACATTCACATGACCGAGCCAACGACCATTTCTATTTCTTCAATCAACAACTCAGGCTGACCTTATATCATATGATATTTTAATTGCTTAAGTTTTTTCAAGAGCTATCATAATTTTGACCTTATTGGGAAACTTTATTTTTTGTCACAAGGGAAAGGAGCCAAATCCAACTTTACAATTGGTTCAGTCCAAACTAATGTGCGCGTGTTTAACTTCTTGTTACCAAGTTAGTAAAGCGAATCCATTAATAAAACGAACAAGAGAGAGCTTCGTGGGATATGGAAAAGCAATGGAGGCCAGTGTTTTGAAATACATTTCTATAACAAATATGGCGTCCACATCTATCAGTCTAATTTGAACTTGTGCTATGGAAATTTTTTAAAACACTCCTTACATAAGTCATGATACAGACAAGGCAAAGTCAGAATCACGAATTACTACTTTGCGGCTACAAAAACTGTGAAAAAATCAATTCAAATTGACGTTTTTGCTCGGTGCGGTCGGTCGAGATAAATTTCCCGTCCATTCAGCGCTTGAATAGGTGGAGCATTCTTCTCGGCATCCTGCAATTGAAAATTATTAGAGTGTGACCGGCAAGGACTGGATAGAACTAATTTGGGCACACTCACATCATCAACGGCCTCTCTCAGTAACTTGACTTGATTCATCGAAACATTGCTGATCTGGTTGATCATTGAACACCCCAATGGTCAACTCAAAAAAGACTTGGCTAAGTAGACCGAGCAAGTAAATTTGCGTACCGAGAGCAGATTTAACATAATGTTCATTAGATCTTCTATCTATATACGAAGTAAAACGAACGCACATTTACTGCAAAATTATGTAATCGCAATTTCACAAATATCTGTCTCCCATCCATCAGTCAGAACAGTGGTTTTTTTCTACAGAAGAGAAAGGTTTTGATGGATCTACCTCTTTGTTGATGATCCATATGACACCTTCGAAGCAAGGAGGAACGGTGAGAGAGCCCAAGTATTTAAAGTAACTTCTCTCACCCATCTTGATCTCTCTTGGATCAATCACTCCTACTTCTCTCTCTTCGTGTTTATCACCACCAGTGATGTTGGACATTATACGAACCAGCAACTGCGAATTTCAACTTATGCTCATACCATTTAGACACATACATTTTCATTGGAACTAGTCGATTTTAGAGCTACTTGGATTCGACACTCAAAAAGGTTGTTTTTCTGGCATTTGGTTTGAAACAACCGCTTCTTTCTATTTACGTGAGCTAACAAGCACACATCTGTCTTTTCTTCATATTTTCTTGCTCAGTAACATAAAATCATATCCTAATTGCCCAGAGAAGATGTGTTTATGAGGTTTCTAGTTTGAATTTATTGTTTCTTGGACCTTAATTTATTGATCTATGTTGTTTGCATTTTGAATGAGCCATTTTGCGTACACTACTAAAATCGGTTTACACAATATATTTGAAGGAAATTTTCCGAAAAGCTCAAAGTATGAATGTAGATTTGAGAGATGTCCATCTGCATAACTCATCAAGAAAAGAATCTCGGTCGCATGTCTGGTAAAATAGTCCAACAACAGCAGTGTTATTCGTAGTATTTGGTTGTGAGCTTGTGTGAACCATGTGAAGCTCCAATGCGTACCTTAGCAACACGCCCACAAACATGCTTATTCATTTGTATCCATATTTGAGCCAAAAAATTTTGCTTAGGCTGCTATCAGGTAGCGGTACTCTTCACATGTAGCAAGTATTCGTTCGTGAGTTTACGACCTCAATACTTTCCATGAGACAGCAATGATTTGGGAAAAGTGTTGTTGAATCAGGGTAAAAGGAAAATACAATATTCTCATCTGAAGTTGAGAGAGAGAGAGAGAGAGAGAGATGACCTTATGCCGTTGATGGTATGCTCAGAAGGTGAGTGCCAATGACATTGTTGCAAGATGTAGTCAGTACCATTTTTTTTTGCTAGAAATTAAACTTTATATTGCAAACAAAGCAATTACAAAAAGGAAGCATTACCTACACTAGAGCGAAATATAAAAGAAGACTCTACTAGTATAATATTTTTAACTCTAGAAGGGAGATCATGGTAAAAAAAAGAGGATGTGGTGCCTATATGAGTAGAGGCCCAATTTGAAAGTGCATGAGCAGCTCCATTCTTGGATCTATGGGTCCAGTCCAAGCTCCAACCTGGATTGTGCTGAAATTGAAAGCAAGAATTTGCAACGAAAGGTTGAATACTCCAAGGGCAAAGACCCTTTTGTTGGATGGCATCAATTAAGACCTTACAATCGCTTTCAAAGATCGCTTTTCGAATGCCTAGGGACTAAGCATAATTGTAGGCGAGAAGGAGAGCTGCTGCTTCCACTTCCATAGGTGAGTTCCAACGACCTCTCCTTGTCCAAGCGTAGACTACTAATCCGCTAGCCGATCGTGTAATGATACCTATGGCTCCTTTGTTATCTTTCCACGCACCATCTACATTAAATTTGAGCTCTTGATCTGATGGTGGGGAGCCAAGTGTCTATCCCTACTCCAATCGAATCGGCTTCTGGACTTGGTGCGACTGTGTTTTCTTCCTTGAACTTGTTCGAGAATTCCATGAACTCCTGTAAAACCAATTTAATTGCTTGGGAAAGATTTGGGATAGCTTGATCATGTAAAATGGAATTCCTATACAACCACATTCTAGTATATAGAGTCGCTGCATAGAGAGTGAAGAGTTTGCAATCGAATCCCATTATCTCTGCAATTCATCCTGGGTCAAGGAAGTGGTTTATCATTTCCTTTGGTGATGTGAAGTTCCAAACAGATGATATGATACCCCATGAGCTCTGTCTCCATAAAATCTGGGCCAAAGGGCATGTTGTGAATAGATGGACTGGAGTTTCTTCTGAATTTCCACATAACGGGCATAAAGGGTCTGGAATGTGAAATAACGTACCCAGGTTAGCTCTACAGGGCAAGACATTGGCTGTTGTCCTCCAAAACATCATCTTGTGCCTCTCATGAACTCTAGCTTTCCAAATTTTAGTCCAGATTCCAGAGTTAGAGCCATTTGCTGTAGGCTCTTTGATGAGCTTATAAGCGGATTTAACGGTAAAAATTCCATCAATAGCTGGTTGCCAAATCGGTTTATCCATCCAAATGGAGGATGGAACTTGAATTTGAAGAATGTCTTGGACTGAGGTTGGGCAAAACACCTGAGTTAGACCGTTTACATCCCAAGATTTTGTCCCTGGGATAAAGAAGCTCGCTACTTTTCTTTGCTTTAATCTCGGATCAGGATCAATAAAAGAAGGGAGATGGTTTGGTACGTGTGGAATCCAAGGGTGATTACCAACCTCAATTGACTTACCATCTCCTACCTGATAAAGAGTGCCAAGTTTGAGTATTTCTCTAGTGTCCATGATTGCCTTCCATAACCGAGATGCCGATGCCTTAACCTCATGGTTCCAAAAATTGGATCTCCGTAACTATTTTCCCTCAAGGAGTCGAACCCATAACTTACCTCTATCTTATATCAGACCCCAGCCAAGTTTGAGGATCAAGGCATTGTTGAAATCCCCGGTATGTCTAAAACCCAGTCCACCACTTTTCTTATTTCTACACAAAGAGTCCCAACATTTAGGTGTAAAGAACCTGTTTTTCTCCGCCGGGACACCCCACCAGAATTTCCTAGTGGCTGCATCGAGTTTGTCACAAGTGACTCTTGGCAACCTATTGGATTGCATAGCATAGATCGAACTATTTTGAACAACCGATCGAATGTACGTTGCTCTACCTGCCCAAGACAAGTACTTCCTTTTCCAATGACTAAGTTTGTTATCAACCTTCTGTTCAAGGAATTGGTATCTAGCTCTGCCATTTCCACATTTGAAGAGAGGGTTGCCAAGGTACAATGCATCAGGATTTGTCTTCTTCATGTTGAGTTCGTCCATGCAAAATTTTTTCATTCCTGCGAAAGTGTTTTTTGAGAAGAAAACAGACGACTTTTGATTATTTAAGCTCTGACCTGACCAGGAGCAGTAAATTTGAATGCTTTCCTTCATCGCTCTCACATGTCTCTTTATGGCTTGAACAAATAACAAGTCATTGGCATACATAAGGTGTGTCATAGGTGGACTGTCCCGCCCTGCTCTTATCCTTGTGATCATCTTTAAGTCCTCTGCCCGATTGAATATTCGAGATAGAAGTTCAGAATAAATTACGAACAGGTATAGTGAGGTAGGATCACCTTGTCGTAGACCCTTTTGAGGTGTAAGACCTCCAGCCGGCCTACCATTGATGAGCAACGTGTAATGAACTGTTGAAATACACTGATTTATGAGTCTACAAAAGTGATCAGAAAACCCCACGCTATGGAGTATTGTATCGAGAATAACCCAATCAACCCTATCGTAAGCTTTGGACATATCCACCTTTACTCCCACAAAAGCCCTGCCATTTCGTTTCTTTTTCATGGAGTCTATGATTTCCTGTGCCATAACTGAGTTCTCTTGTATACTTCTACCCAGGACAAAAGCCGATTGTTGAGGTGAAATCAAATGGCTAAGAAACCCTTTTAGTCTATTGGCTAACAACTTAGAGATAAGTTTGTAGCTCACATTACACAAACTTATGGGACGAAACTGGGTAAAGATATGTGCATTCTACAATTTTGGGAGAAGTACTATGAAAGTATGATTAATGAGGTGGGGCAAATGACCTGTGTGAAAAAATTGCTGTACAAATTGGATAATCTGGGCCTTCACCACATCCCAACATTTCACATAGAAGATGGCATGAAATCCATCTGGGCTCAGTGATTTAAGAGGGGCCATCGCTTTTAGGACTTAGAAGATTTCCTCTTCCGTTGGAATCTTCAAAAGTTCAAAGTTTTCCTCTTCAGAAATAGCCTTAGGGAATAACTCCCCTATGCAAGGGTGTGGATCGAGTGCTGGTCTCGAGAAAAGCTCTATATACTTGGATAGAAAAAATCCTTTGATCTCATCCATATTCGTGATCCATCGGCCCCCATCATCTTGCACTATTAGGATATAATTTTTGCGCCTTTAGTGGTAGAGAGATGGAAAATTTTGGTATTTCAATCACCCTCTTGTAGCCACAATTGTCTTGATTTTTGCTTCCAAATCATCTCCAGTCTCTCCCATATTGCTCATTAATATCCGCCTTGATTTCTTTTTCTTTCTTGCTATTCTCTTCTAAAGGATCATCCATTTGAATGGAAACAAGTGATGAAGTCAACTTCTGAAGGCGTTGTTGGCAAATGCCAAAGTGTTCCTTATTCCACTTTTTGAGGGCTATCGTAGTTGATTTTTGTTTCCTATGCCAAGAGGCCATTGAATTGTCCACCACGCTATTCCAAGCCTCTTCCACAACATTAACATAGGTTGAATCCCGCAACCAAGCAGCTTCAAATTTAAAAGGGCGTCTTGAATTATCCTCAAGGGAAGTCGAATTCAGCCAAATAGGAGAATAATCTGAATTTATGGCCGATAAGTGGACAACCCCTGCCCGAGGGAATTTCTCACACCATGAAGTTGAACAGATTGCTCAATCCAGTCTTTTTCGAACACTTGCAAAGCCCCCTCTACCATTTGCCCATGTATAAGGTTGGCCTTTAAACCCAAGATCAACACAGCCCACTAAATCCATAAAGTCCGCTAGGAAGCGACGAGATGGGCCCGGGCCCCTTCTGTTGGACGTCTCTGAATCATAGATGATCTCATTGAAGTCTCCAATTCCAACCCAGTCCTCTCCCAAGTTTCGAACCCGACTAGTGAATTCTTCCCAAAATGCTTGCTTAAGTCCAAAATAAGGGGGTGCATACACCAACGAAAGCCACTAGAAATGCTCAGGATTTTCTCTGGTAGAAACCTTCGTATGAATTTGGTTTTTGTCTGCGAAGGAAATGGATAAGACCACAGGATCTTTCCAAATGACAGCTAAACCTCCCGCTGTATTATCCGCAGAAATTGAAAAGGAGTGGGTAAATCCAATCCGTCGTGTAATAGCTTGATTGATCCTGCACTTTCCTTGTCCCAGCGAAACTGCACTCAACAAACAAAGTTTGCGATTCTTTCACTAATCAGCTTTTTAAACCGTTTCGATTACACTTCTTTTACACTTAATTCTTTATTAAATCAGTCAGAAGGATGTTAATTCCAAGTGAATATGATGCTGTGCACTAGCCTAAGGTGATGAAAAAAGTGGTGGAATTTTTTTGCTAAAAGTGATGAAACAAGTGGTGGAATTGTCGACTCATAAGAGGATTGATCTTGTTTGTTCACACTAATACTCATTGAAGTTTGGACCTGTTTTTGGAAAAGATGTGTTCTCAAGAGAGTCCTATAGGGGAAAGACCGACGATCCGATCCTTTTGTGCCGGGACTTCAGGCACTCCTACGGTCCCGGCCAAATACCAAGCCCAAAACTTCAGGGTGTGCCGATTAACAGGGAAAAGCCTGCCTGGACCGGCGCATGCTCAGCCTTACTCAACATCACAAAAGATCAAAAGCAAGTCGCATTAAACAAGTATTCATATACTATGATCGAAGAGTTAAGAGTTTTCAAGAAACACCCAATATATAAATCACCGTTTTTTGCACTTTTGAAACATTTTTAGCACACTCATCAATAAAATCCTCTGCAGGGATGGCTGGAGACTTGCGGTCTCATCCGAATGTCGTGGCCTCTGTTCTTGACCGATGCAGTACCAGGCTTGTAGCTCCTCTCTATGTCCTCCGTTTTGGGAATCACCCTCACCCTTTCGCTCGACAAGCCAACTGGTGACTGCATCTCCCTTTTACCACATGCTTCCCATTCTTCCTTGATCTCTCCCCACTTTCTGGGTCCCCTCTCGCTCCCAACGGTGTAATCGTACTCTCTCTCATCCTCTGCACATTGTTCCGAAATAATTAAACAAACATGCACAATGTGTAACAGCCCGAATTTTGATGTAATTTCTGGGATTAATAAAATGAATGTTATCTCTCATTTCATTTGAGTACGACTCGCCCAGAGCTGATCACTCTTGGGATACTAACCATTGAGGAATGGCTAATTAGGACATTAGTACGTGGACCAGGGATTTAGTCGCGACTCGGGTGCCGATTTGAGAAAGAATGAGGGAATGTTGTGAATCAATGAGGGGCCGATCTTAGGAAAAGTGATGGAAATGGTATGGCCAAGGCCAACGATGCACAATTGGGATCGCAGGTGATTCTGCTTAACCGAACGTGCTCGTGGTCAACCAATCCTGAACTTGAGCCAAATGATCGTGACCCCGGGATTAGTAATAAACTCTCTTTCTCTTGATGATTGGAACCGTTGAGACTCGGACAACCCTAAGTCGATACGCGTATACCTAAACAGCCGCCTGTTGGTGAGAGTTCAGAATAATTGAAATTGAGAGCGAGTTGTTCACGGAATTTATCCCAGACTGCGATGTCGGATTTCGGGGACCCAACGGACTAATTTTAAGATTCTGACGCCAGAATATATTAACCACACATATATGGGACGCTTGGGTGCGAAAAATGGAATTTTGGTTCGGAACGGCAAAAAGACGGAATTGCCCTTGGACTATTCTAGCTTAATTCCGAATTTTGAGGATTTAATTTGAGTTAAACCATGGGTGGTTAAGTTGTCTAGAGTGGTTAAGGTTTGGTTATGGGCAAAGGACAAAAATGCCCCTCAATAATTCATTTGGATTAGTTTTTAGCCTTTGGATGGAGGGTGGTTTGGTCTAGGGGCTTGGATGAGTGACACTTGTCACCCCAAAGGTTGAAAGTGACTTGTGTTGACCAAAATGGATAAGCCTCTTTCTCTCTCCTCCATTTTTTCTTCTTCTCCACGCCACTCTCTCTCTCTTCTCCCTCTCTCCTCTCTTGTTCGGCCACTCCACCGTTCACTCCCCCTCCCCTTCGTTCTCTCCTCCTCTTGGCCGAACAAGAGCAGCCAACGTCGCCGCCTCCAAGCAGCAGCTCGCCGGAGCCGTGAGCCACGGCAAGGACCACCGTGGAGGGCTGGTTCGTCCACCAAGCCGCCGTCCTAGCCGTCCTCCTCCTCTCCCCCTTGGAAGCTCCATTCGGCCACCACCAATCAGCCGCCGTGGCCGTGAGAGCCAAATCGCCGCCGTGAGCACCGCCGTGAGCCGTCCTTGAGCCGGAAGTCTGGATGTACTTGTTTCTCCCGCGTTTAGTCCACCCCGACGTGAGTTACACACCTAAACTTAGATTAGGCTTAATTGTGTCTAATTGAGTTTGTTTGGTTTGATTTGTGTAGTTGAACTAGATTAGTTCTAGTTAGTGGATTTGGTGGTAATGGCTGCAATTATGAGGTTGTTGAGGGTTGATTGGAAGTGGAAATATGGCTGAATGTTGATGGTTTAGTGGCTGTCCATTATGAGTTCAATTCGGAGCCTTGGGAGTTTTGTGCTAGAAATGTTGTTTCTAGGCCCAATTTGACTTGTTTTGCTTAATTAAGCTTAGTACATGCTATATATATGTGAGTGGGACCTTGGCTGATCATTAGAGGTCTAATTGAGGTGTTTGGAATGCATTTTGGCCATGTTTAATTGTAAGGTTTCAATTTGGCCGAATTGCATGTATTATGATGCAAATGCTAGAAATGGTGTTTTGGTGCTAAATAGGCTTATTTTGCAAGATTGAGCTTTGTTTATGCCTTATATGTTTTAGTAGGACCTTGGTTGAATTAATTAAGGCATATTGGAGTGTTTTGAATGAGTTTGGGATATGTTTAATTGTGGTGTTTTAGTGTGGCCGAATTGCACTTATTTGAATACAAATGCTAGAATAGGTTCATTGGTTGTAAATGTTGGTGAATATGGTGGCATTTGTATTCATGAGCATGGAAATGCATGTCACGCACTTGAAATGCCGAGATTGATATGTAAAATAGCATTGTGTGCTTGTGCGGTGTGACATGGCATTGTGTGTGTGATCACGGTAAACGCCCTCAAAAGTGTGAAATTGGGCTAAGATAAAATTAAGATGTGTGATCACAGATTGGCCTTCGGGTCGTGGCCTTCGGGTCGTTCCGTCTGTTGCGTTTACGCGAGACGATGCCCGGTGTGGGACCGGAAGACGACCATCCTCATGCACTTTGTAGCAGGCTCTGGTTCGTAGGTGAGCGGTGTTGCGCCTGAGGGCTAGAAGACACTGGGCCGGGGGCGTATTATAAACGCTGGCCATGGAGTGTTGTGGGCCTTCGGGTCGGGCCCTATTGTGGGTCGTAAGATTAAGATCAATTTGAGCATTTCATTATGTGATTTGCGAATCATGCGGTCTTGAGATGAGATTATGAAAATCATGAGCATGTGACTGCATGAGGCATTTGTGTGGAATGCGATAATGGAGAGATTTGTATCATTAAATGAAGATGAGCACGCGTGTGTGGAGAACGCCTGCCGTATGTACACGAATGTGAGTGTATATATATGTTGTTGAATTGCACTAACTTGCAGGGGTTGAATCACGTTGATACACTTTGAGTCTTATGTTTGTTGGTTTGTTTGAATGATTTTGGTCTGTTGAGACACACTTTAGCCTAGCCTAGGTTTAGGTGTTTGATTCACTGAGCTAGTCTCACGGTTGTTGTAAAACCGAAACATTTCAGAACCTACCCCCTAGGATGTTGGAGCCGCCTCCACTTTTTGGGATTCCTAGGCAGATTTTGCAGTCCGTGGAGCATTTCCCAGCTGGAGATGGAGAGATGCATATGAGGTATAGGTCAGTTGTTTATGTGAACACGGGTGAAGATGAGCATCTGAAACAAGAGTACATAGCATGGTGTCGCAGAGCAGCGGACGGGACCATCAGTCGACCTATCCGCACGTTTGATATCCCAGTAGATGTTGACGGTGAGTTAGCGCCTGTGATTGCCGATGGTGAGGTGGTGGACGCTCCTCCACCTGGCGCTCCGCCAGTTGCCGATGCTCAGCCAGGCCCTGGAGTTTGGTATAATGAGCTAGAGCCGGAGCCCATGGAAGAGGAAGAGGAAGACCCCGAGCCAGAGGCGATGGAACAGGATGATGGGGATGGTGAGGTCGATGAGGTAGGAGATGATGTGAACATTGATGACATCGAGGATGACTTTGATTCCGATGCCGAGGCTGACGCTCTCATGGCGGACCATTGGGGAGTCCAGGGTGATCAGGCTGATCAGGAGGACCCCGACATGGACGTGGATGAGCCAGCGCAGGATAGCAGCTCTTCAGAGGAGTTAGCGGAGTCATCCGAGGAGCCCGACGATTCCAGCGACCCCGACTTTGAGCCCTAGATTAGTTGGACGTATGACGATAAGGATCCCTACCCTTTTTGTTATAGTGATCCTTAGCTCAGACCCACTCACCCGGCCACCGACACTTTTTGGTTTAGTGGCCTTTTGACTTTGAGGTTAGCCTGACCTAGACCTGTAGTAGATCGGACTGTATATGTACCTTTGTTCTTTGTATAAACAGTATGTTGTTATATGTATAAGAATGAGGTTTTACCTGATGATGATTTGTTGGTTTGGCTTCCTTGTTCGTCTTTAATAGTCAGGGTTGTTTGTTGTTTCCGCATGTGTTTTTATACTCTGATTGTTGTTGGGTCGGCGATGTCTCCTGGGGACGTCGCACTCTGATCGACCGAAGTGATAAGGGGATGCTCGCGTTCTGATCGGTAAGTTGGGTTTGGGGCGTGACACAATGTCCCAACCACATATTATAGAGAGCCTAAAAGAAACAACAATGTGAAGACAGAACAAGATTATAGATTGTTTTACGGGTGTTTACCAACTTTTGCGGCCATGGTGGATGTCATGTGCAAGGATGTGGCGAGAAGAAGACGTATGAGAAGAGCAGAGAAAACTAGGGCTTTTCTTTGGCTTTTCATCTTTTGAGAGAGATGATTAGACACAATAATAAGTTGTGCGAGACTCGTAGACTTCTTCTAGGTGCTTATAATGCACTCGATAGCCACAGGGGGGCTGCTTGAGAAGACAATAAACACAAACGCGATGCCTGATTTAGTTTGCTTTCTTGATGCAATGGGTCGACATTATTATATGCACGACCCAACTTCGATTGAATCCTGACGAACACAACAATAAAAATGTTCCATGTCCCAACTGGTATCGGATTATGCCACTTGAAATAATCGAGGACTTAGGAGTCTTTTATATATGTCCGTCCATCTACCGGTAATAAAACAAGCAGATGATCCACGTGAAAGAATTCATGGCTAAAAGGACATTTAGCCTCTTAACGAGGGACAAATCTAATTATTTCCTTCGCCCAAGAACGGAACTATGTTCCGTGATTAAGTTTCTAATCATATAGGGAATTTACTAATGTTCAATTCAATTGGCAAAGTATCAACTTGGCAAAAACAAAGTTTTGTTAGTAACTCAGGATGCAAATGATAACCATTTTATTCCCTAAATAGATTATGGCTAGATTTCTATTTCTATTCTCTAGATGAGTTTCTAAATAGAAATACACGTTTGATAACGACACAAAATTTCTCTTCTCGAAACATACATTCGTTTGACAGGCGTTCTTAAATATCTCCCTCTTATACTCTTTTCCAATCATCGATGGGTGGCGGGTGGCAACGGTCGATCGACGGGATGCTGCGGCCGGTACGGGTGGCGACAGAGGGCGGCGAAGGCTAGCAGCAACCGACAATCGGTGGTAGGAGGCGGTGGGCAAGGGGTGGCCAGTCACCGAGGGGTGGTCAGCAGGAGGCGAGAGCGAGTAATGAGAAAAGTTTTTATTTCTCTTTTTGTTCCAGAAACAAAGTAGAAACTATTTACTTTTCATTTCTATTCTAAATCTATTTCTGGACTAAAAATTTGTTCCAGAATTAGACAAATGAAATTGCGTTACCAAAAGTATTTTTGTTCCAAATCTATTTCTGGGAACCAAAAAATGGATTTGGCCAAAAATAAAATGGTTATCATGTGCACCCTTACTATTGACTAACCAGCCCTACTACTGCAATTTGTGGACGCAAAAATTTTTTTGTTGGTAACTTACAAATAAATAACGGAGCCTAGTTATGAAATTTAAAGGCAGCGTAATACTATCCATTATTTCTTAGGAAATTTGCAAACAAAGAAACGAGCCCCCTTGCAAAAGCACTAGACAATCTGCTGCTAGACGTGGGATGGTAAAATTATCATTTCATCAGCAAATTATGGACTACTTGTAGGGCCTAGTTGTAAAACTTAATAGCCCATGGCAATCTACTGCTGGATATTAGATTGGAGATGGTAAAGTCTTAGTTGTATGTAAGTTACTTTTTAATTGATTGGTTCGCTTAATAATATTTCAAGGTACTTGCCAATCTACTACTAGATGATAGTAATCAATCAACTACTTCTCGGGTTCACTTGTAAAATGTTTTCGAAACACTTGGTAATCTACTACATGATACTAGATTTGATGATGTTATGGTATTATTTTGTTCGTAATTTACAATTAATTGATGGGGCCACTCGTAATTATTAGAAGTACTTCTTAACATACTACTAATTGTGGGGGTTAATAAAGTCTTTGTCTGGTTAGTATTTTACTAACTACTGGGCAGGTAACACTGTAAAATTTTATAGCACAAAAATCTGAAAAAAATATTCCCATGAAAGCGAGTGGTAAGATCGTATTTCTAATGGTAAAGTTCCATTAACTTCAATAGATTGTATTTCTAAGGGTAAATTTCTAAATAACTTGAAAACTTGCTATTGAATTTGGCATTCGTTGATTATCAAATTGTTGGTATCTTACTATAGTAAAGAAGGGCCTCTGTTGGTAAGTCAATGGTAGGTTGCTAGTTTCGATTACATTCATAATGGCAAATTCTTTCTTCGTCTTTAACTCACTAACTTGTAAGCAAACTTACGCTAGCTAGAGGAAAATTGTCCAAAAAGTCATAAATCTATTTCAGTTTTGCCAATTCAGTTATAAACTTTTCAATTTTACTAATTGAATCCTAAACATTTTCACTTCTTGCCAATTGAGTCAATTCAGTCAATTTTGGCTAGATAGTACTAACGTGAATGCCGGCTAGCCTACGTGACGCTAATGTGGACAATTTTTAATAATATTTTAATATTTTTCAAATTTTATTTTTTTCCTTTTTCTTTTATTTATTTTATTTTTCTTTCTCTTCTTTCTCCTCTAGCCGGTCACCGGGCCTTGGCAACTAGCTAGACCTTGCTAGCCTTGGGCTAGTCTTGCCCCCCGGCTTGTAACGTCCCGAAATTCGACTCACTTTCGAGATCAATAAAATTAATATATTTCTCATTTCATTTTAGTAAGTCTCATCCGAAACTGATCATTCTCGGGATACTGACCCATAGGGAAAGGCTAACTAGGGAAAACAGTACGTGAACCCAAGAACTCGATCATGAATCGAGTCCGATTCCGAGAAACGATGAGGGAATATTTTGTGCCAATGTGGACCGGCCCGAGAGAGGTGACTGATTTGGTTTGACCGACGATGTACGATCGAATAGCAGGTGATTCCGCACAATCGAGAGCACGCGCGGTGAACGATCCTGAACTTATTTCGGACAACCGCGACCCCCGGGACTAGCGATAAATCCTCACGTTCCCCGAGAAATCGGGACCGTCACGACTCGAGTAGCCCTAGGTCGATATGCGTAACCCCTAAACAGCCGCCCGTTAGTGAGAGACTCTAAAACTGCAAATTGAGCTAAAACGATCGTGGAATTAAATCCGGATTTAGGTGTCGATTTTCGTGGGCATTCGTGATTATTTTTGAAAGGACGATGTCATTTTTATGTGGCCAAACATATTTGGGTTCGGTAGAGTCAAAATTGGAAAATTTGACCCGAGATTGAAAAATTACCGTTTTGCCCTTGTACCCTAAGATGGAATTTCGAATTTTGGGCTTAATTGAACGATATTTTGGGGTTTAAACAATGGTCTTATCAGACCCAATTATTCAAATGTTGAGGACAAGAATGCCCCTCCACTAGTGAGCTTGATTGAACCACAATCCTTTGATTAGGGGTAGTTAGGGTATTAGGAGAGTTTGGTCAACCACCCCACTCACCCACTCACTCTATAAACTCTCTATTTTCTCTCTCTCCTCTCATTTCTCTCATCCCCACAGCCGGCTGCCCCTTCTCCCTCTCACTCTCTCCCGATCGCTCCCTCTCCCTCACGCCGTCACCGCCGCTTGCCGAAGGAGCCGCCGCCGGTGCCGCCGCCGAGAACCACCACCCCACGCCTCACCACCCTCTCCATTCCGTCCCACTCCTCTCTCTCTCCCTCCCGTCCGCCACGATCAGCCGCTCCCCCGCCTAGGACCGCCGGCGCCCTCAAGCTGCCCTCGCGCGCACCGCCGGGAGGTCACCGTCGCCGCCGCTGCCCAGCCATCCTTGCCGCTTGCTCAGCCTCATTTCAAGCTTCGAACACCAAGTGAGTTTGACCCTAAACCCTAATTAGGATAATTTGCATTTCTTGATGGGTTTTAGGGGTTAATTAGGGTAATTTAGGGGTTAAGTTGTGGAGATGATTAGGGGCTGTTTTGGTGTATTAGTGTGATGAATTAATGGAGGTTTAGTGGCCCGAGAGGCGCTGTACATTGGATGGACAGATTTGGATCGGAACGGCCCAAGTTCGAGAAAATTCGGGTTTGAAATGTGGATTATAGTGCATGCCCTATTTGGACTTGTGGCGGTTGATTAGAATGGTGTTTTGGGGAGTCTATTGGAGCATTTTGAGGATATTTATTAGCCTAGAAATTGCGGTATAGTGGCTGCCCATGACGGGACTTAATTTGGGCGCGGCGCGATCAATTTGGGGTTTAGTCGTGCAATTACCAAGAATGACCGCGTTGTGCAATTGACTGGCTAATTGAGCCTTGTTTGTGATTAATTTGATGATGCCATGTCGCATTTCTAGCGGGACTAGGAATGGATTAGCTTGGCGAGCCTCGAATGCGCGAGTTCTTGTTGACCCGGTCGTGTGAATTTGTGCATGGGTTGTGTGTCAAGTTGATGCCATGGCTGATTTGAATTGAATGTCTGATTGGGCATGTTGATTTAAGAAATTGAATATGCGTGGTGCAAGTTGAGCATGTTACATTGTGATCCGCGCATGTAGATGCCCAAGTGTAAACGTGATAGCCATGAGTGTGCATAATGAGCATTGGCACGACATGTGCATTTACAAGTATGCCCAAGTGACATGTGCATTGTGATCACCTAAAATACCCTGATGCGTTTAACGCGGGGTTCAGATAAAAATTGGTGCCTGTGAATGTGTGATCACAATAAACCCTGATACGTTTTACGCGGGGTAGAGAACCCGTCCTGAGGCGTGTTACGCGGGACGATGCCCAGTTTACCGGAAGATGGCTAACCTGAGGCGTTTTACGTGGGTAATGTGCCATGAGCCTGATGCGTATTAACATGGGCTAGAAATCGATCTCGAAGTGGTGGACCTGATGCGCTTAACGCGGGTCGGAGGAGAAATTGTTAAATGGCAGGGTGCTAGCATGCAAGTGTACGTTAATGCATTGATGAGGCATGAACGTGTGCGCGAACATGAGCATATGCATTACATACGTCGAAACCGAGTGATATGTGTGTATGTGCCTCGATCTAATTCTATAATACTGTCGTGATTATATGTTTATAGTATGCCTAACCTGCAGGGTCAAGTAAGATTAGATTTAGGCCCGAGGGCCTGAGTCAGTTTATGTTTGAATTGCACGTTATTTAGTACTCGTCAGGAGGTGCACGTTAACCTAGTTTAGGTTTAGGGAATTACTCACTGAGATTATTCTCATTGTTGTTTAAAAAATCAATTTTTCAGACCCCCAGCCTTGAGATGCCTACGGTTCCAGTACGTTTTGGGATTCCGCATCACGTAAAGCGGACGAGGACGATACACCCCGTAGGGAACGGGGAGGTATATATTAGATATTATACTGTAGTTTGGGTGGACACGGGGGAGTCACGTTATCAGATCCACGAGTACGTGGCTTGGTGCTTCATGGACGATCTCGGAGAGTATGGTCCTCTCCGGACTTTTGATGTTCCATTCACCGGGATGGGCACCCGGTATCCTCGATGCCCTGATGGCGAGGTGACTGACCCTGGCTCTTCAGCCGAGGAGAGTGCGAGCTCTGACGGTGTTCCAGTAGAGTACGAGGTAGATGAGTTCGAGCCGATGGACATAGAGCCGGACAACGGGGACGCTGTTTCGGAGCCGATGGAGCAGAACGACGAGGAGCTAGAGCTGATCGAGGAGGATCTCGTGCTAGAGGCCGAGTCTGAGACGGACTCATCAGGGTCCAAGGAGGAGATGCCTAATAGCTCTTCATCCTTGAAGTCTTCTGATTCCGACCTAGACTGGGCACCGTAGGGGTTAGTATTTGCCTAAGTTTGGTAGTGCCAGTACCTTTTTGACCGGTGCCCCACCTTTAGTAGTAGACTGACCCTCGAGCCACTTACCCCTTTTTGTCAGTAGTGGCCTTGACCCGTTTTTGGCTTTTGATGATCGGGTTGTATATGGATATTGTATATTGTTTCCAGTATTAGTGCAAGTGTTCATTCTGCAATCGTTGTTGTTCGTTTCTGTGGCTATCATTGGTTGTGTGTATAATATTGTACGGGTGATTTTAATTACTTCTGCATGTGCTTTAAATCTCTGCGTTGGGTTTTGGGTCGGCAATGCGTCCTGGGACGTCGCACTCGAATCGACCTTTGCAAGGGATGCTCGCACGCCGTAGGGTTCGGGGCGTGACATCCCCGTTTGATTTGGTATCAGAGCAGGTTTAGCTTGATTCAATTAGGTCGAAACCTGGTGTGATAAGGAGCGATGGCCTTGGGTAGCCAGTAGGGTGACCTCGTGTGCTATGTGTACCTCCTGACTGCTTGTGTTTGATTAAGTGCTTGTTTTAGTTGACCCGTAAAGTGCAGATGTGGCAGGACTCGAGGTCAATACACGTATGCTCTTGATTGAAGTCTCGTGCTGTCTATGCTTGATCGCATGATGAGTGATTGATTGTTGTATCGTTAAGTCCCCTGCCTAGGACCTTAGACCGGTTTAGCTTGGGTTAGGTCTCTAATTCCTGTATGGGAATTATAGCAGGAGGATGAGCATGCAAGCTGGAGGGACGAGTAACCCAGGAAGGGGTAGAGGTCGAGGCCGTGGAAGAGGTAGAGATAGAGGCCGAGGTCGTGAACCAGATCGTGTAGAACCACAAGTGAGAGTTGTCGAGGACCCCAGAGTGCATGGAATTTTAAGAGCTCTTGAGGAAGCTGGAATTTTGGGAGGTAGACTAGCCCAGGAAAGAAATGCCACAATCGCCGCTGCTGTTGAGGCTGCCATCGCTGCTGCTAATGGGGCCAATGGGAACAATAGAAATAATGGGAATTAGGGGAATGTTGAGAATTCAATCCCGGGACCAGTGAATGTGATCAGACCAATGTCTAAATTGGTAGAGCAGTTTTTGAAACTGAAGCTGCCAAAGTTCAATGGCAAAGGTGACCCTGAGGCCGCACCCCGTTGGGTTGAGGAACTGGAGAAGGCCTTCGAAATGCTAGGGTGCACTGAGGTCGAAAAGGTAACATTGGTCGTATACCAATTGCAGGACAACGCCAACGATTGGTGGAAGGCCACCAAAGGAAGGGTATTTCCCGAGGGAACCGCTCAGACTTGGACCGTATTTTCTGAGAGCTTTTTAGGAAAGTTCTTCTGTGAGAGTTCTAGAGAAAGGAAGCTAGCGGAATTCATGAGACTCCACCAAGGATCAATGACAGTAGATCAGTACGAAGCAGAATTCACGAGATTGTCAAGGTTCGCGCTAAGGATGGTGGAACACCCTGAGGATAAGGCGCGGAGATTTCGGGATGGACTGAAATCGGATTTGAGAAGTCAAATGATATCGTTGAACATCAAGAACTATAGTGAGATGTATGAGCGAGCACAAGCTATAGAGCAGGATTAGTCTGATAGGGCAGCCGCCTCTAGATCGCGGTTCGCCCCGGCTAGGGACAACCGCCGTCTTGGGAAGAAACCGATGGCGGGAAATAGGCGATTTGTTCCCCCGATCAAGAAGAACATCAGGAAGCCGAACCACCAGCAGAATAGATTTGGGGCTTGCTTCAAATGCGGGAGTTTGGACCATCAAATTAGGAATTACCCCCAGCAACGTCCCGCGAGACCCCCGATACAACAACCTCGAATTGGGAATCAGTTTGGGAGTTTCTCGCCGGCTATTATGGACAGGCTGCCGGCATAAGGACGGGTGTATACCATGGCGCGGAAGGAAGTGGAGAATGCGCCTGGGGTGGTCACAAGTATGGTTTTTCTGTGCCATCATGTAGCGTATGCGTTATTTGACCCGGAAGCATCACATTCGTTTATATCTACTTAGTTTGTTGAATTGACTGGATTAAAGCTTGTTATGTTAGAAGTACAATTGTGTGTGACCATGCCATTGAAGGATAAAATATGTACATTGCTAGGATGCCTGAATTGTGAGACAGTAATTGGTGGTGTAGAAAGCAGGATAGACCTAGTTGTGTTGCCAATGTATGACTTTGATTTGATTGTGGGTATGGATTGGTTAGTTAAGCATAATGCTGTAATGGACTGTGTAGCAAGGTGATCCAGTTTAGCCCGGCTGGACATCCTAGATTTGAGTTTGTAGGGAGTCGGGGAGGAACCTCGATCCCTTGGGTTTCGTCTGTGGAAGCAACTAAATTGTTGGGCGAGGGCTGTCAAGGTTATTTGGCCAGTGTGGTTGATCCGACGGCAGGTGAGATGCGGCTTGGGGATATATTAGTGGTGTGCAATTTTCCCGATGTCTTTCCTCAGGAATTGCTGGGATTGCCGCCAGAAAGAGAAGTAGAGTTCGTTATCAAGTTGGCCCCTGGGACTGAGCCAATCTCGAAGCCGCCTTATAGAATGTCATTGTCAGAGTTGAAGGAATTAAAGGTTCAGATGCAGGAACTACTGGACAAAGATTTTATCCGACCGAGTGCGTCTCCATAGGGAGCGCTGGTGTTATTCGTCAGAAAGAAGGATGGGTGCTAAGACTGTGTATCGACTACCGTCAGCTGAACCAAGTGACGGTCAAGAATAAGTATCCCCTCCCAAGGATTGACGACCTGTTCGATCAATTGCAAGGAGCCTCGGTATTTTCTAAGATTGACCTAAGGATAGAGTATCACCAGTTAAGGATCCAAAAGGAGGATCTTCCAAAGACAGCGTTCAGGACTAGATATGGGCACTATGAGTTCACAGTGATGCCGTTTGGGCTAACTAATGCCCCTGCGGCTTTCATGGATTTAATGAACCGGGCATTCAAGGAATTCTTAGACCAATTCGTCATTGTCTTCATCGATGATATTTTAGTGTATTCAAAGAGTTCTGAGGAACTCGAGGTACATTTGGAAAAGGTTCTACAGACGTTAAGGGAACACACACTGTATGCTAAGTTTAGCAAGTGCGAGTTTTGGCTGAACCGAGTAGCGTTTCTTGGGCATATAATATCCAGAGAAGGAATTGCTGTGGATCCGGCAAAGGTTGAAGCGGTAATGGACTAGCCAAGACCGACGACAGTTACTGAGGTTCGAAGCTTTCTAGGACTGGCAGGTTATTATCGGAGATTTGTGGAAAGATTCTCAGCGATAGCCACTTCATTGACGAAGTTGCTTAAGAAGGAGACTAAGTTTGAATGGACCGAAAAGTGTGAAGAAAGTTTTCAGGAGTTGAAGTAGAGGTTGACGACGGCGCCAGTGTTGACGATTCCTTCAGGGCCGGGCGGGTATGAGATTTATAGTGACGCTTCGCTCAAAGGATTGGGATGCATGCTAATGCAACATGGTAGGGTAGTTGCTTATGCATTGCGACAGTTAAGGCCTCATGAGATGAACTACCCGACCCACGACTTGGAACTGGCCGACATTATTTTCGCGCTTAAAATTTGGAGGCACTACTTATGTGGAAAAAGGCTCCAGATCTACATGGACCATCAAAGTCTCAAGTACTTGTTTTCGCAGAAGGAATTGAATATGAGACAGAGGCGCTGGATGGAATTATTGAAGGACTATGATTGTGACATATTGTATCACCCCGGAAAGGCCGGCCGGGTAGCGAATGCCTTAAGTCGGAAATCGAGCATCGCGCATCTGTTGATTAAAGAGTGGATTTTATTGGAAGGAGCACGGGACTCGGAATTTAAGTTCGAGGTAGGGCATCTCTCCAGTCTGATGACAACATTAAGGATTGAACCGGAAGTGCAAACCAAGATCAAGGCATTGCAGTCTACGGACCTTGAGATTTAGAAAATTTTGAGTATGGATGACGCTAAGAGGAAACCGGATTTTCAAGTATCTGAGGGTGGAATTCTTAAGTTTCGAGGACGATTGTGCGTGTCCGATGATTTGGAGCTTAAGGAAGAGATTTTGTCGGAGGCTCATAGGAGCAACTATAGTATTCACCCGGGCAGCACTAAGATATACCAGAACCTTCACCAACACTATTGGTGGAACGGTATGAAAGTGGACGTGGCCAAGCATGTAGCCAAGTATTTGACGTGCCAACAAGTGAAGGCACAGCATTGTAAACCTGGTGGAATGTTGCAGCCGCTGGAAATCCCAGAATGGAAATGGGAGCACATTACAATGGATTTTGTAATGGGACTGCCGAGAAGCCAGAGGGGACACGACTCTATTTGGGTAATAGTAGATAGATTGACCAAGTCAGCGCACTTCCTGGCGGTGCGGAAGGACTTCGAGCTAGAAAGGTTAGCAGAGTTATATGTGCGACAAGTTGTTCGTCTTCATGGAGTACTAGTATCGATCACCTCGGATCGTGATCCCCGGTTTACTTCGAATTTTTGGAAAAGTCTGCAATCGGCCATGGGGACTAAGTTACAATTCAGTACGACCTATCATCCACATACGGATGGCCAGTCTGAGAGGACTATTCAGACATTAAAAGATATGCTGAGAGCGTGTGTGTTAGATTTTCAGGGCAAGTGGGAAGAACAGTTGCATTTGGTGGAATTTGCCTACAATAACAGTTTTCAGCAGAGTATCGGGATGGCACCGTTTGAGGCACTATATGGCAGGGCGTGCAGAACACCATTGTGTTGGGATGAAGTGGGGGAAAGAAGTATAACGGGTCCAGAGCTAGTTCAGCAGTAAGTGGAAACAGTAAAGACTATCCGAGAAAGGTTGAGGATAGCTCAGAGCCATCAGAAAAGTTATGAGGACCGAAGGCGTAGACTGTTGGAATTTTAGGTTGGCGACCATGTATTTCTCAAGATCTCGCCAATGAGAGGACTGTCTCGGTTTGGCAAGAAAGGAAAGTTGAGTCCAAGGTATATAAGCCCGTTTGAGATTTTGGAAAGGATTGGAACGTTGGCCGCCGAATTTATCACAAGTTCACAACGTCTTTCCACGTGTCGATGTTGAGGAAATACAAACCGAATCCGACCTATGTGCTGAATCATGAGGTAATAGACGTGGACGACAGGGTGTCGTATGTGGAAAAAGCCAGTGCGAATCGAGGACAGAAAGGAGCAAGTGTTGAGAAACAAGACGATTCCGTTGGTCAAAGTTATCTGGGAACATCACGGAACGGAAGACGCCACATGGGAAAGCGAGAAAGCAATGCGACATTAACACCCCTATTTATTTGAGTAGTTGGTTTTGGATTGTAAATTTCGAGGACGAAATTTTTATAAGGGGGGAAGAGTTGTAACGTCCCGAAATTTGACTCACTTTCGAGATCAATGAAATTGATGTATTTCTCATTTCATTTTAGTAATTCACGCTCGGAACTGATCATTCTCGGGATACTGACTGGTAGGGAAAGGCTAACTAGGGAAAACAGTATGTGGACCCAAGAAGTCGATCGTGAATCGAGTCCAATTCCGAGAAACGATGAGGGAATATTTTGTGCCAATGTGGACCGGCCCGAGAGTGGTGACGGGTTTGATTTGACCGATGACGTATGATCGAATAGCGGGTGATTCCGCACAATCAAGAGCACGCGCGGCGAACCATCCCAAACCTATTCCGGACAACTGCGACCCACGGGACTAGCGATAAATCCTCACGTTCCCCGGGAAATCGGGACCGTCACGACTCGAGTAGCCCTAGGTCGATACGCGTAACCCTAAACAGCCGCCCGTTAGTGAGAGACGCTAAAACTGCAAATTGAGCTAAAACGATCGTGGAATTGAATCCGGACTTCGGTGTCGATTTTCGCGGGCATGCGTGACTATTTTTTAAAGGACAACGTCATTTTTATGTGGCCAAACATATTTGGGTTCGGTAGAGTCAAAATTGGAAAATTTGACCCGGGATCGGAAAATTACCGTTTTGCCCTTGTACCCTAAGATGGAATTCCGAATTTTGGACTTAATTGGATAATATTTTGGGGTTTAAATAATGGTCTTATCAGCCCCAATAATTCAAATGTTAAGGACAAGAATGTCCCTCCACTAGTGAGCTTGATTGAACCACAATCCTTTGATTAGGGGTAGTTTGGGTATTAGGAGAGTTTGGTCAACCACCCCACTCACCCACTCACTCTATAAACTCTCTATTTTCTCTCTCTCCTCTCATTTCTCTCCTTCCCACAGCCGGCTACCCCTTCTCCCTCTCACTCTCTCCCGATCGCTCCCTCTCCCTCACGTCGTTGCCGCCGCTCGCTGGAGGAGCCGCCGCCGGTGCTGCCGCCGAGAACCACCACCCCACACCTCACCACCCTCTCCATTCCATCCCACTCCTCGCTCTCTCCCTCCCGTCCACCACGATCAGCCGCTCCCCTACCTAGGACCGCCGGCGCCCTCAAGTCGCCCTTGCGCGCGCCGCAGGGAGGTCACCGTCGCCGCCGCTGCCCAGCCATCCTCGCCGCTTGCTCAGCCTCATTTCAAGCTTCGGACACCAAGTGAGTTTGACCCTAAACCCTAATTAGGATAATTTGCATTTCTAGATAGGTTTTAAGGGTTAATTAGGGTAATTTAGGGGTTAAGTTGTAGAGATGATTAGAGGCTGTTATTGTGGCTGTTTTGGTAGATTAGTGTGATGAATTAATGGAGGTTTAGTGGCTCAAGAGGCGCTGTACATTGGCTGGATAGATTTGGATCGGAATAGCCCAAGTTCGGGAAAATTCGGGTTTGAAATGTGGATTATAGTGCGCGCCCTATTTGGACTTGTGGTGGTTGATTAGAATGGTGTTTTAGGGAGTCTATTGGAGCATTTTGAGGATATTTATTGGCCTAGAAATTGCGGTATAGTGGGTGCCCATGACAGGACTTAATTTGGGTGCGGCGCGATCAATTTGGGGTTTAGTCGTGCAATTACCGGGAATGACTGCGTTGTGCAATTGACTGGCTAATTGAGCCTTGTTTGTGATTAATTTGATGATGCCATGTCGCATGTCTAGAGGGACTAGGAATGGATTAGCTTGGCGGGTCTCGAATGCGCGAGTTCTTGTTGACCCGGTTGTGTGAATTTGTGCATGGGTTGTGTGTTAAGTTGATGCCATGGCTGATTTGAATTGATTGATTGATTGGGCATGTTGATTTATGAAATTGAATATGTGAGGTGCAAGTTGAGCATGTTACATCGTGATCCGCGCATGTGGATGCCTAAGTGTGAACGTGATAGCCATGAGTGTGCGTCATGAGCATTGGCACGACATTTGCATTTACAAGTATGCCCGAGTGACATGTGCATTGTGATCACATAAAATACCCTGATGCGTTTAACGCGGGATTCAGATAAAAATTGGTACCTGTGAATGTGTGATCACAATAAACCCTGATACATTTTACGCGGGGTAGAGAACCCGTCCTGAGGCGTGTTACGCGGGACGATGCCCGGTTTACCGGAAGATGGCTAACCTGAGGCATTTTACGCGGGTAATGTGCCATGAGCCTGATGCGTATTACGCGGGCCAGAGATCGATCTCGAAGTGGTGGACCTGATGCGTTTAACGCGGGTCGGAGGAGAAATTGTTAAATGGCAGAGTGCTAGCATGCAAGTGTGCGTTAATGCATTGATGAGGCATGAATGTGTGCGCGAACATGAGCATATGCATTACATATGTCAGAACCGAATGATATGTGTGTATGTGCCTCGATCTAATTCTACGATACTGTCGTGATTATATGTTTATAGTATGCCTAACCTGCAGGGTCAAGTAAGATTAGATTTAGGCCCGAGGGCCTGAGTCAGTTTATGTTTGAATTGCAGGTTATTTAGTACTCGTCAGGAGGTGCATGTTAGCCTAGTTTAGGTTTAGGGAATTACTCACTGAGATTATTCTCATTGTTGTTTAAAAAATCAATTTTTCAGACCCCCAGCCTTGAGATGCCTACGGTTCCATTATGTTTTGAGATTTCGCATAATGTAGAACGGACGAGGACGATACACCCCGTAGGGAACGGGGAGGTATATATTAGATATTATACTGTAGTTTGGGTGGACACGGGGGAGTCACATTATCAGACCCACGAGTACGTGGCTTGGTGCTTCAAGGACGATCTCGGAGAGTATGGTCCTCTCAGGACTTTTGATGTTCCGTTCACTGGGTTGGGCACCCAGTATTCTCGATGCCCTGATGGCGAGGTGACTAACCCTAACTCTTCAGCCGAGGAGAGTGCGAGTTCTGACAGTATACCAGTAGAGTACGAGGTGAATGAGTTCGAGACATAGAGCCAGACGACGGGGACGCTATTCCGAAGCCGATGGAGTAGGACGACGAGGAGCTAGAGCCGATCAAGGAGGATCTCGTGTTAGAGGCCGAGTCTGAGACGGACTCATCAGGGTCCGAGGAGGAGATGCCTGACAGCTCTTCATCCTTGGAGTCTTCTGATTCCAACCCAGACTGGGCACCGTAGGAGTTAGTATTTGCCTAAGTTTGGTAGGGTCAGTACCTTTTTGACTAGTGCCCCACCTTTAGTAGTAGACTGACTGCCGAGCCACTTACCCCTTTTTGTCAGTAGTGGCCTTGACCCGTTTTTGATTTTTGATGATCGGGTTGTATATGGATATTGTATATGGTTTCCAGTATTAGTGCAAGTGTTTATTCTACAATCGTTGTTGTTCGTTTCTATGGCTATCCTTGGTTGTGTGTATAATATTGTACGGGTGATTTTAATTACTTCCGCATGTGCTTTAAATCTCTGCGTTGGGTCTTAGGTCGGCGACGCGTCCTGGGACGTCGCACTCGAATAGACCTTTTGCAAGGGATGCTAACGCGCCGTAGGGTTCGGGGCGTTGCACCGCTAGCCACTGGTGAGAGGGTGAGTTCGAGCCTTGTCCAGCTATGGTGAGGCTCGCCCTTGTGAAGCAACAGTGAGGACGCCCTAACCTAGTAACAGTGAGGCTCGATTGTAAATTAGGACTCAATAGGCAAGAAGTAAAAAGAATTTGGACTCAATTAGCAAGATGTAAAAAGATTTTCGACTCAATTGACAAGAAGTGAAACGATTTAGGACTCAATTGACAAAATTGAAAAGTTTAGGACTGAATTAATAAAAGCGTAATAGCTTTATGACTTTTTAGATAATTTTCTCCAGTAGCGAGTCACAAACTTTATTGTAAATTACTAATCCCACAACCAATTTTTCTTTTTGAGTGGTAAATTTTTACATAACCGGCTACTTAAATTCCATTTGAAGTTGATAAATTCCTTAGTTTGCTGGTAACTTACTCCGTCAAAGTAGAACTATGTTCGTGAGTCATCAGTTTCACTCGTTACTCTCTATTTTCACGGTAAATTTGTAATTCAAATGATAAATTTGTACCAAAATAGATAATTTATATGTAACTCGAAGTTCTCACATTGCTTACTCTGCTAATTACTTACTATGTATTTTGGAAAAAATAATCACTTACTATGTAAAATAGTTTTTGGATTTGTAAGTTACTAATTTCACTAGTATCTTACGATTTTCACCGCTTAGTTTACTGTTTTAAGAGGCAAAAATTCTAAAGTTTTTTATGAGTTTCTATTGCATTTGACGTTTGCAAGTTGTTAATGTTGCTTGTAAATTAACATCAACGTACCCAATGGGAAATTTATTCAAACAGTCCTAAACATATTGTATGGCAACCAATTTAGTCATAAATCTTTCAGTTTTTCCAATTCAATCATAAATCTTTTGACAACATACCAATCCAGTCCTAAACCTTTCAATTATGCCATTTTGGTCCTAAACCTTTTAATGAGTTACCAAAATAGTCCTAAACCTTTTAATGGATTGCTAATTTAGTCATTCTGGCTAATTTTGCCTAGATATTGCCGACGTGGCGGTTTGGTCAATGCTAGCCATCCTCTATGGTGCGGTCAATACTGACGTCGATTGTCACACCTCAAACCCCAACAAGCTCGCGACACCCCTTTGATGGTCGTATTGAACGCGACGTCCCAGGACGCGTCACCGACCCAAACGAAACACGTGAAGACAAACGCAAACAGAAGCAAAAAATCAAACTCAGACAATAAATAATGACAAAGGGACAGCACAAAACAATAGTGTCGCGACCTACCCCTCGAGGGCCAAACTCGGATGAGGCGGGTTTAGAGATAAGTGTTCATGAGATGGTTCATATAGCATCTTATAAAAAATGATTTTTACTGAAGTGTAAATCTTTTGTTTAGCCATATGATCCATTGATCATGAACGTGGATTTTCCCTAAATCCATATCTCGCGTGACAGCGGATTGATTTTATTTTTTAGGAGTCGCCACTAGCCTAGGTCGGGGGTCGGCTAGAATACCCAACCGAAACGCGGGAATTTCGTTTCGGTTTCTACGAAAACCAGATATCAAAGGTTCGGGGACTAGCTTACGTTAATATTTCTATTAACGCCCTTTTGGTACCGCTAAACTTAACATGGTCATTATCTAAGTCGTCATGCATTTGTTTTTTACCATTTTCATGCCAAAGTCTTAGTCCACTAGGTGATCATGCATCTTGTTTTTGCGTTTTTATTTAAGATTCTAAACTAATCCTATCTTAGTCTAGAAAAAGAAAGAAACAATCAATTATATTGAAAGACCTTTCGTAAAGTAAACACTCGAAGTATTGAAAATACGAGCTAATTCTAAGTGCTATGAAGTGAAAAGTAAAAACCCGCAACTCGTCGGGTGTTTATTACAACACGAATTGAAAACCCGAGACATGATCAGGGATGAATGAATTAAGTACAAATTGAAACCGGATTGGACATCGGTTTGGCACCATCATCGTATGAGTACAAATCAAAACCGGATTGGACATCGGTCAATCACCTTGGCTTTTTCAATTTCGGATTATTTTTCCTTGGACCGCCTCTCGGGTGTCGATGTTTACATCCATAACATTCATTCATAACAAATGACATATGAAAGAACAATGGTGCAAACAATTCACTAATTAAGCACGGGCCTCGGGATCGGCCTTTGTTTTTTCATGCATTTCGATTCATCACCCACCTAATCACTAACATTGTTTGATTAATGGTTAATGATAATGGGCTACCATTTGTATTCACAAAACGGCAACTTATATCAATTAACCCCTAAAATCGGGTTCTAATGACCATGAATGGGCTACTCGCCGAACATGCACCGGGCCTAACATTCATCTAACAAACACATGCATAATAATAAAATAAGCATGCATTCAAGCCCATGGGCTTTGTTTCGAAGCCAATCAAATAATGAGAAGTGGGCTTTATAAAAAAGACCACTTATTCAATTAATGTCTAATTCGGATTGCTTCTGTTCAAGTATGATTAACTATCCTAATGACGTTCAAATGAAGTGGTTCAGGTGTCATTAGAAAGCTTATGACATGAGGATCAAAAGTCAAGAAGACCATTTTTTTCTAAATCCTAGCCAATTTTCCCGAAAATATCCAATTTAATCTCAGTAACAGGCTGGACTCGGTTCAGTTATGAATTTCAAAATAATAGCGGGAAAAATAACAAACCTTATCAAAACCGCTTGAAAAGTTTTGTGCGGTTAGGATTCCCTATGTGCAACAACTTTCATGTTTTGAGTTTTTGCTAAAAAGCCCTCCAAATTTTTATGAAATTCGGTTTTCGCGAAGGACTCAATTGCAAATGGAATTTTAACCCGTGAAGACTTTTCAAGCAAATTGGCCCTCCAAAAATTGCAATTAGGTCCTCAAAATTTCCAGTTGACATAATGAGACCCCAATGAGCAACTTTGTAATTTTGATTTTTTGCAAAAAATGACTCTAACTTTATCAAATTCGGAGAAACATCTTTTGAACTCCAAAGGAATGAAAATCAGATCTGGACACAGATACTGATCAAGTCGTGAGAATTCCTTTTAAAAATTCAAATGATCTCCGATTTTGATAAAATTAGTGTCAAAAGAAAGATCTCGATCTCAGGAAGAACTTTCGTGAAGAAAATTTTTTCATATCTTGAACACACGAATTTATGAAAATCGAAGAACACACGAAGGTCGACTGAAACTAGCATTTCACCAGATTTACATGCATATGACGTTGCAGATCGTACGGGGCTAACATGCTCAAAATTTTGTGAAAATTTTATGGTGAACAGATCAGGATGTGCTCTACAACTCTCATGAAGGAAGTTTTTCCAAAAAATGATCGTAAAAAATAATAAAAATTATCAAACAGCACAACGTCAATCAGTAAGACATCAGAACAAACTTGAACAACATGCTTCAGATTCTGATCTTAACTTCTAAGAGTGTTTTTACATAGCAAATCAAGTCCGATCGAGGCATATGATATATCAAATCGAAGCTTAAGACGAGCTCTACGACTCTCTAGTTTATCACTTCATCAGATTTCGACATTAACAGGCTCGAATCAGCATCTCAAACAAGCAGGTTTTACTGAACACGAATTTACAAAATTATGCTCAAGTGTTCTTACCTTGTCTCACAATGTTCCAATGCTCAAGCGAGCGATCCGGCCTCCGTATTCAGATCAGAAATGTCACGGAGAAGCCTTGGAAAGCTCGGCCAACCTATAAAAATAGAGTGTACGAAATATTGTGAGAATTGACTCGTTTCTCACAAATAGACTAATCATTAAAAATTGAGGCTAAGGATGTGATCCGGTGGCTGTTCGATGAGAGGACGGCCACCACAGCGACGTGAGGACGCCGAGGGAGGTTGTCGGATGCTCTAGATCGCTGGAGGACGTCGCCGGAGGGCCGGTTCAGCCGATTGAACCGGCTGATCACATCACCGGCGGTAATGCCGGTGATGTTGCCGAGAGAGAAAAACCGCCGGAGGGAGGTGCTCCGGCCACCAGCGAAGGCAGCTGGTGTTGCGACCAGCCTTGGACCACCGTGGGGGACGCCGGTGGGGCGGCAGCTCGCCGGAAAATGGCCGGCAAGGAGGCGGAATTGGCTACGCCGAGAGAGAGCTCGAGAGAGAGAGAGAGAGAGAGAGAGAGAGAGAGATGATCGTGAGAGGGAGAGAGAGGGAGAGAGAGAGAGAGAGAGAGAGAGAGAGGAGAGAGAAATCAGATCTGAAAATGAACCCCCCTTTGATTTTTGGAGAGAAAAATACTATATACTTCCCCCAACTTTGAATTTTAGCCCTTAGATTAATCCAATGGCCCAAAATGCATCCTTAATGATTAAGAATATTTCTTAATGGCTAAGGATTGGTGACATGGCATCATGGATGGACATGATCAATTCTAAAAGAATGGCCATGATTGATTTGCTTATCCCCTAATTAATTTGCTTAATTCTTGAAGAAGGGCATTTTTGTCATTTCTCTTAGGGGCATTTTTTGTAATTCTCAATTAAGGGCATTTTTGTCATTTTTGCACTCAAGAGGATGTGACCGGTCTTGGTTGGTCTGAACGGATTGTCGATCATTGAAATTTTTAACCGGAAAATGACTAGTCTGATCGGATTAGTTCAAATTTGAATCAAACCGATTTGAGTCAATTAGCTCTAAATTTGGGTAATTGCATGACCGAACTAGACTAACAAGTTTAATTGAAGTCTAATTAACCAAATTGAGTCCCAATTCACCAAATTGAATATTAGTCTAGAGTGGGTCAAATTGAATTGCACTAATTAGACCAATTACTCTTAGACTTCCTAATCATTGGATCACTAAATTGATCAAATTGACTCAAATTCATGTGAATCTTCTAAAATTGATTTTGAATTTGGATTTCATATAAGAAATCAGGCTCATTCGTGCCTCAATTGCGCTCATCATGAAGAATCGATCAAAATCACTGATTAGGGCCTAAATTGGGGGTTTTTGTGTTTGGCTTGGAATCACAAAATTGGTTCAAAAATTGGAGATAAAATGACCTCTAGATCAAATGTCGTGAAGAAAACTAACCTAAAAAATGACTAGAAATGAAGTAATTTCATTTTTGGCCGATTTGAATCAACTTCCGCAATTTGGGAAAAAGTTGATTCTAAATCGATTTTTGTAAAATTTCTAATGCCAAAGGTAAATTGAATGTAAAATAAGATAATTTTTTTATTTTTGTATTTTTCAATTTTTTTGGTCAAAGGTTTGACCAAAAGTCAAACCCTAGTTGACTTTTTACTAGGAGCTTGATTTTATGATCAAATCTTTGAATTTTTCTGAAATTTCCACTTCTAAAGTGAAATTGGACTTGAAAAGCATCTTTTTATGCGAAAAGCCCCAATTTGACCTGGGGTTGACTTTTGGTCAAAGGGTTGACCAAAAAGTCAATGCCTAAGTCAACCATTTGACTTTTCAGGCTTTTACATGAAATGAATAGAAAATCGCTTACAAAAGCTAAGCCAACAGACGGAATTAAAAAACGACACTTTTTGCTCAAGAAACAGGCTCCGTCGCGATCGGAAACCATAATCTCGAATTTTTTATTTTTAATGACGCATCGGCTAAAAATTAGGTGTCAACAAATATTCTCATAATAATGGGAGTTAGTCAGACATTACGCCCTTAGGGTTACATCCACCATCATCATAAAAAAGGAACAGGTGGTAGGGTATGCTAGCTAGCTACACAAAAAGGGTACTACCAAAAACTTCTATGCCCGGCACCCAAATGCTCCTATGGTGCCCAGTCAGGATCAGACCCTGAGGATTCGGACTCCGTATCAGCTTCGATCTAGATCAGCTCTTCTTCGGGCTTTAGCTCCATGGGCTCTCCTTCGGACTCGGACTCAGAGGGCTCAATTATAGGTTCCTGGTCCGAGTCAGACTCCATCGGCTCAGGTTTCGAGTCAAGGTCTTCAGGGACGAAGTCCAGATCGATGACTTCACCGTCGGGAGGGACAACTTCCATTGGGTCCCAGTCCCCAAGTCCTATGACTAAACCTCCTTGGGGAACATCAAATCCTTGTATTGGCCCCACCAATTCCCGGTCATTCTCTCGGAACAGCCAAGCCAAAAACACCATGGGTTTCCAGTTCACTGAGCCCACGTTTACATACACCACACTAGCATGCCTATAGTACACTATGTTCTCCCCCACTGAATACTTCATCACCATATGATCGATATGCATAGGTATCCCTAAATGACGAGACGGTATGATCAAGGACATGGATCTAAAAAGATTTGCACTATAGCAATGAGAATGAATCTCAATAAGCAGACAACCTATACCACACCTAGGTCAATGCATATCCAAATGAGTCTAACATGCAATTTAATAGCCAACACATTCAATTCCACACAAACATACTTACCTTGCCTTAAATCGAGTGCCAACACTGCATAGTAGCTAAATCACCATAATACGATAATTACTCAAGGATGTAATATAAGCACTCAAGCACCAAAATCAAGTACGTTCACCCAATTAAATCAAACACAATTTGCATACGTGGCCGAGCAACTTTCCACGACCCGCGTCAACATGCCTCAGGTCAGCCCTCTGATCGATTCGGGCTTCGTTCCTCATTGGAAATTTCACACTTTCTCATGACCCGCGTAAACACGCCTCAAGTCCGCCCTCCGATCAATCCGGGCTCCGTCCCTCACCGGACATTTCATCCTTTCTCACGACCCGCGTAATCACGCCTCAGGTCAGCCCTCCGATTAATCTGAGCTTCATCCTCAACTGGACATTTTACACTTTCTCACGATCTGCGTAAACACGCCTTAAGTCAGCCCTTTGATCAATCTGGGCTTCATCCTTAACTGGACATTTTACACTTTCTCACGATCTGCGTAAACACACCTTAAGTCAGCCCTTTGATCAATCCGGGCTCCGTCCCTCACTGGACATTTCACTCTTTCTCATGGCCAGCGTAAACACGTCTCAGGTCAGCCCTCCGATCAATCCGGGCTTAGTCCCGTATAACCACGCCTCAAGACATTCCTCATGCACATACATCACATCACAATTCGCCATTCTCATATATCGTACAAATCCACTTCAAATCACAAACTCATCACACTAGCCCAATCAAACGTCAATTTCATCCACAAACGCCATGACAACTCGGTCATCCACATAAATCAGCCACTAATTATGCCACATAATCATCAAAATTTAATCTACCAATTAACCACATTCACATATTGACCATATTCTAAGCTTAGCCACTAAACCGATACTAATCACATCCTAAACAAGTTTAAATAATACCCATTATACTAAGTAGGGTTTAGGAAGTCACTTACTAGGTTTTAGCCCAAGGAAAAACTGACAAAAGGCCAAAATGGCCCGGGTGGAGCGATAGCGACTCGGTGCGAGCACGGGCACAGTGGGCGCAACGGGCACAGTGGGCGCACTGGGCGCGCTGGCTGGCAGTCTCGGCACAGCCCTCAGCATGGCCCTCGGCCATGGCGGGGGCGCTCGGCTACGACCAGGTAACGGCAGTTAGGTGTGCTAGGCGAATAGCCTAGTTGGCCAATAAACTGACTGGCTAGGCGACACGACGGTGGCAACGAGCAGTGGCAACAGCGAGCTGGTGGCGACTAGCTCGGCCAAGCGAGCTGCCAGGCGATGGCAGTAACAACAGCAACGATGGCGATGGCGGTGATAGCGAAACGACGGCGTGGAGGGGAGAGGGAGGTTAGCAGGGTCGAGGGAGAGGAAAACAGGGAAAGGGGAGTAGAAGGGCAGCCGGGCTTGGGGCAAACATCGGGACGGGCGGTGCGGTGGCTGGGGGGGTGGCGGTGCTATGCGAACGGATGGTGGTGGCTGGGCTGGGGCTAGCAGAAGAAGAAGAGAAGAAGCAGAAGCCATGGCCAAGGAGAGAAGGAAGAGAAGAAGAAGAATAAGAAAAAGAAGAAGAAGAGGGGAAAAAGGAAGAGAGATGGGGGCAGGTCTGCCATGCATGGGGAGGGGATGTGCATGGAGAAAGGGGGGAGGTGACCGGTGAGAGAGAGAGAGAGAGAGAGAGAGAGAGAGAGAGAGAGAGAGAGAGAGAGATAAAGACAAAAGTCAAATTTTATTCTCGAGTGCAATCCAACGACCAAAATTCGATCTCGCAAGCTTGATCCAACGGTTCTAAAAATCCTAATTAAAAATTAGGAAGAAGGGCTAAAAGATAATAACTAAAACACATGATAAGGGAGGTCTACTAATCCAAATCAGCACCCGATCCAAGTTTCACTTTTCACTTATCCCGGACAATATCGATGCTGGCCACAATAATATCGACACCGTCAAATTAAATTTGTCACGAAACTCCGAGAAATTCGACATCAAAGTTCAGGCTCTAAATAATGGCCAAATTCGATCAAGTGCGATTCTAGTGAAATCTCTAATTTAAAAATAACCAAAGAGTTATCAGTTCCGGGCGAGATTTTATTATAAGCGCACTGATGAAATATATGTTTTATAAATCTCAAAAATGGGTCGAAATTCAGAATGTCACAACTCTTTCCTCCTTACAAAAATTTCATCCTCAAAATTTACAATTCAACTTAATTATTTGAACATATGGGGGTATTAGTGTCGCATCAGTTCTTTGCTTTCCCATATCGCACCTTCGGTTCCATGATACTCTCAAATTACTTTGACCATCAGAATTGTCTTGTTTCGCAACACTCGTTCTATTCTGTCATCAATCCTTACTAACCTTTTCACATACGATACTCTGTCGTCCACATCTATTTCTTCATAATTCAGCACGTGGGTCAGATCCGGTTCATACTTCCTTAACATAGACACGTGGAATACATTATGCACTTGAGACAATTTTGGTGGTAGCGAGATGATAGGCCAAGGCACCGAACGGACCCACGTATCTTGGGCTCAACTTTCTTTTCTTGTCGAACCGTGACAATCCTTTTATAGGTGATTGTTGACACCTAATTTTTCCCGCCGCGATTAATCAAGGCTTAATTTGTAAATGGGCCAAATTAGCGCAAAAGAGAGATAAAATTTTTTTTAAAAAAATTTAATGAACAATTATTAAAAAAAAAAGTGGAGCCGGGCTAGTTCGATCTAGCCCGGTCTGACTCAGCCCGACTAGATTAGGCCCTTTTCTTTTCCTTTCCATTGTTTTATTTTTCCAATTAGGCCCAACTTTTCCTCTTCCTTATTTTGGCCCAGCCCTCCTCATTTCTGTTTTTCTTTCTCACGTTGGTGAAAAAAGACAAACAAGGAGGGGACCACAAGGAAGCGCAGGTACGAGGATGAGCATCTCGCACAGCAGGAGAAAAACGCTGCAGCAGGCGACGGCATCGCGCGTCGAGGCATAGAGCAGAGGGGCAGCTGTGGTCCCCAAAGAGAGCAGGTGATCCTCTTCTCTCTGGGTTTAAAAGGAAGAGAAAACGAAAAGAGCAAAGAGAGGGAGAGAGAGGTGAAGCCAAGAGAAAACGAAAAGAGAAAATGGAGGATTGAGGGGTTGGAGGAGAGTGTTCCGGCCCCCTTTGATCGGCAAGGAGGTGGCCGGGCGAATCTCTTCCCCCTCTCCACCGTGTTCTTAAGCCCGGAGATAACGACTGAGGGAGCTTGAACAAGAAATACAAAGCTTTGGGGGGCTGGAAAAGGGGGAACAAAGGGCAGATCCGAAAGGAGAAAGCTTGGTTGGTGCCATGGTCATCCACCCTAGTCGTTGACAGTCCCGTCGAGCCTCCGGTCACCGCTCTTCAGCTCGGTTATCCACAAAATAGGTGACTCGCCGTTGCATATTTTGCTCTGTTTTAGCGCCATCTTCCCCTGCCTCTCGGGTGCCGGGCGCACTGAGTTCATTCGGTGGTCGCCCAGCCATGTGAGGGATGCTTGTGTTAGTTTGACACTCAAGGAAGTTGTTTTAAACATTTCACACCGAGGGTAGGCCCCGAGCTTTGCTAAACGCAAGCTCGTTTCTGCATTTTTCAAACGCTCCTCACATATTCAATGAAATGTCCCAACGAAACAGCATAAACCTAGAGCCTCGAATCCGACCATGTTGACCTTTGACACCTTTTTTTTCACAAACTGAAACACGTCTGTAGCAAGATACGCCTTCTAGACCTTCAAACATCACCCGTAAACTGAACACCGCCTTGAAATCTCGACCTAAATCCCGTATCCCGACTCTCGCGCACCCCCTATTTGGCAAAAGGCCCGAGTGAGAATCGAGATTACCACCATCAAAACTTGTTCCTGTTATTTTCGTTTCACAATTTGGTTGTGCTCAGATCTGTATCTCATGACTGACTTGATATTTTCTGTCGTTTTTATGCCATGTTTCGCACGTCATTTGTGTTGACCGCGAGTACGCATGTCCCGCCGGAGAAACCGTTCCCCATCCGAGAGGCCTGCAGCTTTAGGCCGCCCCCTGTTAGTTCACTATCTCGGTTTCTCGTCTTGTGCGCTTGTTTGTTGAGATTTAGCGCGTCATCTTTGAGGGCTGAAAGTTGGATTACCAAAAAGTAAATTCGTCGCCGATGGGGGGTTGCGGCTGTTTCTTTAAGCGGCTGATATGGTTGTCGGAGAGTTGGCCGTCGGCGATGGCTGAGGGCCAGCGGCCGTCGTCCGCGTTGGCAGCCCAAGCCGTTGGTCGGCAGCGAGCGTTCCCGGCGAAACCCCGGCCTGGCTTCGGTGATCAAGGCGTGAGGAAGGAAGTCCCAGAGAAGCATTCCGGGCAGGAGGCATGCGGAGGAGGGGATGAAGATGAAAAAATAATAGAAAAAGAAAAAGAAACACAAAAAGAGAGAAAAGAAAAGGAAAAGAGGGGAAAATCAAAAGAAAAAAAATAAATACAAAAGAAATGAAAATGGCGTCCCGGGCGGGTCGGATAGTCGGGTCAGATCGGTCAGGGGACCCGGTTCGGAATCTTTATTTTATTAATAAAAATTTTCAAAAATTTAAAAATTCAAAAAAAACATTAAAATATTAAAATATTTTAAAAAATTTAAAAATTTAAAAATTCCAAAAAAACTCGAAAATGTTTAAAAATCCCAAAAAAATATTAATTAAATAAAAATATTAAAAAAATTCGGAAAATTCAAAAAAAATATTAAAAAATTCAAAAAAATTCAAAAATTCAAAAAAATTCGAAAAAACTCCAAAAAAAATCAGAAAATTAGGAAATGTTTAGAAATTAGATTTGAGCTTAATTTCACTAGATTTTAGGTTTAAAAAAAATGAGAAAAACCCTCTAAAAAATTTCCAAAATTCGGATAAGCCATTAGGGCTTTACTTTAGGGTTTTTTATTGCCTTTCTCTTTCTAGAGACTATGCTAGGTCGTTGGTTGTTTATTTTCTTCGTGATTATTTGGTTGTGCATCTTTAATTTATTGATTGTCATTTTCTACTCTTTAGAACGGTTAGGTGGAAAACTAACTTTTTTCGATAGGCTGCCCGGTACGTTAGTTTGCAAACATTCAAGTTTAGATACCGAAAGGGCACTAGTTAAATTGCTAGTATAATCAAGTCCCCGAATTTTGGAATCTCTGGTTTTCGCACGTATCGAGACGACACTCCCGTATCTCGATCAGGGTTTCTAGCCAACCCTTAATTATGGCTAGTGGCGACTCCAATCGAATGCGTAAATTAAAAAATTCTCGTCGCGCGAGGTATGAGGATTGGGAGTGCCTCGGTCATTGGATTAATGAACCATTTGGTTCGCCATTCAAACGAACCAATCATTGTTCATATCCATCGACAAATACCTTTTGGCCTAAATCCGATCGGTTCGGGTAGGTCGCGACAGCTTGGCGACTCCGCTGGGGACTTGAGGACTTAGGCCTAATATAATGCTATTGTTTGTTAACTAACGTGGTCTTATGGCAGCGCTTTATGAAGGCTAAGGTAAGTTCACTAACATTGTGTTAAATGGTTTTGTAGGTTGGGAGCTATAAGGGGTGGAGTGATTGTTGACATGTTTATTTTGCAGGTTGGTGTACAGGGTGTACGTGTATGTGAATGAAAAATTGAAGTGCTGTTTTGGTATCAAATGTTGTGCATGCTTTTACTTGCTTTAGCACTACACTTTGCACACACAACCTGCGATCTAAAACCCCGATCGCCTTAGGAAACCCATAGGAGGTGCCAAAAGTGTGGAAACCATGCGGGGAAGGACCCATGGCTATCCCCTTTTGGTTCCGCCCATTTTCAAATAGTGATAAAGAGGACTGTCCGACGCAAGCGCGGAATGAGGAAAACTCTTTTGATCTATTTGAGATGGGAACCTTTAGAATTCCCAACTTTAGTGAGCCTCACGAGTCGGCATGCGACTTGTTTTTGAGCTTGACATACCCACCATTTTTGGGTAAAGGTTTGTATCTCCTTCACGTTCAATAATCGCAATCCTTTTCTTTCCATGTGAATTTAAATTTACTTCGTAATAAATAGTGATTGATTTAAATGCCCCTAGGCTTAGATATCATGGGCCTCGATGAACTTCGGATCCTCCCGATCCCGAAGCGAGTGTTGTTGGACATGTGGGATGCTCTTGACCCGAGCAAGAAGAACTACGTGGAAAATAAGATCAGCCACCTCCTCTCTCTTTTACATATAGAACCCCAAGTGTCATTGATCAAGGCCTTGGCCCACTTTTGGAACCCCGAAACCTCAACCTTTGTGTTTGATCGTCACGAATTAACACCGACTTTGGAGGAAATTCAAATCATCATAGGCGATATCCCTTCCCTTAGTGTCATCGATCCTTCTTTAGGCGTGGATCCAGTCCCTCATTTGAGTCAAATCTTAGGGGTTCCGCCGCCCAAAATTAGGACACTCCTCGATAGAAACTCCAAGGGTCTCCCACTAGCTTTTATTGAACAACGATTCCATAGCTTCCTTTCCAGTCCTAGAGCCGAATCCGCTAAGGTCTTTCTATTAGCCTTTTTCGGGTTTGTCATCTTTCCATTCACTCAAAAAATAATGGACCCCACTATTATCCATGTTATTGATGGGATCCTCGTCCTCAAAGGGTTTACCAATATGATCCTCGCCGAAATATTCATCTCTCTTAATTGTTTCAAGAAAGACAAGCGTGTGGCCCTTAGAGCCCCCTTAGGTATTCTCCAAGTCTGGTTTGCGTCTCATTTGAAACAATTCGGTAGAAACTTAGCCATTCCTCATGTTAGTAAGGACATAAATCCCCTTACCCAATTTAGAGAGATAGAAAAATTCCTTCGTCCTTGGACATTTCGTAGTTGGGTAGACTTCCTCGAGAATCTTACACCTAAGCAAATTCTTTGGCAAGCCCTTTGGGTTCATTTTCCTAAAGTATGTCTTACAAGCAGCCATAGTGACCCAATTCCACTCTTAGATTTGACGGGATCGACTTCTTATTATCCTTTAAGAGTCGCCCGTCAATTCTATGTGCTTCAAGAAATTCCTCGTCCTCTAAAGTCGGGTTTATTTCGTTTTGATTTTCGCAATGGGGTTATCAAGGGGGACCAACTTGAGGAATTGAAAAGCGAGATGAAACGAATTATCGATTTACTTTACCGTTGCCAACCGAAGGACGTGGAGCGAGCCACAGACTTGGAAGGATCCATGAAGGAGCACCATGCATCGAAGGAATACATAGCACGACGTGTCGAGCCCGAGCTCGTTGTCACCATCCCAAAATTTCCCGTGATTGCGACCCCCAAGGAGACTCAAATGGGGCGGATCACAAGAGAAAGAGACGAAGCCCTGGCTGAGGCAGAACATTGGCAAAAAGCTTACAAGCGCGTCCGCAACATGCTGTGAAGAGGCCCTATATCCAAGACTAGTCATGTTTTATTAGTTTCTTTTAGGGTGTTCTTTTAATTATCTTAGAATTAATGTATATGGCTTTTTCTTTACATGAACTTTTAGAGCAAATGTTTAGATATGCTTTTTATTATTTAGCGGGTGTATAGGGATTTCCTTTCACAAATTTTGATGTAATTAGTGAAATTCCCTCTTTTGTAGGTTGAATAGAACGTGACGTGGGCATTTTAATCAATCACTATATGTTAGCCCCTTTTAATTGTATAGTTTCTTATAATGAAATTCTTATAAGAAACTGTTTACATGAGGTGCGACTTGTGCGAAAAGGTTTCTTATCTCGGTTTCATTATAAGAAAATATAAAATTAAAAGGCGTGCAATTTCCGTTCTCTCGCTTCACTCCGTACTAATTTCTGCCTTCTTGTTTTATTTCACGAAACAGGTCCCAAAACTACGGATTCGTGGCGATCACCCATTCGCACACGCTCAAGAGTAGTAAGGATGAACATCGAGGAGCAAAATGCCCGCTTCACCGCGCTCGATAACAAGATCAATGAGCTAACTGCTCAACTCGCGCAGTTCGCCAATGAAGTTAGAACCGCATTGGCAGCGCCGAATGCTAACCAAGCTGCTCTACAAGCTGCCCCGGATCCCGAAGAGGGGTCTGTAAGGAGGAATGGTGTCGGGGAAACGTTAAATGCCGCGCCCGTAGTGATAGAGCTTAATCCCGTTTCGGAAGCTGTCACGACCCGTTTGGAAGAGGAGCACAATAAAAGGTTTGCAAAGATAGAAGAGAAACTCCGTGCACTACGGGGATATGAAGAGCATATGATCGAGGATCTTTCCCGATATGCACAAATGAGCTTTCCTGAGAAGTTCAAGATTCCCGACTTTACTAAGTATGACGGGACCGGAGACCCAAAGATCCACTTGAAGTACTATTTGAATCGAATGGCGAGATATGCCCAGAATGTCCCATTAATGATTCAGACTTTTCAAGAAAGTTTGACGGGGCCTGCTTTGTAATGGTACGTGTTGTCGGAGCCTGAGAAGTTTGAGAAGTGGGAAGAGTTAGTCGAAGCGTTCGTCCTGCAATACAAATACAACACCGACATAGCTCCCACACGTGAAGTGTTGACTCGAACTGAAAAGAAAAGGAGTGAGTCCTTCAGAGCTTTTGCTCAAAGATGGCGTACTCTCGCTGCTCAAGTCCGTCCTCCGCTCGATGAAAAAGAGCTATTGGATCTCTTCCTTAAGGCCTTACCTAATGATTTCTATTTGAAATTGGTGGGTTCTGGATGTATGACCTTCTCTCAGTTGGTAGATGTCGGAGAAAGGGTGGGGGGAGCCATGTACGATGGTAGATTGAATGAAGGGACTAGCCGGAAGATCCCAAATAGAAAAGAAAAGAATGTGGAGATCGCATATGTACAAGCACCGGTTGTGACAAGGCCCCCTGCCTCATCCTCTCAAGGATCGTCTGTGTACCGAGAGAAGACATATCAGAGTTATGAATTCAAAAAGAAGGCACCGAGGCAATTCACTCCCCTGCTTAGGCCTCTATCCAAGTTGCTGCCCATGCTGTTGAGAAGGGGAATGATAGCCAAAGAAGTACCTCGGGATAATCCTCCGAAATTCTCCGGATTCGACTTATCGAAATCCTGCGAGTTCCATAGAGGCGAGAGGGGTCATGATGTAGATAATTGCTTCACTCTCAAGAACAAAGTTCAGAATTTACTCGACAAGGGCCTTTTATCCTTCAAGGATCCGCCCCCTAATATCCAACAGAATCCATTGCCTAATCATGCTGAGAATGTCAACGTGGTTACGGAAAAGGGTAATGAGAGTAAGCAAATCTTTGGAGTGAATGTTCATAAACTATATGAGCTATTAGTGTCGGCGGGACATTTTGAAGAGGGGAAGGATATTCCGATGGAAGAGAAGTTGAGATATATCACTCAGATGGTAGACATGGGCATAATCTATAGTGTGAAGGAGGATGTTACAATGCCCCTGGTAGCTGTCATAGACTCATTTTGCGAGATCAAGAAGGGATCGGAGGAGGCACATGTTGAGCTTACGGAGACTAATGAACCGATCAATGATGGTACGTCGGAAAATTTAATTGTGACCGATAGTGAAGAAGACAATTCATGTGACGATTACGAGCCTCATGCTAGAAATGTTAATTGGAACCATGAATTCATGAAGATCGCCGCGAGAATGGGGAAGTGGTTGACACCCTAGGTCAATCTAGTGGTAAATTCGACTATTTTGTAAAGTATTCACCCCCACCAAGCTTCTTCATCGATCCCAAGGATGTTGTTCCTGATGGATGGGGAGGTATGGACGACCCGCTTGAGCCCGAGGAGCAGATGGTCAACATGATCACCCCCGTGGTTATTGACCTGTCAGTCTAAGGAGACCTATCAGACACCAATGAACGAGATGTTGAGCATGTAATCATTGACCTCACGTCCGAAGAGTTTACTACTGTAGAAATTGAGGATTATGCCATGGAACCGACAGTGATTGAACTCCTGCCCGAGAGCAGGGAAGATATGATGACAGAGATGACCCCTAATTACGATACTAAGGCGGTCCCTTGGAGCTACAAGGTGAATGAAATCGATGTTGTTACTCGCTTTGGTCGATGCTATGATCCCACCAAGGTGGTTGAGAAGAAGGCTGTTTCAAATGAAGAGGCCGAGCAGTTTTTAGCAATTGTTAAGACTAGCGAGTTTGATGTTGTCAATCAGCTAAGGAAGATGCCGGCCCAGATATCACTTCTGGATCTTTTCAAATCCTCCGAGAAACACAAAAATGCACTGCTCAAGGTTCTAAATGAAGTGCACGTTCCTGAAACTATCAATGACACCCAATTGGAGGAATTTGTTGGGTCTATCTTGCTGAAAGATCAGATTTCTTTTGCCGATGAAGATTTTCCTCTAGAAGGTCGCAATCATACTAAGGCACTACTTATTTCAGTTAAGTGTCATGATAGAATGGTAGCAAGAGTGCTAATTGACAATGGGTCTGCATTAAACATTTGCTCACTCGCCACCCTTCGTCGTCTGGGAGTGAGTGAGGAGAAAATTCTATCATCTAAATCTACCGTTCGTGCCTTTGACGGTATGAAGAAAGAAGTCATTGGTGAAGTCGAGCTTGAACTACTGATTGGTCCAGTTTTTTTTCTGGTCAACTTCCAGGTCTTGGACATTCCTAGTGCATTCAATTTTCTACTGGGACGACCTTGGATACACACCGCCGGAGCTGTGCCCTCGAGCTTGCACCAGAAGGTTAAATTCATTGTGGATGGAAAGCTGATAACTGTTCACGGAGAGACTGATTTTAAAGTTATCCACGACACTGCAAGTCCGTACATAGAGCCCGAGAACAAGGCTGAATCAAGCTACCAGACTTTGGAGTTGGTGTCGGTGGTCCATGTGCCTGTGGGGACTATTATGCGCAACCTAGAAGTAGCTAAGCCTTCGATGATGTCGAGTAGAGTGTTACTCGAAAGTGGTCATATTCCTGGAACTGGCCTAGGATTGTATGGACAAGGCATCAAAGAGCCTATTCAGGCTTCCAAGTGGCATAAAACGATAGGCCTAGGCTATCATGGTGGCAATTCTGGTGGCCGAGATAATCATGAAGGACGAGGCGATTTCGGAGGTCGGGGTAATCGCGGAGGTCGTGGTGGCCGTGGAGTCTATACTAGCTACGGGGGCCGTGGAGTCAATGAAGGTCGTGGTAACCATAAAAGCCTAGCTAATTATGGAGGTAACGGAGGTCGTGGAAATCTATTTGGATTAAGGGAGGGTCAGAGAGGCTTACTCCTTTCGGAGTTGAAAGAGATCTTCCCGGGTCTACCCAAGCTGCTGCAGGAAGAGGAGGCCATCCTTGGCCTAGTTGAGTTGTTCGAGGAGGAGTTTGCTTGTGTTATCATGGGAAGTGAGGAGACCGAGCCCTCTACTGCTACCACCAACCCTTCTGAGTAGGAATGCTGTTTTTCTTTCCTGTTTCGTTTAGTTTGAGTCTATGTCTATCCCTTGCATGGGAAGTCTGTTTAGGTCTAGCTGCTGCTTTCCTTTGTAATCAAAATCTTGGACTGCGAGCCGTCGATCCAAGACTTCGAGTCATGTAAACGGCCTCATCCTGTTAATAGAATCATGAATCTATTTTATTAAGGACGTGTGGAAGTACCTAAACCAGTCTGATGATGATGCTTTGAGGCCTGGACTTCCACATGCTTCCTAGTTTTCAAAATTCTTTATAGACAGAGACGTCCGAGGATATGAGGACGGATCTCTCATTTTTTTATATATTATTGAAAACTCTTTCAAAATGATTTCAAAACAGATTCATGTCATCAATTGCAATAACGCTTGCCAATCTAATTACTAATCTTCTTCATGGCATCTCAGGCATATCATTCCACATAATCATGATAGTTGTATTTGTAACTCGGATTTGCTTGACAGAAATTCCTCCGGGTCCGATGATGATAAGGAGGACTGTGATCAGAGAAGCATCGAACGAGACTGGATTCGTCGTGAAGAATCTAAACCGTTGACCGCAGAGCCTACAGTCACAATAAACTTGAGTGATTCGGAAAATGTTAGAGAAGTTAAAATTGGAGCTGGCCTTTCTAAGAATAAGGCTAAAAGGATGATCGAGCTGTTAAAGGAATACCAAGATGTGTTCGCATGGTCGTATGCAGATATGCCGGGATTAGATAAGGAAACGTAGAGCATGCTCTCCCGACTGATCCGACTATCCCGCCTAAGAAATAAAGGCTTAGGAGAACAAGACCCGAATTATCCAAGAAAATCGAAGAAGAAGTCATGAAGTTATTGAAAGTGGGCTTCATAGAGGTGTCGCACTATTCTGATTGGATCGCTAATGTCGTCCCTATCATGAAGAAAGATGGTCGAGTTAGGGTTTGTATCGTCTACCGCGATTTGAATCGAGCAAGTCCGAAAGATGATTTCCCGTTGCCTCACATTGATGTGTTGGTCGACAGTACTGCGGGATTCGAACTGTTTTCCTTCATGGATGGATTTTCTGGTTACAATCAAATTCGGATGAAAGAAGAAGATAAAAGTAAGACCTCCTTCATTACCCCATGGGGGACCTTTTGTTACAAGGTAATGCCTTTTGGCTTGAAGAATGCTGGGGCAACGTACCAAAGAGCAATGGTCACCCTATTTCATGATATGATGCATAAGGAAGTGGAGGTCTACGTGGACGACATGATTGCCAAATCCAAACATGGAGAGGATCACATCAAGGTGTTGCAGAAATTGTTTGATCGACTCCGAAAATTCAAGCTGAGGCTTAATCCCGACAAATGTGTGTTTGGGGCAAAGTCTGGGAAGCTATTAGGGTTTATGGTTAGTAGTCGAGGCATTGAAATTGACCCATCGAAAGTTAAAGCCATTTGTGAGCTGAAACCTCCTTCAACTGTCAAAGAAGTTCGGAGTTTGTTAGAGAGACTGAACTATGTGGCGAGATTCATATCTCAGTTGTCTGAGACAGCTAAACCTTTCTTCAGGCTCTTGAAGAAGAACGCTAAAGTTGAGTGGGATATCGACTGTCAAAAGGCCTTTAAGGAAATAAAACAATATCTTTCTCATCCGCCAGTTCTGGTCCCACCGGTTCCGAAGGTGCCATTAATACTGTATCTGACTATTCATGACGAATCATTGGGAGCCTTGCTAGCCCAGAAAAGGCCGGGTGATGGTAAAAAGTGTGCGATATACTATCTCAGTAAGAAGTTCACTTCCTCCGAAACTAATTACCCCGGAGTTGAGAAAACATGTGTGGCCTTGGTGTGGGTGTTACACCGTTTACGCCAATACACACTCCATCATCGAATCTTGCTTGTAACTGAGAATGACCCCATCAAATTTTTACTAGAAAAACCCGCGTTGGTCGGAAAATTAGCGAAGTGGCAAATTCTAGTGTCTGAATTCGATGTCCACAGCATGACCCAGAAATCCATCAAGGGAAGAGCCATAGCTGACATGTTGGCAGAAAACTTCGAAAGGTCGGAGGACCAGGACCAATCGGATCCCATAGAGGAACGCATTTCGGAGGTAGTGAGTGATAAGTGGACTATGTACTTCGATGGTGCTGTTAATTTGACTGGTTCTGGGACTGGAGCAGTTCTCATTTCCCCGACGGGTCAACATTATCCTGTGGCTGCCAAGTTGGTCTTTCCTTGTACTAACAACATCTCAGAGTACGAAGCTTGCATACTGGGGCTGCAGTTGGGCATCGACATGAAAGTTAGGAAGCTACAAGTCTATGGTGATTCTGCCCTCATCATTCTGCAAACAGAGGGTCAATGGCGAACCCGTGACCCTAAATTAATCCCTTACCACGAATTTCTGGAGGAGTTGATAAAGGAATTTGATGAGGTTGTCTTCGATTATTTGCCTCGATCACAGAATCAGTTCGCCGATGCCTTGGCCACGTTGTCATCGATGCTGCAAGTTACGGGAGGATTGGACATCGAGCCTTTAAAAATTGAAATTCTAAGATGCCCAGCTTACTGTATGGTGATCGTCGATGAACCTGATGGGACGCCTTGGTATTATGACATTATGAACTATCTTCAAAAGGGTGAATATCCTCCCGGGAGTGAACTGGCTGATCAGAAATACATTAGGAAGCTAGCTGCCAAATTCTTCGTAAGTGGCAATGCGGTCCGCACATGAATGGTCATCTTCTAGCCAGAAAAATCATGAGACTGGGATATTTTTGGATGGCTATGGAGACTGACTGTATCCGACATGTTCGTTATTGTCATCAGTGCCAGATTTATGCGGATAAAGTCAACGTACCGCCTAACGAATTGCATCAAATGTCTGAGCCATGGCCCTTCTCAATGTGGGGGATCGACATGATTGGGCCAATTAATCCTAAGGCTTCTAATGGACATCGCTTCATCTTGGTGGCCATTGATTATTTCACTAAGTGGATTGAGGCGAATTCATATGCCAATGTCACCGCCAAGAATGTAGCCAAGTTTATCTGCTGTGACATCATCGCTCGCTATGGAGTCCTGGAGGCGATCATTATTAATAATGGCTCAAATCTGAACAACAAGGTCGTGGATGACTTGCTCAACGAATTTCACATTCGTCACCTGAATTCCTCGCCTTACCGTCCACAAATGAATGGAGCTGTGGAGGCAGCTAATAAGAACATAAAGAAGATCCTGTCAAAGACTGCCGACAATTATCGAGATTAGCATGAACGGTTGCCTTATGCATTGATGGCATACCGAACCTCAATTCGCACTTCAACAAGGGCAACTCCTTTTTCGCTTGTTTATGGTATGGAGGCTATCTTGCCTATAGAAGTTGAAATTCCTTCATTAAGGATTCTCTCATAAGCCAGCCTCTCTGAGGAAGAGTGGACTCAACAGAGACACGATCAGTTGAACATGATTGAGGAGAAAAGACTCAAGGCTTTGTGCCACGGTCAATGCTACCAAAAGCGAGTCGCAAAATCCTTCAACCGCAAAGTCCGACCTCGACATTTTGAAGCCGGAGATCTCGTGCTAAAGAAAGTGCTGTCTGCCATACCGGCACCGGGTGGGAAGTTTGCCCCGAACTACGAGGGTCCGTATGTAGTTAAAAAAGCGTTACCTGGGGGTGCCCTAGTTCTTGTAGAAATGGATGGCCAAGAATTGCCAAAGCTTGTAAATGCCGATTCGGTGAAAATGTATTTTCCTTGAATGAAATCCAAAGCCTGAAGGCCATTTCTGATTCGAGTCATTGTAGGTTATTCACATTGCGCATATCATGCATATCATGCATCCATGCACACAAATTCATTTTGCAGGTTCTAGATGATCCGTGAATTGACCCGCGATTGACGGAAAGGTTTTGACAAGTATTCAGAAAATCAAACGCAAAGGAAGGGGTTACCAAGTCACCCTACTGCAGGTAAGTACCCTTCTTCCCAAAATCAAAGGAGAGTCAAACGGAGAATTTTCATTGCAAAGAAAAAGTCTTTGAGGTTTTTGAGAAGCAACAAGTGCTGAAGTGGAAATTGAAAGAGCAGAATTTGTGCAAATATTTGGAATGTCGTTTCGTCCAAAAATTGCCTTTATGCTTGATGAATCACTCATTTTGAATCAAAATTCCCTATGGAGATTGATCAATTCATGATGATCTCAACGAAATGAAAGGAAAATGTTGATCATGCCAAGTGAGAAACATTTAGGATGAGGAAGGGCAAGCCATTCCCAAACACGTCCTGCAAACACTTTGAGAGGAGTGAAGAAAAAACTCGTGTTGTTTAAGGACGAGAGATCCATTCGTGAATAGTGCGCGGACCGAAATGAAAAGAGGCATTTTTTTCATATATCCTACACACTACAGGTGACCATAGTCAAGCCCCTTTAAGCCTTTACATGTGGAGAATTTCTACAAAACACCCCTGTCAAGAACCACCCTACAACGGGGCAAATTCGGAGGTTTTGATTGACATTCTTTGGAGGAAAAGATGAGAAAGACTTTTTTGCCCTTACTTGTATTAACCTTTTTGTGATAACTTCAGGTGAGTCCTTATGGAAGCTTGAAACATCCCAAAATAAAGAGGAGCATTTCTTTCTCTACCCAAACACTCATACCATTTGCTTAGCCAAGTTGAGCCTGAATATTCATTTCTAAAGCCCGAGTGGTGATTGTCTTCCCATCTTGGGGAAATGCACATGATTTACCATGGCGATTGGTGCTTATGTCACAACAAGTAAAAAATCTTGAAAGTCCTAGGAGCTCAAAAGATTCAAATGAGCAAAAGTCAAATAAAAACTAGGAGGCATGAAAAAGCAGTGTGCCTGGTAAAAGCATGGCCAATGCCCACAAAAAAAAAAGAAGAAGAGGAAAAAGTAGCATCATGAGAAGAATTCTTTTGCAAGAAAAAGGGTCAAAAGCAAAATACTTGCAGGAAGAGAAAATTATTACAAATGTAAAAGTCATTAGAAAAAAGAGCAAAGCTCTTGCATTTAAATGATTAGCCAATGGACTCTTGAGACAAGTTGAATTTCAAAACGTCGAGTGCCTTAAAAAAGATTAGACGATATGGTAATGATGCCATGATAATCACCAACTCTTAAATCCCATTTAGGAATTTCTGAGCCTTTCGAGCCTTTCAAGCCTTTACCCAGACTAATGTTTCAACCTTCTCTAAAGTCTCTTTCTGATTGGGATGATTCAAGCAGAAATTTGGATGTCCGAAGAAGCTACTGCTTAAAGAAATAGGGACAAGGCTTATCTCGTCTTAAGGTTTCTTGACTTGTAAATCTGGCGAAAATGCTGATCGACAATTATTTCATTCCTTGGCCGATAATGCTCATCTATTGTTGAGACCATAACCATACCTACATTACAGTCCCTTAAAAGACCTCTTAGATTGGTTGATGTGCACTTGCCGCGAATGATTCTCAAAGCCTTCGACACTAGTAGTGTGAGGTATACAGAGAGATCATGCCTACTTCCCATATTAATGGATGGGATCAAACTGACTTCTCGAGAGTATGTAAAAAGTCCCTTCCGACTGATGAGCTCTTGTTTGGCATAATTAATTAGCTCTTTTCACGAGTCAAGATCATTTTGACAAAAATTTATCTTCCAAGGGAATTTGAGAATTGATGATATTTTTCAAACCCGATGGCAATTGTGTGATGTTCAATAATGCCAAATGTTCTCCAGTCAATTGAAGTTAGCTTGATTTGCTCATTGCAATCAACACTTTCCCGGTAATGATATTATCTATGATTTTACCTGGTATGCCTTCGCTACCAAGGCACTTGTTATAACATGTTATATTAGATGTGCAGGTGCCTCCTCGAAAGGTCCCCAAAATTTGGCTGACATGGTGAGCATTAGCGGCCAGAGACTATTCTTGCATGACAGGCCTCCTCACGGGGAACCTCGATTTCAAAAGGTTCATGGGTTTATCCTTAATCCATGCTTTATACAACATCAAGCCTCAAGTGAAAAGCTTTAGGCCCGTCGGGCCCTCTGCAAGAAACCTTAGGCGTTCCTTTAAGGTTTTATTCTTATTGCCGTTCATAGGGTTTTAGCCCCTAGGCGGGATCTTAACTGTTCAGGGTTTTATCCCCTTTATCGTTCATAGGGTTTTAACCCCTGAACGTACTTTCAGGGTTTTATTCCCTTTGCCATTCATAGGGTTTTAGCCCCTAGTCATACTTTCAGGGTTTTATCCCCTTCGCTTCATAGGACTTTAGTCCCGATGCGAAACCGGTGACGTTCATAAGGTTGTAGTCCCTAGGCATCTTTTTATTTCCTTTTATTTTAATTATTATCTTCTTTCTTTCTCTCTTTCTTTTCTTCTCTCCCTGAAAAAAAAAATCTCACTTCGGGCTGAAGCGCCATCTCGTACCCTCTGCTGGTGAAATGTAGGTGTCATTTTCGTCTTCGAACGAAACTTCGTTGAAATTCCTTTCGAAGAGGGGCAGCTGTTGACACCTAATTTTTCCCACCGCGATTAATCAAGGCTTAATTTGTAAATGGGCCAAATTAGCGCAAAAGAGAGATAAATTTTTTTTTAAAAAAAATTAATTAACAATTATTAAAAAAAAAAGTGGAGCCGGGCTAGTTCGACCTAGCCCGATCTGACTCAGCCCAACTAGATTAGGCCCTTTTCTTTTCCTTTCCATTGTTTTATTTTTCCAATTAGGCCCAACTTTTCCTCTTCCTTATTTTGGCCCAGCCCTCCTCATTTCTGTTTGTCTTTCTCACGTTGGTGAAAAAAGACAAACAAGGAGGGGACCACAAGGAAGCACAGGTATGAGGATGAGCATCTCGCACAGCAGGAGAAAAACGCTGCAGCAGGCGACGACGTCGCGCGTCGAGGCACAGAGCAGAGGGGCAGCCGTGGTCCCCAAAGAGAGCAGGTGATCGTCTTCTCTCTAGGTTTAAAAGGAAGAGAAAACGAAAAGAGCAAAGAGAGGGAGAGAGAGGTGAAGCCAAGAGAAAACGAAAAGAGAAAATGGAGGATTGAGGGGTTGGAGGAGAGTGTTCCGGCCCCCTTTGATCGGCAAGGAGGTGGCCGGGCGAATCTCTTCCCCCTCTCCACCGTGTTCTTAAGCCCGGAGATACCGACTGAGGGAGCTTGAACAAGAAATACAAAGCTTTGGGGGGCTGGAAAAGGGGGAACAAAGGGTAGATCCGAAAGGAGAAAGCTTGGTTCGTGCCACGGTCATCCACCCTAGTCGTTGACAGTCTTGTCGAGCCTCCGGTCACCGCTCTTCAGCTCGGTTATCCACAAACAGGTGACTCGCTGTTGCATATTTTGCTCTGTTTTAGCGCCATCTTCCCCTGCCTCTCGGGTGCCGGGCGCACTGAGTTCATTCGGTGGTCGCCTGGCCACGTGAGGGATGCTTGTGTTCGTTTGACACTCAAGGAAGTTGTTTTAAACATTTCACACCGAGGGTAGGCCCCGAGCTTTGCTAAACGCAAGCTCGTTTCTGCATTTTTCAAACGCTCCTCACATATTCAATGAAATGTCCCAACGAAACAGCATAAACCTAGAGCCTCGAATCCGACCATGTTGACCTTTGACACCTTTTTTTTCACAAACTGAAACACGTCTGTAGCAAGATACGCCTTCTAGACCTTCAAACATCACCCGTAAACTGAACACCGCCTTGAAATCTCGACCTAAATCCCGTATCCCGACTCTCGCGCACCCCCTGTTTGGTAAAAGGCCCGAGTGAGAATCGAGATTACCACCATCAAAACTTGTTCCTGTTATTTTCGTTTCACAATTTGGTTGTGCTCAGATCTGTATCTCATGACTGACTTGATATTTTCTGTCGTTTTTATGCCATGTTTCGCACGTCATTTGTGTTGACCGCGAGTACGCATGTCCCGCCGGAGAAACCGTTCCCCATTCGATAGGCCTGCAACTTTAGGCCGCCCCCTGTTAGTTCACTATCTCGGTTTCTCGTCTTGTGTGCTTGTTTGTTGAGATTTAGCGCGTCATCTTTGAGGGCTGAAAGTTGGATTACCGAAAAGTAAATTCGTCGCCAATGGGGGGTTGCGGCTGTTTCTTTAAGCGGCTGATATGGTTGTCGGAGAGTTGGCCGTCGGCGACGGCGGAGGGCCAGCGGCCGTCGTTCGCGTTGGCAGCCCAAGCCGTCGGTCGGCAGCGGGCGTTCCCGGCGAAACCCCGGCCTAGCTTCGGTGATCAAGGCGTGAGGAAGGAAGTCCCAGAGAAGCATTCCAGGCAGGAGGCATGCGGAGGAGGGGATGAAGATGAAAAAATAATAGAAAAAGAAAAAGAAACACAAAAAGAGAGAAAAGAAAAGGAAAAGAGGGGAAAATCAAAAGAAAAAAAATAAATACAAAAGAAATGAAAGTGGCGTCCCGGGCGGGTCGGGAGACTCGGGTTGGGTAGTCGGGTCGGATCGGTCAGGGGACCCGGTCCGGAATCTTTATTTTATTAATAAAAATTTTCAAAAATTTAAAAATTCAAAAAAAAAATTAAAATATTAAAAAATTTAAAAGTTACAAAAAACTCGAAAATGTTTAAAAATCCCAAAAAATATTAATTAAATAAAAATATTTAAAAAAATTCGGAAAATTCAAAAAACAATTAAAAAATTCAATAAAAAATTAAAAAATTCAGAAAAATTTGGAAAAACTCCAAAAAAAATCAGAAAATTAGGAAATGTTTAGAAATTAGTTTTGAGCTTAATTTCACTAGATTTTAGGTTTAAAAAATGAGAAAAACCCTCTAAAAAATTTCCAAAATTCGGATAAGCCATTAGGGCTTTACTTTAGGATTTTTTATTGCCTTTCTCTTTCTAGAGACTATGCTAGGTCGTTGGTTGTTTATTTTCTTTGTGATTATTTGGTTGTGCATCTTTAATTTATTGATTGTCATTGGTACGTTAGTTTGCAAACATTCAAGTTTAGGTACCGAAAGGGCACTAGTTAAATTGCTAGTGTAATCAAGTCCCCGAATTTTGGAATCTCTGGTTTTCGCATGTATCGAGACGACACTCCCATGTCTCGATCAGGGTTTCTAGCCAACCCTTAATTATGGCTAGTGGCGACTCCAATCGAATGCGTAAATTAAAAAATTCTCGTCGCGCGAGGTATGAGGCTTGGGAGTGCCTCGGTTATTGGATTAATGAACCATTTGGTTTGTCATTCAAACGAACCAATCATTGTTCATATCTATCGACAAATACCTCTTGGCCTAAATCCGATCGGTTCGGGTAGGTCGCGACAGTGATACTTCGAGGAAAACGTGGTCCCCCACTTGAAATTCCAAAGGCCTACGTCTCCGGTCCACATAATTTTTTTGGCAGCTCCGAGCTGTCTTAAGCCTATTCCGAATCACCTTGACTAGTTTGACTGACTGCTGAACCAACTCGAGACTCGTGATGCTCCTCTCATTGACTTTATCCCAACAAACCGGTGTTTTGCAAGCTCTATCATATAGTACCTCAAACAGTGCCATTCTGATACTTTACTAGTAGTTATTGTTATAGGCAAATTCAACCAAATGCAACTGTTCCTCCCAGCTACCCTTAAAATCCAATACATATGCCCACAACATATCTTCCAAAGTCTGAATTGTCATTTTAGATTAGCCATCCATTTGGAGGTGATAGGCCATGCTAAATTGTAACTTCGTTCCTTATGCCATATAAAAACTTTTCCAAAAAATGGCAGTGAATTTAGGATCACAGTCTAAGGTAATCATCATTGGCACTCCGTAGAGACGGACTATTTGTCGCACGCCTTTACCAAAAAAAAGACTATTTGTCGCACGTATATCTCAGCATACCTTTCCAAGGTGAAGTCTTTTTGCACCGACAAAAAAATGCTAACTTTGTCAATCGATCGACTACCACCCAAATCGAATCATGACTCCTTTGACTCCTCAGTAATCCCATTACAAAGTCTACCGTGATATATTCCCATTTTCACTCAGGGATTTCCAATGGTTGCAACATTACACCTAACTTGCAATAATGCGCTTTCGCTTGCTGACATGTTAAACACTTGGCAACGTGCTTGGCTACATCTACTTTCATGCCGTTCCACTAATAATGCTGTCGCAAGTTCTGATACATCTTTGTACTACCTGGGTGAATACTGTAATTGCTACAGTGAGCTTATGACAAAATCTCCTTCTTCAGTTCTGCATCACTGCGTACACTTAACCGTCTAGGAAACTTTAAAATCCCATCCTCGAATACCTGAAAGTCCAATTTCCTCATTGTGACATCCATCCCCATAATCTTCTGAATCTCTGGGTCCGTCCATTATAAATCCTTAATCTTAGTCTGGATTTTCGATTCAATCCTTAATGCAGCAAGCATACTTGAGACATGACTCACTTCGAACTTAAACTCTGAATCCCGAACTCCCTCCAATAGAGTCCATTTCTTGACCATCATATGTGCGATGCTCAATTTCCGACTCAGTGCATCCGTTACTTTATTAGCTTTTTCGGGATGATACATAATCTCGCAGTCATAGTCTTTAAGGAGTTCTATCCAACGGCGCTGTCTCATGTTCAATTTCTTTTGGGAGAATAAATACCTTAAACTTTGATAGTCCGTATAAATCTAAAATTTCTCCCCACACAAGTAGTGTCTCCAAATCTTAAGAGCGAAGATAATCGCGGTCAATTCCAAGTCGTATATCGGATAATTCTGCTCATGTAGTCTCAATTTTCGCGATACATATGCCTCTACTCTCCCGTGTTGCATTAACACGCATCCTAGTCCCTTTAGCAACGCGTCACTGTAGATCTCATATCCTCCCGGTCCTGATGGGATTGTCAACACTGGAGCGGTCGTCAATCTCTGCTTTAACTCTTGGAAATTGCTTTTGCACTTATCTATCCATTCGAACCTCGTTTCTTTCTTTAATAACCAAGTCAACGGTGTCATTAATGTCGAAAACCTCTCCACGAAGCGTCTGTAATATCCTACTAAACCCAGGAAGCTCCAAATCTCGATTACTATTATCGGTCTCAGCTAATTCGTGACGGTTTCAATCTTCGTCGGATCCATTGCAATTGCTTTTCCCAGATACCACATGTCCTAAGAACGCCACTCAATGAAGCCAGAATTCACACTTACTAAACTTGGCGTAAAGTGCATGTTCCCTTAGGATCCGTAGAACTTTTTCCAAGTATCTCTCGTGTTCGGCAGAACTCTTCGAATATACCAGGATATTGTTTATGAACACGATTACAAACTGATCCAGAAATTCTTTGAATACCCAATTCATTAAACCCATAAAGGCAACATGGGCGTTAGTCAATCCAAATGGCATAACCGTAAACTCATAGTGCCCATATCTCGTCCTAAATGCCATCTTCGACACATCCTCTTTCTTAATCCTCGATTGGTGATAACCCGTCCTCAAGTCAATCTTAGAAAATATCGATGCTCCTTGTAACTGGTTAAATAGGTCATCTATCCTTGGTAGTGAGTACTTATTCTTAATGGTCACCTGATTTATCTGTCTGTAGTCAATGTATAACCTCAAAGACCTATCCTTCTTTCTCACGAATAAAACCGGCGCTCCCTATAAAGACGCACTCGGGCATATAAACCCCTTATCCAACGACTCTTGTATTCGAACTTTTAATTCTTTTAAATTCTGACAACGACATCCTATAGGGTGCTCTCGAGATCGGTTCCGTTCCTAGAGCCAATGCAATCACAAACTCCACTTCTTTATCAGGTGACAATCCCGGTAATTCCTGAGGAAAGATATCGAGAAAATTGCACATCACGGCTATGTCTTCTAGCCTCAGCCCCTTAACCAACGAGTTAACCACAAGATAGTTATCTTTCTACACCTCAATGACAACGCTCAATCCATCCAATTTCATTCTAACGGTCTCCCAAAAATAATCGCCTTGATTCTTTATAGAATCCGAAATTTCCAAGCGATAACTCATTCATCCAAATCTTGCCCAAAGAACATCATCAGAAATTCCGAAATCCATAAACTGATTGCGCCCATCCACTATAAACAATTATACGTCATATATGATCATTCAAGTTATAACTTCAAAAGCATCTTCTATTGCATCCAACATCATCACATTACGCATCCAGACTTTCAAGACAAATCCTCTACCTTCCTCCCAGCCACAACGTACACCTTTTCTTGTGCCTATGATCGGTTCGGGTTATTCTATAGGGTAACTCTCGCTTGATGTCCTACTTGCGATTTTTATTACTGCATTAGCGGCCTAGCTCCTCTACTTGGGTAGTTTCTCACTTGGTGACCATGTCAGTCACATCCAAAACACATTTCAGGTCCACATGGGCAAGGGCCATTCCCGTGCCTCTTTCCACAAGACCGACATGCTGTATTGGAGTAGTGGTTTAGCTTTCCAAAGTTCTTTCTTACTAGAGGGACAAGTCTTATATTCTTTGTCCTAAACTTCTTTCCAAAATTCCTATTATCCCTAACCGGTATGTACCGCGATCCAGAAGCAGCAACCCCTTTCATTCATACCCCTTTCAACCAGTTAAGTCCTCTCATACAGATCATTGTAATCCCTTAAGTTCAGTAGTGTCAATTGACTATGACGATTCGACTTCAGTCCATGTCGAAACTTCCTCACCCTGTCCACAGGGCCTTCCACTATCCTCGGTGAAAACATAGATAATCTTGTGAATTCTGCCTCACACTGATCTACTATTATCTGGTTTTGGCGAAGCCGAAGAAACTCTGCCATTTTTTGTTCTCGCGCACTCTCTGAAAAGTACTTCCCTTTGAAAGCCTCGCCCAAGGCACCACGGAAGTGCAAAGACTTATTCCAATTCCTTAACCCCGAGAGTTGCAACCTCAGAATCACCATTTCCTTCTAACTTGGCTGCTTAAGTTTTAGAAACTATTTCACCATGTGATGTATCTGACGATTCCCAGTTCCTTTCCCTTGATTGCAATTAACAGCGACGGCAGCGGCCTTAGCAACTAGTGGCAACTCCTTTTTGAGCCTGTCGTCCCATTATAATCCCTACTTCTGCAAGTGCCCTCAAAATCCCGTGCCCTCAAAATCCCATCCCCTCTAGGGTCCTCTACAATTCTAGCTCGTGGACCTACACGACTTCAACCTCGACCTCGACCTCGGCTACTCATTTTCATGGGATCTCAAACTCGCTCACTTGCTATAATTCCATGCAGCAATTAGAGACTTAGGCCAACTATACTAGTCTAAAGCCCTAGGTAGTGAATCACAATAACAATTCACTAAGTAGGCAGCCAATCACAAACAACACCCAATCACAACCAATAGAGTTCGTGCATTTACGTCAAATCCTATCGTATCTGCACTACACATATCATTCCATAAAATCACTTAGCAACCACAATCAAGTAGTCTGGGGCATGCATGGCACACGAGTCTCCCTAACTAGCTACCCCAAAGTCATTGTTCCTTATCACTCCAGGTTTCGACCAACTTGGATTGAGCTATCCTTACTCTGATACTAAATCAACCGGGGATGTCACGCCCCAAACCCCAATAGGCTCGCGACACCCCTTCGATGGCTGTATTGAACGCAACGTCCTAGGACACATCATCAACACAAATGAAACACGCGAAGGCAAATGCAAGCGGAAGCAGAAAATCAAATAACACATACAATAAAAAATGACAAAGGGACAACACAAAACAATAGTCTCATAATAATGGAAATCAGTTAGACATTAGGCCTCTAGGGTTACGTCCACCATCATCATCAAAAAGGGATAGGTAGGCTAGGCTAGCTAGCTGCACAAAAAAGGCTCTACCAAAAACTTCTATGCCTGGCACCCAAACGTTCCTACAGTGCCCAATCAGAATTAGACCTTGAGGATTCAAAGTCCGTGTCAGCTTCGATCTCGATCGGCTCTTCTTCGGGCTTCAGCTCCATGGGCTCTCTTTCGGACTCGAACTCAAAGGGCTCGACTATCGGTTCCGGCTCCGAGTCAGACTCCATCGACTCTAGTTCTGGGTCAGGGTTTTCAGGGACAAACTTCAGATCGATGACTTCACCGTCGGGAGGGACAACTTCCATTGGGTCCTAGTCCCCAATTCTTGCCACTAAACCTCCTTGGGGTGTCATTATTTCTTGTGAATGCTCTTCTTTTCTTTTACTCATTTTTTCTGGGCATTGGCCTTGCTTTTACCAGGCACACTGCTTTTCATGCCCCAAACTTTGTTGCCTTTGATCTTTTTGCATTCTAAGGACTCTGTGTTCTGCCCTTTTGCTTTCTATTTATTAAAGTGGAACATATGTTCATGCTCTAGTGCAAAGAGATGATCACTATCTTGGGGTTCTGAAATGAATATTCAGGCTCAATTGGGCTTTGCCAAAAGTAAATGTGTTTAGGATATCGAAATGAAATGCTCTTCTTTTCTTTTGGGATATTGTGAGCTTCCATACGAATTCATCTAAGGTTATCACAAAAAGATTGATGGAAGTGTAAAATCTTTCTTGATCCTTTTCTCCATAAATGTCAATCGTGAACCTCCTAATTTGCCCCAATGTGGGGTGGTTCTCAACAGGGTTGTTTTTGAGAAATTTCTCCACTGTTTAGGCTCAAATTTGATTTGCAAGGGATAATCATGTGTTTGGGGTAGCAAAATGATATGCCTTTCATCATTTCAATTCATGTCAACATTGCGAATATCCCCTATTTCCTGCAGATGAGGTTTTCGCTCATTTTGATACTCATCCTCCAAGTATATAATGGACGTGTTTGGATATGGCTTACCATTCATGATTTGAAGGTCTTTCCATTTGATTTGATCCAAACTTTTCCTTTTGAAATTTTTCATGACCTTCATCAAAGCTTCCTTTTTAATGAATTCTGATGCACAATGCATGCTTAAAGAATGCGTATTTCAAGACCTTTTTGAAATAACCTTTTCATGTTAATCCGCTCCGGAAAAAGAAGTTTCATTTTCTAGAAAATTAACTTCTTCGAAACTCTAAATTTACAAGTTAAGGATACTTACCTGATTGGCTTGTCAATATCCCTCTTGATTATTTTTCTTATGATCGGTTTGATGAGATCCCTTTTGTTTTCCAACTTTGTTGAAAGATTTTAGAGGTCTTGAATCATCTCAGATTTCCTTTCATCATATCCTGCAAAATGAACAAACATGTTCTATGGAATACATGATATGCATGATATGCACATGTTATAACTAGTGCCAATTTTTCTTGAATGTTTGTCTTCATTTCATGGGTAGAAAATCCTGACAGCATCTACATTTACAGGATAGGCTAGTTCTGTTCCTATCATATCTACAAGAATTAATACTCCTCCATGAAGAACCTTCTTGACAATGTATGGATCCTCGTAATTCGGAGTGAATTTCCCACGTGGATCTGAATTATTGGGAATGACCTTCTTCACAACTAGATCATCCGTTTCGAAACGCCTTGGTTTAACCTTTCTATTGAAAGATTTAGCGACTCTTTTCTAGTAGGCCTGTCCATGATATATAACTCTTAATCTTCTTTCATCAATCATGTTGAGCTGTTCATATCTTTGTTGGCTCCATTCGGCTCCTGAGAGTTTTAATTGGGATAATATCCTTAATGAAGGAATTTTTACCTCAACGGGTAATATTGCTTCCATCCCATAAACAAATGAAAATGGAGTTGCCCCAATTGATGTTCGAATTGAAGTTTGATATGCCATCAGAGCATATGGCAATCTTTCATGCCAGTCACGATAGTTCTCAGCTGTTTTGGACAATATCTTCTTGATATTCTTGTTTGTCGCTTCCACTACTTCATTCATTTGTGGACGATATAGAGATGAGTTCAAGTGTCAAATATGGAAGTGTTCAAGCAAATCATTTACGACTTTGTTGTTCAAGTTTGAACCATTGTCAGTAATGATTGCTTCCGGAACTCCATACCTATCGATGATGTCCCGCATGATGAATTTTGCTACATTCTTAGCAGTGACATTTGTATATAAATTTGCTTCAATCCACTTGGTGAAATAGTCAGTTGCCACCAAGATAAAGCGATGTCCATTTGATGCCTTTGGATTAATGGGGCCAATCATATCAATTTCCCACATTGAAAATGGTCATGGTTCTACCATCTGATGCAGCTCATTCGGTGGTGTATTAATTCTGTCTTCATAGACTTGACATTGGCAACAACACCTCACATGCTGAATGCAATCTGTTTCCATCATCATCCATTAATATCCCAATCTCATGATTTTGCGGGCTAAGAGATGGCCATTCATATGTGGACCACATTTGCCCTCATGGATTTCTTTCATGATTTGTTCAACTTCTTTACTATCGGCGCATCTTAACAGGATCGAATCGAACGATTTCTTGTAAAGAACCTGTCCGTTGAGAAAGAATTTGTTGGCTATCTTTCTGATAAATTTCCTATAGCCTGACTGGCTTCCTTTAGAAAATTCTCCTTCTTGTAAGTACTTCTTAATATCATGAAATCATGGTTCATTGTCAAATTCTGCTTGAACTACCATGCAATGTGCTGGTTGTTCGAGAATATTGATTCTTAATGGCTTTATGTTCATACCATCCTCAGCTTGGAGTAGGGATGATAAGGTTGCAAGAGCATCTAAGAAATGATTATGAGCTCTTGAAAAATAATCAAATGTTATTTCTTCGAATTCCTCAATCATTCCTTCTAAGTATTTGTGATAAGAAATTAGCTTTGCATCCCGAGTTTGCCATTCTCCAGTTGTTTGCAATATGATGAGCATAGAATCTCCATATACTTGCAACATTTTTACCCTCATTGAAAGGGCTAAATGTAAGTCAAGAATGTATGTCTCATACTCAGCGATATTATTGGTGCATGGGAATACCAGTTTTGTAGATACTTGATAGTGTTGGCCTTCTAGGCAAATTAGTACTGCTCCAGTACCTGATCTAGATAGGTTGGTTACGCCATCAAAATACATGGTCCATTTATCATCGATCAATGTTAATATGTGGTCGTCAAGTTATTCCTTAGAATTGGCGATATTCTACGAATTCTCTGCCAGCATGTCTGCTATCGCTCGCCCCTTGACTGACTTTTGGGATGAACTCCTGATGTTAAACTCGGACAACAAGACTTGCCATTTGGCTAATTTCCCAACAAAGGAGGATTTGTCAAGAAGATACTTGATCGGATCATTCTCAGTCACTAGCAGAATTTGATGATGAAGGATATACTACCTTAATCTGTGTAACACCCAAATTAATGCAACGTATGTCTTCTCAACTGGTGGATAATTCACTTCTGATATTATGAATTTCTTGCTCAAATAATAAACTGCTTGTTCTTTATCGTCATTTGGTCTTCTTTGTACCAGCACTACTCCTAATGATTCATAGTGAATCGTCAAATATAGGATCAGAGGGACTCCAGGAATTTGTGGTATCAATACTGGTAGGCATACCAGATATTCTTTGATTTTATCAAAGGCTTGTTGACACTCTTGGCATTTTTCTTCAACAGTTTGAAGAATGGTTTAGCAGTCTCAAAAAGCTGGTAGATGAAGCAAGCAATGTAGTTTAATCGCCCCAACAAGCTTCTCACCTTCTTTACCGTAGAAGGAGTCTCCAGGTCATGTATTGCCTTAATCTTGGAAAGATTAATTTCGATTCCTCTGTTGCTGACCACAAATCCTAGCAGTTTGCTAGATTTTGCCCTAAATATACACTTATTGGGGTTTAGCCGCAACTTGTGCTTTCTGAGTCTTTTGAATAATTTGCGAAGTGCCTTAATATGGTCTTCTCCCTATTTAGATTTTGCGATCATATCGTCCACATATACCTCAATTTCTTTGTGCATTATATCATGGAACAGAGTTACCATTGCCCTTTGATATGTGATGCCGGCATTTTTCAGATCGAAAGGCATCACCTTATAACAAAATGTGCCTCATGGTGTTATGAAGGATGTTTTCGCCTTATCCTCTTTCTTCATGAGGATTTGATTATATCCTGAGAAGCCATCTATAAATGAGAATGTTTCGAATCCAGCAGTGCTATCCACTAATACATCAATATGTGGAAGTGGGAAATCATCTTTTGGGCTTACTTTGTTTAGATCACGATAATCAACACATACTCGCATCCGACCATCTTTCTTCATTACGAGTACTATGTTGGCAACCCATTCTGGATATGGCACTACTTCGATGAAACTGACCTTGAGTAATTTCATTACTTCCTCTTCTATTTTCTTTGCCAACTCTGGCTTTGTTCGCCTCAGTTTTTGCTTCTTTGGTGGAATGCTTGAATCAATTAGCAAAGCGTGTTCAATTATATTCGGATCAAGGCCTAGTATGTCAGCATAAGACCATGCGAATATATTTTGATATTCTTTGAGTAAATCTGTTATTCTTTCTAATTCTGCTGAAAGGAAGACTTTCTCCAATCTTAACCTCTTTAGGATTTTCCTTATTACCCAGATTAACAGTAATCGTTTTCTCTAATGTGAGTGGCTTTGATTCTTCATGACGGACCCATTCTCTTCTAATCTACTCCTCATCTTCATTATCCCCTTCAATATCATAAGTGATCTCTTCGGAGAGATTCGAATCACATATGAACTTACTATGGATGTGTGAATGCTCATGCCTGACATGCAATAAACATGATTAGTATTCGCATATGAAATGGATTGATACATGAGGTTTAATGAAAAACCCTTTTGAAAAACTATTTTTGAAATTTGTTTTGAAGAAATCAAGAAAATAGAGCTAATCCTTGTATCTCCGGACATCCTTGCTCTTAAAATCATTTTTGCAATGAGAATTCATAGGGAAACCTAAAGCCTCAAGCCTCACATGTGAGAGCGATATTCATCATTCGTTTGGTTTTGTTTCCATATGTCCTTAACAAAACATTGAACACTTTTATTGAATTTGAAAAGTGCAATTGCATCTATATTGAAAGAAACGTAAATTGCAACTGAATTGAAACAATATTAACATGAAACAAGCAAATGGTAAAGGCAACAATGAGGAAAGGATTCAAAAGAAATTTTCCTACTCCAGTGCGTAGGTATCTTCATCTTCGATTATAATGACATTGATAATATCTTCTTCGAGTAAACCCAGCGTGTCAGACTTAGTCTTTGCATGTAAATTTTCTTCCGAGAGTAGCTTGGGAGGCCCAGGAAAGTTTTCTCTTATATGAATTTGATGATAGGGTAACTCTTTAGCCTTACCCTTCTATGTTGATAGGTTAATAGTTTGATCACCTCGGCTTCCACGGCCTTTATGATTCTCTTGACCTTGGCCTCGGCCTCCATGGTATTATTGATGACTTCATACCCCACTTCATACTTCTTTTTGGTACCAAATGGGATAATAGGTTCTTTAATCCCTTAAGCCTTTGTCCCAAGCCCACCATTATGGTTAAATCCATATTGGCATAACACTCTTCCAGTCATAAGAGACGATGTCGAAAATTCTAGAGTTTTCATGACACTACCAGCAGGAATTTGTATGATGGAAATCATCTCGAACGAATGATAACTGGGCTCTTCGTTTATCTCTGATTCGACATAGGGTATGGCACTTTCCTTGTAAGTAGCAAAGTTTGTCTCACCGTGTACGGTAATCATTTTACCATTAATAACAAATCGAATCTTCTGATGAAGACTAAAAGAAATGGCGCCAGCCATATGAATCCAAGGCCTCCCTAGCAGTAGGTTAAAGGTCCCTGGGATGTCTACCACTTGAAAATCAATTAGAGAAGGCACAGGGCCTATGTTTACTTCCATTTCAATGTCACCGATAACATCTTTCTTCATCCCATCGAATGAACGTACGGTCACCTTTGAAGGTTTGATAAGTTCTTCACTAATCCCCAAGCGATGCAGAGTGCTTAAAGGACACAAGTTAAGTGCAGAACCATTATCGATGAGCACCCGTGATACTTCCTTGCCCCGGCATTTGACAGCAATACACAGGGCTTTATTGTGGGATCATCCATCAATTGGGAAATCTTCATCAGAGAAGGCAATCTAATCCTTTAGAAGAATAGCACCCACAAAGTCCTCTAGTTGTACCTCATTGATAGTTTCGGGGACATGCACCTCATTAAGAAGCTTCATAAGTACCATTTTGTGGCTTTCTGAAGTCTTGAAAAGATCCAGTAAGGAAATCTGTGCCGGCATCTTCCTCAATTGCTCGATTACTTCGTATTCACTTATCCTTATGACTGATAGCAACTGCTTGACATCCTTTTCAGTTACTCCCTTCTTTTTGTGCTCGCCTTCTTTTGGGACATAACATCTTCTGGATCTAGTTATTGCATCAACTTCTTTAGGTGCGTAGTTCCCTGGCACACATTTGGTGTCAAATTTCTCCTTTGGAGGCAAAGTAATAATCACAGGCCGTACCTCTTTCTCTTCGATTTTTAGTTGATCAATTAGGAGATCAATGGTAATTGGTTCAACATGATGCTTTTCTTCTTCAAGTCTATCCACTTCATCGAGATTAATCAATAGTGGTGTGATCATGGACACCACATTTTTGATAATTTCAAGAGTATCCATTCCACCCCAACCCTCAAGCACGATAGTTTCTCCTATGGATGCCCATGAAGGTAGTGTGTATTTGACATAGTAGTTATAACGGCCACTGTCCTGACCCAGATAATCCACAATTTTGCCTCGTCTTCGTGCTTTACAAATAAATCGTCTGTCTCCTCGGCAAATCTTTTTCTTCATCTTCTCGTCTTGATCTTTTCTCCTCAAGACTTAATTTGTTTACTGAGACTACATCCATACCTCCCTATCCGTCGGGCACAATGGTTTCATTTTTGAAAGCCCAGGGTGGAGGTGTATATTTAACATGATGTCGCGCCACGTGCTTGCGTGCTTTTTTGATGGAAGTATTTTTCTATATGGGCCTCTCTCGGGTCATACTTCGCGTGATAGCTGGATTTATTTGACCTAAATTTAAATTTGGAGTCGCCACTAGTCATTTACGGTAAGTCGACTAAAAACCTAATTGTGGCACGGGAGAAGTACCGCAATCCTCCGAACTAAAGATTCTAGGTAAGGGTTACATTAATGATCCCAAATTGAAACCATTAATGCCCCTTTCGGTATCTAAGAACAATTATGGCATGTTTAGTGCGTCGTGCGGATCCCTAAGTTCAATTCACTAATCTAATCATGGACAAACAATTAAGCATCTAAAAATCATTTGCACATCTAATGGCAAATCAATCACAATAACCCTAATTTGGTCACTAGAAATGAAAAATTTATCAAAACCCTAACCAAAGCTCTAATAGCTTGTTCATTTTATTTTTAGGGTTTTTTAGGGGTTTTGGCCTTAAATTTGGAATTTTTCAAATTATGCCACTTGAGCATTTTGGAAAATTCAAATTTCACTTTTAATGACTGGCCACAATGATTTCTAATCATTCTAGGGATTTTCAAAATTTTTGATTTTTTTTTAGTGTCATTTAGACACTTCCAAAAATTCTAATTTCATTTTTTATGACTGGCCACAATGATGTTCAATCATTCTGTGGATTTTTAGAATTTTTTTTTTGGAAAAAATTTTAAACCGAGAAAATGATCTTTATGATTTTCTGGAAATTTTGATGAATTTTCCATTTTTTAAATTTTTTATTGATTTTTTAGAATCTTCAAATTTTTTTTATTATTTTTTGAAACTTTTTTTTGAATTTTTATGAATTTTTTGAAAATTTTTTTGTATTTTTCTGAATTTTCTGTTATTTTTCTAACTTTTGTGATTTTTTTTGCAAAATTTTCGAATTTTCTAAAAGAAATCTAATTTTTTATGATTTTTTTAGAATTTTTGTAATTTTTTTATTTTCTTATATTTTTTATTTGAATTTTTTTATTTTTTATATTTTTATTTTTTATTTTGAATTTTTCCTGCTAGGGATGGAACTGGGCCGAACCGGTTCAGACCGACCGGCTGGCACAGGCGCCGACGCCGATTTCCCTCTCCGGCAAACACAATGCCAAAAATGGCGTCGTTTGGACTTTTTCATTTGTGCATTTCAGCAAACACTTGGTGTGTAACAGTCTGTATTAAACATTCTCAAGGCCGCGACTTTGTTTCCACTGCCGGCGACCTTCCGGTGACTATTTCACCGTTCCGATTGCACCATTACCAAGTTTACATGTTGTAGTTTTAATCTAGTCTATCGGGATCACCGTCGGACCTTCGTCGGCCGGCAAGAAAACGACCCAAAAAACCTAACTCACACTGTTTTGATTTTTTTCATTTTTTAGAATTCACAACCTAATACTAGCCACCCTAGCCGTCTAAATCAATTTAATCTGACATCAAAACATCAGCCAAGGTCAAAGAAACCAACCTGAATGGCCTTACGACCATGGCAACGCTCTGGCGAGATCGTTGGAGCTCTAGTGAAGGGGTTTAGGTGAGGACCGACTCGGTTTATGCATTTTTAGTATCCAAAAACACAATCAAATCACATGAAATTAATTAGAAACTAATAATAGACATGAATATGCCAAGATTCATCAATTAAATCTCTTAAAAATGCATATTGAAACAAAATGAATTCTGGAAAATTTTCCAAAAAAGTTGATTGGGAATGATCTTTACCTAGTTCGTTCGTTGACTAAATGAATTCGTCGAAGTAAACTGAGCCCCGGGGATTGTTCCTTGGCACTTCCTCTTCTTCCTAGTGTGCTCAGTCTCGCCGGAACAGGTCTAGACGTGCCGGCCGAGTCTGATTTTAGACCTTCGCGGTCAGCTTTTCCGGCGAGGGGAGGTCACGTCCGAGTCGTGATTCGCCGGTGCCCCACCGTCTAGGGCGGCGCCGATCACTCACATGGGGACCTCTGACCCTTTCTCTCTCTCTAGATTTCTATACGTTTTTCTCTCTTTCTCTCTCTAATCTCTCTTGGGAAAAACGTCGAACACCTTCTCCTCATCCCCTTCAAATTTTTTTTGTTTTTGTCCTTTCAATTCCTGCCCAAAATTCGGTTAGAAGCGAATGTTAATCCGTTAGGGTTGTTGAATGAGGCCAGCTGGACATTTTCGAGCTAGAAAATCGGATTAAAAACGTTCTAATTAACTGGAATTAGTCAATGAAGTCGCGGGTTCAAACCATTTTTGTTTCTAGGTTTCACGCAGGTCAGGCCGGGTGAAGAAGAAGACATTGTGTGGGTCAAGTTGGGTTGACCCGCCCGACACGGCAATTTCGGTTTTGAATAAAATTGCAAATTTTGCCTTAATTTGACCAAAATTTTCAAATTAAACCTCAAAATTGTATTTCCAAGCATGTTCCAAACCCAGACACATCATTTTCCCCAATTTTTATAATAATTGTGCCCGAAATTTCCTCAATTTCCTCAATTTTATGTTCGTGTTAATAGGGTTTTGTTCAATTCAAGATCTTAATGATCTGATTAGGCAAAATTGATGCCAAAATTGTGTTTCCCACCCCTAATTAACCTTAGAAATGATATTTCCATATTTCGGCAATTTCATTTTGGGCACGATTCCCAATTTAGGTTCAAAATTCTCAATTTTTAGTCAATTTTTGGGGATTTTTTATTTTTATACCAAATTATGCAATTGGACTGACCATTGTGTAATTAAAGATCCCAGGATCAATTGTTGTGAAGATACTATGAGCTAAAAATGTCTAGAAAAAATTTAATTTCATTTTTGTTTCAATTCGAGTTTAATTTTGCCCAACTTTGGGAAAAACATACACCCGATTGAAAATTTCTAAAATTGACAGTGTATTTATGAAATTGGATTTAAAATAAAATTATTGACTATTTTTGTGGAATTTTCTGATTCCATTTACTATTTTTCATGATTTTCTTGCTTATTTTGACCAAAAGAAATTCAAGAAAAATACAGAAAAATGATTAAAAAAATATTTTTTGTTTGTTTAGAAATAGGTTTCTAGGCTTGGCCGAGATTACTAGACCTAATTTTGGAATTTTCAAAAATTTGACAAAAATGGGCTAAAAATTAGGTGTCAACACATGAAAATTGTACTTTCCACTGTCTTAACCAGGGAAATCTATAGTGTCACCTTGCTCAAATGAAGTTTGGGTAAATCGCCTTTCACTCTGTCGAATTCTTTCTTTTTGCTCTTCAAATTAATTCTCCTCATCACAAGATGGAGTATCATTTTGCTTGATGAGCTCATCATCCATGCCACCCCATCCATTGGGCACAATTACTTCACTTTTAAAAGCCCACGGTGGTAGAGTATATTTTACTTAGAAGTTGTATTTGCCATAATCTTCTCTTAAGTTATCTATAATTTCTCCTTTCAAGAGTGCTTCACGGCGAAAGCGAGCATCTCCTTGACGGACTGACTTTAATTTGGCCTCATATTCATCTTCTGTAAGGACCATATTTACCACATTGTGCTCAAGAAGAGGATTTTGATGCACATTTGGCTCTAGCTCTTGAAAGCTTAGTATCTTCTTGTTTATGAGTTGCTGGACTTTATATTTCAAAACCGCACAGTTGTCCACATCATGTCCTCTTTCTCCCATATGGTATGTGCAAGTCTTCGACTCATCGTACGAGGGAAACCTTGTAGGATTATCTCTTGGCACTTCTTTGGCCATCAAATGCCTTTCTAACAGCATCGGTAGTAGTTTCAATAAGGGCCGTGGCAACGGGGTGAATTGCCTTTCGGGTCTTTTCTTCGTCTCAAAGGGTTTTGGATTTTTCCAAGGAATGTTGGACTACTTTTGGAATGGAGCTTGATTAACGTTAGGGCTGGATACCATAGCCACATCACGTATAGGCTCCTTATCCTTTCTTCTGGGATACGGTCTCCGTACTGTCGCTTCTTGAGATTTCTTCTCTTTCAATGACCACTCGATCCTTTCACCAACCTTCACCAACATGGTAAATATTTGGCAGCCCGATATGTGCAACTTGTCGTAATACTCAATTGGTAATGACATCAAGAAGAGTTCAATAAGCTTGTCCTCACTTATAGCCGGTTTGACTTGTGAGACTACAGCTTTCCATCTTTGAGCATAGGCTTTGAATCCTTTATTTCTTCGATTCTCGGTTCTGACTAGATCTATCCAAGTTGGCAATACTTCAACATTGAATTTGTATTGGCAAAGGAATTCTCCTGCCAAATGGTCCCATTCGGTAAAATCCTCTATATCAAGAGCGGTATACCATGCCAAGGCTGCTTCCTTCAAGCTATCTTGAAATGTACTAATAAGGAGTGGCATATTGTCTGAATATCTCGCCATTTTGCGGAGATAATATTTCAAATGGCTTTTAGGACAAACGGTTCTATTGTACTTGCTTACGAACTCTGGTTCTTTGTAGTTCTCTGGCACAACCACCTTCGCGTATGGTGAGAATCTATCGAATCTCTGAAGCTCATAACCTTGGCTTGCTAAGCATTCTTCAATTTTGGCTAATCGTTTAGCCTCCTCTTCATCCTTGGATGTCTTTGTAACCCGAACATCTTCTTCTAAATTCACTATTTCTGGTGTAGATTTTGGAGGATTCTCTTGAATTGGTTCTTTACTTCTCATGTTCTCTTCAATAGGTACCTCAGCAGCATTTGCAGCTCCTGGATTTGAAACTGTAGGATAAGACCCTTTCGTAGCTATAATGAAGGTCTTCATTTCTGCCATTATGGCAGCCATTTATGTCAATTGATTTTCTACTTCAGCTAGCTGAGTGCGATTTTTTTCCTCAGCCATTTTTATTTGCAAACGAATTTGAGGTCTTCTACCTTCCATTGCTAAACAACCTGATTTGCAACTCCTGAATTTGAAACTGTAGGATGAGACCCTTTCGTAGCTATAATGAAGGTCTTCATTTCTGCCATCATGGCAGCCATTTATGTCAATTGATTTTCTACTTCAGCTAGCCGAGTGCGAGTTTCTTCTTCAGCCATTTTTATTTGCAAACAAGTTTAAGGTCTTCTACCTTCCGTTGCTAAGCAACCTGATTTCATGAAAATCATCGAGATATTAAAATTGATGAAGTAGATATGAAGACCTATATTCTTTCAATTATATGTTTTCTTGTGATTAACAAGGATAAGAACTTTTACACAAGCCTTAGCCTTGCATAAATCTTCTCATCAATGTCTTTTTCAAGAAATCATACCATTCAAAGAATTATAATCCATGGTGATTGTTTCTTTTATGCAAAATGTGCTTTATTCATCAAACAATCAGGCATCAAGTAATTGTTTTAATTTTGAAGATCCATATTACAATACTTTACATCAAAATGGGGGAACACTAGTTTAAATAAGTCTTGGCTTCTTGCTAGCTAAGGTAGCTTCAGCCTCTTTATATTCTTTGACTCGCGTCTCCCATTTTTCCACGTCAATTATAACTTTCTCGGGAACATATGGCTCAACAACTGGCATGCTCAGCACGATGTACTCCGGAATGTACGGCTCATCAATATAGGTAGTAATATTCAAAGGTACATATGGTTCGATATCAATCGCTCTTTTAGCTTTCAACCATTCTATGTACTCTTTGGATGCTAAGAAGAGCTTCATTTCTCCTTGTAAATTTGCAGGCCATTGCACTATTTGCTTGGTCAATTTCTTCAAGGAATACATGATCTTTTAAACCTTCATTTGCAACTCCTTATTTTCTTTCTCCAATTGAGATTTTTGTGGTATATCAAATGTGAACTCTTCGGGATGCCAAGTAGGTGGAACTTGTTGAATCATTCCAAACTGTCGTATCACTTTTAATGGGCAATAAGTAGCTCTACCATTTAATCCTAGCAATGGCACTAAGTTGCCTTCTTGATAAATAACTTGAGCTGTCACTGTCTTTGGCCATTGAATTCTTCATTGGAATTTGTTGGGAGTCAATGCCCTAATGAAGTTTGCCCACTCATGAAAAGAACATTTTGACAATTTGTCTTGGAGCCTCGAATACTTCTCAATAGGGTTGGTAGATGAGTCGATCCCCTTAATGCGCACATGACGTTCCCAAGGTCGGATATGGGAAATGAACCATACAGAAAGTAACCCGGTGGAGGCTTGAAGTATACCCTTTTGGTGACGTTGGTATTTGTTCAAAGAGATGATGGTTTTTGCTAAAAGCATGTTAAAGAAATCCCACTTTAAGCAAGCTTGCCTAGCAATCACCGCAACAAGAGGATTCAATCCGGTCCTTGATGTAGGGAATAAGACAAACCAGAAGAAAGTAAGGATGAAGACTCTTGCGGAAGTATTCTCAGTTTCCTTTGGCAATTTGGAGTAATTAGCTACCAAGTAAGATAAAGGAAAATTCCCGGTGTTTGACTTGATCAACTTTTCCACTTGAGGAGTCTTCAAGTTCAAAAATTCGACTATGACACTCGTAGGTTTCAATCCAATTGGGGTTTGTCTTAGAATCAATTTTTGTGAAGACACTATGAGCTAAAAATGTCTAGAAAAAATTTAATTTCATTTTTGGTTCAATTCGAGTTTAATTTTACTCAATTTTGAGAAAAACATATACCCGATTGAAATTTTATAAAATTGACAGCGTAATTATGAAATTGGACTTAAAATAAAATTATTGACTATTTTTATGGAATTTTCTGATTCCATTTACTATTTTTCATGATTTTCTTCCTTATTTTGACCAAAAAAATTCAGGAAAAATAAAGAAAAATGCTAAAAAATTATTTTTTGGTTTAGAAATAGGTTTCTAGGCTTGACCAAGATCCCTAGACCTAATTTTGGAATTTTCAAAAATTTAATAAAAATGAGCTAAAAATTAGGTGTCAACACACGCTAAGCGCGTTGTTTGGCAATCTCGGCACAACCCTCGGTGCGGCCCCCAGCCATGGCCAGAGGGGAGCACTCAACTAGGCAATGGACGAGTGGCCAGGCGAGCTGGGCACCAACAAGTGATGGAGCAGGCGAGCGGAGCAGGGATGAGCGAGGGCCGAGTAAGTCGGGTGAGCGGCCTGGGCTGACTGGCCATGGTGTGGGCGAGCGGTTGGGCGCGGCACCGAGCTCAGCCACGACCGGGCAATGGTAGTTAGGCATGCTTGGCGAATGGCCTAGTTAGCCGGCTGGCTGGATGGCTGACTAGCTGGGCGACACGACAGCAGCAACGAGCAGTGGCAACGGCGACATGGTAGCGATTTGGCAAGCTGGTGAGCTGCCAGGCAACGGCGACGACGACAACGACAGCAATGATGATGGCGTGAAGGGGAGGGGGACGTCAGCCGAGTCGGGTGAGAGGAAAACAGGGGGAGGGGAAGAGAAGGGCAGTCGGGCTTGGGGCGTACGGCGAGACGGGTGACACGGTAGCTGGTGAGGCGGCGGGGCTAGGCGAATGGCCGGTGGTGGCTGGGTTGGGGTGAGCAGAAGAAGAAGAGAAGAAGTAGAAGCCACAGCCAAGGAGAGAAGAAGAAGAAGAAGAAGAAGAAGAAGGGAAAAAGGAAGAGAGAGGGGGGCAGGTCTGCCATGCAGGGGGAGGGGACGTGCATGGGGAAAGGGGGTTGGTGACCGGGGAGAAAGAGAGAAAGACAAAAGTCAAATTTTGTCCTCGAGTGCAATCCAACGGCCAAAATTCGATCTCGCGAGCTTGATCCAACGGTCCCAAAAATCGTGATTAAAAATTAGGAAAAATGACCAAAAGATAATGACTAAAACACATTATGAGGGAGGTCTACTAGTTTAAATTCGCACCCGGTCCAAGTTTCACTTTTCACTTATCCCGAGCAATATCGACGCTGGCAACAATAATATCGACACCGTTCAATTAAATTTGTTACGAAACTCCGAGAAATTCGACACTAAAATTCAGGCTCTAAATAATGGCCAAATTTGATCAAGTGCGATTCTAGTGAAATCTCTAATTTAAAAATAACTCAAGAGTGATTAGTTTCAAGCGAGATTTTATTATACGTGCACTGACAAAATACACATTTTATAAATCTAAAAAATGGGTGGAAATTGAGAATGTCACATTGATAAATTTTTATTTTTATGTTTTCGAATTTATTTTTATTTTTTCATTTTTTTTTGTTTTGTTTTCTATTTGTTATTCTTTCTTCTCATTTTTACCCAAAAAAAAAACAAAAACACATAGGGTCGCCGGTGCTGCCGGCCAATAGCTAAGGGCCGGCGACCTCATTGGCCTTTGGGCAAGGGCTACAAAGCCCTCACTACCCTTGCCTAAGCCCTTACTAGCCGCAACGAGGGCCACAACGCCCTCGTGGTGGCCCGTGATGGTTTGGGCAAGCGTTCATGACTCCCTTGCTGGCCATAGGAGGGGATTGCGATCCCTTGCTAGATCCGACGAGGGCCACGACACCCTCCTTGGCCACAAAGAGAGTAGGTTAGTGCCGTGATGCCCTCATCGGCCATAGGGAGGGCTTATGTGCCTTGGCCATATTTGACGAGGGCTTTGCGGCCCTCGTTCAATGGCTAGTAAGGTTGCCAGCCCTTGCTCAGTGACCGGTGGAGGTCGTCTATGGCCCTGTTAGCCCTATGTAAAAAGAGGAAAAGAAAAGAAAAAAAAAAGAAAAATTAATAAATAAATGTATAAAAATTTTGAAATTTTTTTTTAAAAATTACCCACGTCATTATCAGCCATGCTACGTAAGACGATCTGTACTGACTAGATCGCCAACTCATCGATATCCGTCCAAAATTAGGCAGAAGGACTAAATTGGCAATTTGTTAAAAGGTTTATGACTAGTTTGGCAAATAGTTAAAAGATTTAGGACTAAATTAGCACAATTAAGTCTTAGGACTAAATTGGTAAATTGTCAAAAGGTTTATGACTAAATTGGAAAACTTAAAAGGTTTATGATTAAATTGATCGTCGCACAATACGTTTAGGAATTTTGGATAATTTTCCCAGTACCCAACCAACAGCATGATAGTCACATCTTTAAGTCATATTAAAAAATTGTTGGTTTCCCTTATAATAAGTTATCTTATAGAAATCACTAAATATTAGAATTGCACACAAATTCATCAAGCTTGAAAGCTTATGTTTATATCCACGCACATGGTTGCTTATTACGCTGTCCAAGTACAAAAAACTTTTCCAAATCACTATCCCTTTGTAACTCAACAATAGGGTGGGTTGCTCATCTTCTTCATCATTTTCAAACAAATTTGCCTTTTCTTCAAAATTACTAGTACAATTAGGTTGCGTTTAGTCGTCCGAATTTCTAGTCAGAATAGGATAGGATATGAAATCCAAGGGATTTTCTAAGTTCTATTTACTGTTTTGTGAATCACAAGAATAAAGTCGGATATTTTCACATATTACTATGTCCATTATTTGCTATGAACGTTATATCAGTATAAATGAACCTAAAAATTACACAAACGGAGTTGACAAAAATTTCTCACGACACTCTTACCTATTTCATAATGTTGACATCTGATTTTTAGTTGACGCGTCCTAAAGGTAAAATCTTGAGATTAGGGCTTCTGATCACGACAGCAGGCTGGTATGGATTCCACATCCTTCGGGCTCCTTCTCGATAACGTCTGCTTGGAGCCATATCAGAAGGAAAGGGAATCCGGTTGTTTGGCACTCTTTTATCTGGGACCACCACATTGCTCCCACACATGCTTTTCTTTTATGGATTATATCTCTCAACCGGTTGCCCTCCCAGGTCTTCCTGCTACAAAATAGAAGGATTGATACAGCTGCTCTATGTGTCTTCTGTGGTTCTAGGCCAGACTCGGCCAACCACCTATTTTTTGATTGTCCTTCCACAGGTAGGCTGGCTTCCTTCTGGGCGACAAAGTGCAACCTCCCATGGCGCAATCGCCCTTGGCATGATTTCATTCAATGGGCAATGAAGATATGCGGTGGAGATTCATTCGCTCACCGCCTTTCCCGGTTTTCACTTGGCGCTCTAGTCCACATTATATGGTCAGAGAGAAACAATGCACTGTTCAGGAACAAGAGCATATACATCCCGGGTATGCGCAAGCATCTGCTCAAAGTTGTAAAGGACAAGGCCATCTCTTTTGGGAAAGTCTACGACTCGCCACGGAATCGTGCTCTCCAGAGGAAATGGGAGTTACCAACCTCAATCTTTGATGCGACACGGATACCTATCCCTTAGCTGGATGATCATTGGATCCATTGGAGCTTTCCCTGCTTTTCTCTACACCGGGGGTCCTTTGGTACCTTCTTTGCTTGGATGGTTGCTGCTGCTGGTTTTGGTATATGGGCCAGATTACATTTCCCCGGAGACACAGGCGGAACATCAGCCGGCTTGCTCGCTATCCCCCCCTGGCGCTCCTCTCGGCTGTGTTACTGGTACCCTGTTGGAGCCTCGTCTGCCTCGACAGATGCTGCTGTTGTCCTTCTGGCTGCATGGGCTTCCTCTTCGCTGTTATGCTGGTCCTCCCGAAGGTCCTGTGGAGCCCCTCCTGCTGTTGCTGCTGGATATCTCCGGCGTCTACGACTTTGGCCCCTGCTGGCTTGCCGCTGCTCCGAAGTCCTTGGCATACCACCATTTCCTTGGAGTGGTCTTTTCTTTGTGTTCAAGTGTTCTTGTTCTTGATTAGTCTAGCTTTTGCTGTTGTATAGTTCCGCTAAACCTTTCTTGACCTTATGTGGACACTTTTGTCCAAATAAGGTCAGGAGGTGGTTTGGGCTCTAGTTTGTATTTGGATTTGAAAAGTATATCTACATTTACCTTTACCAAAAAAAAAAAATCATGACAGAACTAAATCCTCAGCTAAAAAGAGTCATTTAGCATTTAAATTAGCAATAGCCATTCATTTTCTAGCTTTTTGCATTTCAATTTTAAAAAAGTCAAAGAGTTGGCTTTTTGAGTTGACTTTTGATCAAACTATGACCAAAAGTCAACTCAAAGTCAAAATTTGATTTTTTGCATAAAAAACCCCAAAATAGTGTCAATTTCATTTATGCACAATCAATTTTTAAAAATTTCAAAGTTTGACCCATTAATTGACATTTTAGTCCATAAGTACTAAAATGTTGACTTTTAGTCAACACTTTGTCAAAAAAATTCTAAAATTTCAAAACCCCTAAATCAACTCATTTTCAGTTCAATTTGACTTTAGCATTTGAAATTCCGCAACAATCAGTTTAGAATCAAATTTTTCCCCCTTTGCGGAATTTGGTTCAAATTGGCCAAAAATGAAATAACATCATTTCTAGTTATTTTTTAGGTTAGTTTTCTTTACAACATTTGATCTAAAGGTTGCATTACATTCAATTTTGGAACCAATTTTGTAATTCCAAGCCAAGCAGAAAAACCCCCAATTTAGGCCCTAATTAGTGATTTTGATCAATTTTTTATGATTTGCGTAATTAAGACATGAAGGAGCCTAATTTCTTATATGAAATCCAAATTCGAAATCAATTTTGGAAGATTCATATGAATTTTAGCCAATATGATCAATTTAGTGATCCAATAATTGAGAAATCTAAGAGTAATTGGTTCAATTAGTGCAATTCAACTTGACCCATTCTAGACTAACATCCAATTTGATGAATTAAGGCTCAATTTGGCTAATTAGATTTCAATTAAATTCATTAGTTTAGCTTAGCCATGCAATTTAACTCAAATCAACAATTGGGTTAAGCAAGTTAAATTGGATCAATTTGTGCATGAATTTCAAATTAGTTCAATCCAATTTAATCAAATTCAATATTAATTAGGTTAATCAATCATGATAGGGATTAAATTGCACAAAATTAGAACAAATTGGGCCGAGAATGGAATTGGTTCAACCCGGTCAAACTCGGGTAACTGTAAAAATTTCATAAAATTCCAAGCATGTTAGATTGGGACAATTAGCAACATCATCTAAGCATAGTTCTGGTGACAGATGAGTTTCCGAATGATCTTCATGTGTTCTTCGGTTTTATAAATTCATGTATTAAAATTCTAAAACAATGTTCCTCATCAAAGTTCACACTGAGATCAAGAGCTTTCCAATGACACCTTCCTACTGATTACAGTTGATGTCTCGTATGTAGAACTCCTTGTTTAAGCAATTGATAGTGTCTTGAATAATAATATTGTCAATATAGATGAACATGTAAATGGAGAAATTGGACCAATATAATATAAAGAGGGAAGTATGAGTTTTTCATCCAATAAATCCTAGTGATTCTAAAAAGATGCTCAACCAGTGGAACCAATCCCATGGTCCTTGTTTCAATCTGTATAAAAATTTTTGTAGCTTGCGTATATGGTTTGGCCTTTCCTTATCAATAAAGCCCTAGGGCTAGGCCATGTAGACTTCTTCAATCAAGTTACCATTTAAAAATGGGTTGCTAATATCTAACTACCAAAGTTTCCAGTTCTTTGTCATAGCCAACAAAATAACTGGACGGATGGTGGTTGCTTTAACAACGGGACTAAACGTTTCCGTATAGTTGATACCTTCCTACTGATTATAGCCCTTGGCCATTAGACAGGCTTTGTACCGGTCTATCGAACCATGTGCATGTGTCTTCACTCGATAAACCAATTTGGAGCCCACAACATTTGCTTTGGGATTTAGTGGAACCACAGCCCATGTTCAATTAGACAACAAAGCATTACATTTTTTAAGCATCACGTCCCTCTATTTGTCATCTTCATTAACTTCGGTGAAGCACCATGGCTTTTCTTTAGAGCTTAGTTCAGTCAGGTTCACATATGACAATGGATATTTAGTGTAATGGGTTCTTGATTTTTTATAAACCGATTATGAAGATATCATAACAGCTTGCTATGGGGAGGCGTCTGTAAGAGCCTCATTAGAACCTGCACCAGCATTAGACGGACTAGAAACCATCGTGTTAGACGTTGAAACAGTATCAGTATTTGATAATATCAGTGATGGTTCTTCAAATGTGTGTGTGAGTTTGAAACCTGATTTTTAGCTTATTTTTTTCATATTTTCAAAAATCTCAAAATTAGAACTAGAAATCTTGGCCAAGCCTAGAAACCTATTTCTAAACCAAAAAAATAATTTTTTTTATCATTTTATTGCATTTTTCTTAATTTCTTTTAGTCAAAATAAATGAGAAAATCAAGAAAAATAGAAAATGGAATCATAAAATTCCATAAAAATATTCATTAGTCTTATTTTAAATCCAATTTCATTAATAAATCATTAATTTTGAAAAATCTCAATCGGGTATATTTTTTCCCAAAATTGGGCAAAATTAAACTCGAATTGAATAAAAAATGCAATTAAATTTTTTCTAGTCATTTTCAACTCATAGTGTCTTCAAAACAAATGATTCTGAGACCTTAAATTACATAATGGTCACTCCAATTGCACAATTTGTCAAAGAAATCAGAAAATCCCAAAATTTAATTGAAAATTAAGAATTTTGAACCCAAATTGGGAATCATGCCTAGTATGAAATTGTCAAACCATGAGACCATCATTTCTAGGGCTAATAAGATGTGGGTAATTCAATTTTGGCATCAATTTTGCCTAATTAGGTCATTAGGACATCCAATTGAATAAAAACCTTTTAACTCGAATATAAAAATGTGAAAATCGTGGACACAATTATAACAAAAATTGGGGAAAATCATGTATTTGGGTTCGGAATATGATGGGGAATTCAATTTTGGGGTTTAATTTTGAGAATTAGGTCAAAATTGAGCTTGATTGACGAATTTAGACCAACCTAGATCTGCCGAATTAACCGGGTCAACTTGACCCAACCCGAGTCGGATTCCAATCTTCGCCCGACTCACCCGAGTCACATTAAACCCAGAAAAAACGTTTCAAGCCCTCCACTTCGCCAATCTAGTCCGGTCAAAATAGATACGTGTTTGACTTGAACCTCCGGCTATCGTCGGAGATCGGTTATAACTGATTAGAAGTCGGTTTTAACGATTTTGGGCGAGAATTTTGATCAACAAAAACAAAGGAAAAAATGAACATTGACAGGGAAGGTGCTCAATGAAATGCCAGAGAGAGAGAGAGAGAGGAGAGAGAAAGAAAGGGAAAACAAAGAAAATCTATAAAGAGAATAAAGAGTTGAGGTCCCCTAATCGAGTGTCCAGCGCCAGTGAGTGGATTGGTGCCGGCAAATCGATAGTTTAAGGATGACCTCCTCCTCTGTTGATCAGTGAAGAACTGGTCAGGAAGTTCTGAAAATCAAGCTTGACCGGATCTTTCAGAGCTCTTTCGGCAAGACCAAGACCACCATGGGTGAAGATCAAGTGTCAAGGAACAACTCTAGGGGCGCGGATCAGTTCGGCAATTTCTCCTGATCATCGAACGAAGAAGGTAAAATTGGTTCATAATCATTTTTTTCAAAATTTCGAGAAAATGACTTTGAACTGAAACTTTGCTGATCATGTCATGCCCGTACCCCACAAGGCAGCAACATCCCACATAAAGGTCGAATTTGTGGCGCGATGTTCCCAGGTTACATCACCGACCCAAAATCCAAAATCAGAGGATCGTATCACATGCGGAAACGACGTATATATAATATGTATATATATACACCCGTATAAATAACAACAAACCACGGATAGCAAAACACAAGAATTTCAGGATGATAAAACAAAAACTCATATACATTCATTACTGATAATAGTATATACATTATCCATATACGGGGAGTACAACTAATATCAAAACGGTTAACAGCCACTAAGGTCAAAAGGGATCAGTGGCTAAGGTTACTAAGCTGAACTGAGGTGGGCTTCAGTCAAAAGGGTGCAGCTCGCTCTAGCTAAAGTCCAAGTCAACCTAGGGGACCCAATCCGAATCAGAATCAGAGAACTCTGATGAGGAAGAACTATATGGCAGCTCCTCATCAGAATCTAACGATTCTAACCCGGACTCAGCCTCCTCCAGCTGGTCCTTAGCGTTCATCTCCTCGGGCTCAGAGTCCTCCTCCATCGGCTGCTCAACCTCGTCCTCATCCGACTCCATGTCCATCGGCTCGACCTCATCGACCTCATACTCCATAGGAACGCCATCAGAGCTCATACCCTCTTCGTCTGAAGTGGCGGGGTCTATTATATCCCCATTGGGACACTGCGGATCAACTTCCCCCTTCCCGTTAAACGGAATGTCAAATGTCCGAAGGGGTCCGGTCTCCTCCCCATTATACGTCTTATAACTCCACGCCACATACTCATGGATTGCAGACTCCAACTCCCCAATATCTACCCATACTAAAGTATAGTATCTAATGTATGCATTCCCCTCTCCTACTAGATGTACAGAAAAAGTCTTCTCAATAAAGTGGGGAATCCCAAAGTGCACGAGCGGCTCTGCCATCTTTACTGCCGGGGGTTTGAAAGGTAGGATTTTCCAAAAACCGTGAGATGAAACTCAGCAAGTACAAAACCCCTAATCCTAAATTAGGCTAATGTGCACCTCTAGACAGGTAAATCAAACACAACAAATGATGAACCAGCAAAACACTATAAATTTCCTGGGCCCACGGCCCAAATCCACTATCTCACAGCCCTGCAGGTTAGGTGTCCAAAAAAAATAATATTCACATGCAATTATTTCGACCCAAAGGTCCACAATTATAACGACCCGAAGGCTACGACCCGAAGGCCAACAGTTGAGTAAAATGACCTGTAGGCCCGACCTGAAGGCCAACATTTGAGTAAAATGACTCGTAGGCCCGACCCGAAGGCCAACAGTTGAGTAAAACATTAGGCACGTATGTCTTTGCATTCCAATTCAGCCATATCGCAACATAAAACGCGAATCACATGCCACGAGTCCCAAAATCAATTACCAATGTTAAGATTCTAAGCTCAATTATTCGCTAATTCAACGAATTTAACGCATTAACGGGGTACCCAATTAAATCCTTTCTAATCCTATTAATTCGGCACTTAATACACACATTTGTTCCAATGTAATTCAATGTGCCCAAGGCCTGCCATAACCAATTAACTTCAGCCAATCAATCCTCGAGCATGGCGTTACCAATTAGGATCTATACAAGTCCTAACTAGACCCTAAATTGCCTAATTTTAAGTCCTTAATCAATGAATCCATTTAATGCACAACTTAGGCAATTTTAGGCAAATTCAGTACTGTATGAACAGTACCAGGGCAGAGCAATATTTGGGTACTAAATCACCCTTAAACCACTTCATTAGGCCATAATCACATACCCTAATCATCTTATAAACTAATACACCTAATTAAGCCCTAATTAAGCCTAATTAACCCCTAAATTACCCCTAGAATGCACAATTAAGCTAATTAAGGGTTTAGGGGTTTATACTCGCCTAAACTTGACTCGGGTCGACAAGAACGGGCGGCCGACTACCGACATGCGGTAAGAATCGACGGCGGCGTTCCGAGGGCAAGCTAATGGTTCACGGCGGCGCCGGTGAGGCTCTCGGTCACCCAAGGCCGAAACAAGGGAGGCTGCTATGAGGGCGGGCTGAGGATGGCGGTTCAGAGCACGAAAGTGGTCGTTGGAGGCTGAGGCGATGGCTGGTGGCCGGTGGTGGTGCACGGTGGCCGGTGGCACGGCTTCCCAGCGTCCGACGGTCTCTTGCTTGGCGGTTCACGGCCTAAAAGGGCTGACCGTCTACCCCGACCAACCAAAGAGAGAAAGGGACGAGAGAGAGAATGTGAGACGGTGATGGTGATGGTCAGTGGTGCATGGTGGTGGCCGGGCGGGCGTACGGCGGCACTTCACCGGCGAGCGGCGTCCACGGTGGAAGAAGGGGAGAATGGCGTCCAAGGGAGGTGATCGGGAGAGAGAGCTGTCGAGAGGTTTGAGGAGGGAGAGAGAGAAATGGGCTGGTCAAGTATGGTCAAAGTTTGGCTAGTGGATTCCATGTGTCACCATCTAAGGCCCTTGGACACTTTTGCCCTTGATCCAATGGTCATGATTCATTCTCATCCAATAATTCAAGGGCCCAATGGTCAAATGTCCTCAATTATTGGCTGACCAGACCTGGGTTAGTCCAAATAACCTTGGTTAAGTCCCCAAAATTGGTCAAAATTCGGAATTAGTCAAAATGGCCTTAGGGGCATTTTCGTAATTTTTCGATCCGGGGTCGAAATTCCAATTTTTGTCCATACCGGTCCTATATATGCGTGGCCAGCATAATATGATGTTGGATCCATAAAAATCATCCTTTAAGCCCTCGAAAATCGGTCCGAAAGCTTGGAGGGGTAAAACCGTAAATTTTCGTCCCGAGGTCGAAATTCCAATTTTCGACCGTACGCACTCTAGACATGCGTGGCCACCCCAAAATGACATCGGTTTTGAAAAATAACCTCGTTTGACCTCGGAAACGGACATCGAGGTCCCTAGGGGCAAAATTATAATTTTTTCAATTTCTGTCGAATTTTCAGTTTTCAGCCGTACTAGTCCCAAACATGTATGGCCACTCTAAAATGATGTCAGTCTTGCAAAATAGTCGCAAATACCCTTGAAATTTTGACGTCGAAGTTCGGGTCCAATTTCGCGCTCAATTTACTCGTTTTGAGGTTTTAGGGCCTCTCACTAACGGGCGGCTGTTTAGGTGTTACGCGTATCGACCTAGGATTGTCCGAGTCGTGATGGCCTTGAATTTCAGGAGAACGTGAGGAATGACCACTAGTATCGGAGGTTGCGATCGTTCGGACTAAATTCGGGATTCGTTTGTCAGGCGTACTTTCGGTCGTGCGGAATCACCCGCGATCCGATCGTACGTTACTGACTATATCAAATCTGTTATTTTCCTAAGATCGGCTCATATTGGCCCAAAATATTCCCTCGACGCTTCTCGAAATCGATACTCAACTCGCGATCGGGTCCCCGATCCATGTACCATTCCCTATTTAGCCTTTTCCCACGGGTTAGTATCTCATGATTGATCAAGTCCGGGCAAAACTTACTAAAATCAAACGAGAATTAATATACATTTTATTGGTCCCGATAACGGGTCAAAATTCGGGATGTTACAGATCATGTGATATCCCTATGAATTTGAGTTTGTTAATGTTTGTAAAGAGTTCTTGATCATGTTTTGTGTTACATGATTGCATTTTGGGCGCTAAACGAGCATGAATCGTGTTGGCCATTGTCAATATCATCTCCCCGGAGCTCGAGGACCCCTGCTGGAGCCTTATTTTGGTCTTAAAACATCCAAGTTAGTGATTTCAGGCTCTTGTTTGATGTTTTATTGATCGTTAGAACTGAATTAGACGGCTAAGGCGAATAGGATAGTGATTTAAAATCTGGAAATGTTATTTTAGGTTATTGTTAAGTTAGGTTTTTCTAATCAGTTTTTCGCCGCCCGGCGAAGGTTCGACGACACTTCGGTTGGGCTAAATTGGAAATGGGTAATGTGGACTTTGTAATGGGCAAAAGTACACCACAAGTGCCATAACTTGTGTACAGAGATCACTTTAGTGTCATAACTTTTTTTTGGATCACTTTAGTGCCAACTTTTTTGAAAAACGATCACTTTAGTGCCAATGCTGATATGGCCGACGGAAATCTGACGTGGCTCTTTTTTTTTAATTTTCAATGCTGACATGGCTCGCCGAAAATCTGACGTGGCTCGCCGGAAATCTGACGTGGCTCTTTTTTTGGCCGGAATTTTGGCCGAAGTCACTAAAGTGATCTTTTTTCTCCGATTTTGGCACCAAAGTAATCCGAAAAAAAGTTATGGCACCAAAGTGATCTCCGTACACAAGTTATGGCATTAATAGTGTCTTTTTGCCCTTTGTAATGGATCAATCGGATTGGTGAGATAGTCGTCGGAAGGTCATCGGCAACAAGCCCAAACCAATGACCTCAAAAACATTAAATACAAAACAGTGCCCACCAACCGTTCGAGGAAATGCCTAAATGAAAAAAGATCAAAACGGCGCCGTTTTTTGGCTTTGGTTTCGTTGGAGAAGACGACCGGCGACCGGCGCTAGCGACACTCGGTTCAGCTACCGGGCCAGTCCGGTTCGTTTCCTAGCAGGAAATTTTAAAAATATAATAAATAATAAAAAATCTAAAAATTTCATAAAAACATAAAAAAATATTTAAAAATGAAAAAATTGTGAAAAAATAGAAAAAATAAAAAAAACTTTTGAAATTTGAAAAATTTCATAAAAATAGAAAATTCACAGGAAAAAATAAAAAAATTAGAAAATTCATAAAAATTAAAAAATTTTCAGAAAATACAAATAAAAAATGTGAAAAATTTAGAAAATCAATAAAAAATTGAAAAATTGCAAAAATTCATAAAATTTTTCAGAAAATCATAAAAATCAATTCTCGGTTAATGAAATTTTCGAAAAAAAAATTCAAAAATTTTTAAAATTCACAGAATGGTCCAAAAACACTATGGTCAACCATAAAAAGTGAGATTTGAATTTTTTAAAGTGCCCAAGTGGCATATTTAGAAAATCCCAAATTGAGGGGTTATAACCTCTTAAAAATCCTAAAACCCTAAAAAAATGTAAATCGTGAAATGAATAAGCTTCTAGAGCTTCATTAGGGTTTGGATCTTTTGATTGATTTTCATTTTTAGAGACCATTTAGGATTGATTGATCCGATTGACATTGATTGTACATTTAATACCTGATTGTTTCTTCCTGCGATTAGAATAGTAGAATTAGTGGATAAGCCTCGGAAATTTGCATGACACGTTAGACATCGTATCGTTTTTAGGTACCGAAAGGGCGTTAGGGATCTCGATTTGGGATCAATAACGTAATTAAGTCTCCGTACTCAGAATCTCTAGTTCATAGAATCATGCTATTTCTCCCATATCCCGATTAGGTTTCTAGTCTACCTACCAATAATGACTAGTGGCGACTCTAAAATCACAAACTTAGATTAAATAGGAAATTACCATCCACTGTCACGTGAGGTATGGTCTGGGAGAGACCCTTACATGGAAATACCTCCTTAGCGCGCAAATCCCGAAAGCCCAAAAAAAAAATGCGGCGCGACAGGTTTGGGGACTCCACTGGAGAGTTACCTTTTCTAAGTTGACTTAGGCCTAGATAGAATGATATGCTTGTGTTTTGTGCTTGCAAGGATCCCAGGTACGTCCCGCTAATGATAGTGTTAAATGGTTTTGCAAGCGGATGATATAAGGGGTGTAGTCTTTGCTAACCATTATTTTGCAGGATAGTGTTGGGATTGAATGTGGTTTGAATGAATTTTAGAAGTGCTGTTTGGTTATTAATTACTATGCATGTCTTTAAATTGCTTTAACACTACACCATTAGCACACACCACCTGTGGCCCAACCCCGACTACATTTAGGATTACCCTTAGGAGTATATGTTTAGGTGAAACTATGAGTCGATTAATCATGGGATCATTTGAATACAATATCGATCACCGATGTGGAATAATATTTCATTACTTTGGGCCAATTACCTTGAGCCTTTAGCATATCCTACCCTTTTAGGCGTCAAAATTTCATTAGTTACATTCGCTTATCTTTGTGGTTGGTATACCTAAAACCAAACAAAAATATCATGGTAAATAAGTATCATTCCATTCCATTCTTTTATAATTATGCATGTTAGTTGGCAGATTTTCAAAAAATGCCTAAATGACATTCAATACTTGATCTAAATATCCTTTCATTTTAGAATGCATAATTTGGGCGCCATACTCCATTTGACCATTCTTTCATTTTTAGATGAAATGTATAGGTCCTTGGCGGATTTTCCATGTAATTCAAGTGCTTATTTGTTCATTTCAACATTTTCGAAGTTGTAAACCATAGTTTAGGACTTTATGATCTAAATGGAGCATGACAGAATGGGCATTTACAACACACATTGAATTTCTCCATAATCTCAACTATATGCTCTTTTAAGGTTTAAACGGACTTAAAACGACATTTGTAGTACTTTCAAGGTATGCAAGTGTACTTTACCTTTGTTTTACCTTAAAAAGACATATGATTGAAATAGAGGCATTAAAATTGATTCGTAATTCATGGTGATTAATAAGAAATCTTTTTGCATGATTAGGCTCAATGGAAAAACTAAACATCCAAGTAATTTCCATTCCTTGGAAGGAACTCGTTGCTTGGTGGAAAGGCATGTCAAAGGACAACCAAACTTATATCCAAGAAAGGTTTAGATACCTTCTTGAACTTATGCATGTGGAACATCAAGTCAGCTTAGTCTAAGATTTGGCGTATTATTGGGAAGTTTCCACCGCCACATTCCAACTTGAAGAACACGAATTGGTACCAACATTAGAAGAATATCAAGCCACCATTGGAATTAATTCTAAACCTAGGGTTGTAGAGCCACCCGTTGGACTTAATCTTGTAAGCCTCTTAGCCGAATTTCTTAACCTCAAAACTTCCAAAATCGAAAAGTTAGTCAAATCAAATACGGGTAGATTTCCATTATCTTTCCTAGTAGACAACTTTTCAAAACTTCCTAGGAAAATGCGAAACACTGCAACTCGGGTATTCATTCTAGCTTTCTTTGGCTTTATTCTATTCCCCTAGTCTAAAACAGGATTAGACCCTTTAGTCGGCGTAATCGCAAGATGTCGCGACCTGCCCCTCGAGGGCCGAGCTCGGATGAGGCGGGTTTAGAGATAAGTGTTCATGAGATGGTTCATATGGCACTTTTAAAATGATTTTACTGAAGTGTAAATATTTTGTTTAGCCATATAACTCATTGATCATGAACGTGGATTTTCCCTAAATCCATATCTCGCGTGACAGCGGATTGATTTTATTTTTTAAGGAGTCGCCACTAGCCTAGGTCGGGGGTCGGCTAGAATACCCAACCGAAACGCGGGAATTTCGTTTCGGTTTCTACGAAAACCAGAGATCAAAGATTCGGGGACTAGCTTACGTTAATATTTCTATTAACGCCCTTTCGGTACCGCTAAACTTAACATGGTTGTTATCTAAGTTGTCATGCATTTTTTTTACCATTTTCATGCCAAAGTCTTAGTCCACTAGGTGATCATGCATCTTGTTTTTGTATTTTCATTTGAGACTCTAAACTAATCCTATCTTAGTCTAGAAAAAGAAAGAAACAATCAATTGTATTGAAAGACATTTCTTAAAGTAAACACTCGAAGTATTGAAAAGACGAGCTAATTCTAAGTGCGAGAAAGTAAAAAGTAAGAACCCGCAACTCGTCGGGTGTTTATTACAACACGAATTGAAATCCCGAGACATGGTCGGGGATGAATGAATTAAGTACAAATTGAAACCGGATTGGACATCGGTTTAGAACCATCATCAAATGAGTACAAATTGAGACCGGATTGGACATCGGTCAACCACCTTGGCTTTTTCAACTTCGGATTTTTCTTCCTTGGACCGCCTCTCGGGTGTCGATGTTTACATCCATAATATTCATTCATAACAAATGACATATGAAAGAACAATGGTGCAAACAAATCATTGAATTAAACACGGGCCTCGGGATCGGCCTTTGTTTTTCATGCGTTTCGATTTATCACCCATCTAATCACCTAACATTGTTTGATTAATGGTTAATGATAATGAGCTACCATTTGTATTCACAAAACGGTAACTCATATCAATTAACCCCTAAAGTCGGGTTCTAATGATCAAGAATGGGCTACCCGCCGAACATGCACCGGGCCTAACATTCATCTAACAAACACATGCATAAACATAAAATGAACATGCATTCAAGCCCATGGGCCTTGTTTCGAAGCCAATCAAACAATGAGAAGTGGGCTTTATAAAAAAGACCACTTATTCAATTAAATGCCTAATTCGGATTGAATCTGTTCAGGTATGATTAACTATCCTAATGACGTCCAAATGAAATGGTTCATGTGTCATTAGAAAGCTTATAACATGAGGAACAAAAGTCATGAAGACCATTTTTTCTAAATCCTAGCCAATTTTCCCGAAAATATCAAATTAAATTTCAGTGACAGGCTGGACTCGGTTCAGTTACGAATTTCAAATTAAAGGCGGGAAAAATAACAAACCTTATCAAAAACGCGTGAAAATTTTGTGCGGTTAAGATTCCCCGTGTGCAACAACTTTCATGTTTTGATTTTTTGCTAAAAAGCCCTCCAAATTTTTATAAAATTCGATTTTCGCGAGGGACTCAATTGCAAATGAAAATTTAACCCGAAAAGACTTTTCAAGCAAATCAACCCTCCAAAAATTGCAATTAGGTCCTCAAAATGTTCAGTTGACATAATGAGACCCCAATGATCAACTTTGAAGTTTTTATTTTTTGCAAAAAAGGACTCTAACTTCAACAAATTCGGAGAAACATCTTTTGAACTTCAAAGGAATGAAAATCAGATCTGAACACAGATTCTGATCAAATTGTGAGAATTCCTTTTGAAAATTCAAATGATCTCCGATTTTGATGAAATTAGCATCAATTGAAAGATCTTGATCTCAGGAAGAACTTTCGTGAAGAAAAGTTTTTCATATCTCGAACACACAAATTTATGAACATCGAAGAACACACAAAGGTCGACTGAAACTAGCATGAAATCAGATTTACATGTATATGACGTTGCAAATCGTACTAGGCTAACATGCTCAAAATTTTATGAAAATTTTATGGTGAATAGATCAGGATGTATTCTACGATTCTCATGAAGGAAGTTTTTCCAGAAAATGATCATAAAAAATCATAAAATTCATCCAACAGCACAAGGTCGGTCAGGGAATCATCAGAACAGACTTGCAAAACATATTCCAGATTCTGATCCTAACTTCTAGAAGTGTTTTGACATAGCAAATGAAGTCCGATCAAGGCGTATGATATATCAAATCGAAGCTTAAGACGAGTTCTACGATTCTCTAGTTCATCACTTCGCCAGATTTCGACGTTAACAGGCTCAAATCAGCATTTCAAGCAAGCAGGTTTTTCTGGTCACGAAATTACAGAACTGTGTTTAAGCGTTCTTACCTTGTCTCACGATGATTCAACGCTCAAGCGAGCGATCCGGCCTCCGTATTCTGATCTGGAATAGCACGGAGAGGCCTCGGAAAGCTCAGCCAACCTACGACAAGGGATTACACGAAATAATGTGAGAATCGACTCGTTTTCACACAAATAAACGAATCGGCAAAAACGAAGGCAAGGATGTGATCCGGTGGCTGTTCGGTGCGAGGCCGGCCACCACAGCGACGTGAAGACGCCGAGGGATGTAGTCGGAAGCTTCGGATCGCCGGAGGAGGTCGCCGGAGGGCCGGTTCAGCCGGTTGAACCGGCTGAACACATCACCGGCGGTATTGCCGGTGATGTTGCCGAGAGAGAAATGGCGCCGGAAAAGGGAGCTCCGGCCACCAGCGAAGGCGGCTGGTCTTGCGACCAGCCTTGGACCACCGTGGGGGGCGTCGGTGGGGCGGCGGCTCACCGGAAAGCGGCCGGCAAGGAGCCGAAAGGCCGGCGGCCGTGAAGGAGCTCGAGAGAGAAAGAGAGGTGATCGTGAGAGGGAGAGAGAGAGAGAGAGAGAGAGAGAGAGAGAGAGAGAGAGAGAGAGAGAGAGAGAGAGAGAGAGAGAGAGAGAGAAAATAGATCTGAAAAATGAACCCCCCCTTTGATTTTTGGAGGGAAAACACTATATACCCCCTTCAACTTTGAATTCTAGCCCTTAGATTGATCAAATGGTCCAAAATGCATCCTTAATGATTAAGAATATTCCTTAGAGGCTAAGGATTGATGACATGGCATTATGGATGGACATGATCAATTCTAAATGAATGGCCATGATTGATTTGCTAATCCCCTAATTAATTTGCTTAATCCTTAAAGAAGGGCATTTTTGTCATTCTCAATTAAGGGCATTTTTGTCATTTTTGCACTCAAGAGGATGTGACTGACCTTGGTTGGTCCGACCGGATTATCGATTATCAAAATTTTCGACCGGAAAATGACTAGTCCGATCGGATTAGTTCAATTTGAATTAAATCGATTTGAGTCAATTAGCTCTGAATTTGGGTAATCGCATGACCGAGCTAGACTAACAAGTTTAATTGAGGTCTAATTAACCAAATTGAGTCCCAATTCATCAAATTGAATATTAGTCTAAAGTGGGTCAAGTTGAATTGCACTAATTAGACCAATTACTCTTAGACTTCCTAATCATTGGATCACTAAATTGATCAAATTGACCCAAATTCATGTGATTCTTCCAAAATTGATTTTGAATTTGGGTTTCATATAAGAAATTAGGCTCATTCGTGTCTCAATTGCACACATCATGAAGAATCGATCAAAATCACTGATTAGGGCTAAAATTGGGGGTTTTTGTGTTTGGCTTGGAATCACAAAATTGGTTCAAAAATTGGATATAAGATGACCTCTAGATCAAATGTCGTGAAGAAAACTAACCTAAAAAATGACTAGAAATGAAGTAATTTCATTTTTGGCCGATTTGAATCAAATTCCGTAATTTGGGAAAAAGTTGATTCAAAATCGATTTTTGTAAAATTTCTAATGCCAAAGGTAAATTGAAAGTAAAATAAGATGATTTGTTGATTTTTGAATTTTTCAATTTTTTTGGTCAAAGGTTTGACCAAAAGTCAAACCCTAGTTGACTTTTCACTAGGAGCTTGATTTTATGATCAAATCTTTGAATTTTTCTAAAATTTCCACTTCTAAAGTGAAATTGGACTTGAAAGGAATCTTTTTATGCAAAAAGCCCTAATTTGACCTGGGGTTGACTTTTGGTCAAAGGGTTGACCAAAAAGTCAACGCCAAAGTCAACCATTTGACTTTTCGGGTTTTTGCATGAAATGAATAGAAAATCGCTTATAAAAGCTAAACCAACAGACATAATTAAAAAACGACACTTTTTGCTCAAGAAACGGGCTCCGTCGCGATCGGAAACCATAATCTCGAATTTTATTTTTAATGACATATCGGCTAAAAATTAGGTGTCAACAGCTGCCCCTCTTTGAGTGGGAGTTCGAAGAGGTTTCGCTCAAAGACCGATTGGCACCTGCAAATTTTTAGTCGATTCCATTTGGGAAAAAGAAAATAAAGACAAAGACATTTGATCAGAGTCTTACCTGAAGCACTTACCGTTGGATTGTCAGACCATTCATGTGTTCTTCTCTCTCTCATGAGATGGAATGAAGGAAGAAAAGACAAAGAAATGATTTTGTGAGAAACCTATGGTTTAAGGAAAACCAAGAACCAAAGGACAAGGTTTAAGGATAACCTAGAACCTAAGGACAAGGTTTAAGGATGACCAGGAACCTAAGGACAAGGTTTAAGGATGACCAGGAACCTAAGGACAAGGTTTAAGGATGACCTAGAACCTAAGACAAGGTTTAAGGATGACCTAGAACCTAAGAAAAGGTTTAAGGATGACCTAGAACCTAAGGTAAGGTTTAAGGATAACCAGGAACCTAAGACAAGGTTTAAGGATGACCTAGAACCTAAGGTAAGGGGTTATGGTTTAGGCTGACCAAAAACCGAAAATGAGGGTTATGGTTTAGGATGACCAAAAACCGAAAATGGGGAATATGGTTTAGGCTGACCAAAAACCAAAAATGAAAGTTATGGTTTAGGCTAACCAAAAACCGATCCACTAGGGAAAGATATTTTGAAAAAAAATCCGAGATTGTTTAACAACAAACGGAATTTTTCAACTCTTGGTGAAAGGCAAAGATTATCAAAATCCTTAAGAGGAAATTTTAACAAAATAATCTTTGAATAACCACTTAAAGAGGTTAGGTAAAAATGCCAAATTGAAAATAACCTAATCAAAAAGGTCTTTCACACTAGCTCTCATAAAGGCTTTGATTCCCATTCATCGATGTGGGAAAGCTATTCAATTCTCACTGGTGATGTCTCACGAACCTATGTCGAAGGTTTTCGGAAACATTCACATTGAATACAAATTGGTCGATCAGAAAGGTCTTTCAAAAGGACCGTAATGTAGGCTTGGTCATGGGCTTACACAAAGGGTATTTGCTTTGAGGCCAAGATAAGAAATATACGATCAATATCTTCAACGGGTTTACAAGTCAAGAACCTTGAAGATAAGATAAGATAGGATTACTTCCACTCCTTCTAGCGGTAGTTCCTTTATGAAATCTTCACATTAACTCAAACCATCCCAATCGGAAGAGACTTCGGAGAGGGTTGTAATGTTGGTTCGGGTTAGGCTCAAAAGGCTTGAAATTTGATAGAATGGGTTTGAAAGAAGAATGATGATTATCTTGGCATCATTACCAAATCATTCAAGTCTGACATCATTTGATTCTTGAAAACCAAACTGTCTCGAGAGTCCATTTTTCTTGCAATATAAGAGCTTTGCTCTTTCTAAGCATCTTTTGCAAATGGAAATTTTGCTTTAAGCATAAGCATATTGTTTTTTCTTGCTTTTGCTTTTGCTTTTGACATATTTTTTATGGGCATCAGCCTTGCTTTTACCAGGCACACTGCTTTTTCATGCCCCCTAATATTTATCTTTTGAGCTCTTTAGACTCTCGAGACACTTTATACATATTCACCAATTTCTTAATCTCCTTGGTAAATCATATGCATTGCCCCAATGTGGGGAGATAATCAACATTTTGGGCTTTGAAATGAAGATGCTTAAGGCTCAATTTGGCTAAACAAAGGATAATTGTGTTTGGGGTAGAGGAAAAGAATGCTCTTCTTCACTTTGGGATGCTTCGAGCTTCCATAAAGATCCATCTGAAACTATCACAAGAAGGTTGATGCAAGTGAAAGCAATAAAATCTTTCTTAATCTTTTTGCTCCAAAAATGATCAACCATAACTTCTTATTTTGCCCCAATGTGGGGTGGTTCTTGACAGGGGTATTTTGAGAATTCTCCTTATTTGGCTCAAAGTGGCTAGCAAAGGATAACATGAGTGTTTAGGATAGAGAAATGAAATGCCTTTTATCATCTCAATCCATGTATTCAATGTGAACGAACCCTACGTCCTATGACATGGTTCTTCGCTCAATTCTCTCAAAATGAGTATAGGGACATGTTTGATCAAAGGCTTGCCTTTTATCATCCTAGGCATTTCCATTTGGCATTTTTGAGAAATCCTCTTTTTGTTTTTCCAAAGGATCATCTGGTTAAATCTCCCGTCTGTGAGGAATTTTGATAAATCAAGACATTTGATTGATTTTTTTTAAATTCCTCTGGGGATTTTTATTTCAAACTTGAAAAACCTTTTGGACAGAAAAAGGTTTTCACACATAGGATCTACTTCCTAAATTCTAGGGAGAAGATTGATTTGATGTAGCAACTTCCTTGGGCTTGACTCCTTGAGGTTTGGAATAGCTTCCCTGGGGAACAGTTGAGTACCTACAAAATGAACAATCATGCAAAAATGCTATGTATGCATGAAATGCATGATGCAAATGTTCTTAAGGAGACTTGGATTCAGTCCAAAGCAACTCGAAACATTTTATTCAAGGAAAATATTTCTTGACAGCATCTGCGTTCACAGGTTTTGGCAACTCTCGGCCATCCATTTCTACAAGAATTAATGCTCCACCAGGCAACACTTTCTTGATGACATACGGCCCTTCATAATTGGGAGTAAACTTTCCACGATCTGGAATAATGGGTAAGACCTTCCTCAAAACCAGATCATTGATCTCAAAATGTCTGGGTCGAACCTTACGGTTGAATGACTTGGCCACTCGCTTTTGGTAGCTTTGTCCATGGCATAGGGCTTTTACCCTTTTTTCATCAATCATATTAAGCTGTTCAAATCTCTGTTGAATCCATTCTGCTTCGGAAAGCTTTATTTGCGAAAGTACCCTTAATGAAGGAATTTCCACTTCCACAGGTAAAACTGCCTCCATCCCATATACCAATGAGAATGGTGTTGCGCCAGTCGAGGTGCGAATGGAAGTTCGATAAGCCATTAACGCATACGGCAACCGATCATGCCAGTCTCGGTAATTTTCTGCCGTCTTGGACAGAATCTTCTTTATATTCTTGTTTGCCGCCTCCACAGCTCCATTCATTTGTGGGCGGTAAGGAGAAGAATTCAAGTGGCGAATGTGAAACTTACTGAGTAGCTCATCCACTACTTTGTTATTCAAGTTTGACCCATTATCTGTGATAATTGCTTCGGGAACCCCGTATCGAGCAATGATGTCTCGACGAATAAATTTTGCCACACTTCTCGCGGTGACATGAGCATAAGAATTGGCTTCGATCCATTTGGTGAAGTAATCAATAGCCACTAGAATGAAGCGGTGTCCATTTGACGCCTTAGGATTAATTGGTCCGATAATGTCAATCCCCCACATTGAGAAAGGCCATGCTTCGGACATTTGATGTAATTCATTTGGGGGAGCATTGATTTTGTTCCCATAAATTTGACATTGATAACAACATCTGACATGTTGAATGCAATCGGCTTCCATGGTTAACCAATAATAACCTAGCCTCATGATCTTCCTTGCTAGAAGATGGCCATTCATATGAGGACCACATTCTCCTTCATGTATCTCCTTCAATAGTTTGATCAGTCGATCAGCATCTGCTTGAGAGAGACTTGTCCCAATTTTTGTTTCTTTGGGATTTTCTGAATCGCCCAAATTTATAACAACAGTTTGCTCTTCTGTAGGAGGTGCGGATTCTTCATGTCGGATCCATTCTCTTTTAATAACCTGGGAATCTTCTTCATTCTCGGGATCAGAATAATCAGATTCGTATGAGTTTTTCGGACATGAATCCAAGTCATGCATATGACTATTATGATTATGCAAAGTGTCATGCCTGAGATGCAACAAACAAAATGGTCAGTATATGAAAATAAGAAATGCAATGCATGAAGATGTGATGAAAATAAATTTTCGAATTCTGAATTTTCGAAAATTTCAAGGGGAACTTGTCCTCATATCATTGGACATCCTTGTTCCAAAAAACATATTTTGAAAACTATAGATCGTGCAAAAGTCCAGGCCTCAAAGCATCATCATAGGGCTAGTTTGGTATACTTTTGCACGTCTATTAACAAAACATGCATATGTTTTTATTGAATTGAAAATGAATGCTATATAGTGTTTTGGATCCGAAGCTCGTGATCCGAATTATTACAACACTTGAAATGAACGAAACAAATGAACAAATGGAATTCCCTCGCAGGGGAGAATTAAATGGATTACAATTGAAAACAACTGAAAACAAAGTAGAACATGGAAACATCCCTTACACAGCGGGATTGGTAGGTGGATCATCCTCGAAGCTCTCGGAAATGGCACCCACAAAACTCTCTTCAAATAAGTCGACGATATCATAAATGTCTGCTTCTTCATCTTGAAGGAACTTTGACGGTCCAGGGAAGAAATCTTTCAACGGAGGAGGGAGTAAACGTCGGTAACTCTTTTCTTTGATGCTTGGGCCTTTCTGATTATCTTGATCTTGTTGATCGCCTTGGTAACCTAAGCCTTCTCGCTTCTTTCTCTTAGTCACCTCAATGGGTGTGAGAATACCTTGGGACAGCTTTCCCAATCCTTTGCCAATGATGAATCCATACTCGATCAACACTTTGCTAGACATAAGGGCCGCCTTTGAATAGTGAGGCTTCCTCATAACAGTGCCTGCGGGCACATGAGATACTGACACTAACTCAAACGAGTAGTAGCTTGATTCTCCTTTTACTTCTGGCTCCACGTAAGGAATTGCAGTATTGTTGAAAGTTTCGGTATCTTTCTCACAATGAACCGTTATAATCTTGCCACAGACGACAAAACGGATCATCTGATGTAGACTTGAGGGTATAACACCCGCCGCATGAATCCAAGGTCGTCCCAACAACAAACTGAAGTTGCTCGGGATATCGAGCACTTGAAACTTCTGAGCGAACATAACTGGACCAATCATCAGTTGTAAGTCAATTTCTCCAAGAGCTTCTTTTTTCATGCCATCAAAGGCCCTGACTGGAGTCTTAGAAGGACGAACATTATCCATACCCACACCTAGATGGCGCAAAGTTGATAACGGACAGATGTTGAGAGCTGAACCATTATCAATAAGAACTCTTGATATCCTTGTATCAAAGTGTTGAACAGAGATGTATAATGCTTTAGAGTGTGCTCGCCCTTCCGGCGGCAAATCCTTTTCGGAAAAAGAAATTTGATCCTTAAGAAGGATAGCACCTACAAACTCTTCCAACTGTACCTCTCCAATTGTTTCGGGTACATGTACTTCATTAAGAACCTTTAACAGAGCATTTCTATGTTTCTCAGAAGACTTGAATAGTTCAAGTAACGAGATTTGAGCCGGCATTTTTCTTAGCTGCTCGATCACCTCTGATTCACTCGTTTTGAGAGTTTTGAGAAGCTGTTCCGCCTCTTCTTCGGTTACAGCCTTTTTCTCGACACCTTCACGAGATGGAAAACATCGGCCTGACCGAGTAACAGCGTCTATCTCGTTAGACTCATAATTCCATGGAACTGCCTTGGAATCATAAACAGGAGGAATTCTTGCTTTCAAATTCTCATTCTTCTTCGGTGGCAACTCGATCACAACAGGCCCAATATCTTCATTAGAGATCTCTATATTTCCGAAGCCATCGGCCATTAGATCTATAACCACAGGTTCCACAACATGCGCTTGGATTTCACAAGTTGCATTCAATTCAATTACAACAGGATCAATCATGGCTATCATGCCATCATCTTCAAATTCGGACCCCCATCCACTCGGGACGATAGTCTTAGGGTCGATAGAAGCGCTTGGAGGAGGAGAGTATTTTACCATGAAATCGTATTTTCCACTTGGCTGCCCGAGAGTGTCAACAATTTCGCCCTTTTCAATCGCTTTCCTAACGAACTCCCGATCCCAGTGGGAGGTATGGTATTCAAATTCCGAATCAGCATCGGAAAGAGCTTCTTCATTATCTCCGTCATCACTCCATCCAGTCGGAACAATGTCTTTCAAATCAACGAAGAAACTTGGCGGAGGCAAACATTTGACAAAAGTGTCATACTTCCTACTTGGTTGCCTTAGAGTATCAACCACTTCATCATGCTCACGAGCGGTCATTACAAATTCGCGGTTCCAATGAGTCTTACTAACGCTAAGATCAGAATCCATGTTAGAAACATACTTCTTGTCTTCATTGGCGGATATGCCTTCATCATCCATGCCTCCCCACCCATCGGGAACGATATCCTTTAGGTCAACGAAGAAACTTGGAGATGGCGTGTATTTGACTATAAAGTCATATTTACCACTCGGCTGTCCGAGGGTATCAACAATTTCACCTTTCTCGATAGCCTTCTTCATAAATTCACGATCTCGACAGGCATTATTACTCTCACATTCCGAATCACTATCGGAATAAGTGTCAATCCACGGTTCATCAACATCTGGCTCGTACCCATCATCTTTTGGCTTAGAGCATGAGGCTTCACCCGCGAACTTACATGAGAATTTTTCTGACGACAAATTAATTACAGCAGTCTCGATGGACCCTTCGGGCTTCCTTTCTTGAAGAGGCTGAATTATGCCTAAAGCAAACATCTTGGCTAAACAATACATTTTCTCCTCCCGGGATACATTCCCTTCTTTCGGTTGATCTCTAGCTATAGTCAATAGCTCTTCCAACTTCGTCACATCGAACAAGAAAGGTTTCTCATTCTCGTCTCCAAATATCACGTTAACGGCTTCGGTATGATTAGGGAGCGGATTTTGCTGAACATTTGGCGTGGCATCTTTAAACGACAAGATCTTCTTATCTAACAGGTTCTGAATCTTGACCTTGAGAGTGTAACAATTGTTCACATCATGGCCCTTCTCGCCCATGTGATATACACAAGATTTTGCCAAATCAAACCCAGCAAACTTTGGTGGGTTGTCTCTCGGGATTTCTTTTGCTACGAGTCTTTGTTCAATCAACATCGGCAGCAACTGAGACATAGGTCTTGGTAACGGTGTGAATTGCCTTTGCGGAGCTTTTCCTTTTCGGTCAAAATTCCGGGAAGAACCCCCTGTTTCCACAACAGACCTTTGAATTGGTGTGTTTGATGGCTTTTGAGCATTAGGATTTTGAATATAGGCAACCTCCACAGTTGGCTCTTTATCCTTCTTTAAGGTAAATCTGCGAGTTGTCGTCTCGGACAATCGACCATCTCGCATGATTCCTTCGATACGTTCTCCCAATTCTACCATTGCGGGAAAATTGATGCAAGTGTTATTGAACATCTTATCGAAGTATTCTCGAGGTAAAGCTCGAAGAAACAACTGCATGATTTCTTTCTCGGACAACGGAGGTTTGACTTGAGATGCCATAGTTCTCCACCTTTGGGCATATGCTCTAAAAGTTTCATTCCTCCTTTTGTCAACCCGGACCAGCTCTTCACGGGTTGGAGCAATTTCGGTGTTAAACTTGTATTGCTGAAGGAACTCATCTGCAAGATCTTCCCAAGTGCAAATTTTCTCCAAATCCAATTCAATGAACCACGTCAAGGCGGAATCAGCCAAGCTATCTTGAAAATTGTTGATCAACAGAGGGGTGTTATCGGAATAACGAGCCATCTTGCTCAAATAATACTTCAAATGGGTTTTAGGGCACCCAGTTCCATCGTACTTCCTTGAAAACTCGGGCTCCTTGTAAAAATCAGGGACTTTCACCTTTGTAAAAGGCGACAATTTATCAAAGCCTTGAAGTTGGTAACCTTGCAACATGCACAGGCGTTCCTCCAATTTTGCAAGACGTCTCGCGCTCTCTTCATCCATATGAGCGACAGGCGACTCCTTAAGTGGAGCTTCCAAATCGATGACGGTAGGAATGGCATTAACGGGGACTTCTTCAACAGGTCCTTTGTCAACTGGATCTATCACCGGCGCACTAGTGGGCGCATTAGGAGTAGAAGCCGCAGCAGCAGGAGCCACAAGCGTGAAGTTCTTTACTTGATTTGCAAGATCGGTTAAGAGCGCCATCATTTGCGCCATTTGATTCTCGATGGTAATAACGCGGGTACGAGTGTCTTCGTTCTCCATCCTTGCTTGGCGACGGGTGCGTATAATAAAACGCGATTCAGCCGTATTTTAATACTCTCTCTGTAAAAAACAGAAATCAAATTAGCATACGGAAAATGAATCGAGACGAAAATATAAAACCCTTCAATTTTATATTTTCTTTAGATGAAATAGAGATAAGAAATATTCTCATGATCCCAATATCACGTGAATAATCTCTTATCATAATTTCTTCACAAGAAATTATACAATTAAAGGGGTAACACGCGATGATTAATCAAGATGCCCCATCTATATTCCATTGGAATCTCGGAAAAGAAAACACACACAAAGGGAAATTTCACTATTAACAACAAAATTTGTGAAATACAATCCCTTAAAGACAAGAAGAGAATCCTATTACATCATTACTAAAATGAGTAAAAAGGAAACCCTATACATCAAATCTAAAAAAGGAAAATTACATGAAAGGAGATTTCCTCATGGAATATAGCCCAAATCCTAAAGAAACTTCTTTAGATGCGAGGCGAATTCGTTTGTTTTCTTGGGTCAAACGTTCAACCTCGGCTAAAGCTTCATTCTTTTCCTTAAAAGCTCTGGCGGCTATATCTTGCTGTTGAGTTGGCTTCTCGGGAACATTTGGGAGATCCACTTTAAGCTCAAGCTCGAGACGACGGTGTACGTACTCCGGCAATGCGTGATGTATCTTCATTTCTCCTTCCAATTCCGACTCATCGGTAATGATAATCGGCTCCGGGCGGCATTTGTACCACATATCAATGATAGATTTGACCATTTCCTTCACGTCGGTCATTTGGTCCTTTTGGATGACATCTTTGCGATAGTCAAAATGATATAACCCCAGCTTGAGGAATGGTGGAATCTTTTGAAGCGCGCGATATTGACGGATCACCCTAAAAGGGTAATATGACGTAGACCCCGTAAGACCCAAAAGTGGGATTGGGTTGTCGGATCCGTTATTAAGGCGCACCTCGGGATTTCCAAGCCAATGAACATGCCATTGGATTTGATTTGGAACAAGGTTCTTGAAAAAACTAAACCAAGTTGAGAATGACCAAAAGGGAAAGATTTTTTCCTTTTCTCGGAAAAGTGAGATAGGATGACAATCTTTGGACACATCTATGATTTTCAAGCTCAAACCAAAATCTTTGAGGTGAGAGACCAACCAAATTTGGAGTAAACCTATTGGGGCTCTAAAGATACCATTTTTGTTTTGTTTGAACCTATTGAGTGATACAAAGGTCTCGCCTAAGATCATATTGGAGAATCTTTTGAACATACACACTTGGTTGACAATGTGAACTACCGAAGGATCCATAGTCTTTTTGGTAAATGGGAAAACCACAAAACCAAAGAAGGCTAAGAGAAAAACTCGAGGGATTTGATTACCCGATTCTTTTGGCAAGCTAGAAAAATGTTGTTCTAAGAATGTGAAAGAAAGTGCGTTGGAATTTCCTCTAAGAACGCCTTTGATTTGGAGAACATCGATTCCTAAGAATTGGCTCAAAAGAGTTATAGGATTTATATCTATTGGAGGACTAACTAGACCAAAAGACCCGACTCTACCAATGGCAATATCGTACTCCTCAATTGTAGGGGTCAACTCATTTCGACCAAACACAAAAGTGGATGTCTTCGAGTTCCAAAAATGAGACAATGCCTTGATCATGGCGATCCGAGGCTCGATGTATAAGAGTGTGGGAAGATATCCAATCCTCTTTTCCACGTATTCTTTATGCTTTGACTCGAGGCTTTCCCACATAGTCACGAGAGCTCTTGGAACGGGGATGATTCGAATCTCCGACATATCCATTTTGACTAACCCTAATTTGGGGCATCGAGATTAATCACCACGCATTATAGAAAAGAATATAACGTGGAATTGAAATGGCATAATTGAAATTGTAGAACGATACAATCAACCTTACCATGAAGAGAAAATGGCAAACACATTGACACATCGCATGAGGACATGTGAGTTTTGACACCTAAGGGTAGGATTCTAAAGGTTTAAGGTCCCCATCTTAATTAGATAAGAAGAGTTTACCCACCGCTACTAACGTCGGCCGGTGCACTTCTTACTAATCAAGATGAGCGGTATTGAAGAATGGATTACCACATGGATTCACATGCGGATTCCACTCTTAATACCTCCTAAAGGTGCCCTAAAGCGATCCGGGGTTTTAGACCGCGGGATGTGGGTGCATTGTGTCGTGCTAAAGCAAGTAAACATGCATTTAAATCTAAAGCAAACAACACTTCAATATAATCTCATACATTCGACATTCATCCGAACACCACCTACAAAACAATGGGTTTGCATTCACTCCACCCCTTATGGCTCCCACCTATAAAACCATTTAACACATGGTTAGTGAACTAACCTCATTTTCCACGCGACTTTGACATGCAGTCGATGCTACAAAATGTAGACGAGTGAGATAACAACCAATTAAGTTTATTACGGCTTTAATCCACTTAGGTTTGTAACCTAGTCCCCAGTGGAGTCGCCAAGCCTGTCGCGACCTGCCCCTCGAGGGCCGAGCTCGGATGAGGCGGGTTTAGAGATAAGTGTTCATGAGATGGTTCATATGGCACTTTTTAAAATGATTTTACTGAAGTGTAAATCTTTTGTTTAGCCATATAACTCATTGATCATGAACGTGGATTTTCCCTAAATCCATATCTCGCGTGACAGCGGATTGATTTTATTTTTTAAGGAGTCGCCACTAGCCTAGGTCGGGGGTCGGCTAGAATACCCAACCGAAACGCGGGAATTTCGTTTCGGTTTCTACGAAAACCAGAGATCAAAGGTTCGGGGACTAGCTTACGTTAATATTTCTATTAACGCCCTTTCGGTACCGCTAAACTTAACATGGTTGTTATCTAAGTCGTCATGCATTTTTTTTACCATTTTCATGCCAAAGTCTTAGTCCACTAGGTGATCATGCATCTTGTTTTTGTATTTTCATTTGAGACTCTAAACTAATCCTATCTTAGTCTAGAAAAAGAAAGAAACAATCAATTGTATTGAAAGACATTTCTTAAAGTAAACACTCGAAGTATTGAAAAGACGAGCTAATTCTAAGTGCGAGAAAGTAAAAAGTAAGAACCCGCAACTCGTCGGGTGTTTATTACAACACGAATTGAAATCCCGAGACATGGTCGGGGATGAATGAATTAAGTACAAATTGAAACCGGATTGGACATCGGTTTAGAACCATCATCAAATGAGTACAAATTGAGACCGGATTGGACATCGGTCAACCACCTTGGCTTTTTCAACTTCGGATTTTTCTTCCTTGGACCGCCTCTCGGGTGTCGATGTTTACATCCATAACATTCATTCATAACAAATGACATATGAAAGAACAATGGTGCAAACAAATCATTGAATTAAACACGGGCCTCGGGATCGGCCTTTGTTTTTCATGCGTTTCGATTTATCACCCATCTAATCACCTAACATTGTTTGATTAATGGTTAATGATAATGAGCTACCATTTGTATTCACAAAACGGTAACTCATATCAATTAACCCCTAAAGTCGGGTTCTAATGATCAAGAATGGGCTACCCGCCGAACATGCACCGGGCCTAACATTCATCTAACAAACACATGCATAAACATAAAATGAACATGCATTCAAGCCCATGGGCCTTGTTTCGAAGCCAATCAAACAATGAGAAGTGGGCTTTATAAAAAAGACCACTTATTCAATTAAATGCCTAATTCGGATTGAATCTGTTCAAGTATGATTAACTATCCTAATGACGTCCAAATGAAATGGTTCAGGTGTCATTAGAAAGCTTATAACATGAGGAACAAAAGTCATGAAGACCATTTTTTCTAAATCCTAGCCAATTTTCCCGAAAATATCAAATTAAATTTCAGTGACAGGCTGGACTCGGTTCAGTTACGAATTTCAAATTAAAGGCGGGAAAAATAACAAACCTTATCAAAAACGCGCGAAAATTTTTGTGCGGTTAGGATTCCCCGTGTGCAACAACTTTTATGTTTTGAGTTTTTGCTAAAAAGCCCTCCAAATTTTTATAAAATTCGGTTTTCGTGAGGGACTCAATTGCAAATGAAAATTTAACCCGAAAAGACTTTTCAAGCAAATCAACCCTCCAAAAATTGCAATTAGGTCCTCAAAATGTTCAGTTGACATAATGAGACCCCAATGATCAACTTTGAAGTTTTGATTTTTTGCAAAAAAGGACTCTAACTTCATCAAATTCGGAGAAATATCTTTTGAACTTCAAAGGAATGAAAATCAGATCTGAACACAGATTCTGATCAAATTGTGAGAATTCCTTTTAAAAATTCAAATGATCTCCGATTTTGATGAAATTAGTATCAATTGAAAGATCTTGATCTCAGGAAGAACTTTCGTGAAGAAAATTTTTTCATATCTCGAACACACAAATTTATGAACATCGAAGAACACACAAAGGTCGACTGAAACTAGCATGAAATCAGATTTACATGTATATGACGTTGCAAATCGTACTAGGCTAACATGCTCAAAATTTTATGAAAATTTTATGGTGAACAGATCAGGATGTATTCTACGATTCTCATGAAGGAAGTTTTTCCAGAAAATGATCATAAAAAATCATAAAATTCATCCAACAGCACAAGGTCGGTCAGGGAATCATCAGAACAGACTTGCAAAACATATTCCAGATTCTGATCCTAACTTCTAGAAGTGTTTTGACATAGCAAATGAAGTCCGATCAAGGCATATGATATATCAAATCGAAGCTTAAGACGAGTTCTACGATTCTCTAGTTCATCACTTCGCCAGATTTCGACGTTAACAGGCTCAAATCAGCATTTCAAGCAAGCAGGTTTTTCTGGTCACGAAATTACAGAACTGTGTTTAAGCGTTCTTACCTTGTCTCACGATGATTCAACGCTCAAGCGAGCGATCCGGCCTCCGTATTCTGATCTGGAATAGCACGGAGAGGCCTCGGAAAGCTCGGCCAACCTACGACAAGGGATTACACGAAATAATGTGAGAATCGACTCGTTTTCACACAAATAGACGAATCGGCAAAAACGAAGGCAAGGATGTGATCCGGTGGCTGTTCGGTGCGAGGCCGGCCACCACAGCGACGTGAGGACGCCGAGGGATGTAGTCGGAAGCTTCGGATCGCCGGAGGAGGTCGCCGGAGGGCCGGTTCAGCCGGTTGAACCGGCTGAACACATCACCGGCGGTATTGCCGGTGATGTTGCCGAGAGAGAAATGGCGCCGGAAAAGGGAGCTCCGGCCACCAGCGAAGGCGGCTGGTCTTGCGACCAGCCTTGGACCACCGTGGGGGGCGTCGGTGGGGCGGCGGCTCACCGGAAAGCGGCCGGCAAGGAGCCGGAAGGCCGGCGGCCGAGAGGGAGCTCGAGAGAGAGAGAGAGGTGATCGTGAGAGGGAGAGAGAGAGAGAGAGAGAGAGAGAGAGAGAGAGAGAGAGAGAGAGAGAGAAAATAGATCTGAAAAATGAACCCCCCCTTTGATTTTTGGAGGGAAAACACTATATACCCCCTTCAACTTTGAATTCTAGCCCTTAGATTGATCAAATGGTCCAAAATGCATCCTTAATGATTAAGAATATTCCTTAGAGGCTAAGGATTGATGACATGGCATTATGGATGGACATGATCAATTCTAAATGAATGGCCATGATTGATTTGCTAATCCCCTAATTAATTTGCTTAATCCTTAAAGAAGGGCATTTTTGTCATTCTCAATTAAGGGCATTTTTGTCATTTTTGCACTCAAGAGGATGTGACTGACCTTGGTTGGTCTGACCGGATTATCGATTATCAAAATTTTCGACCGGAAAATGACTAGTCCGATCGGATTAGTTCAATTTGAATTAAATCGATTTGAGTCAATTAGCTCTGAATTTGGGTAATCGCATGACCGAGCTAGACTAATAAGTTTAATTGAGGTCTAATTAACCAAATTGAGTCTCAATTCATCAAATTGAATATTAGTCTAGAGTGGGTCAAGTTGAATTGCACTAATTAGACCAATTACTCTTAGACTTCCTAATCATTGGATCACTAAATTGATCAAATTGACCCAAATTCATGTGATTCTTCCAAAATTGATTTTGAATTTGGGTTTCATATAAGAAATTAGGCTCATTCGTGTCTCAATTGCACACATCATGAAGAATCGATCAAAATCACTGATTAGGGCTAAAATTGGGGGTTTTTGTGTTTGGCTTGGAATCACAAAATTGGTTCAAAAATTGGATATAAGATGACCTCTAGATCAAATGTCGTGAAGAAAACTAACCTAAAAAATGACTAGAAATGAAGTAATTTCATTTTTGGCCGATTTGAATCAAATTCCGTAATTTGGGAAAAAGTTGATTCAAAATCGATTTTTGTAAAATTTCTAATGCCAAAGGTAAATTGAAAGTAAAATAAGATGATTTGTTGATTTTTGAATTTTTCAATTTTTTTGGTCAAAGGTTTGACCAAAAGTCAAACCCTAGTTGACTTTTCACTAGGAGCTTGATTTTATGATCAAATCTTTGAATTTTTCTAAAATTTCCACTTCTAAAGTGAAATTGGACTTGAAAGGAATCTTTTTATGCAAAAAGCCCCAATTTGACCTGGGGTTGACTTTTGGTCAAAGGGTTGACCAAAAAGTCAACGCCAAAGTCAACCATTTGACTTTTCGGGTTTTTGCATGAAATGAATAGAAAATCGCTTATAAAAGCTAAACCAACAGACAGAATTAAAAAACGACACTTTTTGCTCAAGAAACGGGCTCCGTCGCGATCGAAAACCATAATCTCGAATTTTATTTTTAATGACATATCGGCTAAAAATTAGGTGTCAACCCAAGACAAGTATATCTTAAGTGAGATTTCTCTAATATGCTTTTTACCCAAAACCATCATTTCTTCAAATACATATCAAAATTGTGGGAGGGGTATCTTTCAAGCTTCTACTGGTCTTTTGTCATTATGGTTCATCTCACACATTCGACCATGGTGTCGTTTCATGAACATTCGCGAAATTTGTTCGGCGATAAATCCAATTGAACGATATATTCGTCTCCAAAGCAAATTACCCAAACAATCTTTCTTAGATTGGGCCAATTTCATTAGAGCCCTAACTCCTGATCAAATCCAATGGCGGATCAATTGGCCAAAGATTAATAAGGCCAAGATCATGAGCCGAGAGGGAAATGCAGTACCATTGCTTGGTTTGAGTGGAGGAGCAGCTTATTGCCCTCTAAGGGTTATTAGACAATTTGGGATACTTCAGCAAGTACCACCGGTATGGAATCCCGAAGAGTTCACCTTTGACATCCCAAGTAAAATTATACCCGAAGAGGAGAAGAATATCCTTCAAGCCAAAATTCACAAGATCATCTTATCTTTGGATAACCCGCTCAAACAAATAATCAAGTGGCCAAAAAGCTTAGAAGAAGACATGAAAGTTCACATGGCCTCTAAAAAATACATTAAATGGATAGAAAATAAGCGTCCAATTGATATCGAGCCATATGTCCCGTTGAGTATGGTACCAGATCCTGTAGATGAGTGTCGCGACCTACCTCACGAGGGCCGAACTCGATGAGGCGGGTTTAGAGATAAGTGTTCATGAGACGGTTCATATGGCGCCTCATAAAAAATGATTTTACTGAAGTGTAAATCTTTTGTTTAGCCATATGACCCATTGATCATGAACGTGGATTTTCCCTAAATCCATATCTCGCGTGATAGCGGATCGATTTTATTTTATTTTTTAGGAGTCGCCACTAGCCTAGGTCGGGGGTCGGCTAGAATACCCAACCGAAACGCGGGAATTTCGTTTCGGTTTCTACGAAAACCAGAGATCAAAGGTTCGGGGACTAGCTTACGTTAATATTTCTATTAACGCCCTTTCGATACCGCTAAACTTAACATGGTTGTTATCTAAGTTGTCATGCATTTGTTCTTTACCATTTTCATGCCAAAGTTTTAGTCCATTATGTGATCATGCATCTTGTTTTTGTATTTCCATTTAAGATTCTAAACTAATCCTATCTTAGTCTAGAAAAAGAAAGAAACAATCAATTGTATTGAAAGACTTTTCATAAAGTAAACACTCGAAGTATTGAAAAGACAAACTAATTCTAAGTGCAAAAAAAAGTAAAAACCCGCAACTCGTCGGGTGTTTATTACAACACGAATTGAAAACCCGAGACATGATCGGGGATGAATGAATTGAGTACAAATTGAAACCGGATTGGACATCGGTCTATTACCATCATCCAATGAATACAAATTGAGACCGGATTGGACATCGGTCAATCACCTTGGTCTTTTACCATTTCGGATTATTCTCCCATGGACCGCCTCTCGGGTGTCGGTGTTTACATTCATAACATTCATTCACGACAAACAACATATGAAAGAATAACCCAAAGAAGAACAATGGTGCAAGCAATTCACTAATTAAGCACGGGCCTCGGGATCGGCCTTTGTTTTTCATGCGTTTCGATTCATCACCCACCTAATCACCTAACATTGTTTGATTAATGGTTAATGATAATGGGCAACCATTTGCATTCACAAAACGGCAACTCATATCAATTAATCCCTAAAGTCGGGTTCTAAATGACCATAACGAGCTACCCGCCGAACATGCATCGGGCCTAGCATTCATCTAACAAACACATGCATAGTAATAGAATGAGCATGCATTCAAGCCCATGGGCCTTATTTCGAAGCCAATCAAACAATGAGAAGTGGGCTTCATAAGGAGACCACTTATTCAGTTTTTATCTAATTCGGATTGCTTCTGTTCGGATATGATTAACTACCCTAATGATGTCCAAATGAAATGATTCAGGTGTCATTAGAAAGCTCATGACATGAGGATTAAAAGTCAAGAAGACCATTTTTTCTAAATCCTAACCGATTTTCCCGAAAATATCAAATTTGATCTCAGTGACAGGCTGGACTCGGTTCTGTTATGGATTTCAAAATAATGGCGGGAAAAATAACAAACCTTATCAAAAACACGTGAAAATGTTTGTGCAGTTAGGATTCCCCGTGTGTAACAACTTTCATGTTTTGAGTTTTTGCTAAAAAGCCCTTCAAATTTTTATAAAATTTGGTTTTTGCGAAGGACTCAATTGCAAATGAAATTTTTAACCCGTGAAGACCTTTTATGAAATTTTAAGCAAATTGACCCTCCAAAAATTGCTATTAGGCCCTCAAAATTTCTAGTCAACATAATGAGACCCTAATGAACAACTTTTCAATTTTAATTTTTTGCAAAAAAGGACTCTAACTTTATCAAATTCAGAGAAACATCTTTTGAAATCCAAAGGAATGAAAATCAAATTTGGACACAGATACTGATCGGATCGTGAGAATTCCTTTTGAAAATTCAAATGACCTCTGATTTTGATGAAATTAGTATCAATAGAAAGATCTCGATCTCAGTAAGAACTTTCGTGAAGAAAATATTTTCATATCTCGAACACACGAATTTATGAAAATCAAAGAACACACGAAGGTCAGTCTGAAACTAATCTGTCACCAGATTCATACATACATGACGTTGCAAATCGTACGAGGCTAACATACTCAGAATTTTGTGAAAATTTTATGATGTACAGATCAAGATGTGCTCTGCAACTTTCATGAAGAAAGCTTTTTCAAAAAATGATCGTAAAAAATCATAAAAATCATCAAACAACACAACGTCAATCAGGAAAATATCAGAACAGACTTGAACATCATGTTTCAGATTCTGATCCTAACTTCTAAAAGTGTTTTGACATAGCAAATCAAGTCCGATCGAGGCATATAATATATCAAATCGAAGCTCAAGACAAATTTTACGATTCTCTAGTTTGTCACTTCGCCAGATTTCGACATTAACGAGCTCAAATCAACATCTCAAACATGCAGGTTTTCCTGAACACGAATTTGCAGAATCATGTTTAAGTGTTCTTACCTTGTTTAACAATGCTCCAATGCGTGATCGAGCGATCCGGCCTCCGTATTCAGATCAGGAATGGCACGGAGAAGTCTCGGAAAGCTCGGCCAACCTATGATAATGGATTGCACAAAATATAGTGAGAATTGATTCGTTTTCTCACGAATGGACTGTAATTGAAAATCAAATCAAAGAGCACGATCCGGTGGCTGTTCAACGAGCGAATGAACACCACAGCCGCACGGAGATGTTGAAGAACGTCGCTGGAGGTTCGGGATTGCTGAGAAAGACTCCGATCAGCCGGTTCAGCCGCTTGAACCGGCTGATCACATCACCGGCAGCAGCGCCGGTGATGCTGCCGAGAGGAAGAAGCCGCCGGAACAGCAAGCTCCGGGCACCGACACGGACAGCTGGTGTTACGACCAGCCTTGGACCACCGTGGGGGACGACGGTGGAGCGGCGACTCGCCGGAAAGGAGCCGGCGATGAGGCGGAGGGGCTGTGCCGAGAGAGAACACGAGAGAGAGATGGCGTGAGAGGAAGAGAGAGAGAGAGAGAGAGAGAGAGAGAGGAGAGAGAATTCAGATCTGAAAAATGAGTCCCCCCTTGATTTTTGGAGGGAAAAATACTATATACTTCCCTCAACTTTGAATTCTAGCCCTTAGATTAATCCAATGGCCCAAAATGCATCCTTAATGATTAAGGATATTCTTAAAAGGCTAAGGATTGGTGACATGGCATCATGGATGGACATGATCAATTCTAAATGAATGGCTATGATTGATTTGCTTATCCCCTAATTAATTTGCTTAATCCTTGAAGAAGGGTATTTTAGTAATTTCTCTTAGGGGCATTTTTGTAATTCTCAATTAAGGGTATTTTTGTCATTTTCGGGCTCAAGAGGATGTGGCCGGCGTTGGTTGGTCTGAACGGACCGTCGATCATCGAAATTTTCGACCGGAAAATGGCTAGTCCGATCGGATTAGTTCAATTTGAATCAAACCGGGTTGAGTCAGTTAGCCCTGAATTTGGTCTGATTGAACTGGTTCAATCCTTGATTTCTTTTGTTCCAATTTGGTACAATTTGATCTCCATCATGATTAATTGACCTCATTAATATCGAATTCAATCAAATTGGATTGAACCGATTTGAAATTCATGTCCAATTTAACTTGTTTGTCTTAATTGCTCTTGAATTTGGGTAATTGCATGACCAAGCTAGACTAACAAGTTTAATTGAAGTCTAATTAACCAAATTGAATCTCAATTCATCAAATTGAATATTAGTCTAGAGTAGGTCAAGTTGAATTGCACTAATTAGATCAATTACTCTTAGACTTCTTTATCATTGGATCACTAAATTGATCAAATTGACTCAAATTCATGTGAATCTTCCAAAATTGATTTTGAATTTGGATTTTATATAAGAAATTAGGCTCATTCGTGCCTCAATTGCGCAAATCATGAAGAATCAATCAAAATCACTGATTACTGATTAGGGCCAAAATTGGGGGTTTTTGTGTTTAGCTTGGAATCACAAAATTGGTTCAAAAATTGAATATAAGATGACCTCTAGATCAAATGTCATGAAGAAAATTAATCTAAAAAATGACTAGAAATGAAGTAATTTCATTTTTGCCCGATTTGAACCAAATTCCGCAAATTGGGAAAAAGTTGATTCCAAATCAATTTTTGTAAAATTTCAAATGCCAAAGGCAAATTGAATGTAAAATAAGATGATTTTTGGATTTTTGTATTTTTTAATTTTTTTGGTCAAAGGTTTGACCAAAAGTCAAACCCTAGTTGACTTTTCACTAGGAGTTTGATTTTATGATCAAATCTTTGAATTTTTCTTGAATTTCCACTTCTAAAGTGAAATTAAACTTGAAAGAAATCTTTTTATGCGAAAAGCCCCAATTTGACCCGGGATTGACTTTTGGTCAAAGGATTGACCAAAAAGTCAACTCGAAAGTCAACTATTTGACTTTTCGGGTTTTCATATGAAATGAATAAAAAATCGCTTACAAAAGCTGGGCCAACAGACAGAATTAAAAAACAACACTTTTTGTTCAAGAAATAGGCTCCGGCGCGATCGGAAACCATAATCTCGAATTTTCTTTTTTTAATGACGCATCGGCTAAAAATTAGGTGTCAACAGCTGCCCCTCTTTGAGTGGGAGTTCGGAGAGGTTCCGCTCAAAGACCAATTGGCACCTGCAAATTTTAGTCGACTCCATTTGGGAAATGAAAGAAAATAAAGACAAAGACATTTGATCAGAGTCTTACCTGAAGCACTTACCATTGACCATTTGGATTGTTAGCTCATTCATGTGTTTTTCTCTTCTCTCTCTCATGTGATGGAATGAAGGAAGAAAAGAAACAGAAATGGTTTTATGGGAAATCTATGGTTTAAGGATAACCAAGAACCTAAAGAACGAGGTTTAAGGATGACCTGGAACCTAAGAGGCAGGTTTAAGGATGACCTGGAACCTAAGAGGCAGGTTTAAGGATGACCTGGAACCTAAGGACAAGGTTTAAGGATGACCTAGAATCTAAGGTAAGGTTTAAGGATGACCAGGAACCTAAGGACAAGGTTTAAGGATGACCTAAAACCTAAGGTAAGGTTTAAGGATGATCAGGAACCTAAAGAGCAAGGTTTAAGGATGACCTGGAACCTGACGACAAGGTTTAAGGATGACCTAGAACCTAAGGACAAGGTTTAAGGATGACCTAGAACCTAAGGGACAAGGTTTAAGGATGACTTAGAACCTAAGGACAAGGTTTAAGGATGATCTGGAACCTAAAGGGCAAGGTTTAAGGATGACCTGGAACCTAAGGACAAGGTTTAAGGATGACCTAGAACCTAAGGTAAGGTTTAAGGATGACCTGGAACCTGAGGACAAGGTTTAAAGATGACCTAGAACCTAAGGACAAGGCTTAAGGATGACCTAAAACCGAGCATATGGTTTAGGTTGACCAAAAACCGATCCACTGGGGAAAGATATTTTGAAAAAAAGTTCCGAGATTGTTCAACGACAAATCAAACGGAATTATTCGCATTTTGGTAAAAGACACTGACTATCAAAATCCTTAAGAGGAAATTTTAACAAAATGATCTTTGAATAACCATCTAAAGAGGTTAGATAAAAAATGCCAAATTAGAAATAACCTAATCAAAAAGGTCTTTCGCACTGGCTCTCATAAAGGCTTTAATTCCCATCCATTGATGTGGGAAAGCTATTCAATTCTCACTGGTGATGCCTCACGAACCTATGTCAAAGGTTTTCGGAAACGTTCACATTGAATACAAATTGATTGATCAGAAAGGTCTTTCCCAAGGACCGTAATGTAGGCTTGGTCATGGGCTTATACAAAGGGTATTTGCTTTGAGGCCAAGAAATATATCATCAACATCTTCAGCGGGTTTACAAGTCAAGAACCTTGAAGGTAAGACAAGATAATATTACTTCCACTCCTTCTAGCGGTAGCTTCTTTGTGAAATCTTTATATTAACTCAAACCATCCCAATCGGAAGAGACTTCAGAGAGGGTTGTAATGTCGGTTCAGGTTAGGCTCAAAAAGCTTGAAATTTGGTAAAAGGGGTTTGAAAGAAGAATGATGATTATCTTGGCATCATTACCAAATCATTCCAATCTGACATCATTTGATTCTTGAAAACCAAATTGTCTCGAGAGTCCATTTTTCTTGCAACATAAGAGCTTTGCTCTTCCTAAGCATCTTTTGCAATGAGAATTTTGTTTTCATCATAAGCATGTTACTTTTTGCTTTTGCTTTTGCTTTTGACATTGATACATTTTTTTCATGGGCATCGGCCTTGCTTTTACCAGGCACACTGCTTTTTCATGCCCCCTAATATTTATCTTTTGAGCTCTTTGGACTCTCGAGACACTTTATACATATTCACCAATTTTTCTAAATTTCCTTGGTAAATCATATGCATTGCCCCAATGTAGGGAGATAATCAACATTTTGGGCTTTGAAATGAACATGCTTAAGGCTCAATTTGGCTAAGCAAAGGATAATTGTGTTTGGGGTAGAGGAAAAGAATGCTCTTCTTCACTTTGGGATGTTTCGAGCTTCCATAAAGATCCATCTGAAATTACCACAAGAAGGTTGATGCAAGTGAAAGCAATAAAATCTTTCTTAATCTCTTTGCTCCAAAAACGATCAACCACAACTTCTTAATTTGCCCCAATGTGTGGTGGTTCTTGACAGGGGTATTTTGAAAATTCTCCTTATTTGGCTCAAAGTGGCTAGCAAAGGATAAAATGAGTGTTTATGATAGAGAAATGAAATGTCTTTTATCATTTCAATCCATGTATTCAATGTGAACGAATCCTACGTCCTACGACATGGCTTTTTTTTTCGCTCCATTTTCTCAAAACGTGTATAGGGACGTGTTTAATCAAAGGTTTGCCTTTTATCATCCTAGGCATTTCCATTTGGCATTTTTGAGAAAGCCCTTTTTTTTTAACTTGAAAAACCTTTTGAACAGAAAAGGTCCTCACAAATAGGATCTACTTCCTAAGCTCTAAGGAGAAGATTGATTTGATGTAGCTACTTGCTTGAGGTTGATTCCTTGAGGTTTGGAATAGCCTCTCTGGGGAACAGCTGAGTACCTGCAAAATGAACAAGTATGCAAAAATGCCATGTATGCATGAGATGCATGATACAAATGTCCTAAAGTGGCTTGGATTCAATCCAAAAGTAGCTCAAAACTTTTTATTCAGGGAAAATATTTCTTGACAGCATCAGCAAATTGATTCTGAGATCTTGGCAAATAATCAAATGAGATCTCTTCGAATTCTTCCACCAAATCTTTAAGATACTCATGATAAGGAATCAGTTTTGAATCACGAGTTTGCCATTCACCTCCTGTTTGGAGGATGATAAGTGCAGAATCACCATAAACTTGTAATCTCTTAACCTTCATATCGATGGCTAATTGAAGACCGAGGATGCAAGCTTCATATTCTGAAATGTTATTGGTACAAGGAAATATCAACTTTGCAGCTACTGGATAATGTTGACCCGCTGGGGATATCAGGACTGCTCCAGTGCCAGAACCAGAGAGGTTAACAGCTCCATCAAAATACATGGTCCACTTATCTTGCGACACCAAATGGATTCTTTCATCAATTTTATCCCAGTCATTTGACTTTAAGGGATTTTCAGCTAACATATCAGCTATGGCTCGCCCTTTGACGGACTTCTGAGACATGCTCTGGATATCAAACTCAGAGAGCAATATTTGCCATTTGGCAAGCCTTCCAACCAGTGCAGGCTTTTCCAAAAGATACTTGATAGGATCATTTTCATTCACAAGTAGGATACGATGGTGAAGAGTGTATTGCCGTAGTCTGTGTAATACCCAAATTAAGGCTACACATGCTTTCTCAACTTCTGGGTATTGAGCTTCACCAGAAGTAAACTTTTTGCTGAGGTAGTAAATAGCGCGTTCCATTCCATCCTCTGATCTCTTCTGCGCTAACATAGCTCCTAAAGACTCATCGTGAATGGTGAGGTACAAGATCAAAGGTATACCCGGAGTAGGCGGTACTAACACTGGTGGTTGTGAAAGATATTGCTTCAGTTGTTCAAAAGACTTTTGACAATCTTCGTTCCATTCAACTTTTGCATTCTTTTTCAATAGCTTGAAGAATGGCTTGGCGGTTTCGGATAACTGGGAAATAAATCTTGCGACATAATTCAATCTTCCCAACAAGCTTCGAACCTCCTTGACAGTAGAAGGGGGTTTTAAATCGCAAATGGCCTTCACCTTCGAGGGATCAATCTCGATGCCCTTGTTACTAACCATAAATCCAAGGAGCTTTCCAGACTTTGCCCCAAAAATGCACTTAGCGGGGTTAAGCCTTAGCTTGAATTTTCTAAGTCGATCAAACAGTTTCTTCAAAACTTCAATGTGGTCTTCACCTTTTCGTGATTTAGCGATCATGTCATCGACGTAAACTTCAATCTCTTTATGCATCATGTCATGGAATAGTGTCACCATGGCTCTTTGGTAAGTTGCCCCCGCATTCTTCAAGCCGAAGGGCATAACCTTGTAACAGAATGTTCCCCATGGGGTGATGAAAGATGTTTTAGTCTTATCTTCTTCCTTCATTCGGATTTGGTTATAGCCAGAGAAACCATCCATGAAGGAAAATAATTCGAATCCTGCTGTGCTGTCGATCAAGACGTCAATATGTGGTAATGGGAAATCGTCTTTGGGACTTGCTTTGTTCAAGTCGCGGTAATCGACACATACCCGAACTCGCCCATCCTTCTTCATGACTGGGACGACATTAGCAATCCAGTCAGCATAATGAGTAACTTCAATGAAATCAACTTTTAACAGTTTCATGACTTCTTCCTCAATCTTCTTGGATAATTCTGGCTTCGTCCTCCTAAGCTTCTGTTTCTTAGGCGGAATGGCAGGATCAAGAGGCAATGTGTGTTCTACAATGTTGGGGTCCAGACCCGGCATGTCAGCATAAGACCAAGCAAAGACATCTCGATACTCCTTCAATAGTTCGACCAGTCGATCAGCATCTGTTTGAGAGAGACTTGCTCCAATTTTCGTTTCCTTGGGATTTTCAGAATCACCCAAATTTATAATGACAGTTTGGTCTTCCGTGGGAGGTTCGGATTCTTCATGTTGGATCCATTCTCTTTTAATAGCCTTAGAATCTTCTTCATTTTCAGGATCAGAATAATCAGGTTCGTAAGAGTTTTTTGAACACGAATCCAAGCCATGCATATGACTATTATGATTATGCAGAATGTCATGCCTGAGATGCAACAAAAAAAATGGTTAGTATATGAAGATAAGAAATGCAATGCGTGAAGATGTGATGAAAAACTTTTCGAATTCCAGATTTTCGAAAATTTCATGGGGAACTCATCCTCATATCACTGGACATCCTTGTTCCAAAGGATTATTTTGAAAATTATAGATCGTGCAAAAGCCCAGGCCTCAAAGCATCATCATAGGGCTGGTTTGGTATACTTTCGCACGTCTATTAACAAAACATGAGAATGCTTTTATTGATATGCAGTAAATGTCATATAATGTTTTGGATCCAAAGTTTGTGATCCGAATTATTACAACATATGAAATGAACAAAACAAATGAAATGGACAAATGAAAGTCCCTCGCAGGGGAGAATTAGATGGATTACAACTGAAAACAAAGTAGAACACGGAAACATCCCTTACACAGCGGGATCGGTAGGTGGATCATCCTCAAAGCTTTCGGAAATGGCACCCACAGAACTCTCTTCAAATAAGTCGACGATATCATAGATGTCTATTTCTTCATCTTGGAGGAACTTTGGCGGTCCAGGGAAGAAATCTTTCAACGGAGGAGGGAGTAAACGTCGATAACTCTTTTCTTTGATGCTCGGGCTTTTCTGATTACCTTGATCTTGTTGATCGCCTTGGTAACCTAAGCCTTCTCGTTTCTTTCTCTTAGTCACCTCAATGGGTGTGAGAATGCCTTGGGATAGTTTTCCCAATCCTTTGCCAATAGTGAATCCATACTCGATCAACACTTTGCTAGACATAAGGGCCGCCTTTGAATAATGAGGCTTTCTCATAACAGTGCCTGCGGGCACATGAGATACTGACACTAACTCAAATGAGTGATAACTTGATTCTCCTTTTACTTCTGGCTCCACATAAGGAATTGCAGTATTGTTAAAGGTTTCGGTATCCTTCTCGCAATGGACAGTTATAATCTTGCCACACACGACAAAGCGGATCATCTGATGTAGACTTGAGGGTATAACACCCGCAGCATGAATCCAAGGTCGTCCCAGCAGCAAACTGAAGTTACTTGGGATATCGAGCACTTGAAATTTCTGAGTGAACATGACTGGACCAATCATCAATTGCAAGTCAATTTCTCCTAGAGCTTCTTTCTTCATGCCATCAAAGGCTCTGACTGGAGTTTTAGAAGGACGAACATTATCCATACCTACACCTAGACGGCGTAAGGTTGATAATGGACAGATATTGAGAGCTGAACCATTATCAATGAGTACTCTCGATACCCTTGTATCGAAGTGTTGAACAGAGATGTATAATGCTTTAGAGTGCGCTCGCCCTTCCGGCGGCAAATCCTTTTCGGAAAAAGAAATTTGATCCTTAAGAAGAATAACACCTACAAACTCTTCCAATTGTACCTCTCCGATTGTCTCGGGTACATGTACTTCATTAAGAATTTTTAAGAGAGCATTCCTATGTTTCTCGGAAGACTTGAATAGTTCAAGTAACGAGATTTGAGCCGGCATTTTTCTTAACTGCTCGATCACCTCTGCTTCACTTGTTTTGAGAGTTTTGAGGAGTTGCTCCGCCTCTTCTTCGGTTACAGCCTTTTTCTCAACACTTTCACGAGATGGAAAACATCGGCCTGACCGAGTAACAGCGTCTATCTCATTAGACTCATAATTCCATGGAACTGCCTTGGAATCATAAACAGGAGGTATTCTTGCTTTCAAATTCTCATCTTTCTTCGGTGGCAACTCGATCACAACAGGCTCAATATCCTCATTAGAGATCTCTATATTTCCAAAGCCATCAGCCATCAAATCTATGACCACAGGTTCTACAACATGTGCTTGGATTTCACAAGTAGCATTCAATTCAATTACAACAGGATCAATCACAGCTACTAGGCTATCATCTTCAAATTCGGACCCCCATCCACTTGGGATGATAGTCTTAGGGTCGATAAAAGCGCTTGGAGGAGGAGAGTATTTTACAATGAAGTCATATTTACCGCTTGGCTGCCCAAGAGTATCAACAATTTCGCCCTTTTCAATCGCTTTCTTAACGAAATCCCGATCCCAGTGGGAGGTATGGCATTGGAATTCCGAATCAGCATCGGAAAGAACTTCTCTATTATCTTTGTCATCGTTCCATCCAGTCGGAACAATGTCTTTCAAATCAATAAAGAAACTTGGCGGAGGCAAACATTTGACGAAAAAGTCATACTTCCTACTTGGTTGACCTAGAGTATCAACCATTTCACCATGCTCACGAGCGGCCGTTACAAATTCACGATCCCAATGAGCTCTTCTAGCACCAAGCTCAGAATCTGTGTCAGAAATATGCTCCTCGTCTTCATTAACGGGTATAGGTTCAAAGACCTTAGATGTGTGATCCATGCTTTCATCATCCATCCGGAACGATATCCTTTGGGTCGATGAAGAAGCTTGGAGGTGTCGTGTATTTGACTATGAAGTCATATTTACCACTCGGTTGTCCGAGGGTATCAACAATTTCACCTTTTTCGATAGCCTTCTTCATAAATTCACGATCTGGACGGGCATTCTTACTCTCACATTCCAAATCACTATCGGAATATGTATCAATCCAAGGTTCATCAACGTCTGGCTCGTATCCATCCTCTTTTGGCTTAGAGCATGAGGCTTCACCTGCGAACTTGCAAGAGAATTTTTCGGACGACAAATCAATTACAGCGGTCTCGATGGACCCTTCGGGTTTCCTTCCTTGAAAAGGCTGAATTATGCCTAAAGCAGCCATCTTGGCTAAGCAATACATTTTCTCCTCCCGGGATACATTTCCTTCTTTTGGTTGATCTCTAGCTATAGTCAATAGCTCTTCCAACTTTACCACATCGAACAAGACATGCTTCTCATTCTCTTCTCCAAATATCACATTAACGGCTTCGGTATGATTAGGGAGCGGATTTTGTTGAATATTTGGTGTAGCATCTTTAAACGACAAGATCTTCTTGTCCAACAGGTTCTGAATCTTGATCTTGAGAGTATAACAGTTGTCCACATCATGGCCCTTCTCGCCCATGTGATACACGCAAGATTTTGCCAAATCAAACCCAGCAAACTTTGGTGGGTTGTGATGCATGCGTCACACCAACATCTTCAGTTTGTGCCCCACTTGTTATTATGCTTACATGGAATTAGTTCACTACATATATTGCTGATTGAAGAGAAGCATTGAAGTCATTCTGGTGGTTTAATGAACAGTGCGTGAACAGTCCGAACTTGGAGTATTAATTGCTGTGGAAGTGGTGCGAATCTGGTCAAGAGCATTAAATGTCATCTTCTCGTTGCCAACTTCTTTTATTTTAATGATTTCAAGTTTCTAAGTTTAGATTCAAAGTTTTTGCTGAGTCTTAGGAATTAAATAAGGTTGTTAGAAACTGATTGAACTCTATGTAAACCCTCTTGGGCGTCACTTAGGGGGATGACCATTTTGGAATGAATATTGAGAGTTTTCTCTTGCAATTCTATTGCAAAACTTAAGGTTTCTGTATCACTTAGTGGATTCTAAGTGTGGTGAGCCTCCTTGAGCATCTGTATCCTTGTTTGGTGGTGGTTCGACCTATATCCAAACCTGGTGGTGAGCTCGTCCAATTTATCCTTCTGTATTCGCACAACAAAACCTAACCTTTTCGCAACCAAGCGATACCGATTCGCATCATTTGGCGCCGTCTGTGGGAAAAGGTTCCATTTGTGCGAAATTTCCTATTCCAAACACCCTCTTAAACACTTACCAGCCTAAAAATCACTTCTTTCCAGCCTAAACACTTATTACAGTCCCTAAAACGCTCCAGACTTTGAGTATTGAAATGGCAAACGAATTTCAACGTGGATTGACGTTTGAACAAGCTCGCTCTATGCGAATGGAACGTGAAATCGCAGATCTCAGACGCCAATTGCAGCAGCTCTTGAATGATCGAGGAGCAGCATCTTCCAACGTAAGTTCTGGAGAGGAAGAGGACAATCCTTTTCACGAGCAGCCAAGTGACGATGAGATTCAAGGAAGGAGGAGGCCCAGATTTCGTCCTCAAAAGAATGACTCTGATATTAAGGTTGAAATACCAGAGTTTGAAGGTAAACTCTCACCTGATGACTTCCTTGATTGGCTCCATACAATAGAAAGAGTGTTTGAATATAAGGAGTATTCGGAGGAGAAGAAAGTTAAAATTGCAGCCTTGAAATTGCGAAAATATGCAAGCCTATGGTGGGAAAACCTTAAAGCTCAGCGAGTTCGTGAGGGAAAGAGCAAAATTCGTACTTGGGATAAGATGAAGAGAGAGATGAAGAAGCGTTTCTTACCCGAGAACTATAGGCAAGATCTGTTCTTAAAGCTTCATTCTTTGAAACAAAATGATCTGAGTGTTGAAGAGTATACTCGGGAATTTGAACAACTCATGATGAAGTGTGATGTTTCTGAGTCCCAAGAACAAATAATCGCTCGTTATTTGGGTGGTTTGAAGAAACATATTGCTGACTCAGTGGATTTACAGCCATATTGGAGTTTTCTTGATGTATGCAAGCTTGCCTATAAAGTTGAGAAGCAACAAGACACCTCCAAGAAATCGGCTTACAAACCATTCATAAAGGGAGCTTCTTCCAGCAAAGGGAGTTCGTCTTTTCAAGCTGAGAAGACCACGGTGAGAAAGGACAAGGCAAAAGTTGATTCTCAGCCCATGACAACCGCTAAGGAGAGAAGATGTTTCAAATGTCAAGGATATGGGCATATTGCATCTGAATGTCCCAATCGGCGCACAATCACTCTCAAAGAAGTCGAAGAAACTAACGTCGAAGAAGATGAACCAATTTGGGATTCAGATGAAGAGGAAGAGTATGTGGAGCAACCTGATGATGGTGAACTACTTGTGATTCGCAAGTCCTTGAATTCAAATATGGCGTCTATGGAAGAGCAAAGAGAGAACATCTTTCAAACAAGATGTACCATCAAAGGGAAGGTATGCCATGTCATTGTTGATAGTGGTAGCTGCACTAATGTTGCTTCCGCGACCATGATTGAAAAGTTAAGTTTACCTACGATGTCACACCCTCAGCCTTACAAACTCCAATGGCTAAACAAGGGGAGTGATGTGAAGGTAACTAAACAAGCATTAATCTCATTTTCAATTGGGAAACATTATCAAGATGAGGTTACGTGTGATATAATCCCTATGGATGCTTGCCATTTGTTACTTGGAAGACCATGGCAGTATGATCGAAAGGCGATGCACGATGGATTCAAGAATACTTATTCTATCCATTTAGGGCAGAAAAGAATCACTCTTACCCCATTGTCTCCAAGCTGTGATGAACGTGCTCGACATGAAGAGAATGGAGTAGCTGGCCATTTTCTTAGCCAGGCTAAACTTCGTGAAACTTGCTTGAAGAAGCAACAAATTTATGCGCTACTTTTGCTTGAGCAGAATGTGGTCCATGAAGATTTGATTCATCCTTTAGTCATGACATTGCTGAATGAGTTTGCTGATGTCTTCCCTGAAGAGATGCCATCCAGCTTACCTCCAAAGAGGGAGATTCAACACCAAATTGATTTAATGCCCGGCGTACCGTTACCAAACAAACCGGCATATAGATGCAACCCGGAGGAGACTAAAGAGCTTCAACGACAAGTAGATGAGCTGATCTCCAAAGGCTTCGTACGAGAGAGCTTGAGTCCATGTTCTGTACCAGCCATTTTGGTCCCCAAGAAGGATGGTTCGTGGAGGATGTGTATGGACAGCCGTGCCATCAACAAAATTACGGTAAAGTACCGTTATCCTATTCCACGACTTGATGATATGCTAGATGAATTGCATGGTGCCACTATTTTTTCTAAGGTAGATCTTCGAAGTGGTTATCATCAAATTCGAATGAAGGAAGGTGATGAGTGGAAAACGGCTTTCAAGACCAAGGGAGGCCTCTATGAGTGGCTTGTCATGCCATTCGGGTTATCCAATGCCCCTAGTACGTTCATGAGGCTAATGAACCATATTCTGAAGCCATTTATTGGAAAATTTGTTGTTGTATACTTTGATGATATCCTTGTTTACAGCCGAAATGAGGAAGAACACTTACAGCATTTGAGGAAGCTATTTGAAGAATTGCGTATTCAGCGATTATTTGGCAATCTGAAAAAGTGTCATTTTTTTACCTCAAGTGTTGTCTTCTTGGGATATGTTATTTCAAGTGAAGGCATTCAAGTGGATGAAAGTAAGATAGAAGCAATCCAAACCTGGCCGACACCCCAATCTGTTCATGACGTGAGGAGTTTTCACGGTTTGGCTTCTTTTTATCGTCGCTTCATTAAAAATTTCAGCACTATTATTGCCCCACTTACCGATTGCTTGAAGGGAGAAAAGTTTTTATGGACTTCTATGGCTCAGCGAAGCTTCGAGGCTATTAAAATGAAGCTTTGTGAGGCCCCGGTCCTTGCACTTCCCGACTTTGAAAAGCTTTTTGAAGTTGAATGTGATGCATCTGGCATTGGAATTGGAGGAGTTCTACTTCAGCAAAATCGACCAATCGCTTATTTTAGCGAGAAGCTCAATAGCTCTAAGCTGAACTATTCAACCTATGACAAAGAATTTTATGCCATCATTCGAGCATTGGAGCATTGGAGCCATTATTTGCTGCCAAAGGAGTTTGTTTTGCATTCAGATCATGAGGCCTTGAAGTTCATCAATGGCCAACACAAGCTGAATAAAAGGCATGCTAAATGGGTTGAGTATCTTCAATCCTATTCTTTTGTGATCAAGTACAAGACTGGACGTACGAATGTTGTGGCTGATGCACTCTCCCGGAGACATTCTTTTCTGACCTTGATGGATTCCAAGCTTTTAGGATTTGAGGTAATCAAAGAACTCTATGCTGATGATGTAGACTTCAATCCTATATTTACAGCATGCAAGAAAGGTGCAATAGACCATTTCCATATCCAAAATGGTTTTCTCTTCAAAGACAACAAGTTGTGCGTTCCTCAAAGTTCCACAAGGGAGTTATTGATTCGAGAAGTTCATGGAGGTGGTATTGCTGGTCATTTTGGAGTCAACAAAACTTTGGCTATGCTACAAGAACATTTTTATTGGCCAAATATGGCGAAGGACGTCCGGAGTATCCTTAAGCGCTGTGTGACGTGCCAAAAGGCCAAGAGCCACGTTCTTCCACAAGGATTATACATGCCATTGCCAATTCCTAAAGTTCCATGGGAAGCTGTGAGTATGGATTTTGTCCTTGGTATGCCGAGAACTCAAAGGCAAAAGGATGCTGTTATGGTGGTTGTGGATCGATTCTCGAAAATGGCTCATTTTGTGCCTTGCCATAAAACCGACGATGCTTCTCACATTGCTGACTTATATTTTCGTGAGATCATTCGACTCCATGGAGTTCCTCGCACTATTGTATCAGATCGGGATAGCAAATTTTTAAGTGGTTTCTGGAAGACTTTATGGAGTAAGCTTGGCACAAAACTTCTATTCAGCACATCATGTCACCCACAAACCGATGGGCAGACCGAAGTTGTTAATCGTACGATGGGAGCTATATTGAGAACTTTAGTGTCCAAAAATCAGAAAGATTGGGACTTAAAGCTTGCTCATGCTGAGTTTGCCTACAATCGAGCTCCTAATCGCACCACAAAGTGCTCTCCTTTCGAAGTTGTTTATGGAATCAATCCACTTACTCCTGTGGATTTGCTGCCCTTGCCAACCAAGGATTTGGTGCATCATGAAGCTGATCAACGCGCTAAAGTGATGAAAGATTTCCATGCAAAGATCAGATCTCAAATTGAGAAGCAAAATGAGATTTATCAGAAAAAGGCTAATAAGAACAGGCGAGCTGTTGTTTTTCATCCAGGAGACTTAGTTTGGATTCATTTGAGAAAAGAGAGATTTCCTTCTAAGCGCAAGTCGAAGCTAATGCCGAGAGCCGAAGGACCATTCAAGGTTTTGGAACGAATCAACGACAATGCCTACAAGATTGATCTACCAGGTGATTTTAATGTTTCAGCAACGTTTAATGTTCGAGATCTCACTCCATATGAGTCAGACGAAGATTATCAAGATTTGAGGACAAATCTTTTTCAGCAAAGGGAGGATGATGCATGCGTCACACCAACATCTTCAGTTTGTGCCCCACTTGTTATTATGCTTACATGGAATTAGTTCACTACATATATTGCTGATTGAAGAGAAGCATTGAAGTCATTCTGGTGGTTTAATGAACAGTGCGTGAACAGTCCGAACTTGGAGTATTAATTGCTGTGGAAGTGGTGCGAATCTGGTCAAGAGCATTAAATGTCATCTTCTCGTTGCCAACTTCTTTTATTTTAATGATTTCAAGTTTCTAAGTTTAGATTCAAAGTTTTTGCTGAGTCTTAGGAATTAAATAAGGTTGTTAGAAACTGATTGAACTCTATGTAAACCCTCTTGGGCGTCACTTAGGGGGATGACCATTTTGGAATGAATATTGAGAGTTTTCTCTTGCAATTCTATTGCAAAACTTAAGGTTTCTGTATCACTTAGTGGATTCTAAGTGTGGTGAGCCTCCTTGAGCATCTGTATCCTTGTTTGGTGGTGGTTCGACCTATATCCAAACCTGGTGGTGAGCTCGTCCAATTTATCCTTCTGTATTCGCACAACAAAACCTAACCTTTTCGCAACCAAGCGATACCGATTCGCATCAGGTTGTCTCTCGGAATTTCTTTTGCTACGAGTCTTTGTTCAATCAACATCGGCAGCAACTGAGACATAGGTCTTGGTAACGGAGTGAATTGTCTTTGTGGAGCTTTTCCTTTTCGGTCAAAATTTCGGGAAGAACCCCCTGTTTCCATAACAGACCTTTGAAATGGTGAATTTAATGGCTTTTGATTATTAGGATTTTGAATATAGGCGACCTCCACCGTTGGCTCTTTATCCTTCTTTGAGGTAAATCTGCGAGTCGTCATCTCGGATAATCGACCTTCTCGCATGATTCCTTCGATACGTTCTCCCAATTCCACCATTGCGGGAAAATTAATGCAAGTGTTATTAAACATCTTATCGAAGTATTCTCGAGGTAGAGCTCGAAGGAACAGTTGCATGATTTCTTTCTCGGACAACGGAGGTTTGACTTGAGATGCCGTAGTTCTCCACCTTTGGGCATACGCTCTAAAAGTTTCATTTCTCCTTTTGTCAACCCGGACCAGCTCTTCACGGGTTGGAGCAATTTCGGTATTAAACTTGTATTGTTGGAGGAATTCATCTGCAAGATCTTCCCAGGTGCAAATTTTCTCCAAATCCAACTCAATGAACCACGTTAAGGCGGAATCAACCAAGCTATCTTGAAAATTATTGATCAACAGCGGAGTGTTATCGGAATAACGAGCCATCTTATTCAAATAATATTTCAAGTGGGTCTTAGGGCACCCAGTTCCATCGTACTTCCTTGAAAATTCGGGCTCCTTGTAAAAATCAGGGACTTTCACTTTTGTAAAAGGCGACAACTTATCAAAGCCTTGGAGTTGGTAACCTTGCAACATGCATAAGCGTTCTTCCAATTTTGCGAGACGTCTCGCACTCTCTTCATCCATGTGAGCCACAGGCGACTCCTTAGGTGGAGCTTCCAAATCAATGACGGCGGGAATGGCATTAACGGGGACCTCTTCAGTAGGTCCTTTGTCAACAGGATCTATCGTCGGTGCATTAGTGGGCGCATTAGGAGTAGAAGCTACAGCAGCAGGTGTCACGCCCCGAACCCCACGGCGCGCCACATCCCTCGCCAAGGTCGATTTGACTGCGACGTCCCAGGACGCGTCGCCGACCCGATTCCCAACACAGAGACTTAAAGCACATGCGGAAGCAAATCAAAATCACCCGAACAATAATATATACATAACTAAGGATAGCCATACAACAACCAGCACAAATAATGACACTGGCAATGATACTGGGCACCAGACATAAAATTCATTTACAGCCCATGCTCATTAATCAAAGGCAGTTAAAGGCCACTACAACCGGTCGGGGGCTCCTTCCAAGAACACTTCGGTACGCCTGCCATCCTCAAGGCTGGGGGTCTGAAAAATTGGGATTTAAACAACAATGAGAATAATCTCAGTGAGTAATTCCCTAAACCTAAACTAGGCTAACGTGCACCTCCTGACAGGTTAATTAAACACGCTAAGCAATGTATCATTAAATAACCACAAATTCCAAGGCCCACGGCCTAAATTGTTTATATCACCGCCCTGCAGGTTAGGCATTCAATATCATTATAACTCATAAACAATTAAATCGACCCGAAGGCCATGACCCAATGGTCATCAACAATTAAATCGACCCGAAGGCCATGACCCCAATGGTCATCCACAGTTAAATCGACCCGAAGGCCCGACCCGTCGGTTACAGTTATAATTCGACCCGAAGGCCCGACCCGTCGGTCACAGTTATAATTCGACCCGAAGGCCTGACCCGTCGGTCACAGATATAAATCGACCCGAAGGCCTGACCCGTCGGTCACAGATATAATTCGACCCGAAGGCCTGACCCGTCGGTCATCACAAATAAATCGACCCGAAGGCCATGCCTTGATATGTCAAGCGCATTGAATTACAATTTCCACTCACAATCCCATCCATATCAAAATACAAACAACGGAATCACGTGGAATGGGACCCAAGTTAATTATTAATGCCAAAATGTGCCAGGTAATATTATTCACCATTCGATCAATTCAACACGTCGGCACGCCCAATTCATTCCGGTTTAGTCCATCTAAACCCGGCACCTATTGCACATACTTAAAGAAATGAAATTCAATATAATTTGGGCCCGCCATGCTATTCCATTTCTAGTCCCGCTAGGCGTGCGACATGGCATCATAGATCAATCACCACCAGAGCTCATTTAGCTAGTCAATTGATCAATGCGATCATTCCTTATAATTGCACAATTAAACCCCAATTTGATCACGCTTCGCCTAAATCAAATCCCGTTGTGTCCAGCCACTATACCGCAATGTCTAGGCCAATAATCAACTTCAAAATGCTCCATTAAACTCCCCAAAACTTCACTTGGATCAGTCATCACAAGAACTAATGACGCGCGCACTAAAATTCCACACTTAATACCCGAACTTGGGTCATTCTGATCCAAATTTGTCCAGCCAATGTACAGCGCCTCTCGGACCACTAAACCTCCATTAGAACATTACGCTAAGCCACCAAATACGCCACAACATCCGCTCTCAACGGCCTCCACAACTAACCCCCAAATTGATCGCGCTTTGTCCTATTCAAACCCGATATGGACAGCCACTAAATCAATTACATCGGATCATCTAATGACCTCAAAATATTCCATTGGACTCCCCAAGACACCATTTTAATCAGCCACCATAATGCCAAATAAGGCGCGCACTAGCATCCGCATTCTAGACCCGAATTTCCCCAAAATTGGGCTATTCCATTCCAAACCTGACCAGCCATCTCTCGGCACATACATAGCCGCGAAATCTTATCAAACGGTCAATATAATTCACCAGATCAGCCGCAACATCAACCGTTACCATTCTATGCACAATAACCCCTAAATTACCCTAATTTAACCCCTAAACTTGTCCAGAAATGCAATTAATCCTAATTAGGGTTTAGGGTCAAACTCACCGGGTGTCCTAAGCTTTAAATCGAGCCGAACACGCGGCGATGGCGGCTGGACAGCGACGATCCCGCGCCGGAACAGTACAGCGAGTGGCGATTCCGGCAAACGGCGCGAACGGCGGCGACGAACTAGACGATTCCATGGCTAAGATGGACACGGCCAGAGAGTGTGGGACGGCCCGGCGAGGCTGGGTGAGACGCCGGTGGCGGCGGAACAGCTCCGGCGACGGCGGAGCTCCTCCGGCGAGCGGCGGCTTGGGCGTCCAGAACAGGGGAGCGTCAGGGAGAGGGAGAGTGAGGGGGAGGAAGGGCTGCCGGTGGCTGGGCAAGGTTGCTGGGGACCAACCGGTGGTGGACGGAGCAGCGGCGACGGCTGGGGCGGCGGCGCGTGGCGGCGGGGCGACGCGCGACGATAGAAACCCAGAACAGGGGAGGTTCCGGGGAAGAAGAAGAACAGGAGAGGGGAGGTGGTGGCGGCCAAGGGGGGCAGCAGGGCGGCGGAGGCGACTGAGGGGAGTGGCTGGACGGCCTAGGCGAGGCGGCGGCGGCCGGAACGGCGGTACGCGGCGGCGGCGACGCTAGAAGCCCTAAACAGGGGAGGGCTTCGGGAGAGAGAAAATCAGGGGAAAGAGAGGGTCGAGCGGCGGCTGGAGGTGGCACGGCGGCGTCTCGGTGGCCGGAGGACGAGGGGGCCGGTCGGCGGACGGCTGGGCAACGCCGGATCGCGGCGGACGCCGCGGCGAGCTGCTGTTCGCGCTCTCCGCGAGCAGGCCGGCGACGGGCGGTCGCGGCGACCGACGGCGACGCGGCTCGGTCGGGGCGACGGCGGCGACTACGGCGAGGCTGAGGGCGAGCTTGATCGGCGGTCGGACGGCGCACGGTGGCTGGGCTGATCTGGTCGGGCGAGGGGCAGAGGAAGATCAGAAGCAGGAGCGTCGGGGAGGAAGACGCCAGCGAAAGAGAAGAAGAGAAGAAAGAAAAGAAAAAGAAAAAGAAAAAGAAAAGGGAGGAGAGAGAAAAGGCAGGTCTGATGGACAGGTGGGGACGTGCGCAGAAGGAGGGGAGACGCGGCAGAGAGGAGAGAGGAGAGAGAGAGAAAGAGAAAGAGAGAGAGATTTCCGAAAAATAATTAAACTTCATTTCTTTATTAAACGCAAACCGAGAGTCCAAATTCAAAACTGGAAATTGCCCCTCAATCCTAAAAAGGGACAAAGGCCAAATTAATGAAACCAAATTTTAACGAGGGAGGTCTACTAGTCCAAATTCGCACTGGTCAAAAACTCCCATTTTTCCATTATTCCTGACAATCTCAACGTGGGCTTCAATAATATTGACACCGTCCAATTTATTTCGTCCCGACACTCCCGAAAATCGACTACCAAGTCCGGGGTCTAAATAACGGCCAAATTTGATCGAGTGCGATTCTAGCGAAATCTCTAATTTAAAATGATAACCGGGAGTGATCAGCTCCCGGACGAGATTTTACTATAAGCACACTGACAAATTACGCGTTTTATAAATCCCAAAAATGGGCCGAAATTCGGGATGTCACAACTCTTCCCCTCTTACAAAAATTTCGTCCTCGAAATTTACAATCCTTCCCAATCATCCAAACAAATGGGGGAGAACTGGTGTTGCATCAGCTTCCTCGCTTTTCCACGTCGCACTTTCAGTTTCATGGTGTTCCCCAAATTACCTTGACCATCGAAATTTTCTTGTCTCGTAATACTCTCTCTATTTTGTCCTCGATCCGAACTGCCTTTTCCACGTACGACACCCTGTCATCCACACATGGAAGATGTTATGAACTTGCGACAAATTCAGTGGCAAAGCTAGGCGATAGGCCAACGTTCCAATCCTTTCCAAAATCTCAAACAGGCCTATGTACCTTGGACTCAGTTTTCCTTTCTTGCCAAGCCGAGACAGTCCTCTCATTGGCGCATCTCAAGAAATACATGGTCGCTAACCTGAAACTCTAACGGCTTACGCCTTCCGTCTGCGTAACTCTTCTGATGACTCTGAGCTGTTCTCAACCTCTCTCGAATAGCCTTTACCGTTTCTACCGACTGCTGAACCAACTCCAGACTCGTTATACTTCTTTCTCCTACCTCATCCCAATACAACGGCGTTCTGCAAGCCCTGCCATATAATGCCTCAAATGGTGCCATTCTGATAGTCTACTGAAAACTATTATTGTAGGCAATTTCCACCAAATGCAACTGTTCTTCCCATTTGCCCTGAAAATCTAACACACACACTCTCAGCATATCCTCCAAGGTCCGAATAATCCCTTCAGACTGGCCATCCGTCTGAGGATGATGGGCCGTACTGAATTGCAACTTAATCCCCATGACTGATTGCAGACTCTTCCAAAAATTTGTAGTGAGCCAGGGATCACAGTCCGATGTGATTGATATCGGTACTCCGTGAAGACTAACTATCTGACGCACATATACTTTGCCAGCCTTTCTAGCTCGAAGTCCTTTCGCATTGCCAGGAAGTGCGCTGACTTGGCCAATCTATCTACTATCGCCCAAATAGAGTCGTGTCCCCTCTGGCTTCTTGGCAATCCCGTTACAAAACCCATTGTAATGTGCTCTCATTTCCATATTGGGATTTCCAATGGCTACAACATCTCGCCAGGTTTACAATGCTATGCCTTCACTTGTTGGCACGTCAAACACTTAGCCACATGCCTGGTCACATCCGTTTTCATTCTACTCCACCAATAGTACTGGCGAAGGTTCTGGTACATCTTAGTGCTGCCCGGGTGAGTGCGATATTTGTTCCTATGAACCTCCGACAAAATCTCTTCTTAAGCTCCAGATCATTGGGCACGCACAAACGTCCTCGAAACTTAAGAATTCCATCTTCGGACACCTAAAAGTCCGATTTCCTCTTAATGTCATCCATACTCAAAATTTCTAAATCTCAAGGTCCGTAGATTGCAACGCCCTGATCTTGGCTTGCACTTTCGGCTCCATCCTTAATGTTGCCGTCAAACTGGAGAGGCGTCCTACCTCGAATTTAAATTTCGAGTTCCGTGCTCCTTCCAATAAATTCACTCTTTAACCAACTATTGTGTGATACTCGATTTCCTGCTCAAGGCATCCGCTACTTGGTTAGCCTTTCCTGTCTCGATACACAAGCAACCACCCTTCCATGTTGCATTAGCACGTATCCCAATCCTTTGAGTGAAGCATCGTTATAGCTCTTATACCCGCCCGGTCCTGAAAAATCGTCAACACTAGCGTCGTCGTCAATCTCTGCTTCAATTCCTAAAAACTCTCTTCGCACTTTTCCGTCTATCCAACTTTGTTTCCTTCTTAAGCAACTTCGTTGGCGGAGTGGCTATCGCCGAGAATTTTTCCACAAATCGCCGACAATACCCTGCCAGTCCTAAGAAACTCCGAACCTTAGTAACTGTCGTCAATCTCGGCCAATCCATTACTGCTTCAATTTCAGCTGAATCCACGGAGATTCCTTCTCCGGAAATTATATGTCCGAGAAATACAACTCGATTCAGCCAAAATTCACACTTGCTAAACTTAGCATACAGTGCGTGCTCTATTAACGTCCGTAGAACCTTTTTCAAGTGTTCCTTATATTCCTCGGAACTTCTCGAATATACCAAGATACCATATATGAAGACAATGATGAACTGATCCAAAAACTCCTTTAATACTCGATTCATTATGTCCATGAAAGCAGCAGGGGCATTAGTCAGTCCAAACGGCATCATCGTAAACTCATAGTACACATATCTCGTCTTAAATGCCACCTTCGGCACATCCTCCTTAATCCTCAATTGATGATAGTCAGTCTTTAGGTCAATCTTTGAGAATATCGATGCCCCTTGTATCTGATCCAACAGATCATCAATCCTTAACAACGGATACTTATTCTTAATGGCCAGTCGATTCAACTGTTTATAGTCAATGTGCAACTTTAACAATTCCGTCCTTTTTCCTCGCGAATAAAACCGGCGCTCTAGATATCGGCTCTATTCTAGGGCCAACTCAATCACAAAATAATTATCTTTCCATCACTTAAAGACGAAGCCCCATCCATCAATTTTCAATCCCACGGTCTCCCAAAGCAAGTCACCCTGGTTCTTTACAGAATCCGAAATTTCCAAGCGATAACTCGTTCATCCAAATCTGGCCAAAGGATGTCATCAACTATTCTAAAATCCATAAACTGATTGCGTCTATTCACCAAGAGTAATTATATGCCTCACCTGACCATTCAGATCTATAACTTCAAAAATCACTTCTAATACATCAAACATCATCACACATTGCATTTAGATCCTTAAGACAAATCTTTCGCTTCTGTCCTAGCCATAGCACATACCCTTCCTTATGCCTACAGTCGGTCCTGGTTATTCTAGGGCAACTTCCGCTTGATATCCTACCCGTGGTTACTGTTGTTGCGTTGGCGGTCTAGCTTGTCAATTCGAGCAGTTTCTTACTTGGTGACCATGTTGGTCATCTCCAAAACACACTCCAAGTCCACTTGGGCGAGGGCCATTCCCGTGCCTCTTTCCACAAGACTGACATGCGGCGCTATAATAGTAGTTCGACTTTTCAATTTTCTTTCTTATAGGAGAAACAAACTGCTTATTCCCAATCATAGTCTTCTTACCAAAATTGTGATTATCCCTAGTCGGCACATACCATAATCCAGAGGCGGTAGTCATCTCATTCATATCCTACTCAACCATCTGAGCCCTCTCGTATAGTTCGTTGAAATCCTTTAAGTTCAATAGCACCAACTAATTACGGAGTTCCAGCCTTAGTCCATCGCGGAACCTCCTCTCCCTATCCACAGGGTCCTCGACCATCCTTAGTGCATACTTAGACGACCTTGAAAACTAAACCTCATGCTAATCCACAGTTAAGTGATTCTAACGGAGCCTTAGAAACTTTGCCATTTTCCTTTCCCGTGCAGTCTCAGAGAAGTATTTTCCCATTGAAGGTCTCAACAAAGGTAGTCCAATTTGGGATCGTGCTTACCTAGAAAATCTTACCTCGGGTGGCCTCCCACCAGTCATTTGCTACTCCCTGAAGTTGGTATACCACTAGGGCCACCTTTTCTTCCTTCGTGCACTCCAGCAGTGCAAAGGCTTTCTCCAATTCTTAACTTAGAGAGTCGCAACCTCAGAACCACCATATTCTCCAACTTAGGTTACTTAAGTTTTGGAAACTGTTTCACCATGTGATGTATCCGACGATTCCCAATTCCTATCCCTTGATTACAGATAACAGTAGCGACAACAGCCTTAGCAGCTAGCGATAGCTCCTTTTTGAGCCTACTGTCCCATTATGATTCCAACTGCTGCAAGTGCCTTCAAAATCCCTTCCCCTCTAGGATTCTCTGCAACTCCAGTTTGTGGACCTATGCGACCTCGACCTCGATCTTGACCTCGACTACTCAAACTCACAAGATCACACCAAGCAATTACCTGCTGTAATCCCCTTCAGGGATTAGAGACCTAAACCAAGCTAAACCAGTCTAAGGTCCTAGGCAGGTATGCATAACAGCAGTCAAGCAACCAGCATGCGATCTTACACAATAGCACAACATCTCAACCAAGGAGATTCACGTACTTACCTCGAGTCCTGCCGCACCTGCACTTTACGGTCAGTTCGACAACCAGTCAATCACTACACAAACAATCAGGAGGTACACGTAGCATGCAAGGTCTCCCTACTGGCTACCCAAGGTCATCGCTCCTTATCACTCCAAGCTTCGACCTAATTGGATCGAGCTGACCTTGCTCTGATACCAATTCAAACGGGGATGTCACGCCCCGAACCCCACGGCGCGCCACATCCCTCGCCAAGGTCGATTTGACTGCGACGTCCCAGGACGCGTCGCCGACCCGATTCCCAACACAGAGACTTAAAGCACATGCGGAAGCAAATCAAAATCACCCGAACAATAATATATACATAACTAAGGATAGCCATACAACAACCAGCACAAATAATGACACTGGCAATGATACTGGGCACCAGATATAAAATTCATTTACAGCCCATGCTCATTAATCAAAGGCAGTTAAAGGCCACTACAACCGGTCGGGGGCTCCTTCCAAGAACACTTCGGTACGCCTGCCATCCTCAAGGCTGGGGGTCTGAAAAATTGGGATTTAAACAACAATGAGAATAATCTCAGTGAGTAATTCCCTAAACCTAAACTAGGCTAACGTGCACCTCCTGACAGGTTAATTAAACACGCTAAGCAATGTATCATTAAATAACCACAAATTCCAAGGCCCACGGCCTAAATTGTTTATATCACCGCCCTGCAGGTTAGGCATTCAATATCATTATAACTCATAAACAATTAAATCGACCCGAAGGCCATGACCCAATGGTCATCAACAATTAAATCGACCCGAAGGCCATGACCCCAATGGTCATCCACAGTTAAATCGACCCGAAGGCCCGACCCGTCGGTTACAGTTATAATTCGACCCGAAGGCCCGACCCGTCGGTCACAGTTATAATTCGACCCGAAGGCCCGACCCGTCGGTCACAGTTATAAATCGACCCGAAGGCCTGACCCGTCGGTCACAGATATAAATCGACCCGAAGGCCTGACCCGTCGGTCACAGATATAATTCGACCCGAAGGCCTGACCCGTCGGTCATCACAAATAAATCGACCCGAAGGCCATGCCTTGATATGTCAAGCGCATTGAATTACAATTTCCACTCACAATCCCATCCATATCAAAATACAAACAACGGAATCACGTGGAATGGGACCCAAGTTAATTATTAATGCCAAAATGTGCCAGGTAATATTATTCACCATTCGATCAATTCAACACGTCGGCACGCCCAATTCATTCCGGTTTAGTCCATCTAAACCCGGCACCTATTGCACATACTTAAAGAAATGAAATTCAATATAATTTGGGCCCGCCATGCTATTCCATTTCTAGTCCCGCTAGGCGTGCGACATGGCATCATAGATCAATCACCACCAGAGCTCATTTAGCTAGTCAATTGATCAATGCGATCATTCCTTATAATTGCACAATTAAACCCCAATTTGATCACGCTTCGCCTAAATCAAATCCCGTTGTGTCCAGCCACTATACCGCAATGTCTAGGCCAATAATCAACTTCAAAATGCTCCATTAAACTCCCCAAAACTTCACTTGGATCAGTCATCACAAGAACTAATGACGCGCGCACTAAAATTCCACACTTAATACCCGAACTTGGGTCATTCTGATCCAAATTTATCCAGCCAATGTACAGCGCCTCTCGGACCACTAAACCTCCATTAGAACATTACGCTAAGCCACCAAATACGCCACAACATCCGCTCTCAACGGCCTCCACAACTAACCCCCAAATTGATCGCGCTTTGTCCTATTCAAACCCGATATGGACAGCCACTAAATCAATTACATCGGATCATCTAATGACCTCAAAATATTCCATTGGACTCCCCAAGACACCATTTTAATCAGCCACCATAATGCCAAATAAGGCGCGCACTAGCATCCGCATTCTAGACCCGAATTTCCCCAAAATTGGGCTATTCCATTCCAAACCTGACCAGCCATCTCTCGGCACATACATAGCCGCGAAATCTTATCAAACGGTCAATATAATTCACCAGATCAGCCGCAACATCAACCGTTACCATTCTATGCACAATAACCCCTAAATTACCCTAATTTAACCCCTAAACTTGTCCAGAAATGCAATTAATCCTAATTAGGGTTTAGGGTCAAACTCACCGGGCGTCCTAAGCTTTAAATCGAGCCGAACACGCGGCGATGGCGGCTGGACAGCGACGATCCCGCGCCGGAACAGTACAGCGAGTGGCGATTCCGGCAAACGGCGCGAACGGCGGCGACGAACTAGACGATTCCATGGCTAAGATGGACACGGCCAGAGAGTGTGGGACGGCCCGGCGAGGCTGGGTGAGACGCCGGTGGCGGCGGAACAGCTCCGGCGACGGCGGAGCTCCTCCGGCGAGCGGCGGCTTGGGCGTCCAGAACAGGGGAGCGTCAGGGAGAGGGAGAGTGAGGGGGAGGAAGGGCTGCCGGTGGCTGGGCAAGGTTGCTGGGGACCAACCGGTGGTGGACGGAGCAGCGGCGACGGCTGGGGCGGCGGCGCGTGGCGGCGGGGCGACGCGCGACGATAGAAACCCAGAACAGGGGAGGTTCCGGGGAAGAAGAAGAACAGGAGAGGGGAGGTGGTGGCGGCCAAGGGGGGCAGCAGGGCGGCGGAGGCGACTGAGGGGAGTGGCTGGACGGCCTAGGCGAGGCGGCGGCGGCCGGAACGGCGGTACGCGGCGGCGGCGACGCTAGAAGCCCTAAACAGGGGAGGGCTTCGGGAGAGAGAAAATCAGGGGAAAGAGAGGGTCGAGCGGCGGCTGGAGGTGGCACGGCGGCGTCTCGGTGGCCGGAGGACGAGGGGGCCGGTCGGCGGACGGCTGGGCAACGCCGGATCGCGGCGGACGCCGCGGCGAGCTGCTGTTCGCGCTCTCCGCGAGCAGGCCGGCGACGGGCGGTCGCGGCGACCGACGGCGACGCGGCTCGGTCGGGGCGACGGCGGCGACTACGGCGAGGCTGAGGGCGAGCTTGATCGGCGGTCGGACGGCGCACGGTGGCTGGGCTGATCTGGTCGGGCGAGGGGCAGAGGAAGATCAGAAGCAGGAGCGTCGGGGAGGAAGACGCCAGCGAAAGAGAAGAAGAGAAGAAAGAAAAGAAAAAGAAAAAGAAAAAGAAAAGGGAGGAGAGAGAAAAGGCAGGTCTGATGGACAGGTGGGGACGTGCGCAGAAGGAGGGGAGACGCGGCAGAGAGGAGAGAGGAGAGAGAGAGAAAGAGAAAGAGAGAGAGATTTCCGAAAAATAATTAAACTTCATTTCTTTATTAAACGCAAACCGAGAGTCCAAATTCAAAACTGGAAATTGCCCCTCAATCCTAAAAAGGGACAAAGGCCAAATTAATGAAACCAAATTTTAACGAGGGAGGTCTACTAGTCCAAATTCGCACTGGTCAAAAACTCCCATTTTTCCATTATTCCTGACAATCTCAACGTGGGCTTCAATAATATTGACACCGTCCAATTTATTTCGTCCCGACACTCCCGAAAATCGACTACCAAGTCCGGGGTCTAAATAACGGCCAAATTTGATCGAGTGCGATTCTAGCGAAATCTCTAATTTAAAATGATAACCGGGAGTGATCAGCTCCCGGACGAGATTTTACTATAAGCACACTGACAAATTACGCGTTTTATAAATTCCAAAAATGGGCCGAAATTCGGGATGTCACAACTCTTCCCCTCTTACAAAAATTTCGTCCTCGAAATTTACAATCCTTCCCAATCATCCAAACAAATGGGGGAGAACTGGTGTTGCATCAGTTTCCTCGCTTTTCCACGTCGCACTTTTAGTTTCATGGTGTTCCCCAAATTACCTTGACCATCGAAATTTTCTTGTCTCGTAATACTCTCTCTATTTTGTCCTCGATCCGAACTGCCTTTTCCACGTACGACACCCTGTCATCCACACATGGAAGATGTTATGAACTTGCGACAAATTCAGTGGCAAAGCTAGGCGATAGGCCAACGTTCCAATCCTTTCCAAAATCTCAAACAGGCCTATGTACCTTGGACTCAGTTTTCCTTTCTTGCCAAGCCGAGACAGTCTTCTCATTGGCGCATCTCAAGAAATACATGGTCGCTAACCTGAAACTCTAACGGCTTACGCCTTCCGTCTGCGTAACTCTTCTGATGACTCTGAGCTGTTCTCAACCTCTCTCGAATAGCCTTTACCGTTTCTACCGACTGCTGAACCAACTCCAGACTCGTTATACTTCTTTCTCCTACCTCATCCCAATACAACGGCGTTCTGCAAGCCCTGCCATATAATGCCTCAAATGGTGCCATTCTGATAGTCTACTGAAAACTATTATTGTAGGCAATTTCCACCAAATGCAACTGTTCTTCCCATTTGCCCTGAAAATCTAACACACACACTCTCAGCATATCCTCCAAGGTCCGAATAATCCCTTCAGACTGGCCATCCGTCTGAGGATGATGGGCCGTACTGAATTGCAACTTAATCCCCAGGACTGATTGCAGACTCTTCCAAAAATTTGTAGTGAGCCAGGGATCACAGTCCGATGTGATTGATATCGGTACTCCGTGAAGACTAACTATCTGACGCACATATACTTTGCCAGCCTTTCTAGCTCGAAGTCCTTTCGCATTGCCAGGAAGTGCGCTGACTTGGCCAATCTATCTACTATCGCCCAAATAGAGTCGTGTCCCCTCTGGCTTCTTGGCAATCCCGTTACAAAACCCATTGTAATGTGCTCTCATTTCCATATTGGGATTTCCAATGGCTACAACATCTCGCCAGGTTTACAATGCTATGCCTTCACTTGTTGGCACGTCAAACACTTAGCCACATGCCTGGTCACATCCGTTTTCATTCTACTCCACCAATAGTACTGGCGAAGGTTCTGGTACATCTTAGTGCTGCCCGGGTGAGTGCGATATTTGTTCCTATGAACCTCCGACAAAATCTCTTCTTAAGCTCCAGATCATTGGGCACGCACAAACGTCCTCGAAACTTAAGAATTCCATCTTCGGACACCTAAAAGTCCGATTTCCTCTTAATGTCATCCATACTCAAAATTTCTAAATCTCAAGGTCCGTAGATTGCAACGCCCTGATCTTGGCTTGCACTTTCGGCTCCATCCTTAATGTTGCCGTCAAACTGGAGAGGCGTCCTACCTCGAATTTAAATTTCGAGTTCCGTGCTCCTTCCAATAAATTCACTCTTTAACCAACTATTGTGTGATACTCGATTTCCTGCTCAAGGCATCCGCTACTTGGTTAGCCTTTCCTGTCTCGATACACAAGCAACCACCCTTCCATGTTGCATTAGCACGTATCCCAATCCTTTGAGTGAAGCATCGTTATAGCTCTTATACCCGCCCGGTCCTGAAAAATCGTCAACACTAGCGTCGTCGTCAATCTCTGCTTCAATTCCTAAAAACTCTCTTCGCACTTTTCCGTCTATCCAACTTTGTTTCCTTCTTAAGCAACTTCGTTGGCGGAGTGGCTATCGCCGAGAATTTTTCCACAAATCGCCGACAATACCCTGCCAGTCCTAAGAAACTCCGAACCTTAGTAACTGTCGTCAATCTCGGCCAATCCATTACTGCTTCAATTTCAGCTGAATCCACGGAGATTCCTTCTCCGGAAATTATATGTCCGAGAAATACAACTCGATTCAGCCAAAATTCACACTTGCTAAACTTAGCATACAGTGCGTGCTCTATTAACGTCCGTAGAACCTTTTTCAAGTGTTCCTTATATTCCTCGGAACTTCTCGAATATACCAAGATACCATATATGAAGACAATGATGAACTGATCCAAAAACTCCTTTAATACTCGATTCATTATGTCCATGAAAGCAGCAGGGGCATTAGTCAGTCCAAACGGCATCATCGTAAACTCATAGTACACATATCTCGTCTTAAATGCCACCTTCGGCACATCCTCCTTAATCCTCAATTGATGATAGTCAGTCTTTAGGTCAATCTTTGAGAATATCGATGCCCCTTGTATCTGATCCAACAGATCATCAATCCTTAACAACGGATACTTATTCTTAATGGCCAGTCGATTCAACTGTTTATAGTCAATGTGCAACTTTAACAATTCCGTCCTTTTTCCTCGCGAATAAAACCGGCGCTCTAGATATCGGCTCTATTCTAGGGCCAACTCAATCACAAAATAATTATCTTTCCATCACTTAAAGACGAAGCCCCATCCATCAATTTTCAATCCCACGGTCTCCCAAAGCAAGTCACCCTGGTTCTTTACAGAATCCGAAATTTCCAAGCGATAACTCGTTCATCCAAATCTGGCCAAAGGATGTCATCAACTATTCTAAAATCCATAAACTGATTGCGTCTATTCACCAAGAGTAATTATATGCCTCACCTGACCATTCAGATCTATAACTTCAAAAATCACTTCTAATACATCAAACATCATCACACATTGCATTTAGATCCTTAAGACAAATCTTTCGCTTCTGTCCTAGCCATAGCACATACCCTTCCTTATGCCTACAGTCGGTCCTGGTTATTCTAGGGCAACTTCCGCTTGATATCCTACCCGTGGTTACTGTTGTTGCGTTGGCGGTCTAGCTTGTCAATTCGAGCAGTTTCTTACTTGGTAACCATGTTGGTCATCTCCAAAACACACTCCAAGTCCACTTGGGCGAGGGCCATTCCCGTGCCTCTTTCCACAAGACTGACATGCGGCGCTATAATAGTAGTTCGACTTTTCAATTTTCTTTCTTATAGGAGAAACAAACTGCTTATTCCCAATCATAGTCTTCTTACCAAAATTGTGATTATCCCTAGTCGGCACATACCATAATCCAGAGGCGGTAGTCATCTCATTCATATCCTACTCAACCATCTGAGCCCTCTCGTATAGTTCGTTGAAATCCTTTAAGTTCAATAGCACCAACTAATTACGGAGTTCCAGCCTTAGTCCATCGCGGAACCTCCTCTCCCTATCCACAGGGTCCTCGACCATCCTTAGTGCATACTTAGACGACCTTGAAAACTAAACCTCATGCTAATCCACAGTTAAGTGATTCTAACGGAGCCTTAGAAACTTTGCCATTTTCCTTTCCCGTGCAGTCTCAGAGAAGTATTTTCCCATTGAAGGTCTCAACAAAGGTAGTCCAATTTGGGATCGTGCTTACCTAGAAAATCTTACCTCGGGTGGCCTCCCACCAGTCATTTGCTACTCCCTGAAGTTGGTATACCACTAGGGCCACCTTTTCTTCCTTCGTGCACTCCAGCAGTGCAAAGGCTTTCTCCAATTCTTAACTTAGAGAGTCGCAACCTCAGAACCACCATATTCTCCAACTTAGGTTACTTAAGTTTTGGAAACTGTTTCACCATGTGATGTATCCGACGATTCCCAATTCCTATCCCTTGATTACAGATAACAGTAGCGACAACAGCCTTAGCAGCTAGCGATAGCTCCTTTTTGAGCCTACTGTCCCATTATGATTCCAACTGCTGCAAGTGCCTTCAAAATCCCTTCCCCTCTAGGATTCTCTGCAACTCCAGTTTGTGGACCTATGCGACCTCGACCTCGATCTTGACCTCGACTACTCAAACTCACAAGATCACACCAAGCAATTACCTGCTGTAATCCCCTTCAGGGATTAGAGACCTAAACCAAGCTAAACCAGTCTAAGGTCCTAGGCAGGTATGCATAACAGCAGTCAAGCAACCAGCATGCGATCTTACACAATAGCACAACATCTCAACCAAGGAGATTCACGTACTTACCTCGAGTCCTGCCGCACCTGCACTTTACGGTCAGTTCGACAACCAGTCAATCACTACACAAACAATCAGGAGGTACACGTAGCATGCAAGGTCTCCCTACTGGCTACCCAAGGTCATCGCTCCTTATCACTCCAAGCTTCGACCTAATTGGATCGAGCTGACCTTGCTCTGATACCAATTCAAACGGGGATGTCACGCCCCGAACCCCACGGCGCGCCACATCCCTCGCCAAGGTCGATTTGACTGCGACGTCCCAGGACGCGTCGCCGACCCGATTCCCAACACAGAGACTTAAAGCACATGCGGAAGCAAATCAAAATCACCCGAACAATAATATATACATAACTAAGGATAGCCATACAACAACCAGCACAAATAATGACACTGGCAATGATACTGGGCACCAGATATAAAATTCATTTACAGCCCATGCTCATTAATCAAAGGCAGTTAAAGGCCACTACAACCGGTCGGGGGCTCCTTCCAAGAACACTTCGGTACGCCTGCCATCCTCAAGGCTGGGGGTCTGAAAAATTGGGATTTAAACAACAATGAGAATAATCTCAGTGAGTAATTCCCTAAACCTAAACTAGGCTAACGTGCACCTCCTGACAGGTTAATTAAACACGCTAAGCAATGTATCATTAAATAACCACAAATTCCAAGGCCCACGGCCTAAATTGTTTATATCACCGCCCTGCAGGTTAGGCATTCAATATCATTATAACTCATAAACAATTAAATCGACCCGAAGGCCATGACCCAATGGTCATCAACAATTAAATCGACCCGAAGGCCATGACCCCAATGGTCATCCACAGTTAAATCGACCCGAAGGCCCGACCCGTCGGTTACAGTTATAATTCGACCCGAAGGCCCGACCCGTCGGTCACAGTTATAATTCGACCCGAAGGCCCGACCCGTCGGTCACAGTTATAAATCGACCCGAAGGCCTGACCCGTCGGTCACAGATATAAATCGACCCGAAGGCCTGACCCGTCGGTCACAGATATAATTCGACCCGAAGGCCTGACCCGTCGGTCATCACAAATAAATCGACCCGAAGGCCATGCCTTGATATGTCAAGCGCATTGAATTACAATTTCCACTCACAATCCCATCCATATCAAAATACAAACAACGGAATCACGTGGAATGGGACCCAAGTTAATTATTAATGCCAAAATGTGCCAGGTAATATTATTCACCATTCGATCAATTCAACACGTCGGCACGCCCAATTCATTCCGGTTTAGTCCATCTAAACCCGGCACCTATTGCACATACTTAAAGAAATGAAATTCAATATAATTTGGGCCCGCCATGCTATTCCATTTCTAGTCCCGCTAGGCGTGCGACATGGCATCATAGATCAATCACCACCAGAGCTCATTTAGCTAGTCAATTGATCAATGCGATCATTCCTTATAATTGCACAATTAAACCCCAATTTGATCACGCTTCGCCTAAATCAAATCCCGTTGTGTCCAGCCACTATACCGCAATGTCTAGGCCAATAATCAACTTCAAAATGCTCCATTAAACTCCCCAAAACTTCACTTGGATCAGTCATCACAAGAACTAATGACGCGCGCACTAAAATTCCACACTTAATACCCGAACTTGGGTCATTCTGATCCAAATTTATCCAGCCAATGTACAGCGCCTCTCGGACCACTAAACCTCCATTAGAACATTACGCTAAGCCACCAAATACGCCACAACATCCGCTCTCAACGGCCTCCACAACTAACCCCCAAATTGATCGCGCTTTGTCCTATTCAAACCCGATATGGACAGCCACTAAATCAATTACATCGGATCATCTAATGACCTCAAAATATTCCATTGGACTCCCCAAGACACCATTTTAATCAGCCACCATAATGTCAAATAAGGCGCGCACTAGCATCCGCATTCTAGACCCGAATTTCCCCAAAATTGGGCTATTCCATTCCAAACCTGACCAGCCATCTCTCGGCACATACATAGCCGCGAAATCTTATCAAACGGTCAATATAATTCACCAGATCAGCCGCAACATCAACCGTTACCATTCTATGCACAATAACCCCTAAATTACCCTAATTTAACCCCTAAACTTGTCCAGAAATGCAATTAATCCTAATTAGGGTTTAGGGTCAAACTCACCGGGCGTCCTAAGCTTTAAATCGAGCCGAACACGCGGCGATGGCGGCTGGACAGCGACGATCCCGCGCCGGAACAGTACAGCGAGTGGCGATTCCGGCAAACGGCGCGAACGGCGGCGACGAACTAGACGATTCCATGGCTAAGATGGACACGGCCAGAGAGTGTGGGACGGCCCGGCGAGGCTGGGTGAGACGCCGGTGGCGGCGGAACAGCTCCGGCGACGGCGGAGCTCCTCCGGCGAGCGGCGGCTTGGGCGTCCAGAACAGGGGAGCGTCAGGGAGAGGGAGAGTGAGGGGGAGGAAGGGCTGCCGGTGGCTGGGCAAGGTTGCTGGGGACCAACCGGTGGTGGACGGAGCAGCGGCGACGGCTGGGGCGGCGGCGCGTGGCGGCGGGGCGACGCGCGACGATAGAAACCCAGAACAGGGGAGGTTCCGGGGAAGAAGAAGAACAGGAGAGGGGAGGTGGTGGCGGCCAAGGGGGGCAGCAGGGCGGCGGAGGCGACTGAGGGGAGTGGCTGGACGGCCTAGGCGAGGCGGCGGCGGCCGGAACGGCGGTACGCGGCGGCGGCGACGCTAGAAGCCCTAAACAGGGGAGGGCTTCGGGAGAGAGAAAATCAGGGGAAAGAGAGGGTCGAGCGGCGGCTGGAGGTGGCACGGCGGCGTCTCGGTGGCCGGAGGACGAGGGGGCCGGTCGGCGGACGGCTGGGCAACGCCGGATCGCGGCGGACGCCGCGGCGAGCTGCTGTTCGCGCTCTCCGCGAGCAGGCCGGCGACGGGCGGTCGCGGCGACCGACGGCGACGCGGCTCGGTCGGGGCGACGGCGGCGACTACGGCGAGGCTGAGGGCGAGCTTGATCGGCGGTCGGACGGCGCACGGTGGCTGGGCTGATCTGGTCGGGCGAGGGGCAGAGGAAGATCAGAAGCAGGAGCGTCGGGGAGGAAGACGCCAGCGAAAGAGAAGAAGAGAAGAAAGAAAAGAAAAAGAAAAAGAAAAAGAAAAGGGAGGAGAGAGAAAAGGCAGGTCTGATGGACAGGTGGGGACGTGCGCAGAAGGAGGGGAGACGCGGCAGAGAGGAGAGAGGAGAGAGAGAGAAAGAGAAAGAGAGAGAGATTTCCGAAAAATAATTAAACTTCATTTCTTTATTAAACGCAAACCGAGAGTCCAAATTCAAAACTGGAAATTGCCCCTCAATCCTAAAAGAGCCTCGCACACAAAAAGGGACAAAGGCCAAATTAATAAAACCAAATTTTAACGAGGGAGGTCTACTAGTCCAAATTCGCACTGGTCAAAAACTCCCATTTTTCCATTATTCCTGACAATCTCAACGTGGGCTTCAATAATATTGACACCGTCCAATTTATTTCGTCCCGACACTCCCGAAAATCGACTACCAAGTCCGGGGTCTAAATAACGGCCAAATTTGATCGAGTGCGATTCTAGCGAAATCTCTAATTTAAAATGATAACCGGGAGTGATCAGCTCCCGGACGAGATTTTACTATAAGCACACTGACAAATTACGCGTTTTATAAATCCCAAAAATGGGCCGAAATTCGGGATGTCACAGCAGGAGCCACAGGCGTGAAGTTCTTTACTTGATTTGCAAGATCAATTAAGAGCGCCATCATTTGTGCCATCTGATTCTCAATGGTAATAACGCGACTACGAGTATCTTCGTTTTCCATCCTTACTTGGCGACGGGTGCGTATAATAAGACGCGATTCAGCCGTATTTTAATACCCTGTTTTAAAAAAACAGAAACAGAAATCAAGTTAGTATGCGGAAAATGAATTGAGGCGAAAATATAAAACCCTTCAATTTTATATTTTCTTTGGATGAAATAGAGATGAGAAATATTCTCATGATCTCAATATCACGTGAATAATCTCTTATCACAATTTCTTCATAAGAAATTATACAATTAAAGGGGTAATGCGCGATGATTAATCAAGATGCCCCATCTATATTCCATTGGAATCTCGGAAAAGAAAGAACACACAAAGGGAAATTTCACTATTAACAACAAAATTCATGAAATATGATCCCTATAGATCAATCTAGCAACAAGAAGAGAATCCTATTACATCATTACTAAAAAAAACCTATACATCAAATCTATAAAACGCAAATTACATGAAAGGAGACTTCCTCATGGAATATAGCACAAATTGTAACGGATCTTCTTTAGATGCGAGGCGAATTCGTTTGTTTTCTTGGGTCAAACATTCAACCTCAGCTAAAGCCTCATCCCTTTCCCTAAGAGCTCTTACGGCTATAGCTTGTTGTTGAGTTGGCTTCTCGGGGACATTAGGGAGATCCACTTTAAGCTCGGGCTCGAAACGACGGTGTATGTACTCCGGCAATGCATGATGTATCTTCATTTCTCCTTCCAACTCTGACTCGTCGATAATGAGAATCGGCTCCGGGCAGCATTTGTACCACATATCAATGATGGACTTGATCATTTCCTTCAAATTCGCCAATTGGTTCTTTTGGATGACATCTTTGCGATAGTCAAAATGATATAACCTCAGCTTGAGGAATGGTGGAATCTTTTGAAGCGCGCGATATTGACGGATCACCCTAAAAGGGTAATATGACGTAGACCCCGTAAGACCCAAGAGTGGGATTGGGTTGTCGGATCCGTTATTAAGGCGTACCTCGGGATTTCCAAGCCAACGAACATGCCATTGGATTTGATTTGGAACAAGGTTCTTGAAAAAACTAAACCAAGTTGAGAATGACCAAAAGGGAAAGATTTTTTCCTTTTCTCGGAAGAGCGAGATAGGATGACAATCTTTGGACACATCTATGATTTTCAAGCTCAAACCGAAATCTTTGAGGTGAGAGACCAACCAAATTTGGAGTAAACCTATTGGGGCTCTAAAAATACCATTTTTGTTTTGTTTGAACCTATTGAGTGATACGAAGGTCTCACCTAAAATCATATTGGAGAATCTTTTGAACATACACACTTGATTGACAATGTGAACTACCAAAGGATCCATGGTCTTTTTGGTAAATGGAAAAACCACAAAACCAAAGAATGCTAAGAGAAAAACTCGAGGAATTTGATTACCCGATTCTTTTGGCAAGCTAGAAAAATGTCGTTCTAAGAATGTGAAAGAAAGTGCATTGGAATTTCCTCTAAGAACGCCTTTGATTTGGAGAATATCGATTCCTAAGAATTGGCTCAAAAGAGTTATTGGATTTATATCTATTGGAGGACTAACTAGACCAAAAGACCCGACTCTACCAATGGCAATATCGTACTCCTCAATTGTAGGGGTCAACTCATTTCGACCAAACACAAAAGTGGATGTCTTTGAGTTCCAAAAATGGGACAATGCTTTGATCATAGCAACACGAGGCTCGATGTATAAGAGTACGGGAAGATATCCGATCCTCTTTTCCACGTAATCCTTCTGCTTTGACTCGAGACTTTCCCACATGGTCACAAGAGCTCTTGGTACGGGGATGATTCGAATCTCCGACATATCCATTTTGACTAATCCTAATTTGGGGCATCGAGATTAATCACCACGCATTATAGAAAAGAATATAACGTGGAATTGAAATGGCGTAATTGAAATTGTAGAACGATACAATCAACCTTACCATGAAGATAAAATGGCAAACACATCGACACATCGCATGAGGACATGTGAGTTTTGACATCTAAGGGTAGGATTCTAAAGGTTTAAGGTCCCCACCTTAATTAGATAAGAAGAGTTTACCCACCGCTACTAACGTCGGCCGGTGCACTTCTTACTAATCAAGATGAGCGGTATTGAAGAATGGATTACCATATGGATTCACATGCGGATTCCACTCTTAATACCTCCTAAAGGTGCCCTAAAGCGATCCGGGGTTTTAGACCGCGGGACGTGGGTGCATTGTGTCGTGCTAAAGCAAGTAAACATGCATTTAAATCTAAAGCAAACAACACTTCAATATAATCTCATACATTCGACATTCACCCGAACGCCATCTACAAAACAAAGGGTTTTCATTCACTCCACCCCTTATGGCTCCCACCTACAAAATCATTTAACACATGGTTAGTGGACTAACCTCATTTTCCACGAGACTTTAACATGCAGTCGATGCTACAAAATGTAGACGAGTGAGATAACAACCAATCAAGTTTATTACGGCTTTAATCCACTTAGGTTTGTAACCTAGTCCCCAGTGGAGTCGCCAAGCCTGTCGCGACCTACCTCACGAGGGCCGAACTCGATAAGGCGGGTTTAGAGATAAGTGTCCATGAGACGGTTCATATGGCGCCTCATAAAAAATGATTTTACTGAAGTGTAAATCTTTTATTTAGCCATATGACCCATTGATCATGAACGTGGATTTTCCCTAAATCCATATCTCGCGTGACAGCGGATCGATTTTATTTTATTTTTTAGGAGTCGCCACTAGCCTAGGTCGGGGGTCGGCTAGAATACCCAACCGAAACGCGGGAATTTCATTTCGGTTTCTACGAAAACCAGAGATCAAAGGTTCGGGGACTAGCTTACGTTAATATTTCTATTAACGCCCTTTCGGTACCGCTAAACTTAACATGGTTGTTATCTAAGTTGTCATGCATTTGTTCTTTACCATTTTCATGCCAAAGTCTTAGTCCATTATGTGATCATGCATCTTGTTTTTGTATTTCCATTTAAGATTCTAAACTAATCTTATCTTAGTCTAGAAAAAGAAAGAAACAATCAATTGTATTGAAAGACTTTTCATAAAGTAAACACTCGAAGTATTGAAAAGACAAACTAATTCTAAGTGCGAAAAAAAAGTAAAAACCTGCAACTCGTCGGGTGTTTATTACAACACGAATTGAAAACCCAAGACATGATCGGGGATGAATGAATTGAGTACAAATTGAAACCGGATTGGACATTGGTCTATTACCATCATCCAATGAATACAAATTGAGACCGGATTGGACATCGGTCAATCACCTTGGTCTTTTACCATTTCGGATTATTCTCCCATGGACCGCCTCTCGGGTGTCGGTGTTTACATTCATAACATTCATTCATGACAAACAACATATGAAAGAATAACCCAAAGAAGAACAATGGTGCAAGCAATTCACTAATTAAGCACGGGCCTCGGGATCGGCCTTTGTTTTTCATGCGTTTCGATTCATCACCCACCTAATCACCTAAAATTGTTTGATTAATGGTTAATGATAATGGGCAACCATTTGCATTCACAAAACGGCAACTCATATCAATTAACCCCTAAAGTCGAGTTCTAAATGACCATAACGAGCTACCCGCCGAACATGCATCGGGCCTAGCATTCATCTAACAAACACATGCATAGTAATAGAATGAGCATGCATTCAAGTCCATGGGCCTTATTTCGAAGCTAATCAAACAATGAGAAGTGGGCTTCATAAGGAGACCACTTATTCAGTTTTTATCTAATTCAGATTGCTTCTGTTCGGATATGATTAACTACCCTAATGATGTCCAAATGAAATGATTCAGGTGTCATTAGAAAGCTCATGACATGAGGATTAAAAGTCAAGAAGACCATTTTTTCTAAATCCTAACCGATTTTCCTGAAAATATCAAATTTGATCTCAGTGATAGGCTGGACTCGGTTCTGTTATGGATTTCAAAATAATGGCGGGAAAAATAACAAACCTTATCAAAAACACGTGAAAATGTTTGTGCAGTTAGGATTCCCCGTGTGTAACAACTTTCATGTTTTGAGTTTTTGCTAAAAAGCCCTTCAAATTTTTATAAAATTTAGTTTTTGCGAAGGACTCAATTGCAAATGAAATTTTTAACCCGTGAAGACCTTTTATGAAATTTTAAGCAAATTGACCCTCCAAAAATTGCTATTAGGCCCTCAAAATTTCCAGTCAACATAATGAGACCCTAATGAACAACTTTTCAATTTTAATTTTTTGCAAAAAAGGACTCTAACTTTATCAAATTCAGAGAAACATCTTTTGAAATCCAAAGGAATGAAAATCAAATTTGGACACAGATACTGATCGGATCGTGAGAATTCCTTTTGAAAATTCAAATGACCTCTGATTTTGATGAAATTAGTACCAATAGAAAGATCTCGATCTCAGTAAGAACTTTCGTGAAGAAAATATTTTCATATCTCGAACACACGAATTTATGAAAATCAAAGAACACACGAAGGTCAGTCTGAAACTAATCTGTCACCAGATTCATACATACATGACGTTGCAAATCGTACGATGCTAACATACTCAAAATTTTGTGAAAATTTTATGATGTACAAATCAAGATGTTCTCTGCAACTTTCATGAAGAAAGCTTTTTCAAAAAATGATCGTAAAAAATCATAAAAATCATCAAACAACACAACGTCAATCAGGAAAATATCAGAACAGACTTGAACATCATGTTTCAGATTCTGATCCTAACTTCTAAAAGTGTTTTGACATAGCAAATCAAGTCCGATCGAGGCATATAATATATCAAATCGAAGCTCAAGACAAATTTTACAATTCTCTAGTTTGCCACTTCGCCAGATTTCGACATTAACGAGCTCAAATCAACATCTCAAACATGCAGGTTTTCCTGAACACGAATTTGCAGAATCATGTTTAAGTGTTCTTACCTTGTTTAACAATGCTCCAATGCGTGATCGAGCGATCCGGCCTCCGTATTCAGATCAGGAATGGCACGGAGAAGTCTCGGAAAGCTCGGCCAACCTATGATAATGGATTGCACAAAATATATTGAGAATTGATGTGGCGGAGGGGCTGTGCCGAGAGAGAACACGAGAGAGAGATGGTGTGAGAGGAAGAGAGAGAGAGAGAGAGAGGAGAGAGAATTCAGATCTGAAAAATGAGTTCCCCCTTGATTTTTAGAGGGAAAAATACTATATACTTCCCTCAACTTTGAATTCTAGCCCTTAGATTAATCCAATGGCCCAAAATGCATCCTTAATGATTAAAGATATTCTTAAAAGGCTAAGGATTGGTGACATGGCATCATGGATGGACATGATCAATTCTAAATGAATGGCTATGATTGATTTGCTTATCCCCTAATTAATTTGCTTAATCCTTGAAGAAGGGTATTTTAGTAATTTCTCTTAGGGGCATTTTTGTAATTCTCAATTTAGGGTATTTTTTGTCATTTTCGGGCTCAAGAGGATATGGCCGGCGTTGGTTGGTCTGAACAGACCGTCGATCATCGAAATTTTCGATCGGAAAATGGCTAGTCCGATCGGATTAGTTCAATTTGAATCAAACCGGGTTGAGTCAGTTAGCCTTGAATTTGGTCTGATTGAACTGGTTCAATCCTTGATTTCTTTTGTTCCAATTCGGTACAATTTGATCTCCATCATGATTAATTGACCTCATTAATATCGAATTCAATCAAATTGGATTGAACCGATTTGAAATTCATGTCCAATTTAACTTGTTTGTCTTAATTGCTCTTGAATTTGGGTAATTGCATGACCAAGCTAGACTAACAAGTTTAATTGAAGTCTAATTAACCAAATTGAGTCTCAATTCATCAAATTGAATATTAGTCTAGAGTAGGTCAAGTTGAATTGCACTAATTAGATCAATTACTCTTAGACTTCTTTATCATTGGATCACTAAATTGATCAAATTTACTCAAATTCATGTGAATCTTCCAAAATTGATTTTGAATTTGGATTTTATATAAGAAATTAGGCTCATTCGTGCCTCAATTGCGCAAATCATGAAGAATCGATCCAAATCACTGATTAGGGCCAAAATTGGGGGTTTTTGTGTTTAGCTTGGAATCACAAAATTGGTTCAAAAATTGAATATAATATGACCTCTAGATCAAATTTCATGAAGAAAATTAATCTAAAAAATGACTAGAAATGAAGTAATTTCATTTTTGCCCGATTTGAACCAAATTCCGCAAATTGGGAAAAAGTTGATTCCAAATCAATTTTTGTAAAATTTCAAATGCCAAAGGTAAATTGAATGTAAAATAAGATGATTTTTGGATTTTTGTATTTTTTAATTTTTTTGGTCAAAGGTTTGACCAAAAGTCAAACCCTAGTTGACTTTTCACTAGGAGTTTGATTTTATGATCAAATCTTTGAATTTTTCTTGAATTTCCACTTCTAAAGTGAAATTAAACTTGAAAGAAATCTTTTTATACGAAAAGCCCCAATTTGACCCGGGATTGACTTTTGGTCAAAGGATTGACCAAAAAGTCAACTCGAAAGTCAACTATTTGACTTTTCGGGTTTTCATATGAAATGAATAAAAAATCGCTTACAAAAGCTGGGCCAATAGACAGAATTAAAAAATGACACTTTTTGTTCAAGAAATAGGCTCCGGCGCGATCGGAAACCATAATCTTGAATTTTCTTTTTTTAATGACGCATCGGCTAAAAATTAGGTGTCAACAATGAGTATGTCCCAAAATATATTATTCCAAGGATACCTAGAGTGGAACCCTACGTCCCTGAAGAGGTCGTGATCGATGTGAAAGAATGGAAGTATCGAGTCAAGGAATGGGAAGAATACCAAAAGGCGAAAGCTGTCTTAACAAGCAAGAAGCTTAGGATTGGATGATCTAGATTCCCATTTGAGTTTAAAATCATGATGTCAAACAATTTCAAATTTTATACGTAATGATGGATTGATCATTTTCTAAACATGCATAGATAATTTCAAAACAAGATTTCAAAACATAAAGGAATCACCATGGATTGCAATTCTTTAAATTGTATGATTCCAGAAAAAAGATATTGATGAAGAATTTTATATAAGGTTAAGACTTGTATTGAATTTCTTATTCTTGACAATCTCATGAAGTCATACAATTAAAAAGATGTAGGGTTTCGTGATCATTTTACTATGCTAATATCGGGTCTTTTTATAAAACAGGTTGTTTAGCAATGGAAGGTAAAAGAACTCGGACTCGATTACAAGTTAGAATGGCAGAAGAAGAAACCCGTGCTCGACTAGCTGAAGTCGAGAATCAAATTACCTAAATGGTAGCAATGATGGTAGAAATGAAGGCTTTTATTCTTACATCCCGTGGACAATATCCTGCTACTCTAAATGTGGGAACTTCAAACGCAACTGAAACACCGATTGAAGATCGAATCAGAAACAATGAACTAGTTCAAGAAAATCCTCCAAAGACTATGCCTGAGGTGGTAAATTTGGAAGAAGATGATCAAATCAAGAAGACATCCAAAACAAAGGATGAAGAGGAGGCCAAGAGATTGGCCAAAATTGAAGAATGTTTAGCAAGTCAAGGTTATGAGCTTTATAGGTCTGACAAGTTCTCTCCGTACGCAAAGGTGGTTGTTCTAGAAAACTATAAGGAACTAGAGTTCGTGAGCAAGTATGATGGTACTGGCTGTCCTAAGAGCCATTTGAAGTATTATCTCCGTAAGATGGCGAGATATTTAGACAACACACCACTTCTTATTAGCACATTTCAAGATAGTTTGAGCGAAGCGGCCCTCGCATGGTACATAGCCCTTGACATAGAAGACTTCACTGAATGGGATCATTTGGCGAGAGAATTTCTCCGCTAGTACAAGTCTAATGTTGAAGTACTCTCAACTAGAGAGGATCTCGTTAGAACTGAGAAACGGAAGAATGAAGGGTTCAGAGCCTATGTTCAAAGATGGAAAGCTATTACTTCACAAGTAAAACCCGCCATAAGTGAAGACGAGCTCATTAAGCTCTTTCTAAAATCATTACCAATTGAGTATTATGACAAGCTTTATATATCAGGCTGTCAAACATTCATCATGTTGGTAAAGGTTGGTGAGAGAACTGAATATGGGGTTAAAAGAGAAGAAGGCTCAAGAAACAGCGATACGAAGACCTTACCTCGGGAAAAAAGACAAAGAGCCCATCCAAGAAGTGGCTATGATGTCTAGCCCAAATACTCATCAAGCATCATTTCCAAGGCAACTAAATGTCGCTTGGAAAAACCCAAGGTAGTTCGAGCCAAATAAAAGACCCATGAGGACACACCGTTGCCCTGACCCTTGTCAAAGCTACTACCAATGCTTCTAGAAAGGCGTTTGGTGGCTAAGGAAGTACCGAGAGATAATCCTGCGAGATTTTCTTAGTACGATGAATCAAAAACTTGCACCTATCACCTGGGAGAAAGGGGACATGATGTAGATAATTGTCTCACTCTAAAGTACAAGGTTCAACAGCTCATTGACAAGAAGATATTGAACTTTCAAGAGCCCGAGCTAAATGTACATCAAAATCCTCTTCCTGAGCATAATACAATAAACATGATCAAGGATGAAAAAATAGTGATCAAGTCTGACGATGAAGATGAATATGAAATCAAGATTAAAGCTTATCGTTTAGGAGATGCCCGCTTTCGTCAAGAAACACTCCTAAAAGGCGAGATTATAGATAACTTGGGAGAAGACTCTGAAAAATATAAATTCCAAGTGAAATATGCCCGACTACCATGGGCATTCAAAGATGAAGTAATTGTGCCTCATGGTTGGAGTGGTATGGATGATGAAACTAGCCCTGAGGAAAAAGCCATGTCTAAGAAGGAAATGCTCCAAGATAAATAGATATGGATAAAAAAGAGAGAAAAGTCCGACAAGGTGAAAGGCATTTCACCCAGAAATTATCCGTTGAAAGCGAAACCGTAGACTTACTCGGTCAAGACAGTAGTAAATACAATTACCGTGCCAAATATACTCCACCACCATGGGCATTTAAAAATGAAGACATTATACCAGACGAATGGGGTGGCATGGATGAGGTCCCGATCGGCCAACTAAATCTCGAGGAGAATGAAGATCGGGAAGAGAAAAGGAAGAAAAAGACTCACCGAGGTGATAGGCGATTTGTTTGAAAAGCACGATGAAAATGTGAAGTTGTCGATTTTCTAGGACAAAATAGTGGCCGGTATAATTACCGTGTCAAATATACACCTCTTTCATGGGCATTCAAAAATGAAGTGATCACATTTGATGGCTGGAATGGAATGAATGCTGACGAAGCTAATAGAAGCATGGCATCTATGATTACACCATTTCTAATGAAGCTTGATGAGATAGATAAATATAAGGAGGAGGAAGGCCCTGTCAAACCAATCACTATCCAACTTCTTATTGATCAGTTAAGGATCAAAGAAGAAGAAACACACCTGTGATTATCACTCTCTCTCCAAAATAAAAATTTGATACTAAGTGTGTGCCTTGGGAATATTCCCCTAAAGAAGTCGACGCCATAACCCGATCAAGGAGATGTAATGTCCCAAAGGAAGGTGAGCATGAAAAGAAAGGAGTAACCGAAGAAAATGTCAAACAGTTGCTTTTGGCCATGAAGACAAGCGAATTTGAAGTAATTAAACAGCTAAGAAAGATGCCTGCACAGATTTCTTTGTTGGATCTCTTCAAGACTTCAAAAATCCACAAAATGGTGCTTATAAAGCTTCTTAATAAAGTACACGTCCCAGAGATAATTAATGAAGTACAATTGAAAGACTTTATTGGTATTATTCTTCTGAAAGACCAAATTGCCTTCTCCGATGAAGATTTCCCAATTAATGGTCGTTCTCATAATAAAGCCCTGTGTATTGCCGTCAAATGTCGGGGCAAGGAGGTGTCACAGGTGCTGATCGATAATGGCTCCGCACTTAATTTATGTCCACTAAGCACACTACATTGCTTGGGGATTAGCGAAGAGCTCATTAAACATTCTAAGGTAACTGTGCATTTGTTTGATGGAATGAAGAAAGACGTTATTGGTGATATCAAGTTCGAGGTGAATATAGGCCCTGTGCCTTTTCTAATTGACTTCCAAGTAGTGGATATTCTGAGGACTTTCAACTTGTTACTCGGAAGACCTTGGATTCATATGGCTGATGCCATTTCTTCAAGTCTCCATCAGAAAGTCAGGTTCGTCATTAATGGCAAGATGATCATCGTACACGGGGAGACAGATTTCATCACTTACAAAGAGAGTGCAATACCGCATGTCGAATCCGAAGTGAAAGAAGAACCAAGCTATCATTCCTTTGAAATGATCTCAATTGTGCAAATTCCTACCGGTTGCATCATAAAATCCTCGAAGTTCTCAACACCATCCATTATGTCCAGAAAGGCATTATACCAGTATAGATTTACTCTCGGTAATAGTCTTAGATCGAAATCCCAAGAGATCAAAGAACCTATCACTCCGCTTGTTATAAAAATGAAACATGGAGTAGGTTATATTCTAGATAACTCCATAGATCACTATGGAGGCCAAGGCCGAGGTTGAAAGAACCTTGGAGGCTGTAGAAACCGAGGTGATCGCATCATTAATCCATACATATGGAAGGGTAAAGCTAAAAAGCTTCCCTATCATCAAATTCACATCAAGGAAACTTTTCCTAGACCTTCCAAGCTATTTCATGAAGAAGACTTACATGCAGAGGAAGAATCTGTTCTGCCAGGTTTATTCGAAGAGAATGCCATCAACGTTATCATAACTGAGGCAGAAAATACCTACGCACTGGAGTATGAAGATTCTCTTGAATTTTTTATATTAGTTTTTTCCATTGCATTTTGTTGATTGCCATTTCAAATTTTTTGTGATTTCATTTGCAATTTCAGTTCAGTTGCAATTTACATTCCTTTTGATATAGATGTAATCGCGTTTTTCAATTAATAAAAGTGGTCAAATGTTTTGTTAAGGACATGTAGAAACAAAACCAAACCTATGATGAACATTAACTTCATTCGTGAGGCTTAAGGTTGTGGGTTTCTATATTGCTCCTCATTGCAAAAATGATTTTAAGAGTAAGGAAGTCTAATGATATGAGGACTAGCTCTGTCTTTTTACTCTTTCAAAATTAATTTCAAAATGAATTTCCAAAAGGGTTTTTCATAGGAACATGTGTGTTACTTAATTCGTATGCAATTACTAATTATGTTTATTACATGTCAGGCATGAGCATTCGCATATCCATAATAAGTTCATATATGGCCCAAATCTTTCTGAAGAGATCACTTGCGATATTGAAGTGGATAATAAGGATGAGGAATGAGTCATAAAGGAATGGATTCATCATGAAAAATCAAAACCACTCACATTAGAGAAAACGTTCACTGTTAATCTGGATGATAAAGACAATCCCAAAGAAGTTAATATTGGAGAAAGTCTTCCATCAGTAGAAGCGAAAAGGATCACAGATTTGCTTAGAGAATATCAAGACATATTCGCTTGGTCTTATGCTGACATGTCAGGCCTTGATCCAAGCATAGTTGAACATATTTTTTCAATTAATCTAAATATCCCACTAAGGAAGCAAAAACTGAGGCAAATGAAGTCGGACTTGACAAAGAAAATAGAAGAAGAAGTGATGAAATTGCTCAAGGTACTGGAAGAAGATACTGGACCTGCGTCCTTCAGCTCGGACTCTCTTCCGATGGAGAATAGGCAATGGTCGCTCTGTTTCCCTATGGTTTGACTGGTGGCATTGCAGAGGACCTCTTTATCTTATATTTACTAATGTCGACATTTATCAGTCCCGAATTCCCAGGGATACTACGGTTAGAGAGTTCTATGAAGGCATCTGGCAATCTTCACCCTTTCTTGACTCCATCCTCAGCTGGAATGAGCTGCCGCCTAGTTTTGTGGACGCTCCCGACAAACTGATATGGAATCCTATTTCTTCGGAGTCCTTCTCAGTTTCCTCAGCTTGGGACCATCTCAGGAGCAGAGGACACCTGGTTCCTTGGCACTCTTTTGTTTGGGATCACCACATTGCACCCCGCCATGCCTTTCTACTATGGATAGTCACCCGCAATCGGCTGCCTACGCAGGTTCTTCTCCTTCAAAACCACAGGATTGAGGCTGCCTTATGTGCTTTCTGCGGTACAAGACCGGACTCCATCAACCATCTCTTCTTCAGCTGATCCTCTACTAGAAGACTAGCCTATTTTTGGGCTACCAGGTGCAACCTCCCTTGGCGGAACCGGCCGTGGCATGAGCACATCACTTGGGCTATGACAGTTTGTGGCGGCGCTTCTTTTGCACACTGCCTCTCTCGGTTTTCCTTTGGGGCATTGGTCCACATTATCTGGTCAGAGAGAAACAACGCCATTTTCAGGAACAAAAGCATTTACCTCCCAGGTATGCGCAAGCACCTAGTCAAGGTTGTCAAGGACAAAGCTTTATCTATGGGAAGAGTTCAAGACATTCCCAGGAACCGCCATATCCAAAGACAGTGGGGCCTCCCGCCTTCTATTTTTGACGGGGGCTGATCCTCCTTGTTTCCCGGTCTTTTGTTTAGTTCCGGGCTTTCTTTAGTTTTTTCGGTGTCTGTATAGCCTTGCAGGGCCTTCCTTGACCCTATTTGGACATTCTTGTCCCAACAGGGTCGGGCTTAGGTTCGTGCTTAGTTTGTATTTGGTTTATTGGAAAGTTATATACACATTTACCCTTACCAAAAAAAAAAAATTGCTCAAGGTTGGTTTCATTGAAGTAGTACCATATCCAGAATGGGTTGACAATATAGTACCTGTAATGAAGAAAGATGATCGAGTATGGGTGCGCGTTGTTTATCGCGACCTAAATAAAGCAAGCCCTAAGGATTATTTCTCGCTTCCACATATAGATATATTAGTGGATAGCACTGCTAGGTTCGAAATATTTTCATTCATGGATGGTTTCTCAGGATATAATCAAATTTTCATGAAGAAAGAGGATAAGGCGAAGACGTCCTTCATAATATCATGGGGCATATTTTGTTACAAGGTGATGCCTTTCGGTTTGAAAAATGCTGGTGCCACATATCAAAGGGAAATGGTAACTTTATTTCATGACATGATGCACAAAGAAATCGATGTGGATGACATGATTGCAAAATCCAAACAAGGAGAAGATCATGTTGAGGTGCTTTGCAAATTGTTCGAAAGACTTAGAAAGTACAAGTTGCGGCTGAATTCTAACAAATGTGTATTTGGGGCAAAATCTGGCAAACTGCTAGGGTTTGTGATAAGTAGCAGAGGCATCGAAGTAAATCTCTCTAAGATCAAGGCAATATACGACTTAAAAACTCCTTCTATAGTAAAAGAAGTGAGAAGCATGTTGGGGCGATTAAATTACATTGCTTGTTTCATCTATCAGCTTTCTAAGACTGCTAAACCATTGTTCAAGCTGTTGAAGAAAAATGCCAAAGTAAATTGAGATGCAAAATGTCAATAAGCCTTTGACAAGATCAAAGAATATCTAGTATGCCCACCAGTGCTGGTACCACCAATCCCTGGAATTCCGCTAATCTTATATTTGACGATTCATTATAAGTCGTTAGGAGCGGTGTTTGTACAAAAAAGACCAAATGATGGTAAAGAACAAGCAATTTATTATTTGAGCAAGAAGTTCACAGCATCATAAATGAATTACCCAGAAGTCGAGAAGACGTGCGTTGCATTGATTTGGGTATTACATAGATTAATGCAATACACCCTCCATCATCAAATTTTGCTAGTGATTGAGAATGATTCGATCAAGTACCTTCTTGAGAAATCATCCTTGGTCGAGAAATTGGCAAAGTGGCAAGTCTTGTTATCTGAATTTGACATTAGAAGTTCATCCTAAAATTTAGTCAAAGGATGAGTAATAGCAGACATATTGGCAGAAAATTAGCAGAATATTGCCAGTCCTGAAGAATAACTTGATGATCGTATATTAACACTGGTCAACGATAAATGGATCATGTATTTTGATGGTGCAACCAACTTATCTAGATCGGGAACTGGGGTAGTATCGATCTCCCCAGAAGGCCAACACTATCCGGTATCCGCAAAATTGATATTTCCATGCACCATTAACGTTGCTGAATACCAAGCATATATTCTCGACTTACAATTAGCTCTTTCAATGAAGGTAAAAAGGTTGCAAGTATATGGAGATTCTATGCTCATCATATTACAAACAACTGATGAACGACAAACTCGAGATACTAAGTTAATTTCTTATCACAGATACTTAGAAGAGATGATAGAAAACTTTGAAGAAGTAACATTCAATTATCTCCCAAGAGCTTAGAATTATTTTGCATATGCTCTTGCAACTTTGTTATCTTTACTACATGCTGAAGATAGTATGGATATAAAGCCATTGAGAATCAATATTCTCGAACAACCAGCTCATTGCATGATGGTTCAGGTAGAATTTGATAACAAACCATGGTATCATGACATCAAAAGATATCTTCAATCGGAAGAATTTCCTGAATGAAGCCAATCAAGTGACAGAAAATTTACAAGGAAGATAGCCAATAAATTCTTCCTTAGTGGTTAAACCCTTTACAAAAGATCATTTGATTCAACCCTACTAAAATGCGTGGATGCTACAGAAGCTGAACAGATCATGAAAGAAGTTCATGAGGGTGAACGTGGACCGCACATGAATGGACATCTTTTAGCCCGAAAGATTATGAGATTGGGATATTATTGGATAACAATGGAATTAGATTACATCCAACACATGAGATGTTGTCATCAACGTCAAGTTTATGGAGACAAACTCAATGCACCGTCAAATGAGCTACATCAAATGTCCGAGCCATGGCCATTTACAATGTGGGGCATTGATATGATTGGTCCAATCAACCCTAAGGCCTCAAATGGGCATCGATTTATCCTGGTCGCTATTGACTATTTCACTAAATGGATTGAAGCAAACTCCTACACGAATATTATTGCCAAGAATGTTGCAAGATTCATCAAGCAGGACATCATTGCTAGGTATGGAGTTCCAAAAGCAATAATTACGGATAATAGTTTAAATCTAAACAACAAGATTGTAGATGATTTACTCGAACACTTCCACATCCAATATATGAACTTATCTCCATATCGTCCACAAATAAATAAAACAGTTGAAGCGGCAAATAAGAATATCAAGAAGATACTGGCCAAGATAGCTGAAAATTATCGTGATTGGCACGAAAGGTTACCGTATGCTTTGATGGCACACCGAACTTTAATTTGAACATCAATTGGAGCAACCCCATTTTCCTTAGTTTATGAAATGGAAGCAGTACTACCTATTGAAGCAGAAATCCCTTCATTAAGGATACTATCCCGATTGTAGCTTTCAGAAAATGAATGGATTTAACAAAGATATGAACAACTCAACATGATTGCTAAAAAGAGATTAAGAGCTATATGTCATGGACAAGCGTAGCAAAAACGAGTGGCTAAATCCTTTAACTCAAAAGTGAAACCAAGGCATTTCAAAGCAGAGGATTTAGTAGTGAAGAAAGTCATCTTCAATAATTTAGATCCTCGTGGCAAATTCACTCCAAATTATGAGGGTCCATACATTGTCAGGAAAGTTCTTTTTAGATGTGTATTGATTCTTGTAGATATGGCAAGAACAGAACTGGCCTATTCTATAAATGCAGATGCTGTCAAAATTTTCTACCCATAAAATGAAGACAAATATTCAAGAAGAGATTTTGGTTACTTTAGAACATATGTAATATCATGCATATCATGCATACTATACATTTTATGAACATGTTTATTTGTTTTGCAGAAGAAAGAAAAAAGAATCCGAACCAGTTGATGATTTCAGAATCCTCAATGGAGTTATTAAATAGTAGAGGAAAGTATTATTTCCAATTCAATTTTCCATTGACATCCCCAAAGTCACGCCTCAAACCCTACGGCACGCGAAACATCCCAACCGAGGTCGCATTTGTGCGATGCCCCAGGAAGCGTCGCTGACCCAAAATCCAAACAGAGAATCATGTACATGCGAAAGCAACATAAACACCCGTACAGTTTAAAACACATGACCAAGGACACCACAAACAACAAACAACATTATAAATATACACTTGCATTAACAACAGGGAAACATATACAATATCCATTTACAGCATAAGTACAAAAACTAAAAACGAGTCAATGGCCACTACTGACAAAAAAAAGATATATGGCTCGGGCGGTCAGTCTAAGCACTAACCTAAGGAAGGGGTTCTGGTCAAAAAGGTATCAGCCCAACCTATCTAGGGTTACAGCTAAACCCTAAGGTACCCAGTCCGGATCAGATCCTGAGGACTCTGAAGATCTAAATCACCTAGCCAGTTGAACGGGACGTCAAAGGTTCTAAGAGGTCCAAAGGTCCCGGTGTAGTCTCTGAAACACCAAGCTATATACTCGTGGGCCTGAAAGTGTTGCTCGCCCACATCGATCCATACTATGGTAAAATGTCTAATATATGTATCCCCGTTTCCTATAGGTACTCAATCACCTCTTGATCTATCCGGGACGGGATCCCAAAATGGATTGGAACTTATGACATCCTCAAGGTCGAGGGTCTAAAAATGTGGGTTTTAACAACCGTGAAAATAAATCTCAGCTAGTAAAACCACCTAAACCTAAACTAGGCTAACATGCACCTTCTGACAGGCAAACAAATCACATACAACAAGTATAACAACCAACTGACCTAGGCCCTCGGGCCCAGATCGAGCACGCAAATGACCCTGTAAGTTAGGCATTTAATAATTGCAATAATGACACATACGCGATAGGCTTATTCACATGCACGCTATGCATATGCTCATGCTCATTAATGCTTGCATTACACATGAGTCACCGACACTCACATGCTTGCACACTTGCCAATGCACTCTTGCACACATATGCCATCAATATGTCCGTGCTCATGGTCCGGCTCAATAATGCACACTTGCACAATGCCAATTTCTCATTTAGAGTTTGACCCGCGTAAAATGCATCAGGTCTAACCCGCGTAAAACGCATCAGGTCTAACCCACGTAAAACGCATCAGATTTATATCAATATCCACAACTTCTTGGCCTGCGTAAAATGCATCAGGTGCAACACCGATCTCCATATACGGACCGAACTAGCGTAAAACGCATCAGGTTGGCCGTCTTCCGGTAGAATCGGAAATCGTCCCACGTGAAACACATTAGGACGAGTTTAATACCCCGCGTAACACGCATCAGGGTTTTATGTGATCACGCGTGCACACAGCAAATTTTATTTGAACCCCGCGTAAAATGCATCAGGGCAATTAGGTGATCACATGCTCATGCTAGGCATGTATACTCGCACAATTCTCGTATCAAGCCAATGCTCAGCATGCGAAATGCGTGGTCATGCAATCCCGCACACGGGCAATAACACGATGCACAATGAGCATCCAATTTCACATAGGCACATAATTATTTTAATGTCAAGACATGCTCAACAAATGCCACGACATGCTTGATAACAATCCGACATGCTCAATTTATTCGCAACGTGTCCAATTACATACTAGCATGCCCAATTAAGCAACTCAACTCAATCTTGCATGGCATATAGTCGGCAACCACATAATTCACATACTTAACCAATAGGATTCATGCCAAATAAATGGCCAATCACACATCGCGTCAATTGGCCACACAACCACAAGGCATGGCATAAAAATATTGATCCCAAACAAGCACAAATCAGCCACCACATAGCCAATTCAAAGGCATTCTCGGACATTCACGATTAAACCCCAATTGACCGGTTTTAGTCCAATTAAATCCAATAGGGACAGCCACTAACCAGATCTGTCTAGGCCAATAAATCATCCTTAAAATACTCTATTAGGCTCGCCAAATCATCACCAAACCAGCCACAATTTGACAGTCCACTAATCAACCTTAAATCACCCTAATTAGTCTCCAAATTAACCCTAATCATATCTAGAAGTGCTTAATGGCTTAATTAGGGTTTAGAGTTAATTACTCACCTAATCCTAAGGCTCCCAAAGGTGGCTGATCGAGCTGGGGAAATGAGCGGATCGAGCTGGTTCGCAGCGGCAACGACGATCGGCGGTTTCCGCGGCGGCGACGAGCGATGGTCCAAGGCAAGCTAATCCTCACGGCCAAAGGGGAAAGTGGAGAGAAGGAGTGAGAGTGGTGCTAGTGAGACAGGTGGACGGCGGCGGTGATCGGTCTTGGCGATCGGTGGTCCGGCGAGCGGTGGCGATGGTTCCTTACACGCAGCTGAGGGGGAGGAAGATGGAGAGAGAGAAAACGGTGATATGGGGTGGTGATGGTAAGACAAGGCGAGGCAGGGTGCGGATGAGCGGCACGGCGGCGGTGGCATGGTCGCGGCGGCTGCGTTTCGGCGAGCGGCACGCGCGGCTGAGAGAGGGAGAGAGAGGGAATCGCCGAGAGGGAGAGGAGAGAAGGAGTGGCCGGCTTGATGAGGAAGAAATGAGGGGGAGAGAGAGAATGAGAGAGTGTATAGGCTTGAGAGTGAGTAGGGTGATTGACTAAATTTCCAAAAATTCCCATCATGCCCTTATTCCAATGGCCATGATCAAGCCTTGCCCAAAAATCTAGGGGCATTCTAGCCCAAAATTTTCGGAATTATTAGGGCTGATTAGACCAAAATTCAAACCCCAAAATGCCCTCCAATAATCTTCAAAATTCGGAATCAAGGCATTGGCTTAGAGGCAAAATCGTAATTTTCCGTTTTCGTGCCGAATGATCATTTTTCTACCGTACTAATCCCAAATATAACTGGCTACACTAAATCGACGTCATCCTTGCAAAATAGTCACGTACATCCACGAAATTCGACGTTCAAGTCCGAATCAAATTTCAACGATCAAAATTGCTCAATTACAATTTTAGGGTCTCTCAATAACGAGTGGCTATTTAGGGGTTATGCCTATCGACTTAGGGTTACTCGAGTCGTGATGGTCTCGATTGCCAAGAGAACGTGAGAATTTATTGTTAGTTCCGGAGGTCGCGATCGTTCGGATTAAGTTCGCGATTTGTTCGCCACGCGTATTCTCGAACGTGCGGAATCACCCGCGATCCAATTGTACGTCATTGATCAAACCAGCTCCATCACATTCCTAGGTTTGGCCCACATTGGCCCAAAATATTTCCTTGCCATTCCTCGGAATTGGTGCCCGACTAGCAATCAGGTCTCTGGTCCACGTACCGTTTTCCTAGTTAGCCATTGCCCATCGGTTAGTATCTTGATAGTGATCAGTTCCGAGCGAGACTTACTAAAATTAGATGAGAAATAATGTTTATTTCATTGATCCCGAAATTGGATCGAAATTCAATATATTACAACTCTTCCCCCTTACAAAAATTTTGTCCTCGAAATTTGCAATCTAAACCCATCTACTCAAACAAATGGGGGTGTTGACATCGCATTGCCTCTTCGCTTTCCCAGGTGACACCTTCCATTCCATGGTGCTCCCAAACAACTTTGACCATCGGGATAGTCTTGTTCCGTAGCACTTGATCTTTTTTGTCCTCGATCCTCATTGGTCTTTCTATGTACGACACCTTATTATCCACGTCTATCTCCTCGTACCTCAGAACGTGGGTCGGGTCTAGTTCATACTTTTCTAATATCGACACGTGGAACATGTTGTGAACTTGAGACAGATTGGGCGATAAACCAAGTCGATAGGCTAGTTTTCGATCTTCTCCAAAATCTCAAATGGACCGACATACCTCGGCCTTAGCTTTCCTTTCTTGCCAAATCGAGATAATCCCTTCATTGGCGATACCTTGAGAAATACATGATCTCTAACCTAAAACTCCAAAGGTCATCGTCTCCGATTGGCATAACTTTTCTAGCGACTCTGAGCGATCCTTAACCTTTCCTAAATAATCTCAACAGTCTCAACCGTTTGTTTCGCTAATTCTGGGCCTGTGATTCTCTGTTCATCGACTTCATCCCAACACAATGGCGTCCTGCACGCTTTGCCATACAATGCTTCGAACGGCACCATCTGAATGCTCTGTTGGTAGCTATTATTATAGGCAAACTCAACTAAGTGTAGTTGCTCTTCCCATTTGCCTTGGAAATCCAATACATAGGCTCGCAACATGTCCTCCAAAGTCTGAATTGTCCTTTCTGATTGGCCATCCGTCTATAGATGATAGGGTATACTGAACTGTAACTTTTTTCCTAAGGCCATTTGCAGACTTTTTCAAAAATTGGCCGTAAATCTCGAATCACGGTCCGAAGTGATCGTTCCTAGTACTCCATGTAACCAGACAATCTGTCGCACATACAACTCTACATACCTTTCCAACTCAAAATCCTTTTGCACTGCCAGGAAGTGCGCTGACTTAGTCAGTCGATTTACTATCACCTAGATAGAATCATGTCCTCTCTGACTTTTCGGCAATCCCATGACGAAATCCATTATAATATGCTCTTATTTCTATTCAGGAATTTCTAATGGTCACATAAGTCCTCCAGGCTTACAGTGTTGTGTCTTAACTTGCTGATAGGTGAGGCATTTCGCCACATGCTTGGCCACATCCTTTTTCATTCCATTCCACCAGTAATGTTATCGTAGATTCTAGTACATCTTTCTACTGTCTGGATGAATACTATAATTGCTGCGATGTACCTCCCTTAAAATCTCCTCCTTAAGTTCTAAGTCGTCGGGTATGCACAATCGTCCTCGGAACTTCAAAATTCCATTCTCGCCCACCTGGAAATCCGATTTTCTCGTAGCGGCGTCCATCCCAACAATCTTTTGAATCTCCTGGTCCGTAGACTGCAATGCCTTGATCTTTGCCTGGATCTCTGGTTTGATCCTCAACGTGGTAAGCAAGTTCGACATCCAACTCACCTTGAACTTAAACTCTAAGTCTCTTAGCCTTTCCAATAAGGTCCACTCCTTGACCATCATGTGTGCCATACTCGACTTCCGACTTAGCGCATCTGTCACTCAGTTTGCCTTTCTAGGATGATACAGGATGTTGCAGTCGTAATCATTAAGAAGTTCCATCCATCTACGGTACCTCATATTTAATTTCTTCTGCGAAAATAGGTACTTGAGGCTCTAATGATCCGTATAAATTTAGAACTTTTTTCCGCACAAATAGTGCCTCCAAATCTTGAGGGCGAAGATGATCGCTGTCAATTCTAAATCATGCGTCGGATAGTTCATCTCATGTGGCCTCAACTAGCACGACGCATATACAACTACCCTTTCGTGCTGCATCAATACGTATCTAAGTCCTCTTAATGACGCGTTACTATAGACCTCAAATCCTTCTGGTCCATACGGAATGGTTAGTACCAAGGTGGTTGTCAATCTATACTTCAACTCCTAAAAACTCCTTTCACACTATTCATCCTACTCGTACTTAGTTTCTTTCTTAAGTAACTGCATCAACGGCATGGCTATCGATGAGATTCCTTCTACAAAACGTCGATAATAGCCAGCCAAACCTAAGAAGCTTTAAATCTACATTACCGATGTCGATCTTGGCCACTTAGTCATGGCCTTAATCTTGGTCAGGTCCACAGAAATTTCATCTTCCGAGATTATGTGTCCAAGGAATGCTACTCTGTTGAGCCAAAACTCGCACTTACTGAACTTGGCATATAGTGCGTGTTTTCTTAATGTCCGTAGCATCTCAATCAAGTGTACCTCATGCTCCTCGGGGCTCTTCGAGTATATCAGTATATCGTCAATGAAGACGATGACGAACCGATCCAAGAACTCCTTAAATACCCTATTCATTAAGTCCATAAAGGCAGCAAGGGCATTTATCATACCAAAGGACATCACTGTGAACTCATAGTGCCCATACCTCGCTCTAAAAGCGGTCTTAGGTATGTCTTCTTTCCTGATCCTTAACTGATAATATCCGGTCCATAGATCAATTTTAGAGAACACCGAGACTCCTTGCAATTGATCGAACAGGTCATCAATCCTCGGCAGTGGATACTTATTCTTAAATGTCACCTGGATTAACTATCGGTAGTCGATACACAACCTTAAGGTCCCGTCCTTCTTTCTTACAAACAGGACCGGCGCTCCCCACGGAGATGCACTTGGGCGGATAAAACCCTTGTCTAATAATTTCTGCATCTGAATCTTCAATTCTTTCAGTTCCGATAAGGATATTCGATATGGCGCCTTTGAGATCGGCTCAGTACCTGGGGCCAATTCTATAACAAATTCCACTTCTCGCGCTGGTGGTAATCTCAGCAATTCCTGAGGAAAGACTTCGGGAAAATTGCACACTACGGGTATCTCTTCTAATTTCAGTTCTGCCACTGTTGGATCAACCACATTCATTAAATACCCTTCACATCCTTCGTCCAACAACTTAGTCACCTTGAGTGAGGAAATCCAAGAGATCAAGATTCCTCCTTAGTTTCCGTGAAATTCAAATCTAGGATGTCCAATCGGGTTAAATTGGACCACCCTATTGCCGCAATTCATTATGGCTTTCTGCCTTACTAGCCAATCCATTCTAATGATCACATCAAAGTAGTACATGGCCAATACTGCCAAGTCAATACTTTCTTCTCTTCCCTCGATAACTATCTTACAGTTAGGACACCCTAACGACATTAACACCCTATCATTCAATAGTGTCATCACACATAGCACATTCTCAAGCATAACGGGCTCAATCCCAACCAGTCTAACAAATTGCTCTGATATAAATGAGTAGGTCGCCCTCGGATCAAATAATGCATACGCAGCATGATCACATAGAGAAATCGTATCTATGACTACGCCCAGTGCGTCCTCCGCCTCTCTTCGCACCATCGCATAAACTTATCCTGACGCGGGCGATCGTCCTTGATTAGCCGGTGAGGGATTTCCGGCTTGGTTCCCTTTTTTGGGCTATTGCGGTTGCACCGATGGTCCTGAAGGGCATTGCTGTGAGCAATTTCTGATCTGATGCTCCAAACTCCCAAACTTGAAATAAGCCCCAAATCGGTTTGGTTGATGGTTTGGCTTTCCGATATTCTTTCTAGCCGGTGGGACGAATCGTCTGTTTCTCACCATCGGCTTCGTCCCGAAGCGGCGGTTATCCCTATTTAGGGCGAATAGCGATCCAGAAGCGGCTGCCCTTTCCATTTGATCTCGCTCTATGGCTTAAGCTTGCTCATACATCTCCCTGTAGTCTCGAATGTTCAAGGAAATCATCTGGCTTCGGAGATCCAGCTTCAATTTGTCTCGAAACCTCTGAACCTTATCCTCCGGGTTCTCCACCATCCTAGGTGCAAACTTCGACAATCTAGCGAACTCCACTTCATATTGATCCACAGTCATTTGTCCTTGACGGAGCCTTATGAATTCCGTCAGTTTTCTTTCTTATGCAGTCTCCGAGAAATACTTTCCATAAAAACTCTTAATAAACGCAGTCCAAGTCTGGGTGGTACCTTCCGAAAACAACCTATCTCTGGTGGCTTTTCACCAATCATTGGCGTTATCTTGTAATTGATATACTGCCAGGGTCACTTTCTCAGTCTCGGTACACCCCAATACCTCGAAGGCTTTCTTTAACTCCTTTACCCAATGCGGTGTAGCCTCGGGGTCACCCCTTCCATTAAATTTAGGTGGTTTCAACTTTAGGAATTGTTCTACCAACTGGTGCATCTGTGTATTCCCATCTACCTGAGCCTGCCCAAGATTGGCTTGATTTCCATTGACAGTTGCAGTTACTGCAGCCTCAGTAGCCTGGGCAATATTGGCGGTCCTTTCTTGAGCCTACCTACCTATCAGATTTCCTATCTCTTGTAGGGTATGAATAACCTCATCCATTCTAAGATCTCTGGCCTCTTGGCCCATAGCACTCGGCTGTCCTCGGGTTTCCTTTCCTTTCTTCTCATCTTTGTAGTCCTCACTACTCACCTACCTGCTATAATTCCATTCAGGAATTAGAGACCTAAACCACACTAAATTGATCTAAGGTCCTAGGCAGAGAACTAACACAACAGCAATCAATCACTCAGCATGTAGCTAAGCAAAAATAGCGCAAGACCTCAACCAAGGAGATACATGTACTCACCTCGGGTCCTGAGTACTCAATCAAAATACAGACAGTCAGGAGGTACACGTAGCACACAAGGTCTCCCTATTAGATACCCAAGATCATCGCTCTTTATCACTCCAAACTTCGATCGAATTAGATCGAGCTGACTTTGCTCTAATACCAAATCAACGTGGGATGTCACGACCCGAACTTTATGACACGTGAAACATCCCAACCGAGGTTGAATTTGTGCAATGCCCTAAGAAGCGTCGCCGACCCAAAACCCAAATAGAGAATCATGCACACGCGGAAACAACATAAACACCCGTACAATTTAAAATACATGACCAAGGACAGCACAAACAACAAACAACATTATAAATATACACTTGCATTAACAACAGGGAAACATATATAATATCCATTTACAGCATAAGTACAAAAACCAAAAGCGGGTCAATGGCCACTACTGACAAAAAATGATAGGTGACCCGGACGGTCAGTATAAGCACTGACCTAAGAAAGGGGCTCCGGTCAAAAAGGTATCGACCCAACCTATCTAGGGTTACAGCTAAACCCTAAGGTACCTAGTCCGGGTCAGATCCCGAGGACTCTGAGGAGCTATCAGACAACTCGATCTTGGAGTCCATGGAATGCAGCTCAGACTCGGCCTCAGAATCACCCTCCTCTAGCTCGCTCTCCGGCTCAAGGCCATGCTCCATCAGCTCGGGCTCGTCGTCCGACTCCATTGGCTCCAGATCGGAATCTCAATCCACTGGCTCCTCGTCCATTGGGTCAGGCTCGTCAACCTCCCAGATAATAAGCTGGCGGCTAGAACTAGAACTCCCCTCAGATGTATACTCGAGGCTCGCCAGGTCTCCATCAGCATACTAGGGATCTAAATCACCTAGCCCGTTGAATGGGACGTCAAAGGTTCTAAGAGGTCCGAAGGTCCCGGTGTAGTCTCTGAAACACCAAGCTATATACTCGGGGGCCTGAAAGTGCTGCTCTCTCACATCGACCCATACTATGGTAAAATGTCTAATATACGTATTCCTATTCCCTACGGGGTACTCGATCATCTCCCGGTCTATCCGGGACGAGATCCCAAAATGGATTGGAACTTTTGACATCCTCAAGGTCGAGGGTCTAAAAATATGGGTTTGAACGATCGTGAGAATGAATCTCAGTGAGTAAAACCCCCTAAACCTAAATTAGGTTAACATGCACATCCTGACGGGCAAACAAATCACATACAACCAGTATAACAACCAACTCACCTAGGCCCTCGGGCCAAGATCGAGCACGCAATTGACCCTACAGGTTAGGCATTTAATAATCGCAATAATGACACATACGCGACAGGCTTATTCACACGTATGCCATGCACATGCTCATTAATTCCTACATTACACATGAGTCGCCGACACTCACATGCTTGCACACTTACCAATGTATTCTTGCACACATATGCCATCAATATGTCCGTGCTCATGGTCCGACTCAATAATGCACACTTGCACAATGCCAATTTCTCATTTAGAGTTCATCCCACGTAAAACGCATTAGGTCTATATCAATATCCATCACTTCCTAGCCCGCATAAAACGCATCAGGCCCAGTGTCTCTAGCCCGTGTAAAACGCATCAGACGCAACGCCGATCTCTATATACGGACCGAACCCGCGTAAAACGCATCAGGTTGGCCGTCTTTCGATAGAACCGGGCATCGTCCCGCATAAAATGCATCAGGACGGGTTCAATACCCCACGTAACACACATCAGAGCTTTATGTGATCACATGTGCACACAACAAATTTTATCCGAACCCCGCGTAAAGCACATCAGAGCAATTAGGTGATCACATGCTCTTGCCAGGCACGCATACTCGCACAATTCTCGTGTCAAGCCAATACTCAGCATACGAAATGTGTGGTCATGCAATGTCGCGCTCGGGCAATAACACGATGCACAATGAGCATCCAATTTCACATAGGCACATAATTATTTTAATGTCAAGACATGCTCAACAAATGCCACGACATGCTTAAAAACAATCCGACATGCTCAATTTAGTTGTAACGTGTCCAATTACATACTAGCATGACCAATTAAGCAATTCAACTCAATCTTGCATGGCATATAGTTGGCACACACATAATTCACATGCTTAACCAATAGGATTTATGCCAAATAAATGACAATCACACACCGCATCAATTGGCCACACAACCACACGGCATGGCATAAAAATATTGATCCCAAACAATCACAAATCTGCCACCACATACCTAATACAAGGCATTCTCAGAAATTCACGATTAAACCCCAATTGACCGGTCTTAGTTCAATTAAATCCAATAGGGACAACCACTAACCAGATCTGTCTAGGCCAATAAATCATCCTCAAAATACTTCATTAGGCTTCCCAAATCATCACCAAGCCAGCCACAATTCAACAGTCCACTAATCAACCTTAAATCACCATAATTAGTCTTTAAATTAACCATAATCCTATCTAGAAGTGCTTAATGGCCTAATTAGGGTTTAGAGTTAATTACTCACCTAATCCTAGGCTCCCAAAGGTGGTTGACCAAGCTAGTTCACGGCGGCGTAAGCGGCGACGATGATCGGCGGTTTCCGCGGCGGCGTACGGTGGCAACGAATGGCGGTCCAAGCCGAGCTGATCCTCACGGCCAAAGGGGAAAGTGGAGAGAAGGAGTGAGAGTGGTGGTCGAGTGGTGATGGTGAGACAGGCGGACAACGGCAGCGATCGGTCTTGGTGAGCGGCGGTCCGGCGAGCGACGACATTGGTTCCTCACACACGGCTGAGGGGAAGGAAGATGGAGAGAGAGAAAATGGCGATACAGGTTGGTGATGGTGAGACAAGGCGAGGCGGGGTGCGGACGAGCGGCACGGCGGTGGTGGCGTGGTCGCAGTGGCGGCATCTCGGCGAGCGGCGCACTCAGCCGAGAGAGGGAAAGAGAGGGAATCGGCGAGAGGGAGAGGAGAGGGGGAGTGGCTAGCTTGATGAGGAAGAAACGAGGGAGAGAGAGAGAATGAGAGAGTGTATAGGCTTGAAAGTGAGTGGGGTGGTTGACTAAATTTCCAAAAATTCCCTTCATGCCCTTATTCCAATGGCCATGATCAAGCCTTGCACAAAAATCTAAGGGCATTCTAGTCCAAAATTTTCAGAATTATTTGGGCTGATTAGACCAAAGTTCAAACCCCAAAATTCCCTCCAATAATCTTCAAAATTCGGAATACAAGGCATAGGCTTAGAGGCAAAATCGTAATTTTTCGTTTTCGGGCCGAATTTACATTTTTCGACCATACCAATCCCAAATATAATTGGCCACACTAGTACTACGTCGTCCTCACAAAATATTCGCGTACATCCACGAAATTCAGTGTTGAAGTTCGAATCAAATTTCAACGATCAAAATTGCTCAATTACAATTTTAGGGTCTCTTACTAACAGGCGGCTATTTAGGGGTTAATGTATTAATTTAGGGTTACTCGAGTCGCGACGGTCTCGATTGCCAGGAGAACGCGAGAATTTATCGCTAGTTCCAGAGGTCGTGATCGTTCGGATTAAGTTTGGGATTTGTTCGCCACGCGTATTCTCGATCGTACGGAATCACCCGCGATCTAATTGTACGTTGTTGATCAAACCAGTTTCGTCACTTTCCTAGGATCGACCCACATTGGCCCAAAATATTTTCTCGTCGTTCCTTAGAATCGGTGCCCGACTCGCGATTAGGTCCCTAGTCCACGTACTGTTTTTCTAGTTAGCCATTCTCCATCAGTTAGTATTCCGAGAGTAATCAGTTTCGGGCGAGACTTACTAAAATTAGATGAAAAATAATATATATTTCATTGATCCCAGAATTTGGTCAAAATTGAGGATGTTACACCCTAAATGTGCTTTTCTTTTTATCATTCCTAGGTAGACAAAGAAGAGGGAGCAACAAAAGAAAAATCCTAAGTAGAATTAAAGAAAAAACATGCAAACAAGAGGAATCTTGATAAGTTGATCAGACATGTATCCCTAAGTTGTGAGTGCATGTGAAGTTGTCTTTCTAAGAGAAAATCGAACTTTTTGTTCCCCAAGTGGAATGACACTAAAATTGAACAAAACAAAACACATTGTTTTGAAAAGAAAATATCTCAGAAATATTTCAAATCAAAAGTTTTGAAACACGCTTTTTTTAGAATGCATTAAGCATCAAAATTCCCTAAAAGGGATAATTTGACAAAAGGCTTTGAAAAATTTTGAAGAAAAAGTTTGGATCAAATTGAATAAAAAGACCTTTAAATGATGAAAGGAAAGCTATATCCAAACACGTCCCCTATACACTCAAAGTCAAAATAGAGAAATGAGTGAGAAAAACTCATCCAAAGGAAATAAGGGATGTTCGCAATGATTATATGGATTGAAATGGTGAAGAGCAGTCATTTCATTATCCCAAACACATGCTTATTACTTGCAAAACAAATTTGAGTTGAAACAGTGGAGAAGTGTTTTTCAAAAACAACCCTGTTAAGAACCGCCCAACATTGGTGCAAATCAGAAGGTTTGTGAATTGACAGCTATGGAGAATAGGATTAAGAAAGATTCTATTGTATACTCTCATATCAATCTTTCCGTGATAACTTCAAATAAAGTCATATGGAATCTCAAGACATCCCAAGAGGAAGAAGAGCAATTCATGTCTTATACCCAAACACATTACCTTTGGCAAAACCCAATTGAGCATGAATATTTATTTCGAAACCCTAAATTGGTGATCATCTCTTCACACTAGAGCATGAGCATATGATCCACTTTAATAGATAAGAAACAAAAGGGGATGAGATAGAGTCCTTAGAATTAAAAAAGATCAAAGGCAAAGGAATTTAGGGCATGAAAAAGTAGTGTGCTTAGTAAAAGCAAGGCCAAATGCCCAAGGAAAATGAGAAGAAAAAGAGAGTTTAAAAGAAAGCTCAAAATGACAAAAAAGTCATGACAAAGCAAAGTCAAGAGTAAGAGAGATCATAGATCACAACAAGTGAGAATGAGCAAAAGAGAAGAAATTGTAATGAATGTTTAGAGAACTATGATGTTCATAAAAAAAAGACCCCTAATGAGCAAAAAAAGAAAAAAGGTGGTGATGCCAAGAAGATCACTAATTTCATAATAACCATGAATTCAAATAAATGAGCATTTTGAGCCTACCCAATATCAACATTATAACCTCTCCCCAAAAACTCTTCAGATTGAGATATTGAGAGTAGAAACATGACTTTATGACAAGAAGTCATCACTCAAATAAGTGTATGTAATAACATCTTGTCTTGTTCTCGAGGTTCTTAACTTGAAGACCCGAAGTCCGATATGATGAAATCCTTTTTCTTGGCCTAAGAATGCCTATCCTTTGAATAGCCATTGACCAAACTAACATTACAACCTTTTGAAAGACCTTATCGGATCAATTGGATTATATACATTGCAAACATCTCCGAACACCTAAGTATTGGTTAAGAGAGATAAAATTGAGGGATATCAAATAAGTCCCATTTCAATCAAATAAAGAAAAGACCAAGTTCATAGATTTCTTGAAAGTCTTCCAAACATTTCAAACATTTCTTGAAAGATTGCAAGCATTTTGCTTAAATAATTCCTTGAAAAGGAAATTTGATTGTCTGAAATGCATTAATGCAAAGAATGCATATTTCAGAACTACTTTTCAAAAGTTTTTGGTCAACCCAAGATCAAGTTTTCAAACAGTTTGTGGTAAGCTAAGAAAAAATCACATTTCAAACAGTTTTGATTAATTTCAAAACTATTTTCCAAAATAGTTTTTGGTCAACCAAAAAACCATACAAAAGTTAGTGAAACCTCAAAATCACATAACTCACGGTCAAGGCATTCATTGTTTGAAGTCTTCCCAAAGCCTACTAGTGAGGAACCACTATGCAAATTCAAGTCCTACATGCGATGAGCCCCTAGGCAAATTCAAGTCTTACAAGCGAGGAGTCTCTAGGAAAATTCGAGTCCTACAAGTGAGGAGCCCCTAAGTAAATTCAAGTCCTGCAGGTGATGAGCCCCTAGGCAAATTCAAGTCCTATAGGCAAGAAGCCTCTAGGTAGGCAAATTCAAGTTCTACTAGCGAGGAGCCCTTAGGCAAATTTAAAGTCTTACAAGCGAGGAATCTCTAGGCAAATGCAAAGTCCTATAGGCGAGGAGCCCCTAAACAAATTCAAGTCCTACAAGCGAGGAACCCCTAGGCGAATTCAAAGTCTTACAAGCGAGAAGCCCCAAGGCAAATTCAAAGTCTTACAGGTGAGAAGCCCTTAGGCAAATTCAAGTTCTATTGGTGAGGGACCACTAGGCAAATTCAAGTCCTACAGGCAAGGAGCTCCTAGGCAAATTCAAGTCCTACAAGCGAGGAGCCCCTAGGCAAATTAAAATCCTACTGCTGAAGAACCACTAGACAAATTCAAGTCCTATAGGCGAGGAGCCCCTAGGCAAATTCAAGTCCTACTGGTAAGGAACCACTAGGCAAATTCAAAGTCTTACAAGTAAAAAGCTCCTAGGCAAATCTAAAGTCCTATAGGTGAGGAACCACCAGGCAAATTCAAAATTCTACGGGCCAAGAGCCCCTAGGCAAATTTAAAATCCTACAAGTAAGGAGCCCTTAGGCAAATTCAAGTCCTACTGGTGAGGAACCACTAGGCAGATTTCCAAATCCTTAGGTGAGGAGCCTAAGGTGTTCATGGTTTGTGGGTTCATCCTTAAACCACGAAATCAGAATAACCATCATAATCATCACCACTATCAATTCATGCCCTTGGATAAGCAATAAAGAGACGCTTACAAACAGGTAAGTTTCTCTCCCTCAATCATTAAAAACCTTTTAAAATACATCTTGAAAAGAAAAACCTTTGGATTAGATCATGAATTTTAAAAGCAAGATCCCTAATCAGTTGTTGTGAAATTTTCATCTTATCTTGTTCAGTGAGTTGACTAAAAATTCAAGTGTCACTTTGTTTTTGAGATCAATCTCTAACGACTCAATCTCAAAGAGGGGTAGCTATTGATACCTGATTTTTAGCCCATTTTTTAATATTTTCAAAAATCTCAAAATTAGGACTAGGAATCTTGGCCAAGCCTAGAAACCTATTTCTAAACCAAAAAAATAATTTTTTTTCTCATTTTCTTGCATTTTTCTTTAATTTCTTTTAGTCAAAATAAATGAGAAAATCAAGAAAAATAGCAAATAGAATCATAAAATTCCATAAAAATAGTCATTAGTCTTATTTTAAATCCAATTTCATTAATAAATCATCAATTTTGAAAAATCTCAATCGGGTATATGTTTTTCCCAAATTTGGGCAAAATTAAACATAAATTGAACCAAAAATGCAATTAAATTTTTCTAATCACTTTTAAGTCATAGTGTCTTCACAACAAATGATTCTAGGATCTTGAATTACATAATGGTCAGTCCAATTGCACAATTTGTTAAAGAAATCAGAAAACCCCAAAATTTAATTAAAAATTAACAATTTTGAACCCAAATTGGGAATCGTGTCCAATATGCAATTGTCGAACCATGAGACCATCATTTCTAGGTTTAATGAGATGTGATTAATTCAATTTTAACATCAATTTTGACTAATTAGGTCATTAGGACATCAAATTGAATAAAAACCTATTAACCTGAATACAAAAATGTGAAAATCGTGGACACAATTATAACAAAAATTGGAAAAAATCGCATATTTGGATTCAAAATATGATGGGGAATTCAATTTTGGGATTTAATTTTGAAAATTGGGTCAAAATTGAGCTTAATTGGCGAATTTAAACCAACCCAGGTCTGCCGAGTCGATCGAGTCAACCCGACCCGACCCGAGTCAGTCACCTTCTTTGCCCGACTCACTTGAGTCACATTAAACCCATAAAAAGCATTTCAAGGCCTCCACTTTGCCAATCTTCTCGAGTCAAATAGACATGTGTTTGACCTCAACAACAGTTGGAGAATCTCTAGCTATCGTCGGAGATCGGTTATAATCGATTAGAAGTTGGTTTTAACGATTTTTGGGTTGGAATTTTGGTCAACAAAAACAAAGAAAAAATTGAACATTGACAAGGAAGGTGCTCGGTGAAATGCTAGAGAGAGAGAGAGGAGAGAGAAAGAAAGGGAAAACAAAGAAAATCTAGAAAGAGAATAGGGAGTTGAGGTCCCCTGATCGAGTGTCCGATGCCGGTAAGCGGATCGGCGCTGGCAAATCGATCATTTAAGGAGGACCTCCTCCTCTGTTGATCAGTGAAGAACTGGTCAGGAAGCTTTAAATATCAAGCTTGACCGACGCACTCAGAGCTCTTCCGGCAAGGCCAAGACCACCAAGATGAAGATCAAGTGTCAAGGAACAATTCTAGGGGCACGGATCAATTCGGCAATTTCTCCTTATCATTGAATGAAGAAGGTAAAGTTGGTTCATAATTATATTTTTTTCAAAATTTCCAGAAAATAACTTTGAACTGAAACTTTGTTGATCATGTGATTTCTCTGTGAATCTGAGTTTGTTAATGTTTGTAAAGAGTTCCTGATCATGTTTTGTGTTACATGATTGCATCTTGGGCGTTAAACGAGCATGAATCATGTTGGCTATTGTTAAAACCATCTTGCCGGAGCTCAAGGACCCCCGCCGGAGCCTCATTTTGGTCTTAAAACATCAAAGTCAGTGATTACAGGCCCTTGTATGATGTTTTGTTGATCGTTAGAACCGAACTAGACGGCTAAGGCGAATAGGATAGTGATTTGAAATCTGAAAATGTTATTTTAGGTTAGTGTTAGGTTAGGTTTTTCTAATCGGTTTTTCGCCGGCTAGCGAAGGTTCGGCAACACTTCGGTTGGGCTAAATTGGTAATAGGTAATGTGGACTTTGTAACGGATCAATTGGAATGGTGAGATAGTCGCCGGAAGGTCATCGGCGACGAGCCCAAACCGATGACCTTGAAAACATTGAATACAGAATAGTGCCCACCAACCGTTCGAGAAAATGCCTAAATGAAAAAGATCAAAATGACGCCTTTTTTGGCTTTGGTCTTGCCGGAGAAGACGACCGGCGATCGGCACCAATGACGCCCTGTTCGGCCAAGCCGAATCGGGTTGAACCGGGCTGGTCTGGTTCGTCTCCCGGCGAGAAATTTTAAAAATATAATAAATAATAAAAAATCTATAAAAATCTATAAAATTCATCAAAATTCATAAAAACATAAAAAAAATAATTAAAAAATGAAAAACTTGTGAAAAAATCAGAAAAATAAAAAAATTTTGAAATTTGAAAAATTTCAGAAAAATAGAAAATTCACAGAAAAAATAAAAAAATAGAAAATTCATAAAAATTCAAAAAATTTTAGAAAATTCATAAAACTTTAAAAAATTCAGAAAATACAAATAAAAAATGTGAAAAATTTAGAAAACCAATAAAAAATTGAAAAATTGCAAAGTTCATAAAGATTTTTAGAAAATCATAAAAATCAATTCTCAGTTAATGAAATTTCCGAAAAAAATTTCAAAAATTTTTAAAATTCACAGAATGATCCAAAAATACTGTAGCCAACCATAAAAAGTGAGATTTCATTTTTTGGAAGTGCCCAAGTGGCATTTTTAGAAAATCCCAAATTCAGGGGTTATAACCCCTAAAAAACTCTAAAACCCTAAAACAATATAAATCGTGAAATGAATAAGCTTCTAGAGCTTCAATAGAGTTTGGATATTTTGATAGATTTCAATTTTTTGAGACCATTTAGGATTGATTGATCTGATTGACATTGATTGTACATTTAATACCTGATTGTTTCTTCCTGTGATTAGAATGGTAGAATTAGTGGGTAAGCCTCGAAAATTTGCATGACACATTAGACATCGTATCGTTCTTAGGTACCGAAAGGGCATTAGGGATCTCGATTTGGTATCAATAACGTAACCAAGTCCCTATACTCAGAATCTCTTATTCGTAGAATTGTGGTATTTTCCCCATACCCCGATTAAGTTTCTAGTCTACCTATCAATAATGACTAGTGACGACTCCAAAATCACAAACTTAGATTAAATAGGAAATTACCATCCACTATTGTCACGCCCCGAATTCCAACTTACCCATCGGAACGCGAGCATCCCCTTACCACTCCGGTCGATCAGAATGCGACGTCCCCAGGAGACATCGCCGACCCAACAACAATCAGAGTATAAAAACACATGCGGAAGCAAAATACAAACCCTGACAAATAAAGATGAGCAAGGAAGCCACACAATCAAATCATCAACAGGTAAAACCTCATTCTTTTATATAACAACAAACTGTTTACACAAGGAACAAAGATACATGTACAGTCAGATCCACTACAGGTCTAGGTCAAGGTCAAACTAGCATCCAAGTCAAAAGGCCACTAATCCAAAAAGTGTCGGTGGCCGGGTGAGTAGGTCTGTACTAAGGATCACTATAACAAAAAGGTAGGGATCCCTATCGTCGACCAACTAGTCTAAGGCTCGTAGTCTGGGTCGCTGGAATCGTCGGGCTCATCGAAAGACTCAGCTGACTCCTCTGAAGAGCTGCGGTCCGGCTCTGGCTCATCCACGTCCATATCGGGGTCCTCCTGATCAGCCTGATCCTCCTGAACTCCCCAGTAGTCTGCTAAGAGAGCGTCAGCCTCAGCCTCGGAGTCAAAGTCGTCCTCAAGGTCTACATCTGCGGCTACATCCTCGACGGCATCTATGTCTACATCCTCGCCTACCTCATCGACCTCACCATCCCCATCATCCTGCTCCATCGCCTCCGGCTCGGGGTCGTCCTCATCCTCATCCATAGGCTCCGGCTCTAGGTCATCATACCAAACTCCGGGGCCTGGCTGGGCCTCGACGGTTGGCGGAGCGTCAGGTGGAGGGGCATCGACCACCTCGCCATCGGCAATCACTGGCTCCAACTCGCCATCAGCGTCTACTGGAATGTCAAAGGTACGGATAGGTCGACTGAGGGTCCCGTCCGCTGACCTGCGACACCATGCTATGTACTCTTGCTTCTGATGCTCATCCTCACCCACATTAACGTAAAGAACTGACATAAACCTCACATGCATCTCGTCATTTCCAGCTGGGAAATGCTCCTCAGTCTATAATATCTGCCTAGGAATCCCAAAAAGTGGAGGCGGCTCCAGCATCCTAGGGGGTAGGCTCTGAAATGTTCGGTTTTACCACAACCGTGAGACTAGCTCAGTGAATCAAATACCTAAACCTAGGCTAGGCTAAAGTGTGTCTCTTAACGGACCAAATCAAGCATTCAAGCCAACAAACATAAAACTCAATATGTTTTAACGTGATTCAACCCCTGCAATGTTAGTGCAATTCAACATATATATATATATACACCCACATACGTGTACATACAGGCAGGCGTACTCCACACACGCGTGCTCATATTCTTTAAATGGTTCAAACCACTCAATCACCGCATCCCACACGAATGCCTCATGCAGTCACATGCTAATAATTCTCACAATCTCATCACAATACTGCATGATTCACAATTCACATAATGCAACGTTCAGTTCATTCTTAATCTCACGACCCACAATAGGGCCCGACCCGAAGGCCACAACACTTCATGGCCAGCGTATATAATACGCCCCCGGCCCGGTGTCTTCTAGCCTGCTACAAAGTGCCTGAGGCGCAACACCGCTCACCTACGAACCAGAGCCTGCTACAAAGTGCATGAGGATGGTCGTCTTCCGGTCTAACCGGGCATCGTCCTGCTACAAAGTGCATGAGGACGGAACTCGACCCGTAGGCCATTAGGTGATCACACATATCAATTTTATCTTAGCCCAGCTCCACTCTTTTCAGGGCATTTACCGTGATCACACAATGCAATGTCACACCCGCACAATCACACAATGTCATCTCAAATCTCAATCTCGACATACAATGTGCGTGACATACATTTTCATGCCAATGAATACAAATGCCATAACAATTTCCAACATTACAAACAATGGCCATTCTAGCATTTGTAACACTTAACATGCAATTCGGCCATAACAACACTCCAACTTCAAACATAGCCAAACACATTCAAAACACTCCATTTTAGCCTCAAATAATTCAGCCAAGACCCCACTCAAACATATTAGGCATACACTTAGTTTAATTTAGCAAATCAAGCCCATTTAGCCCTAAAATCACCATTTCTAGCACAAAATCTCAAAGCCTCCGAATTTGGCTCACCATAGACAACCATCAAACCCTCACTAATCAGCCATAGTTCCACCTTAATTCAATCCTCAACAACATCATTAATTCAGCCATTAACCATACAATCACAAACAAACACCAAACTAGCTTAATCTCCACTAATCAACCCAATTAACCCAACTAAACACAATTAAGGCTAGACTAAGTTTGGGTATTAAACTCACGTCTGGGTGGACGACTCGCGGAAGAAACAAGTACATCTAACTCGCGGTTCGACGACGGTGGTTCACGGCAGCGCGGGACCTCCTTTGCGTCGCCGGCGTCCACTCGGCCAAGATCAGCCGTGGCTGGTCGTCCACGAGGGAGGAGGAGGCGCGGCTGAGGACGAAGGTTCGGGGGCTGGTTCAGCTCTCCACGGCGGTCCTTTGCCGTGACCAACAACTCCGGCGAGCGGCTGAGGAAGGGCAGCGACGGTGGCTGGTCCGGCGAAGAAGGAGAGAAACGGAGGAGAGGGAGATGGCCGATCGGTGAGGGAGAGGGAGTGGGCGAAAATGGAGGAGAGAGAGAGAGAAACATGACCAAAAAGTGGTCAAAGCTTGGTCAAATCAGCCTTAGTGGAATCCATGTGTCATCATCTAAGCACACTTGACCAAACTACCCCTTCATCCAATGGTTTAAAATCATTCCATCCAATTATTGAGGGGCATTCTTGTCATTAGTCCTTAACCAACCCCTAACCAACCTAGTTAACCTTAACCAACCTTGGTTAAACCAAAATAATTTTCCAAAATTCGGAATTAATCTTAATTAATCCAAGGGCACTTCCGTCATTTGTCCACCCCGAACCGAAATTCCATTTTTCGCACCAAGGCGTCCCATATGTGCGTGGCCAGTGTATTCTGGCGTCAGAATCTTAAAATTAGTCCGTCGGGTCCCCGAAATCCGACACCGAAATCTGGGTTCAATTCCGTGAACAATTCTCTCTCAACTTCAATTTTTCTGAAACTCTCACTAACGGGCGGCTGTTTAGGAATACGCGTATCGACTTAGGGTTGTCCGAGTCTCGACAGTTCCGATCATCGAGAGAAAGAGGGTTTATTACTAATCCCGGGGTCACGATCATTTGGCTCGAGTTCAGGATTGGTTGGCCACGAGCACGTTTGGTTATGCAGAATCACCTGCGATCCCAATTGTGCATCGTTGGCCTTGGCCATACCATTTCCATCACTTTTCCTAAGATCAGCTCCTCACTGGTTCACAATATTCCCTCATTCTTTCTCAAATCGGCTCCCGAGTCGCGACTAAGTCCCTGGTCCACGTACTAGTGTCCTAGTTAGCCATTCCCCACGGTTAGTATCCCAAGAGTGATCAGCTCTGGGCGAGTCGTACTCAAATGAAATGAGAAATAACATTCATTTTATTAATCCCAGAAATTACATCGAAATTCGGGCTGTTACAACCTTCCCCCCTTACAAAAATTTCGTCCTCGAAATTTACGCTTCCATCCCGTTTAATCAAACAACTGGGGGTGTTGACGCCGCATGGCCTCTTCACTCTCCCAAGTAGCACCCTCTGTGCCGTGGTGCTCCCATACAACCTTCACCATCGGGATAGTCTTATTCCTGAGCACTCGATCTCTTCGGTCCTCAATCCTGACTGGTCTCTCCACGTACGACACTTTGTCGTCCACGTTTATCTCCTCGTACCTTAGAACGTGGGTCAGATCTGGTTCATACTTTCTCAACATCGACACGTGGAATACATTATGTACCTGTGACAAGTTAGGCGGCAAGGCAAGACGATAGGCCATATCACCAATCTTCTCCAATATCTCAAATGGCCCAACGTACCTGGGACTGAGTTTTCCTTTCTTACCAAATCGGGACAATCCTTTCATCGGCGATACCTTCAAGAATACATGGTCTCCCACTTGAAACTCTAAGGGTCGTCGTCTCCGGTCGGCATAACTTTTCTGACGGCTCTGCGCTGTTCTCAGTCTGTCTCTGATAATCTCAACGGCCTCAACTGTCTGCTGTACTAACTCTGGCCCAGTAATACTGCGCTCACCAATCTCATCCCAACATACTGGTGTTCTGCACGCTCTACCATACAATGCCTCAAACGGCGCCATCTGAATACTCTGCTGGTAGCTATTATTGTAGGCAAACTCCACTAAATGCAGCTGTTCTTCCCATTTGCCCTGAAAATCTACGACACAAGCTCTCAGCATATCCTCCAGAGTCTGAATTGTTCTCTCTGATTGGCCATCTGTCTGTGGATGATAAGCCGTGCTGAACTGCAACTTTGTTCCTAAGGCCACTTGCAGACTTTTCCAAAAATTGGCCGTAAATCTCGGATCGCGATCTGACGTAATGGTCACCGGTACTCCATGCAATCTCACTATCTGCTGTACATACAACTCGGCATACCTTTCTAGTTCAAGGTCCTTTCGCACTGCCAGAAAATGCGCTGACTTGGTCAGACGATCCACTATCACCCATATAGAGTCGTGCCCCCTCTGGCTTCGTGGCAATCCCGTCACGAAATCCATGGTGATATGCTCCCATTTCCACTATGGGATCTCTAACGGCCTCAACAATCCACCAGGCTTGCAGTGTTGTGCCTTCACTTGTTGGCACGTCAAACACTTAGCCACGTGTCTCGCCACATCAGCCTTCATTCCATTCCACCAATAATGTTGCCTTAAGTTCTGGTACATCTTCGTACTACCTGGGTGGATACTGTACTGACTCCGATGAGCTTCACTCAAGATTTCCTCCTTCAGACCTTCATCGTCTGGTACACACAATCTTCCTCTGAACTTTAAAGTTCCATCCTCGCTCATCTGGAAGTCCGGCCTCTTTTTAGAAACATCCAATCCAATGATCTTCTGGATTTCTTGGTCCGTAGACTGGAGTTCCTTAATCCTTGCCTGGATCTCTGGTTCAATCCTCAAGGCTGCCATCAAACTAGACATCTGGCTCACTTCGAACTTAAACTCTGAATCTCTGAGCCGTTCCAACAATGTCCATTCTCTCACCATCATATGTGCCATACTAGACTTGCGACTTAAAGCATTTGCTACTCTATTGGCCTTACCCGGATGATACAGGATGTCGCAATCATAGTCTTTCAGTAGTTCCATCCACCTTCTCTGCCTCATGTTCAGCTCTTTCTGCGAAAACAGGTACTTGAGGCTCTGATGGTCCGTGTAGATCTGAAACATTTCTCCACAAAGATAATGCCTCCAGATCTTAAGGGCAAATACTATCGCAGCCAACTCTAAATCGTGCGTCGGATAATTCATCTCATGAGGTCTCAACTGCCTCGACGCATACGCCACCACTTTCCCATGCTGCATCAACACGCAACCTAGCCCTCTCAATGAAGCATCACTGTACACCTCGAATCCTCCTGATCCGGATGGAATAGTCAACACTGGAGCTGTCGTAAGTCTGTGCTTCAACTCCTGAAAACTTTTCTCACACTTGTCATCCCATTCGAACTTGGACTCTTTCTTTAACAATCTGGTCATGGGCATGGCTATGGATGAGAATCCTTCTACAAACCGTCTGTAATAGCCGGCCAGTCCAAGGAAACTTCTGATCTCGGTCACTGAGGTCGGTCTCGGCCAATTAGTCACGGCCTCTATCTTGGTCGGGTCTACTGATATCCCCTCTCCCGACACTATGTGTCCAAGGAAAGCTACTCGACTGAGCCAAAATTCACACTTGCTGAACTTGGCGTAGAGTGCATGCTCTCTTAACGTCCGTAGCACCTCAGTCAAGTGCACCTCATGCTCTTCAGGACTCTTAGAATATACCAATATGTCGTCGATGAAGACAATCACTGACTGATCCAAAAATTCCTTAAACACTCTATTCATTAGATCCATGAAAGCTGCAGGAGCATTCGTCAGTCCAAAGGGCATAACTGTAAACTCATAATGCCCATACCTCGTCCTGAAGGCTGTCTTAGGTATATCCTCCTTCTTGATTCTTAACTGGTGATATCCTGTCCGTAGGTCAATCTTGGAGAATACCGATGCTCCCTGCAACTGATCAAACAAATCGTCGATCCTAGGCAGTGGGTACTTGTTCTTTACTGTCACCTGGTTCAGCTGCCTGTAGTCGATACACAATCTCAGGGTTCCGTCTTTCTTTTCACAAACAGCACAGGCGCTCCCCATGGAGACGCACTCGGACGGATGAAACCCTTGTCCAATAACTCCTGCATCTGGACTTTCAACTCCTTTAACTCAGACAATGACATCCGATATGGGGCTTTTGAGATCGGCTCTGTACCCGGGGCTAGCTCAATTACAAACTCAACTTCCCGCTCAGGTGGTAAGCCTGGCAATTCCTGTGGAAATACTTCTGGAAAGTTGCATACTACCGGGATATCTTCTAACGGAAGCTCTGGTACAGTGGGATCCACCACATTGACCAGATATCCTTCACATCCTTCGTTCAACAACTCATTCACTTCCAGTGAAGAGATCCAAGGAATCGAGGTTCCTCCTCGACTTCCTTGAAATTCAAACCTAGGTTGTCCAATTGGATTGAACTGGATCGTTTTACTATCACAATCCACTACAGCCTTCTGCTGCACCAACCAGTCCATTCCAACAATAACATCAAAATCGAACATGGCCAACACTGCCAAGTCGATACGGCCTTCCACACCACCAATTACTATCTTACATGCAGGCCATCCAAAGGAGACTATCATCCTATCATTCAACGGAGTAGATACACATAACACAGTCTCAAGCAGAATAGGCTCAAACCCAACCAATCTAATAAACTGTTCTGACACAAAAGAATGGGTTGCCCCCGGATCAAACAAAGCATAGGCTGCATGGTCTCCCAAAGAAATCGTACCTGTGACCACCCCTGGCGCTTTCTCCGCTTCCTTGCGCGCCATAGCATACACCCTTCCTTGGGCTGGTGGTCGTCCTGGGTTAGTCGCTGGGGGATGTCCACCCTGATTCCCCGTCCTAGGCGGGTGGGCTGGTGCTTGCGATCCCGCTGGACGCATCTGAGGACACGACCTAATCTGGTGGTCAAAACTCCCACACCTGAAACATGCTCCGAACCTACTCGAAGGCGGGTTAGGCTTCCCAATGTTTCTCCTCGCAGATGGAATGAACCGTGTATTCCCAGTCATTGGCCTTTTTCCCAACCTGCGATTGTCTCTATTAGGCATAAACCGTGATCCTGAGGCGACGGCCCTCTCTTGCTGATCTCTTTCTATGATCTGAGCCCTCTCGTACATCTCACGGTAGTCTTTAAGGTTATGAGATAGAATCTGGCTCCTGAGGTCTGGTTTCAATCCATCTCGAAACCTCCTAGCCTTGTCTCTCGGATTCACCACCAATGTAGGCGCGAACTTAGCCAATCTCGCAAACTCCGTCTCGTATTGGTCTACTGTCATCTGTCCCTGGCGCAGTCTCATAAATTCCGACAACTTCCTTTCCTGCGCTACCTCAGAGAAATACTTCTCATAGAAATGTTCAACAAACACAGCCCAAACCAACTCAGTACCTGTAGGGAATACCCTGTCCTTTACTGCATTCCACCAATCGTTGGCACCGTCCTGTAACTGATACACTGCTAAGTCTACTCTCTCGGTATCGGTGCACTTCAATACATTAAACGCCTTTTCCAACTCCTCAACCCATCTGGGCGCTAACTCTGCATCGCCCCTACCACTGAACTTGGGCGGCTTAAGCTTCAGAAATTGCTCAACTAGATAGGGCATCTGTCTCGGTACAACTGGTTGTGCCTGTTCTGCCTGGTTACCCCCATTACCGGCTATCGCTGCGGCTTCGGCTGCCTGTGCATGTGCGGCTGCCCTCTCCTGAGCCTGCAAACCCATGATATGCCCTATCTCACGAAGGGTCTCCATAACTTCCTCCATTCTGGGGTCTCTGGCCTCTCTGGGCTCGGCTCTCGGTTGCTCTTGGGGTTCCTTTCCTCTTCGGCGACTCATCTCTCTCTAAGCTGGCTACTCAACTACCTGCTATAACCCCACTAAGGAGTCAAAGACTTAAACCACACTAACCCAGTCTAAGTCCTAGGCAGGTATCAAACAATAGCCAAACAATCACATGCGGTCTAGCACTGAGCACAATACATCACCCAAGGGAACATGTGTACTCACCTCAGGTCCTGACGCGCCTGCACCTTCGGGGTTGAATCACTTACACATTCAATCAATCAAACAAATGCAATTAGGAGACACACCTAGCACACGAGGACACCTAGTTGGCTACCCTTGGTCATCGCTCCTTATCACTCCAGGCTTCGACCGTATGGGTAGAGCTAACCTTGCTCTGATACCAATTCAAACGGGGATGTCACGCCCCGAATTCCAACTTACCCATCGGAACGCGAGCATGCCCTTACCACTGCGGTCGATCAGAATGCGACGTCCCCAGGATACATCGCCGACCCAACAACAATCAGAGTATAAAAACACATGCAGAAGCAAAATACAAACCCTAACAAATAAAGATGAGCAAGGAAGCCACACAATCAAATCATCAATAGGTAAAACCTCATTCTTTTATATAACAACAAACTGTTTACACAAGGAACAAAGATACATGTACAGTCAGATCCACTACAGGTCTAGGTCAAGGTCAAACTAGCATCCAAGTCAAAAGGCCACTAATCCAAAAAGTGTCGGTGGCCGGGTGAGTAGGTCTGTACTAAGGATCACTATAACAAAAAGGTAGGGATCCCTATCGTCGACCAACTAGTCTAAGGCTCGTAGTCTGGGTCGCTGGAATCGTCGGGCTCATCGAAAGACTCAGCTGACTCCTCTGAAGAGCTGCGGTCCGGCTCTGGCTCATCCACGTCCATATCGGGGTCCTCCTGATCAGCCTGATCCTCCTGAACTCCCCAGTAGTCTGCTAAGAGAGCGTCAGCCTCAGCCTCGGAGTCAAAGTCGTCCTCAAGGTCTACATCTGCGGCTGCATCCTCGACGGCATCTATGTCTACATCCTCGCCTACCTCATCGACCTCACCATCCCCATCATCCTGCTCCATCGCCTCCGGCTCGGGGTCGTCCTCATCCTCATCCATAGGCTCCGGCTCTAGGTCATCATACCAAACTCCGGGGCCTGGCTGGGCCTCGACGGTTGGCGGAGCGTCAGGTGGAGGGGCATCGACCACCTCGCCATCGGTAATCAGTGGCTCCAACTCGCCATCAGCGTCTACTGGAATGTCAAAGGTACGGATAGGTCGACTGAGGGTCCCGTCCCCTGCCCTGCGACACCATGCTATGTACTCTTGCTTCTGATGCTCATCCTCACCCACATTAACGTAAAGAACTGACCTAAACCTCACATGCATCTCGTCATTTCCAGCTGGGAAATGCTCCTCAGTCTGTAATATCTGCTTAGGAATCCCAAAAAGTGGAGGCGGCTCCAGCATCCTAGGAGGTAGGCTCTGAAATGTTCGGTTTTACCACAACCGTGAGACTAGCTCAGTGAATCAAATACCTAAACCTAGGCTAGGCTAAAGTGTGTCTCTTAACGGACCAAATCAAGCATTCAAGCCAACAAACATAAAACTCAATATGTTTTAACGTGATTCAACCCCTGCAATGTTAGTGCAATTCAACATATATATATACACCCACATACGTGTACATACAGACAGGCGTACTCCACACACGCGTGCTCATATTCTTTAAATGGTTCAAACCACTCAATCACCGCATCCCACACGAATGCCTCATGCAGTCACATGCTAATAATTCTCACAATCTCATCACAATACTGCATGATTCACAATTCACATAATGCAACGTTCAGTTCATTCTTAATCTCACGACCCACAATAGGGCCCGACCCGAAGGCCACAACATTTCATGGCCAGCGTATATAATACGCCCCCGGCCCGGTGTCTTCTAGCCTGCTACAAAGTGCCTGAGGCGCAACACCGCTCACCTACGAACCAGAGCCTGCTACAAAGTGCATGAGGATGGTCGTCTTCCGGTCTAACCGGGCATCGTCCTGCTACAAAGTGCATGAGGACGGAACTCGACCCGTAGGCCATTAGGTGATCACACATATCAATTTTATCTTAGCCCAGCTCCACTCTTTTCAGGGCATTTACCGTGATCACACAATGCAATGTCACACCCGCACAATCACACAATGTCATCTCAAATCTCAATCTCGACATACAATGTGCGTGACATACATTTTCATGCCAATGAATACAAATGCCATAACAATTTCCAACATTACAAACAATGGCCATTCTAGCATTTGTAACACTTAACATGCAATTCGGCCATAACAACACTCCAACTTCAAACATAGCCAAACACATTCAAAACACTCCATTTTAGCCTCAAATAATTCAGCCAAGACCCCACTCAAACATATTAGGCATACACTTAGTTTAATTTAGCAAATCAAGCCCATTTAGCCCTAAAATCACCATTTCTAGCACAAAATCTCAAAGCCTCCGAATTTGGCTCACCATAGACAACCATCAAACCCTCACTAATCAGCCATAGTTCCACCTTAATTCAATCCTCAACAACATCATTAATTCAGCCATTAACCATACAATCACAAACAAACACCAAACTAGCTTAATCTCCACTAATCAACCCAATTAACCCAACTAAACACAATTAAGGCTAGACTAAGTTTGGGTATTAAACTCACGTCTGGGTGGACGACTCGCGGAAGAAACAAGTACATCTAACTCGCGGTTCGACGACGGTGGTTCACGGCAGCGCGGGACCTCCTTTGCGTCGCCGGCGTCCACTCGGCCAAGATCAGCCGTGGCTGGTCGTCCACGAGGGAGGAGGAGGCGCGGCTGAGGACGAAGGTTCGGGGGCTGGTTCAGCTCTCCACGGCGGTCCTTTGCCGTGACCAACAACTCCGGCGAGCGGCTGAGGAAGGGCAGCGACGGTGGCTGGTCCGGCGAAGAAGGAGAGAAACGGAGGAGAGGGAGATGGCCGATCGGTGAGGGAGAGGGAGTGGGCGAAAATGGAGGAGAGAGAGAGAGAAACATGACCAAAAAGTGGTCAAAGCTTGGTCAAATCAGCCTTAGTGGAATCCATGTGTCATCATCTAAGCACACTTGACCAAACTACCCCTTCATCCAATGGTTTAAAATCATTCCATCCAATTATTGAGGGGCATTCTTGTCATTAGTCCTTAACCAACCCCTAACCAACCTAGTTAACCTTAACCAACCTTGGTTAAACCAAAATAATTTTTCAAAATTCGGAATTAATCTTAATTAATCCAAGGGCACTTCCGTCATTTGTCCACCCCGAACCGAAATTCCATTTTTCGCACCAAGGCGTCTCATATGTGCGTGGCCAGTGTATTCTGGCGTCAGAATCTTAAAATTAGTCCGTCGGGTCCCCGAAATCCGACACCGAAATCTGGGCTCAATTCCGTGAACAATTCTCTCTCAACTTCAATTTTTCTGAAACTCTCACTAACGGGCGGCTGTTTAGGAATACGCGTATCGACTTAGGGCTGTCCGAGTCTCGACAGTTCCGATCATCGAGAGAAAGAGGGTTTATTACTAATCCCGGGGTCACGATCATTTGGCTCGAGTTCAGGATTGGTTGGCCACGAGCACGTTTGGTTATGCAGAATCACCTGCGATCCCAATTATGCATCGTTGGCCTTGGCCATACCATTTCCATCACTTTTCCTAAGATCGGCCCCTCACTGGTTCACAATATTCCCTCATTCTTTCTCAAATCGGCTCCCGAGTCGCGACTAAGTCCCTGGTCCACGTACTAGTGTCCTAGTTAGCCATTCCCCACGGTTAGTATCCCAAGAGTGATCAGCTCTGGGCGAGTCGTACTCAAATGAAATGAGAAATAACATTCATTTTATTAATCGCAGAAATTACATCGAAATTCGGGCTGTTACAACTATCATGTGAGGTATGATCTGGGAGAAACCCTTACATGGAAATACCTCCTTAGCACGCAAATCCTGAAAGTCAAAAAAAAAAGCGCGGCATGATAGTGAGGTGTTAAAGGGTGGGGTAGAAGGTAGGATATTATCATTAATACCATGGTTCGCATGGAGGGATATATTAGCGGTGGAGATCGTCAACCAAGGATATGATAGTGAGGGTATTTTAGAAGGATGTGAACCAAGTGTGGCAAATGGAAAAATATTTTCAATAAAATGAGCATATCTTGAAACATACATGCGTCTAGTTTTATAATCTAAATAGCATTAACTAATATGCAATGAACTATATACCAAGAACACATTGAATAGAATTGAGTGAAAACTTATGTGAATAGTATGGCCTTAATAAAGGGAAAACAACACAACAAAATATTTTCAAAAACTTGAAATCGGTGGTTGATGGAAAAGTGTTTGAAAATATGAGATATTATTTAAGAGTGGTGTGTATAATTTGTTAATAAGGTAAATTGTGGTTTCAAAGGCGTAAGGCCAATATATAAGGGGAAGATATGCATGGGCCAATAATGTAAGGCCGGTATCAACAATATGGTGAATTTTTCGCCCAACTGCTCTGTTATGCTCGTGAGTGTCTAGACATACTACACGATGGAGAATTTTACTATTCGAAAAATTTTTATTCAAGGTTTTGTATTCCCCATCCCAATCAAACTGTACAGCTTTGATGGATTTTTCAAATTGTTTCTCAGCCATGGTCCCAATTTTTATTAAAATGGAAGGGACCATAGATCGATTTTGAATAGGATAATACCAGGTAAATTTGGAAAAATCACCGACAAATAGAACAAAATACTTATAACCGGAAACAAAATTATCAGTAAAAATTAAATTGAGGGTTGCTTTACTAATGCTATGAGTGGGGGATAAGGGTGTTTCATGAAATTTGCCTAACAAATAGGAAGCACATTGATTGAAATCAAATGTAAAACATGACAAATTGCTGGAATGAATCAAAGAGCGAACTTTGCTTTGTTGGGGATGATCCATTTAGGTGTGCCAAGTAGTGGCGGTGGCGGAAGATCAAGTTAGATGGTATTGGCGAATGGAGATGTGGTATAAAGACCCAACAATTGGTATAATCCATCCTAAAGCGAACCTTGGAGTTGTTGTATTTAGGTTTGCAAATCCTTCACAACAAAGTGAAATGCATGAAACTCAAAAAAGCATGTTTATCACGTGTAAAATTATGCATAGAGAGCAAATTATGTGTAATAGTAGAGACATAAAGGATATTTGAGATATTAAAAGATTAGTTAATAGTAAGAGTGCAAAAATCGACATTAACAATGTCCGAACCTGCTCCATTACCTGCATGAAGAGATTCATTACTGTTATGTGGTGCAAAGATTTGCAAATTAGCGATATCAGGCATCACATGGTGAGTAGTTGCAATATCTAGAAACCAGTCTTGCTGTGATGGGGGTAGGAAGAACTCTAGCCATATTAGTAGTAGGCTGAGGTGTATTGTTGTTAGACTGCAAATACCTGAAATAACATCTTGCAGCCGTTTGATTATATTTCTAACAAATTTGGCATCGGTTTTTGCTGTTGTTAGATCGATTGCCTAGGTTTTCATGATTGCACCGGTTGCCTTGCCAACGGTATTAGGGTTTTGGATGGTAGATAGTTGGAAATTGAAAATCACTTTGTGGTTGAGTGGTGGGGTGGATGATAGAGGGGCGTAAATGGTAACATTTGCCTCTGTAGGTACTGTGGCAAACTTCATTTGAAGCTCATGATTGAGGAACAACCCATAGAGTTCAGAAAAGATTATCATATCAGGTTTTGTAGTCAAGACAGAGATAATGTCAGAAAAATCAAACCAAGATTACAGAAAACAATGGCACTTAATTCTTCATTCCCTAGAGGGCGATTGGCAATAGCTAATTGATCTAAAGTGTACTTAACCTCACGGAGATAAGTTGAGACAAACTTGTTGCCTTTGGATGTATTTTGGAGTTGCATAGGAAGCTGAAGAATGCTTGTATGTGATAGAGATTCAAAGGAAATTTGTAGAGCCTTCCAAACATCGACAACAGTAGCTAATTCAACCACATATGGTAGGACATTTAGTGAAAGAGAAGATATCATCCAACTAAAAACAAGTTGGTCTTTCCGAATCCATTCATCATATGCAAGGTTCGGTGCAATAGTAATGGAGCCCATGAGAGTGATGGTTGGAGTGGGACAGATAATGGTGCCATCAAGATATCCCATTAAGGACTGACTATGAAGCAATAGAAACAACTGGGTTTTCCACAATAGAAAGTTATCACCGGAAAGTTTGAGGCTAAGGTGGTATTACACAACCGGAGTAGAGATGGGAGATGACAATTTGAATAGGAGAGGTCGAAAAATGGAAGAGAAAGAAGGAATAGCAGAGGTGTTTCCAAAAATCTTATTGGTCGTATGATATCATATAAGAATTAGACTCCAAGTTTAAGCTTGAATTTCGCTTATCCTTTAACTCTAGGATAGTATTTGTATTTATAGAGTTTATCTACTAGTTGTTAGAGAATTACATGAGATATAAATGGACCAATTCAAAACATTTTAAATTTTGAATTAGTTTATTGCAATAATAACTATAGTAATAACTACAAGACATAAGAATATTTAATTAATCAGTTACAGTAATAACTATATTAGATTATAATGAATTAATTCAAAATATTTTGAATTTGAACGAGTTATGCGTTGTTATCCTTAACATTACTCAATCCATATTCTCCTCCTCCTCATGCAGCTCTTCATCTTCATCTCTTCTTCATCCTTAAAGTTCCCCACAAAATGATCTCCTCCCCATTGCCAATGTCCACTATCATCGCCCTCCTCAATTGAATCCTCTAAAATCTTGAGGTAAAGAATTTTGAAGTCATTTCGTACAGTGAAAATGAAATTCATAAACTAGTGAAAAAGGCTTGGGGAATTGAACTCAAGATCTTTGATTCCAATACCAATTTGAAAATAACTTTGCAATCATTTGCTCTAAAAAGTTAAAATCTTATTGTGCGACGCATAATATATTTCATATTTTAATAATCTAGTTATGAAAAATGATTAATACCACGAAAAACCTCAAATTGGTACACCTTTGATGAATTTAGCCTAAATTAATTTTTTGACCAAAAAAAACGCAAAATTGGCAAATTTGTGACAAATTTATCTTCCATTAGTTTTCGTTAAATTTTATTGTCAAAATAATGAGTTAGATAGCACGTGACAGTTGACGAGTGTACTAGTTTAGGGTTTTAACCCTTCATTTGTCACATGTTTACCAATTTTTTATTTTTCGTGGTATTAATCTAATTTAACATAGAGTAAATTTGTCATAAATGTACTAGTTCGGAGTTTTTAATAGTCAAAAAATTAGTTTTGGGTAAATTTGTCACAAGCATACCAGTTTAGGATATTTTGTGATATTAACATTATAAAAAAATTAAGAGAAATTTAAACCTAGTAAATAACTCAATTGAGAGTTGGTAACCTAAAACTAGTTGAGGGGAAGAACACTAGAAGTGCTAGAACTTATGTACAATACTCACTTTAGTGTCAAAACTTTTTTCGGATCACTTAAGTGCCACTTAAAAAAACGATCACTTAAGTGCCAACTTCAATTTGGGTCACCAGAAATTTGACGAGGCCATATTTTATTAAATTCTTAGTTTTGCATGGCACGTCGACGCTGACGGGGGTAATATTTAATACTATTTTAATATATTTTTAATTTTTAAATATTTCTTCTGATTTTATTTCTTTTTTTCCTTCATTTCTACCTAAGAAGAAAGAAAAGAAAAAAAGAAAGAAGGAAAAAAAATCAGAAGAAATATTTAAAAAATCAAAGTATACACATGAAAATGCCATGTAGACTGATTTTTTTTAAAAATAAGTCAACTCAAATTAAAATTTTAATTATAAAAGCCAAGTATTAATTTGACCAGAATTTCTTGCCGTTAGCTCTTAAGTGATCATTTTTCCTTCGATTTGACACTTAAGTGAGTCGGTGAAAACTTTTGACACTAAAGTGATCGTCGTATACAAGTTTTGACGATTTTACTGTTCTTCTCCCACTAGTTGGTAAAGTTATTATGAGAATAGTTGGTAAGTCACTGCAACTAAGGTTGGTAATTTCTATAATGAGTAATTAAACTTAAGGCATCTCTAAGAAGTGTAACTTAAAGTTTCCTAACCAAGGAATTTAGGCACTTTCAATGCTATTTGAAATTTACTAGCATGGAAGAAAGTCCTAAATTTTATACGAAATAATAGAATTACATGCGTAAGTTTCGCAGCTATGTGTAGTGTAAAGCAGCATATGGTAGCAGTGTATCTCAGGAGACGGTAAAGATTTCATTTAACTTTTTATTGGGTTTTGTGGCCACGAAGATTTCATTTGATTCGTATCTCCACTAAGAAAGTCACTGCCCAGTCTTATTTCAATGATGGATAGTGAAAGGAAATCTACATTGGATTCCATATATCAGTTAGATATTATTAGTTATTGACAAATAATCCCCCCAATTTGTGGGCTTGGTCAAGTAATTATTAGGCGGAAACCCAAGACAGGAAAAAACCAAAAGGAAAAAGAACGGTTTCACTATCTTCAACAACAGGAAAGACACAGGTGAAAAAAGCCAAACCACCATTCCCACGCCTCTCTATCCTTTCATCCCATGGCCTCTCAAATACAACAACACTTCCTTCTCTTCCCCCGCATGGCTCAAGACCACATGTGTAAGAGTTTTTCTGTATGTGGGCTACATTAATTGAGATTGTAATTAACTGTTTACGGGCTTGGTCTAATAAGGTTGGACATAAGGATTCTTAATCAGTCTAATATGGGCTTGGCTTGTGTGGGTTGAGTTAAGCCCAGCCTGTTACGAGAGAGCCCGGTTGAAAACTCTATAAATAGAGCTGGAAGTCCCTCTCCTATCCCAACCCTCTCTCAAACACTCTCAAACCTCGTATATAGTACTTGTGAGGGTTGAGGCGGTCTCATAGCACTAGGGACTCCGGGGGTTATAAGAGAGATGAGCTCCGGCACCTGTTCGTCGTCATTTCCGCATATAGAGGCGATGGATTCCAAAACAGGTGCATAAATCTTGCCTATCCTTTAACCATACCATCTATTTCTTGTTATGGTGATCCTGAGGCACTCGGCCGCGCCTCAAGGCCGGCTAACATATGGTATCAGAGTTGCCATAGTCGAGGTTTAAACCATATATTGTTTCGTATGTGTTTTTAGATTTTTCGTCCGATGAAAGTTAGAATAAACTACGTAAACAGATAGATTGGCTCAAAATAAGAATTTTGAGTGGTCGCCGGCCTCCTGGGGCCGCTAGACGTGGCCGCACATGCCGCCACGGCTAGGGTATCGGTGAGCCCCAACGACACACGTGCGGCCAAGCACAGGTGTTCCCAGCACGTACGCTAGGGTTTTCGCGAGTCGGGTTGATCCGGCTGACCCGACCTAACTCCGAAATCGACCTGCATTTGACCTGTTAACCGGGTGACCCGACTCAACTCTAGGATTCGACCTAGGATTCGACCTGACCCTAGAGATCTGACCCGAAGTTGACTGTTGACTGGACCGATCAAACAGTCGAACCAATCGGCGGTCGGACCAACTCCTTTAGGACTGATCATGCGTCGGCACATGCACTTCATGCGCCGTGTATTCGGGAGGCGCGTAAGGGGGCGTCTGGGCTCCGTTTGGAGCATGTAGGTACCGGCGTACTCGTATTAAGATTCTATACATTGTGATATATTTATTTTATATGTTTGATGCTTTTAAGGATATGAAAATCCATACATAACACTATATACGTGCATTTTTAGGGTATATTTGCGTATTTTCCTATATTTCTTTGTGATTTCGGATATATAGATTAAAGCTTACATGTATATGACCACATAAAGAATGTGTAGAGCATGATTCATTGATAATATGTATAAGGTTCAACATATATCAATGATTAGAGCGTAATTAGAATGCTGTGTAATTTTAGTGACATTGCCCATGTCTTCAAGTCTAAAATTACATATATATGATGAATGCGATACATAAAGCTTATATCCTTGGTATGAGAGAGTTTCAAGGATTCAATTGGGTAGTGACTGCCAAAGTGCCACACTTGATTGGGTTTGAGAAATATCAGTCTCGTATTATTAGGAATATCTCTTGCTCTAATGTATTTTCATATTCCCAAAGGAGATGATTATGTATTAGTTCATGGAAGGATACATGTACAACATATGCTTGAGGAATGACTTATCCTAGTAGTTCACACACCCAAAGGTGGTAAATTCACAAAAGATTGGAATATATTCTCATGGTCGTTGTCATATGGAGGGTATACAACTGCATGTCATGTATTCTGTCTGAAGGTGATTATATGATGATGTATATAACTCTCAAGATAGTACTCACTTAATGTTAATCATAAACATTACCTGTTTTCCCAGTCACCTACTCTCTAAACGACAACTGTATTAAGGTTCTTACTGGTTCAAAATTTAAGAAATGGAAAGAGGATTTTTTGTTTGGTATGGAGCTGGCAAATATTTATATTGCTCTTACTGAGGATAAGCTAGCAGACGTCACTGCTGATAGTACGGATATAGAAAATATACACTATGCTACTTGGGAAAAGAGCAATCAGATTTGCTTGTTATTCATGAAGCGATCCATTCAGAATCACTTGAAGAGTGGTTTGCTAGTTGACTGCACTGCTAAAGAAATAATGAAAACCTTATAAGCAAGAAATCGTGTCTCGTCTAATGCTGAGAGTGGGACTTATATGCAAGTACTCATTGATATGAGATATGATGGTTCCGGTGGAGTTAGGGATTAAATCCTTAGGATGGTAGACCTGCAGACAAAACTAAAGGCTCATAATATTGTCCTTTCTGATGCTAACATTATGCATCAAGCCTTAAACACCCTTCTTACTGAGTTTGGAATTATAAAGACTAATTACAATTCCCAAGATGAAACTTGGTTAGTCAATGACCTGATAGTTAGGGTGGTAGTAGAGGAAAAGAAACTAAAGAAAGATAATGGAAATCTTTCTTTTTATGCCTCTAGTTCCAGTAGCAAGAGGAGTAAGAAGGTCAAAAATCATACTCATAAAGGAACTCTTGAAACCACTAGTCATTCTGACCATCTGGGTCCTAAGATAGCATTCTTGAAAAAGGATGGTATTCATTGCTACTTTTGTAGGAAGAAGGTCACATGAAGAAAAACTGTAATAGATATAAAACTTGATTATCCAAGATGAGCATTCAGGTATTGATTTTTTGGCACTTGTTTGTGAATCCAACCTATCAGAAGCTCCATCCAGTTCTTGGTAGCTCGATAGTGATACAACTAATCATGTTGTGTTTACCATACAGGGATTCACAAATAGAAGCCAAATCAGGATGAATCAAAGCTCATCATTGGAAACAACAAGAAAGTCGACGTTGAGTTTGTGGAAGATGTCATTTTAATCATGGATTCTGGTTTTAATATGATGTTAAAAAACACCTTTTATGTACCTTCCTTCAGACGAAACTTAGTTTCCGTATCTTGTTTGGATGTGTATAGCTACTCTTTTAAAATAAAGAACAATGTTGTTTTTATGTTCTTTAATTCAAATAAGGTTGAGTGTTGCAATATATTAAATGGTTTGTACAGATTGTGTTTAACTTCCATGATATATACGTCACTTATACAGTTGAAAAGATCATTTCTAAAAGACATCTACCTAAGGAACAGTCTTATGCATTGTGGCATAAACGACTTGGTCACATTTATAGGGAAAGAGTGGAAAAGCTGATAAAGTCTTATATCTTGCCTGCTCTTAAATGTGACCTAGATACTTGCGTAGACTGTTGTAGAGGTAAGATGGCTATGATAAATAAGAAAACCTCAGTATGTAGTTCTGACCTATTGGAGGTCATTCACACAGATATCAGTAGACCCTATACGGCAACATTTGTGTAGAAATGTTTATTTCATCACTTTTATTGACGACTATTCCTGATATGGTTATCTGTACTTGATCAAAGAAAAGTCTAAGTCTCTTGACAAGTTCAAGATTTTTCAGACTAAAGTCGAGAAAAAGTTGGAAAAAGTGATAAAAGTTGTCAGGTCTAATCGAGGTAGTGAGTATTATGGCAGACATGGCGATGCTGGAGAGCTTAAAGGGCCATTTGCCAAATACTTAGAGGATTCTAGGATAGTGCCTCAGTTTATTATGCTCAGGAGTCCTGAACAGAATAGTATGGCCGAAAGGTGGAATCGCACCCTCATGGACATGATGAGGAGTATGATTAGTAGGACAAACTTACCTAGTTTTCTATGGGGTGAAGCTTTGAAAACGCTCTCTACATTCTAAACCACGTTCCTACCAAGGCTGTTCCATTGACTCATTTTGAGTTATGGACTAGACGTAAACCTAGCTTAAATCATCTTAAAGTCTGGGGGTGTCCTACAGAAGTAAGGTTATACAATCCAACATTGAGCAAGTTGGAATCCAGAACCACTCGATGTTAGTTCATATCTTACCCAGATCATTCGAAGGAGTATCGGTTTTACAATCCCCATGTAAGCACAAGAATTGTGGAATCGCAGACAACGAAATTTCTGGAATTTGATGTGGTTGAAAAAGGTAGTTGCTCTCAGACTATTGAGGATAACGATATGGTAGGTACTAGTGTGTCTTTCTCTCTACCTATATAGATGATAATGGAGACTCCTACACCATAGACTAAGCCTGTTGTGGTCTAGGATCCTGTTATTGAAACAACTCCTGATGAAGTACTTCAAGCCCATCAGGTGCAAGATGAGATTGTAATAGCTCCACTAAGGAGATCTACCAGGCAATGACGATTGGCTATACCATCAGATTATATGGTCTATTTGGGAAAGCATGACTACGATATAGGCTACGTGGTTGATCCAGTAACTCATTCAGATGCTATTTCTTGTCCTCAATCAGATATGTGGGTGGATGCAATGAAAGACGAGATACAGTCTATGAAACATAATGATGTTTGGGAGCTTGTTGAATTGCCTAAAAGTTACAAGCCTGTTGGCTGCAAATGGGTGTACAAAACCAAAAGGGACTCCAAAGGAAAGATTGAGAAGTTCAAAGCCAGACTGGTAGCCAAGGGTTTCACTTAGAAAGAAGGAGTAGACTATGAGGTAATTTTTTCTCTAGTCTCTTCTAAAGATTCTTTCAGAGTGATTATGGCATTAGTAGCTTATTTTGACATGGAGCTACACCATATGGATGTTAAGACTGCTTTTCTAAATGGAGACCTTAATGAAGAAGTCTATATGGTGCAACCTGAAGGTTTTATGGCTGATGATTTAGGTGAGCTTGTGTGTAAACTGAAAAAGTCTATTTATGGCCTCAAGTAAGCTTCTAGACAATGGTGCTTGAAGTTTCATAGTGTTGTTAGTTCATTCGGTTTTATTGAAAACAAGTTGGATCAGTGTATATACAGTAAGGTCAGTGGGAGGAAATTTATTTTTCTCATACTCTATGTAGACGATATCTTGCTTGCGAGTAGTGATATTGGATTACTATATGAGACAAAGAGAATGTTGTCGAAGAATTTTGACATGAAGGATCTTGATGAGGTGTCTTTTGTCCCAGGCATTGAGATCCATATGAATCATTTTCGTCGAGTATTGGGTTTGTCTCAGATGACATATGTTGATCGTATTTTAGAAAGATTCAGCATGCAGTACTGCAAGCCAAGAATTGCTCCTGTTATAAAGGGTGATAAACTAAGTCTGTCACAGTGTCCTCATACAGATGCTAAGAAAATCCAAATGAAGAACATACCTTATACTAGTGCATTTGGAAGTATCATGTATGCTCAAGTTTGCATTTGACCAGATATTACTTTTGCAATAGAACTTCCAGGCAGATGTCAGTCAAATCCAGGACACGATCATTGGGTTACTGTCAAGAAAGGTTTGAGATATTTAAAGAGGACAAAAAACTATATGCTGATCGGCAGACATGTTTAGGACCTATGGCTGGTAGAGTATTCGGATTCAAACTTTGCTGGCTATCAGGATGAAAATAAGTCAATAACGGATTACGTTTTTAAGTTAGCAGGAAGTGTAGTATCATGGAAAAGTGAGAAACATAAATTAATGACATCCTCTGCCATGCAAGCAGAGTTTGTAACATGCTTTTCGGCTGCTACTCGGGCAATTTGGCTTTGGAACCTCATTAGGGAGTTGACCGTTTTTTATTTTGTGGATAGACCCATACAGTTGTATTGTGACAATAACTTTACAGTATTGCTTATTAACAACAATAGAGGTTTCAAGAGGTCTAAGCATATAAAGATCTAGTACTTGACCATAAAGAAAAAAGTTAGAGATGGTGACATTATAGTAGAGCATATTTCCACAGATGATATGGTAGCAGATCCACTAAGTAAAGGCCTTTGCCCCTATATATATGAACGGCATGTTGTTAACATGAGCTTAGGAGTATCATGGGATGCTATTGTTTAGTAGGAACTGTTTTTGTCTTTGCTCTAATAAAGTTTACATTTGTGTTTTGTTACATTTAGTAACATTTTGGATATATATAAACTCATTTGCATTCAATAAGGTGTTTTTGAATGCATTGTTGTCATGTTGAATACATGTATAAGGTGAAAATCTTATGATATTGTGTAAACCTTAAGTAAAGGCTATGAGCATTCAATTATTAGCCTTAAGGATATGTCTTATTACACATAAAGTAATGTTAACAATAAGGATAAGTGATGCACCTAGGGGACCGGCGGACTCGATATGCGACTGGACGAATCGGCGGGTTGAAGTCGACGATATCAGATTGAGCTCAAATTTGGTCAACTGAAGCGAAACGGCATGCTGATCAATACTCACCGCCTTTGGCCGTGACTAACGATGGATTTTCACGATTCGAGATTGTTTAGATGGATTTTTCTATTTTTTTAGTATTTTTTTTGGGTTAATTTAATAAAGGGTAGTTTCGTAATTTTACGTTTTGATGTTTATTAATCCTAGTAGGGTTAGGTTTGGGGATATATAAGCTTGTTTTAGGGTTTCTTTTAAGCGGACTTTGGATATTTTTGATTTGATAATCATATTTGGAAGACGAATTGTTCTTCTGTCGAACTTTCTTGTTCAGTCAAATTTTCTATCGCGTTTCAGCATCAATAAGATATATGTAGGTTCATTAGAACTATGAAGATGTTCTCTAGTGACACATCAGATTTTTGTGACACTTAAGGAAAGAAAATGTGGACTGATAAAGGGGATGACACATAAGGTATAACTTTTTATGAGGTATTATCCATTTGTCACATAATCATATTGAATCCATATCAGTAAAGTCAAAGGCACTTGTAACCATGATAGGTTTTGCGTTTGTTGTTCATGCAGTTACCACCATGATTCGGTGTTTGAGACTTTATGAGATCCGATTGACTATTAAAAATAATCCCTAGACTAATATAAAGGTGCACACATACAGTACTATTTCAATTAATACAGCCTAAGTGGGAGAATATAAGAGTTTTTCTGTATGTGAGCTACATTAATTGAGATTGTAATTAACCGTTTATAGGCTTGGTCTAATAAGGTTAGACATAAGAATTCTTAATCAGTATGATATGGGCTTAGCTTGTGTGGGCCGAATTGAGTTCGGCCCGTTATGAGAGAGCCCAGCTGGAAACTCTATAAATAGAGCTGGAGGTCCCTCTCTTATCCCAACACTTTCTCAAACTCTCTCAAACCTCACATATGGTACTTGTGAAGGTTGAGGAGGTCTCAGAGCGCTAGGGATTCTGAGGGTTATAGGGGGGAAGAGCTCCGGCACCTGTTAGTCATCATTTCTGCATACAGAAGTGATGGATTCCAAAACAGATGTATAAATCTCGCCTATCCTTTTACCGTACCATCTATTTTTTGCTATGGCGATCCTAGGGTGCTCGGCCGCGCCTCATAGCCAGCTAACAACATGATCCAGATGATCGATGTCGCGCGCTTACTAACCCAAAGAGGACTCAAAGTGACCCTCATCATGACCCCAGGATTTGCTGCTTGTGTCAAACCCATCCTCGATCGCTCCATAAGCTCTGGCCTCCAGATTCACCTTAGGGAACTAGAGTTGCCATATGAAGCCGCGTGAATACTAGAAGAATATCACCACCACCTTATCGACACACTACCTTCTCCATACTTGATTTACAAGATTTTCAATGCCATCGAAATGCTTCAACCACAAGTTGAGCAGCTCATCCATGACCTAATTCCTAGGCCAGGCTGCATAATATCTGACATGTGCGTGTGCTACACCCTCAACATCGCTTGGAAGTTTAACATTCCGAGGGTCATTTTCTATGCCACAAGTTGCCTTTGCCTCTTGTGCTTGCACTGCTAAGTCGCAAGAATGACAGTGATGGAGTCAATATCACTAAAAGTTCTTGCGTGAAGTTTGTTCTTTCGAGCTTGCCGGATCAGCTAGAGTTCATGGAACGGCAGTTCCCAATGGTGTCAGCTCATCCAGGATTGGAGGAGTTCTTCGAGAAGTGTATGATGGCCGAGTTGGCCTCTTATGGAGTGGTCATGAATAGCTTTGAGGAACTCAAATCAGCATCTGCTGAAGAGTATAAGAAGGTGAGAGGAGATAACAGGGTTTGGTGCATTGGACCGGTTTCTCTGTGTAATAAGGACCATCTCGATCTGGCTCAGAGGGGTAATGAGCCTTCAGTTGATTCAAAGAAGTGCTTGCTATGGCTTGACACGCAGGTAATGATGGAAAGAAAATGTAGAAAAAACTATCTCTATCTTTCTAGTTTTTTCTCTTCTGTTTCCCCCATCCTCTCGACTTTTGATTGGAAACTAATTTTATGCAAATGAAGACAAGTGATGCTCATCTCACTCAACGTGCATATGAATACGAACAAAACTGCATAATTACCATGCACCAAATGATTGATTATCATGTGTAATAAAAGACGTATTTCGTGACAAAAAATCATGCATAGATGAGAAGTTAAATGAATAATTAAGAATAGGAAAAATCGGGCACATATATGTTAGCTCATTTTTGTACGACCAGTATTGTCTCACATCAATATAAGGTCAAAGTTCAGAAATTAAGTGAAGAATGTAGGGGATGGCATCATTAAATGGGATTGAATCCATGCAGGAGCCCAGCTCCGTGGTCTATGCTTGCCTAGGAACCTTGTGCAACCTAACCCCGCCAGAGCTGAAAGAGCTTGCGTTGGGAATCGAAGACTCAAAGGTACCATTCGTTTGGGTACTCCGAGGAAGCCAGCTTGAAGATCTCGAGCGGTGGATCTCGGAGGAAAAGTACGAGGAGCGAATCCAGGGACGAGGTTTCCTATACAGGGGCTGGGCACCGCAGACGCTCATCGGGCCCGTTTGGTTCAGCATTCCCCGTGCTCATTTGGGGAATGCAAATACCTTTAGGTGAAAGTCATTTTGGAGAAATACAAATGGCGTTTGGTAAAAAATCATTTGAAAGCCACTTGAGAAAATGCAATTGTGTTTGGTTATTTTTTTACAAATGAGCTTTGAGAGGCTTTTTTTTTTTTTTTAAGATACTGTTTGGATGAACAGTTCCGGCGAAGGGCCACAGCCGCCGGCGAGCCAGATCCGGTGCCGGCGGCCGTCGCGCGACCCCGGCGACGGCCGCCTGGGGTCGCGCGACCCCGGCGACGGCCGCCTGGGGTCGCGCGACCCCGGCGACGGCCGCCTGGGGTCGCGCGACCCCGGCGACGGCCGCCTGGGCGCGACCCCAGGCGACGCCGTCGGGGTCGCGCGACCCCAGGCGGCCGTCGCCGGGGTCGCGCGACCCCAGGCGGCCGTCGCCGGGGTCGCGCGACCCCAGGCGGCCGTCGCCGGGGTCGCGCGACCCCAGGCGGCCGTCGCCTGGGTCGCGCGACCCCAGGCGACGGCCGCCTGGGTCGCGCGACCCCAGGCGACGGCCGCCTGGGTCGCGAGACCCCAGGCGACGCCGTCTGGGTCGCGCGACCCCAGGCGGCCGTCGCCTGGGGTCGCGCGACCCCGGCGACCGCCGCCTGGGGTCGCGCGACCTCAGGCGACAGTCGCCTGAGGTCGGGCGAAGGCCGCCGACACCGGATCTGGCTAGCCGGCGGCTGTGGACCTTCGCCGGAGCTGCTGTGGGGAGAAGATGAACAGTTCCCGTGAACCAGGCAACGCTTGGCCTGGGTCGCGCGACGCCGGCGACCCCCGGGGTCCGGCGACCCCAGGCGGCGGTCGCCGGGGCCGCGCGACCCCCGGGCGGTGGTGGCCGGGGTCGTGGTAGCCCTCAGGCGGCGGTTGCCGGCCGCCGGAGCTTCGGGGACACTGTTCATGAACAGTGCAAGTTGCATTCCGAAAATGCAACTTCTCAAAGGAGCTCCGGAGGAGCATTGGCCAAAGGTCCCTTGGGGAGCATTGGAAATGCAATTGCATCTCCCCAAAGTGAGTAAAAAAAATTGCCAAACGCCATTTGCGTTTGGCCAAGGGACTTTAGAGCCCAAATGCTCATTTGCAATGCTGAACCAAACGGGGCCATCCTGTCGCACCCTTCGAGCGGCGCCGGGTGGAACTCCACGCTGGAGGCCATCTGCGCGGGGGCCCCGCTGCTGACGTGGCCCATGTATGGGGACCACTTCTGCAACGAGAGGCTGGTGGTGGAGGTGGCGGGGGTCGGGGTGGGGTGTAGGGGGAGCGGTGTTGGCGAGGGTGAGTAAAGAGGGAGTGGAGGAGGGCGTGGAGGAGTTGATGGGCCGTGGGGATGAAGGGAGGCAGAGGAGGGGGAGGGTCAAGGAGCTCGCGGAGAAGGCGAAGAAGGCGATGGAGGAAGGAGGGAGCTCGAGTCTGAACTTGGCTCGGTTCGTCCAGGAGATTTTGTAGTTGCAACAACATGCGGTTGATGGTTCTGATAATTAATTTGTTGTAACGTATATGATTTGGTCACTAATAAATTCGCCAGGCACTCTCAAATAAATTGGCCAAGCACAATTACAATAAATTTAGAACTATTTTGATAATTTCCCCGATCACTTGTTAACAAAAGAATCCGAAATGTCGCACGTTCAAGAACATGAGATCCATAAGTGAAGCACCCCACTCTGTTCTCAAACACAGTTTACATGTGCTACATCATTGGATTATACTTCATTATTTGCAACCTATCGTATCATTATTCAACTGGTTAACACCAGACATAAACTCATCAGCTGAAGACCGTTATCGAAAGGACGAATTCAACTTGCAGCAGCATTGATATGCAGAGACACCATCGATTCAATCCTTCTCACTCCATCCCGTTGGCACTTGTGAAAAAGCCAGATATCTCGTCCATTCACTGCTTGAATAGGTCTAGCATTATTCCAGGTACCTTGCAATTAGTAATTATCTTTTGAACATGAGAAAATTACGCACACCATGTCGTAGCCGTAAGCTTAATTGGGTATGTAACCGTTAAGGTTCCGATGGAACTACACGGCCGAGAAACTTGGGGCACTTACATTGCCGACCAGACGTCTCAGCGACTTGATTTGTTCCTCTTTAACACTGTTGACCTGGTGAACATTGACGAGTACTGGTTAGTCTAGAAAATACTTATGACATTAGAATTTACACTCTTTAACATTGCTGATCTGGTGAACATCGAAAACCTTATAGGGTTTACCTGTTTGTTGACGATCCACATGACACCTTCAGTGCAAGGAGGAGTGGTGAGGGAGCCCATGTATCTGTAGTAACTATGTTCACCCGTGATTATCTCCTTTGGGTCGACCACCCCTACTTCTATCTCTTCCCCAACTTCGATCTCTTCGCGACACGTTTCGAACCTTATACACCACAACACCTGCACATTAGCAAATCATGCTTATCCCCGCATTCGATCAAATATACCCATGGACCGATTCTAGTTATTCTGTATAAGAAATTTTTGCATACCTCGCTAATAAAAGCATTTCGGTGGCCTATCTGGTGCAGCAGTCCAACAACAACAGTGTTGTTCGCAACCTCCGCATCTAAAGTTGAGTGAACCATGTGAAGCTCCAACGGATACCTATTTTTTTTTTTTTTTGGTAACCCAGGGAACCCCCGCACGGCCGACAGCCGGAGAACGGATACCTATTTTCAACGTGTACAAAAACATATTCTTCATGTTCATCAACATATTGAGCCACAAAATGGAACAAGTGCGTCAAGAATTCTAAAATTAATCACAAAAGTGAAATCAAGTTGTAAAACTTACAAATATTACAATTAAGCTCTAAAATTTATCAACTTAGTGTAATCAAATACTTGTATTAGCTCCATTAATACGAGCCGTTGAGTTTTCTAAGATCTTGGATAAAATTTTCACATTTGCAAGACCCTCACAGCTGTAAACAGCTTACCGCAGCTTTTAGGACATTACATCCCCTAGCTCCTAGGTGTGGTAATTTTGTTGCATTGTTACCATGTTAAAAAGTGATGTGACTTCGTGATTTCGTAATACTTTTTAAAATTATAATGCCTCAAAGCTGGGTAAGACATTATCCTTAAAATCCCTATAGTTGTGAATGTGACGTAGCCGTGAAGAGTTTGCCAAACACTTCGTAAAATGTTACGGCAGCACTTTTGGCATATGCAACTACTGGTGGAAAGTTGTGATTGGGTCTCAGTGTACGTAAAACACAATTCAAAGAAACCAATCCATCAGAGATTTGAAAGTAGCATGCTTGTGTTCATACGAAATTGAGAAAAGAGATCTTCTGCCATCGATTGCATGCTCAGAAGGGTGGTGCCAATGACATTGTTGCAAGAAGTAGTCTCTACCGTCTATCTTGATCGACCCGGCCCTTCCCTCGTCCCATCGAAGCTGCAATCGATATAAGGAAAGTTTTGCTCAATTATCTTTCTCTATTGACATTTTCTGATCAAGGATAGACCGTTCATCTTCACTAGTTCAACACTTAATACATAATAAATGAAGCCGAAGGACGAATGTGTACTAGCTTTTACCGTAGTCATGTAGTCTAGAATGAGATTTCATTAAAGCTTCTGATCATTCTGTATTATAAATGTCGGAGAACGTTAAAAAGAAGAAGAAATGAAGCAAACCCAAATCACATGGAAGTTGAGGTGGTTCCAAAATCCGTTTTCCTATTCAGTAGTCAGATCGGTTGGGAGCCACTTATCCATTTATGCATATATAGGACACAGAACACCTTGGCGAGTGGCAAAGTTTAAACTCCGCTTTAAAAAACAGAAAATTAATCAATTCAAATCTTGAATATTCTGAAAACTGTTTAAGGTGGCTTAAAAAATATGTTATTCATACTTTTGTGGAACAAAATATTAAAAGTTGAAAACAAAAATTCGCATCAAATACCTACTCATTTGCTCTTGTTAAAATTGAGGAATTGACACTTTTTTAAGGAAACCAGGGCTTGGAATTGTCGTTCCTCACTTTTCTCACGTTAGCATGTTGTTCGATGAAAACTAAAAAGAAAAGGGGGGGATCTCCATAATTCTAGTCGGATTTTACCCGAATATCATGGCCTCTATGCATGACGTAGCATTGGTTGGCTTGTAATTCCTCCTTTGGTCCCCCAAGTTTCGAATCACTTCCACATTCTCTCTTGCCAAGTCAATTGGAGATTGCATCCGTCCTTCACTGCATGCTCTCCATTCTTCCTTCAGATATCCCCAGTTCTCTGGTCCCCTCTCGCTCCCGACTATGTAATTGAAGTCACTCTCATCCTCTAATGCACCACAAAATCACACACAACATCTTCAAAATCAAAAGCCAAAACCACCATAACAGAGAGAGAGAGAGAGAGAGAGAGAGAGAGAGAGAGGAGTTTTTACCATAGTCTACAAGTGTGGTCGATGCCACATGCAAGGACGTGGCGAGAAGACTCAGGAGAAGAGCGGAGAAGACTAGAGTTTTGCTTTGGCTTTTCATTTTGTTCTTCCCTTATTCTCAAAAGGATTTCAGTGGGAGCGAATATAATCGCCCGACTCGAACAAGACGCGATGTACAAGGGCAATGCCTCAAATTAGTTTGTTTAGTTGAAGCAAAGTTAAACCTCCCAACCCCCATTTATATATGCATTCCAACTACGAGTGAATAGTGACATGCACGTGAACAAAGTGGTTCGGTAAGATCGTACGACTACGGCAAATAATTAAGACGCGAGGAATCTGTCCATGTGTCTCTCTTATCTATGGCTGATTAATCTATAGAGTAATCGTAGATAAATAATCCCACAATCTATCACGTGCTCACAAAAGTCAACGCAAGTTCAAGAGAATTTATTACTGACAGGACATCGAGCCAACTGATGAGTCCAAGACGAAACAAATGAAATCATTAAGAGGGTAGCTTTTTTTATAACCTAAGGGCACGGGCACATGTCGAGACAAATTTCTCCCATACACGTGGGATGAAAAGTGGGCCTTCGGAGCAGTAGGGTGAAACGTGAGAGATGCACAAGGGTCGATACATACGTACAACTGGTCGTAGAAAAGGTGTCGGGATTTTTATGCTACATTCCAGAGATGTGTTGATTATCATATTAGAGTGTCTATGAAGGAGGTTAGCCCTTGGTACACAAACTGATGGATAGGTGGTGCTGCTCTCCTAATGATGGTTAAGGCAAGCCAAATCCATTCATCGGGCTTACGTTATATGTATGTCTTACTCGAGGACCAAATGCCGAGCTAAATAGGGAAAAGTTCAGTCGATAATGATTATACGATTCGTCATAATGTCTTTGAAACCGATACATTAAAAGAAGGCTGACCAGCTTTTTTATACGATTCCTCAAGCACCAAACAGGCTTGTGCCGGGTTTGGAATGTCTCAGCTGGTTAGCCTTCCCATGCGCAAATTGATTAGAAGCTGATATTTCTTTGCTCATGATTGCCATGACAAGCCAAAACTAATTGTTGGGCTTAAGTGATTTGCATGTCTCACTCGAAAGACTCGATTAAACTAAATGGGGTGTGGTATAGTCGTTTTGGTGATGCGATTCCACATACTATCCTTAGGAACAATTCATTGAAGAAAGGCTGGCCTGGTGTTGTACCTAATCAGGCGGCACTTGGGCCTGCCTCAAGCCATGATAAATGGTATTAGAGAAAGTTTACAAAATTTGTATAATTGAATTCCATGAGAAGATTTGTCTTGTTTTTAACCCAAAGAGAAAACCATCATCAGTTGTTGAGATCAAGACTAGCCTAGAAGGCGAAAGAAAGTGCTACCCAGGTAGCATAATTGACTCGGCCATTGGGGGTGCCACACATCTCAAGGAGAGCACAAGGGACTCGAGATTGGCAAACAACTTTAATCAAGGGAAATAGCCGATGGAATAGAGTGGTCTATTCTAGTAGGCAAGCGTTTGCCGTTCATGTAAGTCCCAAGGGAGTGGCAATGACGGTTGAAAAGCATTAAGAATTAACATAATAGCTTGAAATGAGTTCTCTGTGGAAATTGGTGGGGAAGATTTTCACGGTCTTATTCCCCCCATACCCACGTCGATGAAAAGTGGGCCTTCGTGGTATCGGGTGAAGTGTAGGAGATGCAAAAGAATTGATACAGCTAGGTTGTAAAAGTGGGATTAGGGTGCTAGACTAGGAATCCGGGGATGGGATGACTATTATCTTCGAGAATCTCTAAGGCAAGGTTTGCCTGCAAATCAGTTGGGAGCCGATACTGCTTTTTTTATTATGGCCATAGCAAACCGAAACCAGTTGTTTGGCTTAAGTGATTTGTATGTCTCACTAAAGAGACTGATTGCTTGACCTAAATTGGGGATGGGGCAATCAGTAATGATGATGTGCTTCGTCATACTATCCTTGAGAACGATCGATTGTGAAAAGGACGGCCTGGTGTTTCGACTCATGGGTGCCACTTGGGCTTCCTCGGTGAAGAAGTCTCAACAAGTGACGTGCATGCTCCATTATATAGAGGCTCATGAAACATTTTGCAAATCCCATGAACCAATTAAGTTTAGGTCTAAAGCAAGTCAAGTGACAATGACCCAAAATAATTTGCATGCAGGAGTGGGGTTTGAACAAATGGCCTCTAGTTGCTGAATTAAAAATCTCCTGAAGCCGCAACCTACCGATTGAGAGGTAAAGAGGGTAGCTAATTAAGTGTCTATAATGTAGTCGTTGTTGTTCTATGGTTTTATTTGAAGTGCCGAAACTTTTAACCATTAACAAGGAAAAGCCCGCTTGGACCGGTGCATGCTCTGCCTTACTCAACATCACGGAAGATCAAAAGTAAGTCGTATTAAACAACTATTCATATACTATGATTGAGGAGTTAATAGTTTTCAAGAAACACCCAATATATAAATCATCGTTTCTCACACTTTTGAAACTGTTTTAGCACACTCATCAATAAAATCCTCCATAGACATGGTTGCAGTCTCACCCGAATGCTGTGGCCTCTGTTCTTGACCGATGCATTACTAGGCCTGTAACTCCCCTCTATGTCCCCAATTTTGGGAATCTCCCTGACCCTCTCGCTCGACAAGTCAATTGGTGATTGCATTTCCCCTTTACCACATGCTTCCCATTCTTCCAGGATCTCTCCTCAGTTCGTGGGTCCCTTCTTGCCCCACACGATGTAATCGAACTCTCTCTCTCTCTCATCCTCTGCACATTGCTCCGTAATAATTAAACAAACATTTGACCACAAAACAAACAAACAAACATACACGGTGTCCAAACCACCATATTATAGAGACCCTAAAGGAAACAACAATGTGAAGATAGGACAAGATTATACATTGTTTTATGGGTGTTTACGAACTTCTCCGGGCATAGTGGATGCCATATGCAAGGATGTGACGAGAAGAAGACATATGAGAAGAGCAGAGAAAACTAGGGTTTTGCTTTGGCTTTTCATCTTTGAGAGATATGATTAAACGCAATATTAAGTTATGAAAGACTCGCAGACTTCTTTGAGGTACTTATAATGCACTCGATCGCCACAGGGGGGCTGCTTGAGGAGACGATATACACAACGGCATGCCTGATTTAGTTTGCTTTCTTGAAGCAATGGGTTAACATTTTATATGCACGACCCAACTTCAAGTGAATCCTGACGAACACGAGAATAAAAATGTCCCATGTCCCAACTGGTATAGGATTATGCGACTCGAAATAATCGAGGACTTATAAATCTTTTATATTCATCCATCCATCCATCTACAGTCAATAAAACAAGCAGATGATCCAAGTCAAAGAATTCATGGCTAAAAGGACATTTAGCCTTTTAAAGAGGAATAAATCTAATTATTTCCTTTGTCCAATAAAGGAACTGTGTTCCCTGAGTTAAGTTACTAATCATATAGTGAATTTACCAATGTTCAATTCAATTGGTAAAGTATCAACTTGGTAAAAACAAAGTTTTGTCGGTTCCTTACTATTGACTAACCAACTTTAATACTGCAATCCATGGTCGTTTAAAATTATGTTGTTGGTATGATAAAAAAAAATAATGTTGTTCGTAACTTACTAATAAATAACCGAGCCTACTTCCGGCCAAAACAAAAAAAAAACCGAGCCTACTTATAAAATTTAAAGGCAGCGTAATGCTATCCATTATTTCTTAGGAAACTTGCAAACAAATAAACGAGCCCACTTGCAAAAGCACTAGACAATCTGCTGCTAGACGTGGTGATGCGTGCATCGGTGAGTGATTTTGGAAATGGGGTATTTTTTAGGTTTTGTGTATGGATGGGGGCCCAATTCCAAAAAAAACCCTCAACTTTATACTTTGTCCCAAATATATCCTCAACTTTTTTTTGTCTCAAGAAAAACCACCAACTTTTATCTAAGTCCCAAATCTACCCTCCCGTCGGAAAAAAAAAAAATAATAGAGACTCGGTAGTTGCGGCGGTGGCCAAGCCTTCGCCGGTGGCCGCCGCCACAGCTGCCGGGATCTCCCCCAAATCGGGGCCTGCACGCCCTCGCCGGCTGCTCGCCCGGGGCCGGCGAGGGTCGCCGGCCCTCGAGAAGGCCCAGGCGAGGGCCGCCGCTCCTTCCCGGCAGCTGTGGCGGCGGCCACCGGCGAAGGCTTGGCCACCGCCGCAGCTACCGGGTCTCTGTTTTTTTTTTTTTCCGACGGGAGGGTAGATTTGGGACTTAGATAAAAGTTGGTGGTTTTTCTTGAGACAAAAAAAAGTTGAGGATATATTTGGGACAAAGTGTAAAGTTGAGGGTTTTTTTTGGAATTGGGCCGATGGATGGGTGTGTGTGGAATGGATGTCGATGGATAATGTACGAACGCATGATAGATTACGATTGCCCCCATGGTATAAAGGACGCACCACCAGCCGAGGATGAGGATCGGAATCGACGAAGTTGACCACTGAGGCTTAAAGGATAAGCCACTCGCCAAGGATATAAGATTTCCATATAGGAAAAACTCACCACCCGAGCCTAAAGAGAAACCACCGGTCGAGGATAAAGCGTTTCTTGGTTCATCACCGAGGAGTAATCCACTCTTAAAGGACTCTCCAAATATATTCGTTAACACAGAGAAAAATCTCATATATTCTCATTCATCGAAGTCTAGTTTGCGTTACAATTGAGAACATTCTAGGGGCTGAGACTTAGAAAATAGGCAAACATTGAAGAGACATGGGAACTCCTCAAACACTTAAGGACACGGGAACTAGAAAGTAATTAAATACCTAGGAACTTAGGACTTTGACTCTTGAAACTCACATAACAATTAGGACTCATAAAGGCCTAGAAACTTAGAAAATTGGTTGATGTCACATAGGAACTATGAAGTGCAATAAATGCATAGAGACTTGAAATATTGACTCTTTAGCCTTACAGTTTACCTTCCAAAATTCGTCCACCATCTTTAACCAAAGGATAACCACCTAAATAAATCAGCAAATGCTATAGGAAATTGCTTGGAACAACCTCCCATCAATATGTTATCGATCTACCTTGAAATCAGCAACTAATTTTAGTGAAATGATTCCGAATCGGCTAAGTCAAGAATCGACAATTCCTTTAATCGATAACTTGGTTGATAGTCTCCTCATTGACAACTTCATTCTTTGATCCATCGAAGCAAGTTATAACCGAATTGTACCTTAGCTTGAATGAACATTGATGATGCTGAATGTCGTGACCTAACCTGTCACGCCCCGAACCCCCGTCGAGCCCGCGACATCCCGCCTCCGGTCGAATAGAGTGCGACGTCCCAGGAATAACGTCGCCGACCCAACGATCCATCAGAGTTAAATCGCGGCGGAAGCAATCAAAAATCCCGGACAATAAATTTGGAGAACACCAGGAAGGAACAAATCGCCAAGCTACCAAGCATATATTACACTTTCAAATATTTACATCATCCGCCAATACAAACCACAAAAATAATTTATAAACACACCGAACTATAAACTCCAAACCACCAAAATATCAAGATCAACTCTCTAGGTCAGCACTATCTGAAAATGGGGCGCATCCTCCTCCCAGAACTATCCCCTATGCCCTCTCGAAGGCATCCACTCTGACTCACTGTCCTCGGCATCACCACCTGAATCCTCCGCAGCTGTTTGCTCACCTGACGACTCCGAGTCGACCTCAATCTCGGCATTCAGGCGGGAGCTCTGAAATGGTTTGGTTGAAACAACCATGAGATCACATCTCAATAAGTCACAACCTAAGCCCCACCTAGGCTATCACGTAATTCCAGACACATCCAAACACGCAACCAAACAACCACACAATCAGCAATCAAACATTTACACATACCTGGACTCTATACATACGCACCATGCACGTTAGCCCACAATCCCAACATACAATTCTTGCACACATGCCATCACACACTTTTCACATATCAACACACACGCCAATCATACCACAGCAATACATCACAGCCGCGCGCGTGCCTCGATTATAAAGCAAAACCCACTTGGGCACGTCCCATACCATGCCTAGCAGAATTTACCCCATAATCGCGCACTGCATCACGCGATACAAACACACTCGCACACTAACTCACCATGCATCACTTTCTCAATCCTCACATGTCAAGCCAAATCCCGCTCGTTCTCAACCTTTCCACCACTACCGCGCCCGCGTAAAACGCATCAGGCCAACGGTCTTCTGATCTCGTCAGGCATTGACACCCCGTCGGGCCGGGCATCGTCACCTCGTCAGGGACGGCATCGTCCCGCGTAAACGAACACGCCTCAGGACGGAATCCTACACACACTTTCCTTCTACCGCGCCCGCGTAAAACGCATCAGGCCAACGGTCTTCTGACCACGTCAGGCATCGTCACCCCGTCGGGCCGGGCATCGTCACCTCGTCAGGGACGGCATCGTCCTGCGTAAACGAACACGCCTCAGGACGGACCTTACCCCGCGTAAACGAACACGCCTCAGGGTATCACTTTTCCCATCAATCCTACATTCTCGTACCTTCATTCCACACTCTCCACACGTACCACACGGCCACACATACACACGGTCACACACAATCTCACACCTCCCATACACATCACAAATGCACATATTCTCATCACACGAACGCATTCCACGACCCACATACACTTATCACACGAATTCAATGCACATTCACATTTCCACGCCACCACACCTCACGGCCACACACACGGCGTACCACCGCATCACATTCAGTCCAATGCACAATTCAGAACCAGCCAACCACAACACACAAAACAGTTAATCCAATAAACCCGATCAAGCCAATACAATTCCAATTAATCACACCATTCAACCCCGATCGATCGTCAATGTCACAGTCCTAACCGAGCCTCCTAAACCTCGAATTTCCCTCGCCAATCAGTCCATAACCATCAACTATCCAGCCCCTAATTCAGTCCTAAACAGCCACCAAATCAGTCACAAAATAGTCACAAATTTGTCTAAACCGGGTCCAAACTGGGCAGTTGCGCAGTGACAGAAATCCATTTGAAATAAATAGTAAACGAACTCCAAAAATTATAAATTTTGGATATGTCATAAAACACATCTTGATAAAAATTTCTTATGAAGAACATGAAATCCGGTTCAATCTTCAACCATGCCTTTTTGTCCCTCGAAATCAGACCAAAATCAGTTCGCTCAAACAAACCGTTTTGTCCTAAAAATACATTTATTTCAACACCCAAATCACCTTGAAAAATTTTTAAATTTTTATATGTTATAGCCACGAATGTCCCCAACAACTTTTGTGAAGAAATTATTTTGAAAATAGGCCTAGAAAAATTTATAAAAATTCGAACAGACCCGAAGGTCGGGTGAACAGTAAATCGGACAGACCCATTTCGGTCCAAAGATGGACTTCCGAATGGCATCAAATGATTTCCAAAAAATTCCCAAATTAAATTATGTTATACCTCAAGATGTTGAAAACAACTTTCATGAAGAAACCTTCCTCAAATTCGGCCCACAAAATTCTATACAAAACTAGTAAACCAGGCGGGTACAGTAACCGCGAATCCGCGACTCACCCCGAACCTCACGGATTCAAACCCAAACCGATTTCTACCGAATTCCAACTGCCAAAACTCATTTCCCGACGTCTAATCCAACCCGCAACAACCACTAACAGCCATACTCAGCAACCAATAACCACGATCAACCACCAAAAACCATTATCGACACCTTAATCAACCTCTAAATCCTCTAAACCATACTCGAACGAGTCCGAAAATACCCGACGTCCTAAATAGGGATTAGATCGCGACTTACCCGAACTCTAGACTAACTCGGCTAGAGCGGCAAGGGGGAACGACTGGCTGGCGGCGATCAGCGGTGGCGGCTTGCTCCGGCGATGCTCCGGCGACGATCGGCGGTCCAAGGCCGAGAGAAAGATGAGGGAGTTTTGGTGAGGGAGAGAGGGAGAAGTTCTGTTGGTGGGGGGGGGCTGCGTGAGAAGAGAGGGGAATGAGGAGAGAGAGAGAGAAATTTTTGGTCTTAAAGGGGGTTTGACCATTTTTTCTAAATTCCCATATTGCCCCTCATTCACTTGGTCAATATTCTCCTAAGCCAAAATATCCAAGGGCATTTTGGTCTTTCAATTGGCTGATATTTATCCACAAATAAATTCCCAAATCTAATTTCCAAAATCTCCAAAATTCGGAATACCCAATAATAGGCCTAGGGGCAAAATCGTAATTTTCCAGTTCCGGGCCGAATTTCCATTTTTCGACCATACCAACCCCAAATATCATTGGCCACACTAAAATGACGTCATCCTCGTAAAAATAGTCGCGCACGATCCCGAAAATCGACATCCAAGTCCGGAACCAATTTCACGATCAAAATCGCCCAATCTCAATTTTAGGGTCTCTCACTAACGGGCGGCTGTTTAGGGATTACGCGTATCGACCTAGAGTTATTCGAGTCATGGCGACCTCGATCGTCACCGAAGGTCGACTTATGATCAAATTCTTAGGTCTACGTACATTTCCCTAGGTAGCCATTCCCTAAAGGTTAGTATCCCGAGAATGATCAATTCCGGGCGAGACTCACTAAAATGAAATGAGAAATAACATCTATTTCATTGATTCCGGAAATAGGTCGAAATTCAGGATGTTACATAACCTCTCGTGAGTGGTGCACTACCTAGGAGTTCGGCTAATGAAATTTTAGGTATAGGCCTAATTTGGACTCTTCCAAGCTGTTACCAATTTGCAATTTAAGGTTTAAGTTCTTAACATACAAATAATTTCAATAAGGAGTTGCCACTAATCTTTTTTTTTTTGGGTTGATTAGAAACCCAAGTAAAGTTCCGAGAGAATTAATTTATTGTTACGAACCAAAGATTATGGATTCGGGGACTTGATTACACTAGATTACTCTAATGCCCTTTTGATACCTTTTCTCTTTTATTTTAAAAAATATTTACTAGCAACTTGAATTGATTTTAAACCTATCAACTAACATGTGAGGTGATCATGCAGATGCGCAACCAATAATATAACAATCAATAATGCAAAGCAATAAATAAATTGCAAGATAGGACTTACCTAAAAGCAATGAAAGCATCTGCAATGTTACTTAGAAAATCACATTGACAATCCTAATATGATTTCTAATTAACATGCAATTTCACTCAAATCTTTTTTAGGGTTTTCTCTTATTTAACAAAAACTAAACATTATGCAATGCATTATGCATCTAGTATGACATGCGACATACAACTTATTTAAATGTCCCAATTCTAATAACAATTAAATGCACTATCTCTAATATGGCACACAAATGAACCTAGAAGTGAAATTTCTAATGACGAGAATTAATTAATATGCAACTACTCTAATATGACATGCACATGGTATTTTTTCATATTTTTTATTTAAATTCGGAATAAATAATTAACCTAATTTAAACATGTAATGATAATATCTAACAAAAGAATCTAATCTATTCTAAGAAAATAATCAAAGTTTATCCTAAACATGCAATATACTATCTACTCAAATTTTACCTAATATTTTTGTATTTTTTTTATGGGAAGACAATCAATTCAATTCAAGCAAACGAAGGAAATAACAATGAACACGACACCCAATCACAAGAAATATTATCCATATCCATTTAAATTTAGAAACACCAAATTGATAAATCATATCTCGGGCATGAGGATCGGATTGACCAATATTCCGCACAATCGCAAATCATATCTCGGGTGAGAGATCGGATTGACGATTTTCCATGTGATTGCGAATCATATCTCAGGCAAGAGATTAGATTGACAACCATAGCACGTTATGAAATTAGGAAATAATTCCTAATTTAAAGGTTATTCAAAAACTTAATGGCTATGATAATATTACTTAAAGATTCACACAAAATTGTAATATTTCAGACAAGGAAACAATATACTCGAAAATCAAATTAGATGGAAATTTTACCTAATTCGAATATTTGTTTTCCAAGTTTGGACCAGCAGACGGTGGCTCGCGGATCACGAACGGGACTTGGCTCAGTGGATAGCCAGTGGATCTAGCTATGGCCGATGGGATGGCGGATAACGGTGCTCGATTGATCAACGGGCAATGTTCACAATGTGAACGATGGTGGTTCTCTCGGTATGGGCTGCTCAACAAAGCTTCCGGGTTCGGTGGTTTTCAACCAAGGCAGGAATAACTTGCAATGTGGACTTTTCGGTGGAGGCGGTAACGACAGCAAGCCCAGGATTCCACCAAGGACACCAATGGTGGAGTTGATGGAAGTGTGAGCTCGACTTGATAATCTACGAGACAACTTTGGCTCGCCTGCAAAATAGAAACACGGGAAGATCGCTGACTCGGAAAGGCAGCTATCTCGTCATCTAGAGCAAAAAGGGGTCCACGACAGCTCCTCGGCTTGTGGAGGCAACAGGGACGCAACGGGCTCGTGCAAACAGCGGGGATGTGGTGGAGCTAGACGTGGCGGCATCAATAATGTTTTCATAGATTGATGCCATCTCAGTCAGGTGGTGCAGGGGTGAACGAAGGAACAGCCATGAAGCACCACAGCAGCAAAGTGTCGCGGATCAGCAACGACAACGTCAGGAAGCGGCAAGGTCAGAGCTTCTTTGTTGTGGTTCTAGATGAAGCACGAAGAAGGTGAAGGAAATTCTCTCTATGTCCCTCTCTGTCTTGTTTGTCTTTTTCATGAAAAGCTCCCACAAATGAAGACAATTCTCTCTCTCTCTCTCTCTCTATATATATATATATATATATATATATATTGTGGCCAGTGTGTTATGAATTGTGTGGCCCTCCTCTGCCTTGTCCTGTGAAAGAGCCCCTCTATTTATACTCTCTTTTCTAGTATCTGCCAATATTCTAGAGATCGTGGGGCCACCTTCAAGAATATCACGGTTTCCTCCTTTCCTTTTGCTTCTTTCCCTATTGGACCGTGCATATATACATGCCCAAATACTCCCCTCATGGCTGAATCTCTTTCTTCCTTTCCTTCAATATTGGCTGAATTTTCCCAAAATCCACAGAATTGATATAACCATGTACACACATAAACCCCAAAGATTATCTCTGATTTTTTATCGGTCATGTGATAGCTAAATCTTGATAAAATAATATATTTATTGTCTTGAATTTTCATCAGATTTTCCTAACTTGACGCACGTAATTTTAGCAGTTGTAGGCTTAGTCCCTTTAAGCTCAAACCATTCACTCAAGTCCATTCGCCATCGGTCCAATACAAATGCAATTATATGCGCCTAATTACTGATGTAAATGCTCCCAATATTTATATGCGATTTATTTTTGATAGGAGTTGGGATCGATCCCTAATTTTCTATTTAATAAATGACTAACTTGATCGTCAAAATTTAGGTGTCAGCAGCTGCCCCTCTTTGAAGGGGAGCTCAAAGAGATTTCACTCAAAGTCAAAATGATACCTAAATTTTGACTATGCAAATGCAATGAGAAAAATTAATCTTTTTGTCTAGTAAATGGGATCTCAATGAGCCCACACCCATTTTTTAACATGATATGAAAATGCAAATGCTAATGTAAAGATAGAAAACATACCTGCACTTACTTACCTGTGGATTCGGGAAAGTAAATTTGGGGTATGGAACAACTTTTGAAAACCTACCAAGTATCTGGAATTCCACTCAAACATTTGAGGCTCGGAGATTTCTTAGATGTTTGAATAGACAACCTGGAAACCACTCAGGCAGTCGAGGAAAGTCATCTAGAAACCACTCAGATGATTGGATGGACAACCTAGAAACCTACTCAAGTAGTCGAAAAAGTCATTTGAAAAGCTACTCAGATGCTTGAAAGATTCGAAAACTCCCTTCGGATTTTCGAAAAGAAACTAGTAGGTTCGAAAATTCCCTTCAGATTTTTGAAAAGATACCTGAAACTGAAATCAGACATGATTAATAGGATTGAAAATTCCCTTCGGATTTTCAAAAATGATACCGAAAACTTCAATCAGATATATGAATGGCCTCGATGATTCCTTTCGGATCTTCGAAAAGATATCTGAAACTGTAATCAGATATGATTAATAAGATTGAAAATTCCCTTTGAATTTTCGGAAATGATACCTAAAACTTCAATTAGATATTTGAATATTCAAAAATATTTAAACGAGTAGAAAGCTTTAGAGAGCAACTAGAGCACAGGAACTTTTCAGTCTTCAAGGAAACATTACCTATCAGACATGATTAAAGCAAAAACACATATGCATTCATCAAAGAGATTAACAATCACGGCTACTTTAGAATGCACATTGAAATCTTTATCAATTCAATTGAAGTTTGTGCATAATGGTCTTACCATATTTGCATCACCAAATTTCCATTGGGGAGAATCATCAATCAAGACAATTTTCACTCATAACATGGATTTTTTAAAAATGCTAAATGAAAGACTTCTCATAAAGGGTTTTCACTCACTCTTATTCAAAAGGGCTATTTTATGAGAATCACTCCATCTCACCATCATCGTGTCGACAAGGGTCCATGTATTCTCGCAAGCCAATACGACTTTACCAATCTGAGAGGTCTTCATCAGGACTGTAATGTGGGCTTGTTCAATGGCTTAACAAAGGGAACTATTCAAGTCGAGGCTATTGAAAAAAAAAAAACTTCACAATCGTCTTTGAGTTTATAAGTCAAGAACCCTACAAAATGAGGTAGAAATAGACTTGCCTGCACTTCTTCGAGCTAAGCTTATAAACATATGAATTCTACGTTAATTCAAGTGCCCTAATCTAAAGAGACTTTGTAAAGGACGTAACGTAGGCTAGGTTCATAGGTCAAGAAATGAAAGGATTGTTAGGCTTAAGATGTGTGTAGAAGGGTGAGAGTTGGTGATCATCTAGGTATTATCACCGGTCCTTTTCCTCATCGGGGATTGTTTTCTTGGTAGATACTCTCTTGGCCTATAGAGTTTGTCACTTGATTCCTTCGAAACTTGTAGGACTACTACTCCACCGGGATATCTTCATGACTTTGACATGTCATATCTTGACATTTTTTTCTCTAAATTTCTCCTTTTTTTCAACTTTTCTTTTTTTTCATGGGCAATTGGCCTTACTTTTACCAGACACTGTTTTTTTATGCCCTGTATTTTTTTATCATTTCATTTTTTTTGACACACTATCTATAATGCATACATTGGCCAACCACATCTAAGCTTGTTTTTACCAAATGACTTAACATTTGGACTCTTAGGGGTCTTTGTCTTCTATCGGTGCTCCGCATATGCTGCTTAGACAATGATGGCTTTTGCCTTGCCCTAATGTGGGGGATGATCACCAACAAGATTTTTATGAAACAAAAATATAGGCTCAAGTGGGCTAAGCAATAGATAAAATGTGTAGGATAGAGTAAGAACCGCTCTTCATCATTACAAGACACTTGAATTAATGTTTGAGTTCATTTGTAATAGCAATACTTGAAGATTGATGCAAGTGTGAGCAAGAAAATTTCTATCCATTTTTCTCACCTCGTGATGTTGACTTACCTTTAGTTTACCCCGATGTGAGATGATTCTTGATAGGGGTAATTTGAAAGAACTTCTCTAAGTGTCTGGGCTCAAAGTGGCGAAATAAGGGATAACCTGTAGTGTTTTGGGATAGAGAAATGAACTGCTCCTCATCATTTCTGTCATCGTGCCTTTTGCAAGAAAACTCTTTACCTTGCGGACATGGAACTTCCTGCCCTCATCTCACAAGTGTATAAGCAGGGGAATGTGTATAGGATAGGGCTTGCCTTTCATCATCTTGATACATCTCATTTAGCACATTTAAGCAATTCCACATCATTCATTGAATTGTCCATCTTGACAAATTTCCACATAAAATTAGTGGGTTAAATAGGTGAAATCACCACGCAAATTCTCTTTTCAAAACAGCTCAGCAACTTTAAGCATGAAACAATTTGAAACATTGGAACATATTTATCATACTTAAAAATTTCATCAAAGGTGTGAAGTATGGCTTTGAGTTTTCAAAGTAAACGATCCCTGCAAGAGGTGTCAGAATATCAATCAAGAAGAGACATTAGTTAGATCTGGGTGTCAATGAATTGCCCCTATTTGAAGGTGAGATGACACATGAATGGTCGATCGAGATTGGAAATCCAATCTTCGGTTTGATAAATGCCGCATTTTTGCTCGTCCCTACACAAGAGAATGTGCATGAATAAGGATTCTATGTAATGCAAAATGACACTTGATAAATTTCGGTTATCCAAGGAATTATCTCAATGGCCACTATAGGAGTCTGTCATGCCTCCAATTTGTCATCTGCAAGAGAGAGGATGGCGTGTCATTTTCAAAATTAACTAAGTTCATGAACTAAACGTAACTATTTTTCCAAAATCGGGCAATACTCCTTGACATGCCCCACTCTTGCTGATGTGTGGGGAAGGAGGTTAAATCAAGCATTGAATTGAAAAAATTTACCTCCCTTTCTGGCTTTTCAGATATAGCACCGCACCAAATCAAGGTATGATCCGTTGCCCCAAATTAATCTTTGCAAGCTCATTTTTCTTCGAAGACTTTGTTAGCTCTCAATTGCACCAATGGGTTCATCACCATTGAACTCGATGTTTCATTTTCTCATCGTAATAAGCTAGAGTATTATGCTATGAGATATGAAGTAAATGAGTCAGACGAACAAACAGGGTTAATTTGCTCCATGCTTCGGAATTTTTTTTTTCGAAAAGATTTTTTTAAAAGGTTTTTGAGAGGAAGCCCAGCCCTCAGAAATTCTCCGTGGATGATATTTTTCTTTTCTTAGTTGGATATCATAACCGGGCTAGTTTGGTATACTTTAACATGCCCTCAAAATGCAAATAAGCTTGTAATTTCATTGAATAGAGTAAAATGAATTACATTTATTGAAAGGGAAAATGCAAACAATAAAATCTTAAATGTAAGGAATAATTTGAAATTCAGAAAGCATGAAATCCTAGCAAACAATTGAAATCCTAGAAAACATCAAAGACTCCTTCACAAAGGAGTATAAACATAGAAATTTCTTGACTCAATGATAGTATTCGTGCTTTCGACATGGTGGGTAGAGGGTTCCGCTGGACATTTGGTTGATCACTGCGGAAAGAGAATGCCTTCATGTCCGAGAGGTCTTGAACTCTATGCTTTAGCATGTAACAATCATCAGTAGAATGACCGACCTCTCCCGTATGATACTCACACTTCTTAGAGGAGTCATAACTAGAGAATCACTCGGGTTCGGGCGTTTTGGCTCACTTGGAAGTAAATTTTTCTTTTGGAGGACAAGCAAAACTTTGGATAATGGCCCAGGCAGAGGCGTGAAGTTCCTTTTAGTACCTTGTTGTCGATTGGTGAATTGGCATCCTCCACCTTGTTGTTTGCCAGCAAACTGAATTGTTGAGGTAGTGTCACAGCTTGGTTGAGAGTAAGCTACGTTCACTTCAGGTGCCGGTTGCTTATCTTTCTTGAGGATGAACTTCTTAGTAGAGGTAGCCTGCTTAGTGGCCCAACCGTCGAGCAAAGCGATCTCAATGCGTTCTCTTGCAGGTATCAGCTCAGCTAAAGAATTGAAATTAGAACCCAACATTCGATAACGGAACTTGAATGGTAAAGTCTTCATAAAAGTATCGAGCATCTCCTTCTCAGTCAACTCAGGAGTGATTTGCAAAGCTAGAGCTCTCCACCTAGTGGCATAGGCCTTGAAGGTCTCAATCTTTTTCTTCTCAATGCGAATCAAATCTTCACATGATAAGGCCACGTCAATATTGAATTTGTATTGACGGATGAAAGCATAAGATAAATCCTCCCATGTCTTGAGCGAGTGAATCTTCTTCAAGACAAACCATTGTAAGGGGGGTCTGGTTAAGCTATCTTGAAAAGTGTGGATCATGAGTGGCACATTATCATACGGTGCCATCGTCGTCATGTAGTATTGTAAATGGACTTTAGGATAGGAAAGGCCTTTGAACTTGTTAAACTCAGGTGCCTTGAACTTCTTAGGGACTTGGACTTTGACAATGTGAGCAAGACCTTGTGAGAATTGATCATCAAGGCCTTGCATTTGACGGAATTTTTCTTCAAGCTTATCAATGTACTCAGCCTCATCACTCTTTGGTGGCTTAGAAGATGCATTGCCCTCATTTGTAACCATCGGATGGACTTTGTCAGTTGAAGTTGCACCATTCTCGGTCGAGGAAGTGCCAATGGCAACGGTTTTTCCCTTATTTTTTGACTCAACATGAGGAGAGCCATGGGGCAGTACAATCTCTACACTCGGTTGAGCAGGCACAGACAATGTGGAAATGCTTGTCTATAGGGAAACAACTTGTTTGGAGAGATTCGCACATTCAGGATTTGCTTCATCTGGATTTTAGGACAGCAACACGAGCTTGCTTATTTTGGTTAGTCATTCTTGCTCTTGAGTGAGTATGGATTGGGGAACGTTGACAGTCCGTAATCACCTAATTTGAAGATGGAGCATGGTAAGTATAGAACATCAAAACGATTGGTCCATGACTCAGTCTAAATGTCCCTTTTTATTTCCATTTTTTCTTATGACATTTTTCATTATTCCTTGTACTTGTGAAAATGATGGCAATTTTCTCAAGAAATAATGACTTATGACAGACCTAGGAAAATAATAGTATGAATTGAAAGTAATCTCTTTTCAAAGATTTCTTTTTGTCTTTTTCTTTCCCTTTCAAAAGATTCAATGATTATTACTTTCAAATTAAATGACATTAAATCTACGATCAACCTAGACCTATCATGGACCGACCAAACATACGAAAAAGTAAGTAAATTGCGAAGCATAGGATTAGAAAACTTACTTCACCTGGTAGGATAATGGCAATCACATAGACATATGTATGTTATGTGGCTCGATTTCTACTCTAGAAGGCTTAACAAAGTGGAGCCACAAGGATGATCGGACTAGCCGTGGGCGTGCGGACTAAGTTGAGTCCTCATGACTCCGACTTCGTCAAAGAGTCGACCCATGTCTCAGGCAAGCGGATGGGGGTGGTAATCTCTTTAATATCAAAAAAGAAGTTTCAGGATTGAGATGGAAAACTCGAACCGTGGGCGGATGGTCGAATTGGTATCTATCTCAATACCATCTTAGGTGATCCTATGCCGCCCATGTCACGCCTTGAACCCCACGGCACGCAACATCCCTACCTTGGTCGATTAGTGCGCGATGTCCCAAGAAGCGTCGCCGACCCAACACAAAAACAGAGAACAAGCACAAGCGGAAGCAATAAATAAACCCTGACAACAATTATAAGAGACAAGGATAGCCAACTAGCAAACAAACTCAGCTGAAAATATGTACATTTTATATTACTATAGAAAACTTTTTACAATAACTATTTATACATCGAAAACAGACAACACCAGGAGATAACAGCCACTAGATCAAAAAAGGTAAGTGGCGTAGGGAGGTCAAACTAACTCCAAAAGAGGGCTACAGTCAAAAAGTCACCAGCCCCCGCTGCTAGCTATGGCCCAAGATAGACCTAGGGCTTCCAGTTTGGATCTGAGGACTCGGTGGAATCATCTGACAACTCCTCAGACGTGCCCTCACTAGATCTGGACTCTTCCAAACTCATGACTTGTGCATTTGCCCACTCATCTTCTGAATCCATTTCCAACTTTGGATCCAGGTACAGTCCCGGCTCATCATCGGCTTCTATCTCTACGTCAGATCCTAGCTCAGCAACCTCTCCATCTAGCTCCGGGTCTTGATCCATTGACTCTGGCTCAAACTCGTCTTGAGGGTCTACGGGCTCCGGATCAGCATACATCACTTCGGGGCTCCTCGTCCTCTTCGTCTATAGCAGCAGGTTCGTTCACAGTCTCGTCCTCCATGCTCCAATCAGGGGTAGGTGGAGGGCCCGAAATCTCACCATCCGCCATTTGCAGAATCATCACATCATTCACGTCCACCGAAACATCAAAGGTTCTGAGAGGGGGTCCAGTCACTCCATCGGCTCCTCTATAGCACTAGGCCACGTACTCCTGGGTATGATAGTATGCCTCTCCCACATTCACAAATAAAACTGAGTAATATCTCACATAAGCTGCTCCGTCTTCGCAGGGGTGTACACTCGAAGACCGCTGAATAAAGTGCGATATCCCAGAAAGAGGTGGAGACCTCGGCATCCTTACTGCTGGGGGTCTGAAAAGTTGGGTTATTACAACCGTGAGATGAATCTCAGCGAGTATAACCCCTAAACTTAGGCTAGGCTAACATGCAATCTCCTGACTGTCCAAACAACACAACACATAAATCATGACCTAGGCCCATGGGCCTAGGTCGCTCGTCACGCTGACCTTGCAAGTTAGGCATTTTATATAATCACAGCACATACGTGAGACACCGGTCATATGTACGTCATACGCATGCTCACGCTCAATAGTGTTCATTTCACAGCCGTTCACCGAATCTTGCATGTTCGCACACTGGCCCATGCGTTTTTATGCATGTGAATGCCATAATCATGCCATATTTCATACTAGCTCACACGGCACACTGGTTCAATACTCAATTATTATTCAATACGACTCGAGTCAGCACAATTCCCGGCCCGGTGTGTCTAGCCTGCTACAAAGTGCATGAGGCGCAATACCGATCTGGCCTAGTGTCTCTAGCCTGCTACAAAGTGCCTGAGGTGCAACACCGATCTCCCTACGAACCAGAGCTCGCGTAAACGCATCAGGTTGGTCGTCTTTCGGACGTACTGGGTATCGTCTTGCTACAAAGTGTACGAGGACGGCATCAACCCGAAGGCCACGACCCGAAGGCCCTTAAGTGATCACACGGCACACCGCCAATTTTATCTAGGCCCCGCGTAAAACGCATCAGGGCATAATTAGGTGATCACATATTCATGACATGCATGCATTCCCGCACAATTTCATCATATGCCTCACTCTCGGCATCCACAATGCATGGCCATGAAATGTAGCACATTGGACTATGAGCATCAAGTACAATTTAGGCACACAGTCAATTTATGCCACAACAATCTGCTCACTTGCCCATTTAATACCGTGTGGCCCAATTAACAATGTGCACTGCAATAATCAACTCAAGTCGTCAATTGGCCAAACACACTCCGCAATGGTCGGCCACACGATCACATGACATAGCAACATTCAATTTCCCAAAAATTAGGCACAGAAATCAACGAATCAGTCAACTCGAGTATACCCGGTAGTTCAATCACCTAATCCTCAATCAGTCCTTGCTAGTCCAATAGCCTACTAATTAATATCACATTAGTCTCCCGATGATGTTCCAGTAATAAATTCCACTCTTCGGTTCACGAATTTCCGCTCGACATTTGATAACAATACCCAACTAGTCCAGAAAATGCACTATCAGTCCTAATCCGGGTTTAGGAGGTATACTCATTCAGTTCTAGACCACGACGATGAGGAGCGGCGGCCGATCACCGGTGAACGGTGGAACCGATGGCGGCGTTCCGGCAGCGACGTACGGATACGTACGGATGTCGTATGGACACGTATGGACGGTGACGTATGGCGACGTACGGGCAACTAAAGCGTCACAGCGGCAGCAGCTCGGCTGTTCGAGCTCCGGCGCGGTGGCGGTGAAGCTCCGGCTCCTTGGCCAAGAGAGAGAAAACAAGAGAGAGAGAGAGAGAGAGAGAGAGAGAGAGAGAGAGAGAGATAAGGGGATGGGTCAAGGGTGGTGGTGAGGCGATCGGACGAAGCAGCAGTGGCGGCGTGGCTACTTGGCGCGGCGGCGGTCCGGCGGACGTGGCGTCCTTCAAGCGGCCGAGAGGATGGAATGGCGAAGGGGAAGGGGGAGTGATCGTGGAAGAGGAAGAGAATGACCGGCCAATGGAGGAGATGAGAGAGAGAGGAGGTCAAAACTAGTCAAACATGGCCTTAGTGGGATCCACTTGTCACCCATCTACCCAATATGACCAAACTACCCCTAATCCAAGGGCCCAAATTAATTCCAACCAAATAATTGAGGGGCATTTGAGTCTTGGGCTCAATTATTGATGCTTATCTAAATTTAATTAATACCTTAATTAATTTCTCAAAATTCGAAACCCAAAAATAGCCCGGGGGCAAAATGGTCATTTTTCCGATCCCTGATCAAAATTCCATTTTTCACTCATACCAACCCCACATGTGTGTGGCCAACATAATGTGGCGTCAGAATCGTGAAAACAGCCTCTTAGGCTCTCGAAAATCGATTGCAAAGTCCTGAGGAATAAAATAATATTATTTTTTTATTTCCGAGCCAAAATTCCAATTTTTGACCGTAACAACTCTGAATGTACGTGGCCACCCTAAAATAACATCGGCCTCGAAAAATAATCTCATACGGACACAAAATCAACGTCGATGTTCAGATGGCAAAATCGTAATTTTTGACTTCCAGGTTGAAATTCCATTTTTCGACCGAACTAACTCCAAACGTGTATGGCCAGCATAATATGATGTCAAAATCGTGAAAATAGTCGCACAAGCCCTCGAAAATCGACATCGAAGTCTGGGTCTAATTTCGTGACCAAAACTCGCTAAATTTTCAATTTCAGGGTCTCTCACTAACGGGCGGCTGTTTAGGAGTTACGCGTATCGACCTAGGGTTATCCGAGTCATGATGGTCCCGATCATTGAGAGAATGAGAAATTATCACTAGTCCCAAAGGTCGCGATCATTCGGTTCGGGTTCAGGACTGGTTGGCCACGTGCACTTTAGACGAGCAGAATCACCTACGATCCGATTATACATCATTAGCCTTGGCTACACCAAATCCATTACCTTTCCTAAGATCGGCCCACGTCGGCCCAAAATATTCCCTCATCGTTTCTCGAGATCGATGTCCGATTTACAATCGGGTCCCTGATCCACATACCGTTTTCTCAGTTAGCCATACTCTACTGGTTAGTATCCCGAGAGTGATCAGCTCTGGGCGAGACTTACTAAAATGAAATGCGAAATATTATCAATTTTATTGATCTCGGAATTACATCGAAATTCGGGCTATTACAGCTCAGGTTCGGCGACGCATTGTGTGTGCTATAGTATAGTGAAAATGCATAGGCATGCATAACAGCTTATAAACAAACACCGCTTCAATATCAAAATTAAAACATCCAATCTCAACACCTCCCTACAAGACAAGAGTTAACAAACACTCCATCCCATCTATAAAAACATTCTACACCTCAAAAGTTAGGGATGTATCTAGAATCCTTGCTGCCAAAAATTTTTTTTCAAAAAGAGAAATTTTGGCCTAAGTCCACTAAGAGTTATAACTCAAGTCCCCAGTGGAGTTGCTAAGCTATCGCGACCTAACCTACCACGGGTGGTGCATCACCTAGGGGTTTGGCTAATGGATTATTAAGTCTAGGCCTAACTCAGGTTCTCCCAAGCCCTTACCAATTTGCAATTTAAGATTTAAGTTCTTAACATGCAAATCATTTCAATTAGGGGTTGCCACTAATTTATTTTTTGGTGGGTCAATTAAAAACCCAAGTAAAATATCGGGAAAATTACTTTACAACTACGAACATGAGATTATGGATTCGAGAAATTGATTACACTAGATTACTCTAATGCCCTTTCGGTACCTTTCTCTTTTTTTAAAAAAAAATATTTACGGGCAACTTGAATTGATTTTAAACCCATACACTAACATGCGAGGTGATCACGCGGATGCGCAACCAATAATATAACACTCAATAATGCAAAGCAATAAATAAATTGCAAAATAAGGACTTACCTCAAAGCAGCGAAAACATCTGCAATGTTACTTAGAAAATCACATTGACAATCATAATATGATTTCTAATTAACATACAATTTCACTCAAATCTTTTTTAGGAGTTTCTCTGATTTAACGAAAACTAAACATTATGGAATGCATTATACGTCTAGTATGACATGCGACAAACAATTTATTTAAATGTCCTAATTCTAACAACAATTAAATGCACCATCTCTAATATGGCACGCAAATGAACCTAGACGTGAGATTTCTAGTGATGAGAATTAATTAATATGCAACTACTCTAATATGACATGCATGTGGTATTTTTTCATATTTTTTATTTAAATTCGGAATAAATAATTAACCTAATTTAAAAATGTAATGATAATATCCAACAAAAGAATCTAATCTATTCTAAGAAAATAATCAAAGTTTATCCTAAACATGCAATATACTATCTACTCAAATTTTTTTTTGGTAAGGATATCTACCCAAATTTTACCTAATCTTTTTGTATTTTTTTTTTATGGAAAGACAATCCATTCAATTCAAGCAAAAGACGGAAATAACAATGAACACGACACCCAATCACAAGAAATATTATCCATATCCATTTAAATTGAGAAACACCATATTGACGAATTGTATCTCGGGCATGAGGATCAGATTGGCCAATATTCTACACAATCAAGAATTATATCTCGAGTGAGAGATTGGATTAACGATTTTCTGTGCGATCGTGAATCATATCTCAAGTAGGAGATTGGATTGACGACCACAGCACGTTACGAAATTTGAAAATAATTCCTAATTTAAAGGTTATTCGGGAACTTAATGGATACGATAATATCACTTAAAGATTCACACAAAATTATAAGATTTCAAACAAGAAAACAATATACTCCAAAATCAAATTAGATGAAATTTTTACCTAATTAGAATATTTGCTTTCCAAGTTTGGACCGGCAGACGGTGGCTCGCGGATCACGAACGGGACTAAGCTCAATGGATTGTCAGTGAATCAGGCTATGGCCAACGAGATGGTGGATAATGGTGCTCGATTGGTCGATGGGCAATGTTCACAATGTGAACGACAGTGGTTCTCTCGGTATGGGCTGCTCAGCAAAGCTTGCGGGTTCGGTGGTTCTCAGCCAGGGCAGGAAAAACTTGCAGTGTGGACTTTTCAGTGGAGGCAGTAACGACAGCAAGCCCGGGATTCCACCAAGGACACCAATGGTGGAGGTGATGGAAGTGTAAGCTCGGCTTGATAATCTACAGGACAACTTTGGCTCGCTTGCAAAATAGAAACACGGGAAGATCGCTGACTCGGAAAGGCAGCGATCTCATCGTCTTGAGCAAAAAGCAGTCCATGACAGCTCTTCGGCTCATGAACGCAATAGGGACATAGCGGGCTCGCGCAGACAGCAGGGACGTGGTGGAGCTGGACATGGCAGCAGCATTGTTTTCACATATTGACGCCATCTCAATCAGGTGGTGCAGGGGTGAGCGAAGGAACAGCCACGAAGCACCACAGCAGCAAAGCGTCGCGGATCAGCAACGCCAACGTCAGGAAGCAGCAAGGTCAAAGCTTCTTTGTTGCGGTTCTGGATGAAGCACAAAGAAGAAGGTGACGGAAATTCTCTCTCCGTCCCTCTCTGTCTTGTGTGTCTTTTTCATGGAAAGCTCCCGTAAATGAAGTCTACTCTCTCTCTCTATATATATATTGTGGCCAGTGTGTTATGAATTGTGTGGCCCTCTTCTCCCTTGTCTTGTGAAAGCGCCCCTCTATTTATACTCTCTTTTTTAGTATCTGCCAATATTCTTGAGATCGTGGGGCCGCCTTCAAGAATATCACAGTTTTGCTTCTTTCCTTTTGCTTCGTTCCCTATTGGACGGTGCATATCTACATGCCCAAGTACTCCCCTCATGGCTGAATCTCTTTCTTGCTTTCCTTCAATATTGACCGAATTTTCCCAAAATCCACAAAATTGATGTAACCATGTACGCACATATACCCCAAATATTATCTCTGATTTTTTATCGGCCATGTGATAGCTAAATCTTGATAAAATAACATATTAATCGTCTTGAATTTTCATCAGATTTTCCTGACTTGACGCACTTGATTTTAGCCGCCGCGGGCTTAGTCCCTTCAAACTCAAACCATTCACTCGAATTCATTCACCGTCAGTCCAATACAAATGCAATTATATGGGCCTAATTACTGATGCAAATGCTCCTAGTAACTATATGTGATTTATTTTTGCTAGGGATCGAGGGTTGATTCCTAATTTCCTATTTAATAAATAACTAACTTGATCGCCAAAATTTAGGTGTCAATACTGAATTTGTCGATTGAGTTAAGTCGGATGCTTTCGCATCACATGGGATAGTAAAATTTTGATTTGATCTATAAGTTATGAACTTGGCCTAATTGTAAAGTTTTAAAGCCATTAGTAATCTACTTTTGGATATTAGATTGAAGATGCTAAAGTCATAGTTGTGAGTTAGTTGCTTTTTAAATGATTCGTTCACTTATAATATTTTAAGGTGCTTGCCAATCTGCTACATGATGTGGTGGTAAACTCCTTAGGGAAATTTACCCAAAAAACATTCTAAACATATTATAATTATGTCAATTCAGTCCTAATTTTTTTTTTTTGCTAATTGAGTCCTAAACTTTTTGCGTTAATGTCAATTGAGTCTATCCAGTCAATTTTGGTAGGCAAAAAAAAATATTTAGGATTAAATTGACTTGTTGGGTTCACTTGTAAATTTTTTTTGAAACACTTGATAATCTACTGCTGGATACTAGATTTGATGATGTTATGTCGTTATTTTGTTGGTAATTTACAAATAATTGATGAGGACCTCTTATGAAATTTTTAAGTACTTCATAATTTGCTACTAAGTGTGGGGTAATAAAATTATTATTTCGTTGGTATTTTACTAACTTCTTGGCGGGTCCCACGGTAAAATTTTATAGCACTTCGTAATCAATGATAGAATACTAATTAATTGATGGTCCACTCGAAAACTTCAAAAACATTTGGTAATCTACTACTATATGTGAGAGTGGAGAAGTGAATATTTTGATGTAAGTGATGGGCCCACTTGTCAAATCTTAAAGCATTTAATAATATGGTATTTGATACTATTTGTTATGACTGATGTAAAAATAATAACAAAATTAAAACTAAAAAGAATAAAGAACACCAAAATTTACGTGGAATACCCTTGAGGGAAAAACCACGAGGAGAGGAGAAGCAAAATCCACTATAGAATATTGAGGATTACAAAATGTGGCTAAAAAAAAACTAAAAACTCCTTTTGTCTCAACTTTTTAATCTAATAACTTGAGAAAAAGCAATATTTCTATTGCCCCCATGTCCATAAAGAATTTAAGACATACTCTAGAAATCTCCACCTTGACTTGAATTCTACATCAGCAATAAACAATCTTCTCCTCCCATTAGAATAAAACTCAGTTATAGCAAATATTAACCAAATCCAAGCAATGCTTGAATTTAGCAATAGGCAAGGGCTTTGTCAATATATTAGCTGGATTATTTTCTGTACTAATTTATAGCCATCAACAAGAATGTCTCAAATAAAGTGATACTACACATCAATGTGCTTTGTATATATATGATCTTTAGTAAGATGTATAGCACTCTAACTATCACAATGGACAATAGTCATACTATGATCCACACTGAGCTCTCCAAATAAGCCTATTAATCATATAACGTCTTTAACTACCTCTATAATAGTCATATACATCGTCTCTATAGTAAATAAAGCAACCGTATACTGTAAAGCAACTTTCCAACTGACTGCATAACCTCCAATAGTAAATATGTACCCAATCAAAGACCTCCTCTTATCAAGGTCACTAGTATAATCAAAATTAACATATATTGTAAGATATCACCAGTTTTCCCAACTTTAAACCAAAATAAAAAATACCCTTCAAATATCTCAAAATCCACTTTACAGCTTGTCAATGAGCTTATCCTGGCCATGATAAATATCTACTTACCACGTTAATAACATGTGAAATATCAGGTCGGATACAAATCATGGCATACATAAGGCTACTAACTATGCTAGAATATGGAACACGTGACATATTTATATCTCCATCTGTTTGTGCACATAAATTAGCTGATAATTTAAAATGAGCGGCAAGAAGAGTACCTACTGGTTTGCATCTTTCATGCCAAAATAATCTAACACCTTCTCAATGTAACTTTTTTAGGAAAGATACAATATTTTCCTTTTTTCGATCTCGCCGAATTTTCATACCAAGGATTTTCTTCTCTACACCTAAATCCTTCATATCAAATTCAATGCTTAATTGTGCTTTCAAATTCTGTATATCATATTTGTCTTTTACTGCAATTAACATGTCATCAACATATAATAACAAATAAATAAAAGAGCCACTTGGAAGTTTGCACAGATATACAAAACTATCAAATTTGCTCCTACAATAGCCAAGTTGCACCATAAATGAATCAAATCTTTTATACCACTGTCTAAGTGATTGCTTCAAGCCATAAATAGACCTTTTTAATGGACAAACATGGTCTTCCTTACCTTCAAATTGAAAACCCACTAGTTGACCCATATAGATTTTCTCTTCAAGATCACCATGCAAGAAAGTTGTTTTCACATTGAGTTGTTCCAACTCTAAATCATGCATAGCAACTAACGCAAGAAAAACCCAAATGGAGCTATATTTAACAACAAGTGAAAACACATTATTAAAATCAACTCCCTCAATTTGACTATAACCTTTAACAACTAGACAAGCTTTGAACCTGGTGTCTTCAACTCCAAGAATACATTCCTTTCTTTTGAAAACCCACTTGCAACCCAAAATTTTCTTTCCTCTTGGTGGCTTGACAAGCTCCCACGTTTGATTCTTTTCAAGAAACTCCATCTCTTCATTCATAGCAACTAACCACTTTACTAAATCTCTTAAAGATATAGCTTCCTTGCAGGTCTTAGGCTCACTATATTCTACTAACTCTGCAACTGAAACAACATAACCAACAAAATCTAAGAACCCATATTTTTCTAGGGGCTTTGTTATCCTTCTTGGTCTATCTCTGCCAATAGAATATTGTTCTTCTTTAGGTCCTTCATTCTCAATATTATCAATAGACGACTGAACTACTTGCAAAGAAATTACTTCAAGTTCCACCTTCTCCGTAGCACTTTCTAGATTTTCATGATAAGGAGCATATCACTCCTTACTAGGATGAAGCATAGCAGACTCATCAAAAGTAACATCTCTGCTAATGATAATCTTAGATGAATTAACACACCAAAGTCTATAACCCTTAACACCAAAAGCATAGCCAAGAAAGACGCATTTTTTTACTCTAGGCTCTAGTTTGCCTTCACTAACATTTGCATATACTGGACATCCAAATATTTGAAGAGAAGAATAATCAGCAAGTTTAACTGACCATACCTCCTCAGGTGTCTTACACTCAATAGATGTGCAAAGAGAACAATTTATCAACCAAGCAACAGTATTAATTGCCTCAGCCCAAAACTCCTTATCGCGACCTACCTCCTTGAAGGCTGAATTCGGGAAGTGGGTTTAGAGGTAAGTGTTCATTGTAAATGTCCCAAATGGCTTATCCAAATATTGGCTTACAAATGCATCATTTTGGATTTTATCCATTTGGTCCATTTACCATGAACATGGATTCTCTCTCAATTCATATCTCGCATAACAACAGGATGATTTTATGTTGTTTAACAAATAGGAGTTGCCACTAGCTTATGTCGAGGGTCGACTAGAATACCAAATCGAAACGCGGGAATTTTGTTTCGATTTTTACGAAAACCAGAGATCATGGTTTCGGGGACTAACTTACGTTAATGTTTTCACTAACGTCATTTTGGTACCACTAAACTTAACATGGTTGTTATCTAAGTTGTCATGCAATTGTTTTTACCATTTTTATGCCAAAGTCTTAGCCTACTAGGCGATCATGCATTTTGTTTTTATGTTTTTCATTTAAGATTCTAAACTAATCCTATCTTAGTTTAGAAAAGGAAAGAAACAATCAATTGTGTTGAAATGTGGTGCATTACGTAAACACATAATGTATTGAAAACAAGCTATTCTAAGCCCGACAAAAGAAAAAAATGTAACTCGTCGAATATTTATTACAACACGAATATAGATAACCCAAGACATGGTCGGGTATTGAATGGCATACAAAGATAGATCAAATTGGACATCGGTCTCACATCGCCATCTTCACGTCTTGTAGTCACTTCCTCCATGGATCGTCTCATAGTGTCGGTTTTCACATTCATACCATGTAGCATTCAAACAAGGCAAGGCATAAGCATTCAAACATCAACTTAAAAAACTCGGGGTTGGCCTTTGCTTTTCATGCATTCCGATCATCCCACTCACTTAATCAACTAACATTAATTGATTAATGATTAACAATAATGAGCCATCATTTGTATTCACAAAACGATGGGTCATATTGATTAACTCCTAAAGTCGGGTCTAAGTAATCACCATGAGCTACCCACCGATCATCCGTTGGGGACATACATCTAAAAATCACAGAAATAACTATGAATAAAGCATGCATTGAGGCCTACGGGCCTTATTTCTCAATCAATCAAACAATGGGAAGTGGGCCTCATAAGTAGATCACTTATTCAGTTATAATTGCACAATTTGGACCCATTATATTTGAATGTGATTAAACTGCTTAATGATGTCAAAATGATGTGAATTAGGTGTCATTGGAAAGCTTAGATCATGAGGATCAAAAGTAAAGCAAACCATTTTTCCTAATTCCCTCCCAATTTTTTCGAAAATCAAAATTTAATTCGGAATAACAAACTAGACCTGGTTCCATTAAGGATTTTAAAAAAAGGGGAAAAATAACAAATATTTTCCAAATTGCTTGAAAATGTTTGAGTAGTTAGGATTCCCTGTGCCTAACAATTTGAATGTTTTGAGTTTTTGCTAAAAATCCCTGATTTTTTTTATAAAAATAGTTTTCTCCAAGAACTCATTTGCAAAAAAAAAAATTTGACGCCGGAAAGACCTTATTCGGAATTTTTAGCAAATTGACCCATCAAAAATTGCCATTAGGTCCCCAAACTTTCCATTTTACACAATGAGACCCCTAATGAACAACTTTTAAGTTTCGAGTTTTTGCAAAAATGGTCCAGAACCTTATGAAAATTGCAAAACTAATTCGGTCACTGAAATTGAAAAATTTCGGATAAAAGCACATAATCTTGACGTCCTCATCATTGAGAAATAGGACTATTCAAATCAATATGAAATTGCATGATATTTTGATATTTTGTACATCAAGGTGTGTTCTACAACTTTTGTGAAGGAATTTTCTCAAAATGATGAACAAAAAAATTTATAAAAATCGTGGAATGTGCATTATGAAACCGATTATCATAGACTAGATGACGTGACTTCTAGCATCAATAGTGCATACTAATCAGCATGAAAGTTTTAGAAATTTTTATGCTAGATAGACCAAGACATGTTCTATGACTTTTATGAAGGAAGTTTCCTCAGATAACGAACACAGAAAATCAGAAAAATCATATAACAGAACAACGTCAATAAGGAAAACACAACAACAGGATAGAAACTTAACATTCCAGATTCTGACTTTAACTCACAAAGTGATTTTCACCAAGTAAACGAAGTCCGATTTATGTATGTGACCCATCAAATCGAAGCTTAGGAAGTATAGATCAAATCTCTAGTTGAACACTTTTTTAGATTCTGACATTTTCAAGCTCGAATCAGTACTGGAAGCATGCTGATCTTTCAGTACACGAAAATCACAGAATCGGATTTGAGAGTGCCAACCTTGTTCAATGAAGTTGCTGAGCTCAAACGAGCTATTTTGGCCACCTATAAACTCCAAAATGGCGCCAAAGATAGCTCCCGGTATCTACATGACAATATGAAAGGATCAAAGTAAGATAACAATCCGAGGAAAAAAAACAAACAAGTAAAATCAAGTGTGATAAAGAGATTCTAGTGGCTTTTCCGATGGAGGCTAGCCACCACGATCTCGGGATAAGGCTAAGGAAGATAGCCGAAGGTCTTGGATTGCCTTGGAAGGACACTAGAGGGCCAGTTCAGAAACTTGAACTGGCTGGAATGATCACCAGCTCTGACGCTGGTGATGTGGCCGAGAGAGAAGAGGCACCGGATCGGGGAGCTTCGGCCATGTGAGGGATCGGCTAGGGGAGCCTCCGAGGGACGTCAGCATAGCGGTGGTTCGCCAGAAGGAGGAGGCAACTGGGCAGTTCACACGGCGGAAGGAGGAGGCCGAGAGAGAGAGAGAGAGAGAGAGAGAGGAGAAATCTAATTTTCAAATGGCCCCCCTTTTGATTTTTTGAGGGAAAAGCTTATATATCACCCCAAAGTTTGAATGCTAGCCCTTTGATTGATCAAATAGCTTAAATTGCTTCCTCAAGAGTTAAGAATATTCCTTAAGGGCTAAGAATAGATGACATGACATAATGGATGGCTATAATGCATTCTTGATGGATGGCCATGATTATTTGCTTAATCCCTAAGGAAATTTGCTTATCGCTTAAGGAAATTTGCTAACATTTGATTATAGGGGCATTTTTGTAATTTTACTAGGGGCATTATGGTAATTTTAAGTGCAAGTGGGAGGGTTCGTCGGCCAAGGCATTGGCTAGCTAGAGGTGGTCAGAAATCGACCATCCTCACTAGTAGGCCAATCTCACCTGTTGGACCAGTTAGATCGACCAGGCTGATTTGGGTTGGCTCAAAGCCGGTCTAAACCGGTGTGGTCAGTTCAACTAATTCCTTCGCAAAATTATTTTGTGCAATTAAATCCAATTAATCTTTCGGAAGACTAAATCGCAAAGAATTCTTGTCCAATTAAATCCACTCAAATCCAGTCAATTAAGCTTGGCCAAATTCATCCCCGATATCCCAATTGAATGAATTTGTTCACATTACATAATGGGTAATGTAAGGTTCATCTCGATTGATTTACCTTACACAAATTGGGGATTTTGATCAATTAATACAATTTGTGCAATTTTTGTTTTTAATGGCAAAATTGATTCTAATTAAATCTAATTGATTCAAAGAATGATCAATTGATTCAATTAGGTAGGTTTGAAAACTCTCGATGTACTCCAATTGGCTTTCACATGATGATTTGAGTTAGACCCCAAAAGAGAATTGAAGTATAATCATCAAATTCAAACTCAATTCATGAAATTAAACCCTAAATTAGAATGGGTTAAGTCGAATTATATCAATTGGATCAATCTAGCTTGACTTTGCAAGCCTTCGATTGGCTAAATTGATCAAATTGGCTTGAATTCATGTGAATTTCCCAAATTGATGCTGGATTTGAGTTTCGTAAAAGAAAATGGACTCATTCATGGCTTCTTATTTTTTTTTTTTTGGTGTAAAATGTAAGTAGTATTTATAAGTTGATGTACAAAAGCTTAGAGGCATTCCCCAGCATTACAAATAGAATTAAGATCACAAAAAAATGGAGTGAGAGAGTCTTCATATAGTAGCCAATATTTCATTTGTCTGGAATGGTCTAAAAGATTTGTAGTATGAAACTTGCCTTCTAACAAGTTTATGAACTTTAGCCAAAATGATAAGGACGTCATTTGACTTTTGTTGGAAGTGTCTACAATTATGCTCCATCCAAGTGCAATATATGGTCGCTAGGAAAGATACATTTAGAAGTCTCGCTGCTAAGTCCTTACCTTTGGTAGTCATGATCATCCATTTGTGTTCATCATTTCATCCTTCTAAAGAATGCCGAATTTTGTATTGTGCAAGGATAATACGTCAAATGCTTATGGTCCAGGTGCACTAAAAGAATAGATGTTCTCTGCTTTTTGGACCAAACATACAAAAATTACGGTGGATATCTACTTCAAGTTTCCAACATAATATGATTTTTGCTGTTTGTAGTCTATCCCTACAAACTAGCCCATCAATGAAGTTATGCTTGTTGATACCTCCTTTCTAGATCAATTGGAACCATTCCATAGCCGGTCTCACACTCCTGGTTTCATCGTATACCTCTTGGCAACAATATCTTGGTCTAGATATGATCGAAGTTAGAGCCGGTCTCAGTTGAAGAATACATCGCCAACTCCATGCCATAGAACCCTTCATTTCAAGCTACATAATCGAATTGCGTCTACACTTGGTACTGTGAACCCATTTACTCCACAAGGAAGACGATGGACAATTTATGAGGTTCCAAAGCATACGGCTAAGCAAAACTTTGCTCCACAATTTTAGATGAGGCAACCCAAAACCTCCTTCCTTTTTTGGCGAACAAATAACTTCCTAAGCAACATTGTATTATCTGTGACCTTCTGTATTTCTAGCTCATAAGAAATGTCTAATCTTCTTTTCAATTTCATATATAGTTTGCTTTGGAAGTAAAAACATTTGCATCCAAAAGGTACATATGGAAATAAGTACTGATTTAGCCAACTGAAGACGACCAGCATAGCTAACATGTTGCATGCCCAAGCCTTCTATTTTTTTGAAGATTTTGTTAGTCAGACTTGTCATGCTGCACCTTTTTGGGCATATTAAGGAGGTACTTTCATTTATCATGAATGGGAAAACTGTTCCCGAATGAGCTACTAGGGTCCAATATGGATATTTCGCTCAAACGTCCCATAGACATCCCATCGCTAGACAAACGGAGACCTCTCCGAGACCATACCTCACGTGATAGCGAGTTGTGATTTTTTTATTATTCTATTCAATCTAGGTTTTTAATTTGGAATCGCCACTAGTCATTATTGTTAGGTTAACTAGAAACCTAATCGGGATACGAAAGAAATACCACGATTCTGTGAACTAGAGATTCTGAATACGAAAAGTTGGTTACGTTAATAATCCCAAGTCGAGATCCTTAAAGCCCTTTCGGTACCTAAAATGATATGATGTGTCACACGAGTTTCCGAGATTTATTCACTAATTCTAACCATCATAAACGTGGGAACTCAATCAATTAATATAAGCAGCATAATCAATTACAATCAAACAAAAAAAATCATAATTTGGGTCTCTAAAATGAAAACCAATTCAAAACACCCAATCCCTAGTATAGCTCTAAAGGCTTATTCATTCGATGATGTATGTTGTTTTAGGGTCTAGGGTTTTTTAGGGGTAAAAACCTCTAAACTAAGGATTTTCTAAAAATACCGGTTAGGTACCTCTAAAAATTCTAATTTTACTTGCAAAGGTTGGCCATAATGTTTTTGAGTCATTCTGTGAATTTTTGGAATTTTTCATTTTTTTCGGAAAGATTTCTGATTTTGATTTTTGATTTTTATTATTCTGAAATTTCTAAAATTTTGAAAAAAAATTTATGGATTTTTGAAATTTTTATATTCCTATATATTTTTTATTTTTTATTTGATTTTCTGAATTTTTAGATTTTTATGAAATTTTCAGAAATTTTTGAATTTTTCTTTTTTGGGAATTTTCTGATTTTTATGGAATTTCTGTGAATGTCCTAATTTTTTGAATTTCTAATTTTTTTTTGATTTTTTGATTTATATAAATTTTTAGAATTTTTCTGATTTTTCTATTATTTTAGAATATTTATTTATTTATTTATTTTTAAAATTTCCCACTGAGGTGATTGAACTGGGTTGAGCCGGTCATACCGATCCGCCCAAGCCAAACCGTCCGGCATCGACGCCGGTCACCTTTCCCGGTGGGCATGGTGCCAAAACGGCACCGTTTTGCCCCTTTGCTCACTGCGGCATTTCGCTGAGTAGGTGGTGGGCACAATTCTGTGTTTGGGTTCTCAAGACCATCGGTTTGAGCTTGCCATTAATGAGCCTTCGGTGACTTTTTTACCATTTTGATTAGTCCAATGTATAGTTCATATCACCTCCTATTAGCTTCAGCTTACTTATTCACCGTTAGACCACTACCGGCGGGCGAAAAACCGATCCGAATATCCTAAACCATCACTAACTTCAACAAATTGATCATTTGCTCAAATCAACCTACAGAACGTCCTAGCCATCTAAACCAATTCAAATAACCATCAGAGCATGAAATAAGGTCAGAAATGTCTAACTTGGATGGCCTAGGACCACAAGAACGCTCCGACGAGGTAAAGGCTGCTCCCACGATGGGGTTCAATGGACGGCCGACTCGGGTTAGGGAGGTTTTTTGATCGAAATGCAATCAAATGATCGAAAAGTTAATTAGAAATAAGTTCCAAACATTAACAACCAAGAAAATTGGAAGATTTAGCACAGTATAGCTCGAACATTCAACCTGGAATTCTAGAAAACAGTATTGAAGTATGAACTTTACTTGCTTCGTTGAGGATCAAAATGATGTTCTTGGGCTAATCGGCTCCTATGGAGCCATTCGTTGACACTTGAACTTCAAGACAGTAGCTTGGTTTTGTTGGGGAAGCTCTGAACACGCCGGCTAAGCCTTGACAATCAGTGTCGTCTCTGGTTTACCGGTGAGGAAACTCACCATCCTAATCGATTTCCCGGCTAGAAAAGCACTGATTGCTCGGCCCTGGGAGTCTCTACTCACACCTCACACTCATTCTCTCTCTTTCGTGCTCTTTCTCCCTCTCTCTCTCTTTGGAATTTTCTCAAGCAGTTCGTATGCGTTTGATAATGTTTCTTTAGTTTTTCTAGCTCAATTTTCCCGCTCAAATTTGTTATCACCGACCTTCGAATTGGTTGTATCGAATCTCCTACGCCAGCTGGAATCGAAGTTTAACACGTGCTATATTAATTGGATTAAATCGATAAAGTCAGAGGGCCGAAGATATTTTTTTGGGTTTTTTCACATTCTGGGTGAGTCGGATGAGGAAGAAGGCCGACCCGAGTCGAGTTGAGTCGAGTCAATCCGACCGACTCGACAAACCCGAGTTAGTCTAAATTCGTAAATTCAACCCGATTTCGACCCTATTTTTCGATTTTAACCCCAAAATTGGATTCATCATCACATTTTACACCCAAATATGAGATTTGCCCTAATTTTTGTCACAATTAAATCCAAAATTCTCAAATTGTAAATTCGGATCATTAGGATTTTTGTTAAATTTAACATCTCGATGACCTGATTGGGCAAAATTGATGCCAAAATTGGATTACCCATGTCTAATTAATCCTAGAAATGATGGTCTCAAGATTCAACAATTTCAAGTTGATCATGATCCCCAATTTGGACTAAAAATCCCTAATTTTACATTGAATTTTGGGGCTTTTCGATTTCTTTGGTAAATTGTGCAATTGGACTAACCATTATGTAATTCAAAGTTCCAGAATCATTTGTTGTGAAGACACTATAGCCTAGAAAATGACTAGAAATGATTCAATTGAATTTTTTATTCAAATTGGGCTTGTTTTACCTAATTTTGAGAAAAACACATTTCCAATTGAAATTTTATAAAATTAATGCTGTATTAATGCAATTGGATTTCAAATAAGACTAATGACTATTTTTATGAAATTTTGGACTCCATTTGCTATTTTTCTTGATTTTCACCTTTATTTTTAGTAAAATAAATTTAAAAAATTCAGGAAAATTCTAAAAAATTTATCTTTGGTTTAGAAATAGGTTCCTAAGCTTGGCTAAGGTTCCTAATCCTAGTTTTGTGATTTTTTGGAAAAAATTGACAAATAAGCTAAAAATCAAGTGTCAATAGCTGCCTTTATTTGAGATTGAGCTCGTTAAAGGTTGATCTCAAAGACAATGTGACACCTAAGCTTTTAATAGACTCTACGAACAAAACAAATGAAAATTTCAGAACAACTGATTAGGAATCTTGCTTGAAATTCATGATCCAACCCAAAATTTTATCTTTTGAATGCATTTGAAAAGTTCTTAATGATTGAGGGAAAGAGAAACTTATCTGTTTGCGAGCATTTCTTTGCCGATTATCTCCAAAGTGTGAATTGATGATAGTGATGGTGATGATTATGATAAATTGATTTATGATCTCCAAAGTGTGAATTGATAAAAGAGAAACTATAAGTCCCCAAGGCTACTTGCTTGAGGATTTGATGATTTGCCTAGTGGCTCATTGCCAGTAAGACTTTGTTTCCTAGTGGCTTCCTGCCAGTAGGACTTAGTGATTTTCCTAGTGGCTCCTCGCTAATAGGACTTGGTGATTTGCCTAGTGGCTCATCGCCGATAAAACTTAAGATTTGCCTAGTGGCTCCTCACTAGTAGGACTTGATGATTTGCCTAGTGGCTCATCGCCAGTAAAACTTAAGATTTTCCTAGCGGCTCCTCGCTAGTAGGACTTGATGATTTGCCTAGTGGCTCCTCGATAGTTGTTGAAGGGTTAAAAGCCTTATCCTACTACTCCAAATATGGGAACTTCAAACGCTATCGAAACACCTATTGAAGATCTAGTCAGAAACAAAGAACCGGTTCAAGAAAATTGTAACGTCCTGAATTCGACCCACTTCCGGGATTAATAAAATAGATGATTATTTCTCATTTCATTTTAGTGAGTCTCACCCGGAATTGATCATTCTCGTGATACTGACCATTTGGGAATGGCTAACTAGGAAAACGGTACGTGGACCCAAGAACTCGATCGTGAATCGAGTTCGATTCTGGAAAGCGACAAGGGAATATTTTGTGCCAATGTGGGCCGGTCTAAGGAGAGTGACGGATTTGGGATTGACCGACGACGTACGATCAGACCGCGGGTGATTCCGCACGACCGAGAGTACGCGCGGCAAACGATCCCGAACTTATTCCAAACCATTGCAACCCCTGGGACTAGCGATAATCCTCATGTTCTCTGAAAAATCGAGACAGACACGACTCGAGTGGCCCTAGATCGATACGAGTAACCCCTAAACAGTCGTCCGTTAGTGAGAGACGCTAAAATTGAAAATTGAGCTAAATCGATCGTAGAATTGAGTTCGGACTTCGGTGTCAAATTTTGCAGGCGTACGAACTATTTTGCAAGGACGACGTCATTTTTGTGTGGTCACGCATATTTGGGATCAATAGAGTCAAAAATTAGAAATTTGACCCAGGACCGGAAAATTACCGTTTTGCCCCTAGGCCCAATTTTAGGGTTCCGAATTTTGGGATTATTTGGGTCATATTTTAGGGTTTTATATTAGTGTATTTCGGCCTAATAATGTTGGAATTTTTGGTCCACAATGCCCCCAAGAGATATTAGCAAGACTTGATCTTAGCCATTGAAATAAGGACTTGATAGTCATTTGTTGGATAGTTGGTCACCAACCCCACTCACCAATTTGATTAAGCTCTCCACTCACTCTCTCTCCTCTAATTTTCTAACCACTTCAGCTGGCCATTTCCTCTCCCCCACGACAACTTCCTCCTCTTCATCCTCCTTCTTGTTTGGCCGTGAAAGGCCAAGTTCGCCGGACCGCCGCCGCACGTCGGCGTCGCCACCGCCCGTGCCTCGCCTCACCACCACCACCCAGCCATCCCGTCCTCTCCTTCTCCCTTCCCCAGCCACGTGAGGACTAGCCCCCGCCAAGGATCGCCGTCCGCGAGCCGTCGCCGGTGCCGCTGCCGTGAAGGCCACCCGTCGCCGCCGCTTGCCCCGCCACTGTCCAGCCGCCCTCGCCACTTGTTCAGCTTTGTTTGGAGCTTAGGATTTCATGTGAGTACAACCCTAAACCCTAATTAGGCTAATTTACATTTCTAGATGGGTTTTAAGGGTTAATTAGGATAATTTAGGGGTTAGCATGTAAAGGCTATTAGGGGCTGATTTTGTGGCGCATTTGGTGACCGAGAGTGATGGTTTAATCGAGGTTTAGTGGACTATAGAGTGCTGTGATGTGGCGAAGCATAGATGCCTTGATTTGGGCGAAATTGTGGACTTGGCGGATGAAATTTGTGGACCGTAAGGTGGCTGTTTTTGTGGCTATTTCGCGGCTTAGTGTGATAATTTTAATTGAGGTTTAGAGGCTTAGAATGGGCTGTGCGATGGTTGGACATATTGGATTGAGTTGGCCCAAGTTGGGGTAAGTTTGAGTTCAAATGTGGATTATAGTGCGCGCCTAGTTTGGTCCTCATGGTTGTTGATTTGGGTGATATTTTGGGGAACCAAGTGGAGTGTTTTGAGGACATTTGTTGGCCTAGGGCGATCTATTTGGTGGCTGTCCATACCGAGTTTGAATTGGACTATGAGCGATCAATTTAGGGGTTAATTGTGTGATTATCGGGAATGTTTAGATTGGCGGATCAAGTGGCTGATTTGTACTTGGTTGGCGATGCCATGTGAGTACTCATGTGGCAGAGAAAGGATAGGCTTGGTGGACCTTAGACCCGTGCAAGTTTAATAGCTTAATTGCGTGATTTCCGTGTGCCGATGATGTACCATGGCTGATTTGAATTGATTGACTGATTGGCAATATTGATTCATTAAAAATTGAATATGTGCGGTGTAAGTTGAGCATATTGCGTTGTGAATTGATCAAGTGGTGTTGTGCAATTAAATGCTCATTGTGAATTTCTCAAATGCCCAAGTGTGAACGTTATGGCCATAAGTGTGCATCTCAAACATTGGCACGGCATGTGCATATGTGAGTGTGCACGAATGACATGAGCATGTGATCACCTAAAATTTCCTGATGCGTTTTACACGGGGTTCAGATAATAGCTGGTGTATGTGAAGGTGTGATTACATAAAGCCATGATGCGTTTTACGCAGGGTATTGAACCCGTCCTGAGGGGTGTTACGCGGGACGATGCCCGGATTACCGAAAGATGGCCAAACCTGATTTTTTTACGCGGGTGTTGTGCCATGAGTCTGATGCGTGTTATGCGGGCCGAAGATCGATCTCGAAGTGATGGACCTGATGCGTTTTATGCGGGTCGGACCTAATGCATTTTACGCGGATTGAAGGAGAAATTTATAAATGGTAAGTGTGTAAGAGCGCAAGTGTGTGACAATGCATTGATGAGGCATGAGCATGAGTGTGAGCACGAGCATATGCATGACACGCGTTGTGACTAAGTGATAAGCGTATGTGCCGTGATTGAATTATGTGGCATTATTGCGATTATATATAAAGTGTCTAACCTGTAGGGTCAGTTAAGTATTGAATTTGGGCCCGAGGGCCTAAGTCATTTATGGTTTAGTCTGTGTGTTGTTTGGTACTCGTCAGGAGGTGCATGTTAGCTTAGCTTAGGTTTAGGGAACCTACTCGCTGAGATTTATTCTCACTGTTGTTAAAACCCAATTTTTCAGACTCCCAGCCTTGAGGATGACAGGCGTATCGATACGTTTTGGGAGGAGCCCCGGCTAGCTATAGTGCTTGACCGCCGAGCCGCGTACCCCTTTTTGTCAGTTGCGGTTGTTGACCCGTTAATGATTAGTGGTGTATATTTTGGTGTAAATGGATATTATAAATGCTTACCGGTAGTAATGTAAGTGTATAATTGTTCATGTTGTTTGCTGTGTGGCTATCCTTGGTTTTGTGGTTTTAAATTTGTTTGAGTATTGTATTGCTTTCGCGTGTGCTTTAATCTTTGTGTTGGGTGTTGGGTCGGCGACGCGTCCTGAGACGTCGCACTCGAATCGACCTTCGCGAGGGATGTGACGCGCTGTAGGGTGCAGGGCGTGACATTCCCGTTTGATTTGGTATCAGAGCAAGGTCAGCTCGATCCAATTCGGTCGAAGCTTGTAGTGATAAGGAGCGATGACCTTGGGTAGCCAGTAGGGAGACCTCGTGTGCTATGTGTACCTTCTGATTGTTTGTGTATTGATTGATTGGTAGTATGAATTGACCCGCAAAGTGCAGGTGCGGCAGGACTCGAGGTCAGTACGCGTATTCTCTTGATTTAAGTCTCGTGCTATTTATGCCTAATCGCATGCTGAGTGATTGACTGCTATTGTGTTAAGTTCCCTGCCTAGGACCTAGACTGGATTAGCTTGGTTTAGGTCTTTAATTCCTGTGCGGGAATTATAGTAGGTAGGTGAGCGTGTGAGTTGTGAAGATGAGTAGCCAAGGAAGAGGCAGAGGTCGAGGCCGTGGTAAGGGCAGAGGTAGAGGTCGTGAGCAGGACCCTATAGGACCACAAGTAAGGGTTACCGAGGATCCGAGGGTAGATGGAATCTTAAGGGCCCTCGAGGAAGTTGAAATTCTGGGAGGTAGGCTAGCCCAAGAGAGAGATGCCACTATTGCTGTTGCTGTTGAGGCTGCTGTTGCTGCTGCCAATGCGGCCAATGGGAATAATGGGAATCAGAGGAATGTTGAGAATCCAATCCCAGGACCAGTGAATGTGATCAGGCCGATGTCCAAGTTGGTAGAGCAGTTCTTGAAATTAAAGCCGCCAAAGTTTAATGGCAAAGGTGATCCCGAGGCTGCACCCTGTTGGGTTGAGGAACTGGAGAAGGCCTTCGAAGTGTTAGGGTGCACCGAGGCCGAAAAGGTGACATTGGCGGTATATCAGCTACAGGACAACGCCAACGATTGGTGGAAGGCCACTAAGGGCAAAGTATTTCTCGAAGGAACCGCCCAGACTTGGGTTGTATTTTTTGAGAAAATTCTTTTCTGAGAGCACCAGAGAAAGAAAACTGGCAGAATTCATGAGACTCCATCAAGGGTTAATGTCTGTGGATCAATACAAGGTAGAATTTGCAAGACTATTGAGGTTCGCGTCGAGAATGATGGAACACCCTGAGGATAAGGCGCGAAGGTTTCGGGATGGACTAAAAGCCGATATTTGTAGTCAGCTGATACCAGTGAACTTGAGAACCTATGAGGATTTATACGAAAGGGCTTAGGCTATTGAGAGAGATCAAGTAGATAGGGCAACCACATCTGGATCGCGGTTCGCCCCAGCTAGGGACAACCGCCGTCTTGGGAAGAAACCGATGGCGGGAAACAGGCAATTTGTCCCACCGATCAGGAAGAATATCGAAAAGCCGAATCATCAGCTGAACAGATTTAGGGCCTACTTCAAATGTGGGAGTATGGACCGTCAAATCAGGAACTGTCCCAGCAGCGCCTCGCGGGACCCTCTATATAACAACAGTCTCGAATTGGGAATCAGACTGGGAATCCACCATCGGCTAATGTGAAGAGGCTGCCGGCACAAGGACGGGTGTACGCCATGGCGCGGAGGGAAGTTGAGAATGCACCAGGCGTGGTCACAGGTACGATTTCTCTGTGCCGTCATGTAGCATATGCTTTGTTTGACCCGGGGGCGTCGCACTCTTTTGTATTTGTTTAGTTTGTTGAATTGGCTGGATTGAAACCTGTTTTGTTAGAAGTGTAATTGTGTGTGACTACGCCGTTAATGGATAAGATATGCATATCATTAGGATGCCAGGATTATGAGATAGTAATTGGTGGCGTAGAAAGCAGGATAGACCTAGCAGTTTTATCAATGTATGATTTCGATTTGATTGTGGGTATGGATTGGCTAGTTAAGCAGAATGCTGTAATGGACTGTAGTAGTAGGGTGATCCAATTTAGCCCGGCTAGACACCCTAGATTCGAGTTCGTAGGGAGTCGGGGAGGAACCTCGATCCCTTGGATTTCGTCAATGGAAACAACTAAGTTGTTGGATGAGGGCTGTCAAGGTTATTTAGCAAGTGTAGTTGATTAGACGGCAGGAGAAGTGCGGCTAGAGGATATAGCAGTAGTGTGCAATTTTCCCGATGTCTTTCCCCATGAATTACCGGGATTCCACCAAAAAGAGAAGTAGAGTTCGTTATCGAGTTGGCCCCTGGGACTGAGTCAATTTTGAAGCCGCCTTATAGGATGTCATTGTCAGAGCTGAAAGAACTGAAGGTTCAGATGCAAGAATTACTAGATAAAGGTTTTATCCGACCGAGTGCGTCTCCATGGGGGGCGCCGGTATTATTCGTTAGAAAGAAGGATGGATCGTTGAGGCTGTGTATCGATTACCGTCAGCTGATTCAAGTGACAGCTAAGAATAAGTATCCTCTCCCAAGGATTGACGACCTGTTCGACTAGTTGCAGGGAGCCTCGGTATTTTCTAAGATTGATCTGAGGATAGGGTATCATTAGCTAAGGATCCAAAAGGGGGATATCCCAAAGACGGCATTCAGGACGAGGTATGGATATTATGAGTTCACGGTTATGCCATTTGGACTAACTAACGCCCCTGCGACTTTCATGGATTTAATGAACCGGGTATTCAAGGAATTCTTAGACCAGTTCGTCATTATCTTTACTGATGACATTCTAGTGTATTCAAAAAGTCCCAAGGAACATGAGACACACTTGGAAAAGGTTCTACAGATATTAAGGGAGCACGCACTATATGCTAAGTTTAGCAAGTGTAAGTTTTGGTTGAACCGAGTTGCATTTCTCAAACATATAATTTCCGAAGAAGGAATCTTTGTGAATCCGGCAAAGATTGAGGCAATAATAGATTGGCCAAGACCAATGACAGTTACTGAGGTTCAGAGTTTCTTAGGTCTGGCAGGTTATTATCGATGGTTTGTGGAGGGATTCTCGGCGATAGCCACCCATTGACAAGATTACTTAAGAAGGAAACGACGTTTGAGTGGACGGAAAAGTGCGAAAAGAGTTTTCAGGAATTGAAACAGAGATTGACGACGGCACCAGTGTTGACGATTCCTTCAGGACTGGGTGGGTATGAGATCTATAGTGATGCTTCGCTTAAAGGATTGGGATGCGTGCTAATGCAACATAGAAGGGTGGTTGCTTATGCATCGCAGCAGTTAAGACCTCATGAGATGAACTACCCGACCCACGACTTGAAGCTGGCAGCAATCATTTTTGCGCTCAAAATTTAGAGGCATTACTTATGTGGAGAAAGGTTCTAGATCTACACAGACCATCAGAGCCTCAAGTATTTATTTTCGCAGAAGGAATTGAATATGAGGCAGAGACGTTGGATAGAACTGTTGAAGGACTACGATTGTGACATATTGTATCATCCCAGTAAAGCCAACCGGGTAGCGGATGCCTGGAGCAGGAAATCGAGCATCGTGCACTTGATAGTCAAAGAGTGAATTTTATTGGAAGGAGCGCGAGACTCAGAATTTAAGTTCGAGGTAGGACACCTCTCTAGTCTGATGGCGACATTAAGGATTGAATCGGAAGTGCAAACCAAGATTAAGGCGTTGCAGTTTACAGACCCTAAGATTCAGAAGATCCTAGAGATGGATGGCACTAAGAGGAAACCGAACTTCCAAGTGTCTGAGGACGGAATTCTTAAGTTTCGAGGACGGTTGTGCATGCGTGATGATTTGGAACTTAAGGAAGAGATTCTATCAGAAGCTCATAGGAGCAATTATAGAGTTCATTCGGGCAGCACGAAAATGTACCAGAACCTTCGACAGCACTATTGATGGAATGGAATGAAAGTAGACGTGGCAAAGCATGTGACTAAGTGTTTGACGTGCCAACAAGTGAAGGCACAGCATTGTAAGTCTGGCGGAATGTTGCAATCGTTGAAAATCCCAGAATGGACACGGGAGCATATTACAATGGATTTTGTAACATGACTGCCAAGAAGCCAAAGAGAACACGACTCTATTTGGGTAATAGTAGACAGATTGACCAAGTCAACGCACTTCCTAGCGGTGCGAAAGGACTTCAAACTAGAAAGGTTGGTAGAGTTATATGTACGGCAGATTATTCGTCTTCATGGAGTACCAGTGTCAATCATTTCGGACCGTGATTCCCAATTTACCGCGAATTTTTGGAAAAGTCTATAATCAGCCATGGGAATCAAATTGCAATTTAGTACGGCCTATCATCTGTAAACGGATGGCTAGTCTGAGAGGACTATTCAGACATTAGAGGATATGCTGAGAGCGTGTATATTCGATTTTTGGGGCAAGTGGGAAGAGCAGTTGCATTTAGTGAAATTTGCCTACAATAACAGTTTTCAGCAGAGTATCGGGATGGCACCATTTGAGGCACTGTATGGCAAGGCGTGTAGAATACCATTATGTTGGGACGAAGTGGGGGAAAGAAGTATAACGGGTCGAGAACTAGTTCAGCAATCGGTGGAAACAGTAAAGGTTATCCAAGAAAGGTTAAGAACAGCTCAGAGCCGTCAGAAAAGTTACGCAGACCGAAGGCGTAAGCCGTTAGAGTTTTAGGTTGGCGACCATGTATTTCTTAAGATCTCGCCGATGAGATGGCTATCTCGGTTTGGCAAGAAAGGAAAACTGAGTCCAAAGTATATAGGCCCGTTTGAGATTTTGGAAAAGATTGGAACGTTAGCATATCGTCTCGCCTTGCCGCCGAATTTGTCGTAGGTTCATAACGTCTTCCACGTGTCAATGTTGAGGAAATACGAACCGGATCCGACCCACGTGCTAAATCATGAGGTGGTAGACGTGGAAGACAGGGTATCGTACGTGAAAAAGCCAGTGCGAATCGAGGGCAGAAAGGAGCAAGTTTTAAGAAACAAGACGATTCCGTTGGCTAAAGTTGTTTAGGAACATCACGGGACGGAAGGCGCCACCTGGGAAAGTGAGGAAGTAATGCGTCGTCAGCACCCCCATTTGTTTGAGTAGTCGGGTTTGGATTGTAAATTTCAAGTACGAAATTTTTGTAAGGGGGAAGAGTTGTAACGTCCTAAATTCGACCCACTTTCGGGATTAATAAAATAGATGATTATTTCTCATTTTGTTTTAGTGAGTCTCGCTCGGAACTGATCATTTTCGGGATACTGATCATTTGGAAATGGCTAACTAGGAAAACGGTATGTGGACCCAAGAACTCGATCGTGAATCGAGTCCGATTCCGGAAAGCGACTAGAGAATATTTTGTGCCAATGTGGGCCGGTCTAAGGAGAGTGACGGATTTGGGTTTGAACGACGACGTAAGATCGAACCGTAGGTGATTCCGCACGACCGAGAGTACGTGCGGCAAACGATTCCGAACTTATTCCGGACGATCGCGACCCCTGAGACTAGCGATAATCCTTGTGTTCTATGGAAAATCGAGACCGACACGACTCGAGTGGCCCTAGGTCGATACGCGTAACTCCTAAACAGCCACCCGTTAGTGAGAGACGCTAAAACTTAAATGTCACATCCCGATTTTTGGGCCTGGGAAGCCGCAGGTAAATGGTAATATCCTCAATTTCAGTCCCTGGGAAGTGGCTATGGTTTAAGTTTGATGGTTTTTCAATCGGAACAAAAATTTCTACTCTTGTTTTGGAAAACCTAGTTTTCGGATCATTTGTACCCTTTCGTTTTGTTATTTTTGGGGAGACTTTTGTGATCCGAATTTCCAAACGCTTTCTTTTGGAAAGTTGTTCCAAACATCGTGAAGTTTTACATGATTTAATTTCAGAATTTTTGGAGTTGATATGAGTGGTACAATAGTCTGATTTTCGGACCATGCGAAACTACCCAAAATGGGTATTTCGGTGATGTTCACACTATCTTGATTTTCTACAAGCTTTTCTGGGCCTATTTCGGAAAAGTTTCCTTCACAAAAGTTGTTGAGAACGTCCTTTTCTATAACGTGTATAAATTTGAGAATTTTATGAGATGATTTGGATGCTGGACAGAGCTTAATTTGAGAAACAAGAATGCTGTTCCAGTGAACTGTTTTTAGTCTATCTTTGAGCTCCTAGAAATGGTGTTTACGGAGAGATTCTGATTTTGTGTTCCCCATGAAAAATGTTTCTTAAGGCCTTGTTTATGAGATATCCGAATTTGAGAATTTTCGGAGTTCATTTACTATGATTTCAAGTCTGATTTCGTGAACAGTGCAAAACTGTTCGGTTTTGCCAGATTTCAAAGATTCAGCATTTTCTATATGAAAACGTTAGAATTTGGAATTGGTGTCTTCTGGTGATTTAAAGTACGCATTCTGAGCTTTCAAATGCGGTATTTTATACTTTGATCGGAGGTCGGACCAGGGGAAAACGAAATAGAGAAGTAAGCTTAGAAATGAGTGGCCAAGGATGAAGCTTGTTCAAGAAGCCTAATTAAATGATCTTGACTTTGGAGTTCCTATCATGATGACATGCATTAATTGGCCATTAGTGTTCTTGACTTTGAAGGCCACCCTCATTATGACTTGTATTAATTGTTTAGACTTTGGTGGCCCTTCATGATGGCTTGCGAGGTAAGCGATGACCTCATCGCTCCGATGACACGTGCGCTTACCTCATCCAAGCTTAGGCCCCAAGTTTTGTCTCCCTATAAATAGAAAGAAGGCCATTCGGCCAAGGAGAGAGAGAAATAGAGAGAGAAAGAGAAAGAAAGAGAGAAAGAAAGAAAAAGCTTAGAAATAGAGAGAGAAAGAGAAAGAAAGAGAGAAAGAAAGAAAAAGCTTACCGGCGAGGCCCGAGTGTTCATGTTCAAGCCCGAAATTTCCCAAACTCACCCGTCTCGACCCCTGTTCTCTAGTTTTGTTTGCCGTTGTGTAAGTAAACTTCCTAATATCGGGAAAGAAAGTTGTGATGCGTTGTGACACGGTTTGCTTGGACCGTTTCTCGGTCATTTGGTTGATTGTGGTTGGTTCATTTCTCGATTTAATCATGTTTCGTGTTTGAAGTTTGTTTTAGCGGTAGAATCGAGACTCGAAAGGCAAGGTGCACATGTTATAGCCATGCTTGATGTTCTTTTGTATGAACTTTGCTATTGATCTGCCATTGATGCGGGTGCGGTAAGGGCCGACTTGTGCTAACGGCGATCCCCTCGTCCTCGCTTGATATTAGTAGGTTTACTTGCTGAGTCTCCCCGACTCATCCCCCATTTCCCCCCTCCAGGTTCATAGGATGGTCGAATGGACGGCGGTGACAGGAGGAGTTCGAGCCATGTTAGAGTTCGAAGAAAGCGAGGAGCGAGAAGCCATAGTGGGTATAGGGCAACCCAAGTCGAGTATTGCTATCCCTAGTGCGTGTAAAAAAATGTGTTATTTGCTATGGCCCGAAGGGCTTGTTAAAATATATTTGCATGCACTGTAATCATAAGATTTGCTCATGATGTTTGTCTTAATCCCGCTGTTTGTTTTTAATGTGATTGTCCCGAGAAATGCTTCCGCTTGTGTGTAATAAAAGATAATAATGAACGGGACGTCACGTTTATGGCCCGGGGTGGGGGCGTCACATTAAAGTTGAGCTAAATCGATTGTGGAATTGAGTCCGAACTTCGGTGGCGAATTTCGCGGGCGTATGCAACTATTTTGTGAGGACGACATCACTTTTGTGTGGCCATGCATATTTGAGATCAATAGAGTCAAAAATTAGAAATTTGACCCGGGACCGAAAAATTACAGTTTTGCCCCTAGGCCTAATTTTAGGGTTCCGAATTTTGGGATTATTTGGGTCATATTTTAGGATTTTATATTAGTGTATTTCAGCCCAATAATGCTGGAATTTTTGGTCCACAATGCCCCCAAGAGATATTAGCAAGACTTGATCTTAGCCATTGAAATAAGGACTTGATAGTCATTTGTTGGATAGTTGGTCACCAACCCCACTCACCAATTTGATTAAGCTCTCCACTCACTCTCTCTCCTCTGATTTTCTTGTTTGGCCGTGAAAGGCCAAGTTCCCAGACCGCCGCCACACGTCGGCGTCGCCACCGCCCGTGCCTCGCCTCACCACCACCACCCAGCCATCCCGTCCTCTCCTTCTCCCTTCCCCAGCCGCGTGAGGACCAGCCCCTGCCAAGGATCGCCGTCCGCGAGCCGTCGCCGGTGCCGCCGCCGTGAAGGCCGCCCGTCGCCGCCGCTTGCCCCGCCACCGTCTAGCCGCCCTCGCCACTTGTTCAGCTTTATTTGGGGCTTAAGATTTCATGTGAGCACAACCCTAAACCCTAATTAGGCTAATTTACATTTCTAGATGGGTTTTAGGGGTTAATTAGGGTAATTTAGGGGTTAACGTGTGGAGGCTGTTAGGGGCTGATTTTGTGGCGTATTTGGTGACCGAGAGTGATGATTTAATCGAGGTTTAGTGGACTATAGAGTGCTGTGATGTGGTGACGCATAGATGCCTTGATTTGGGCGAAATTATGGACCTGGCGGATGAAATTTGTGGACCGTATGGTGGCTGTTTTTGTGGCTATTTCGCGGCTTAGAATGGGCTGTGTGATGGCTGGACATATTGGATTGAATCGGCCCAAGTTGGGGTAAGTTCGGGTTCAATTGTAGATTATAGTGCGCGCCTAGTTTGGTCCTTATGGTGGCTGATTTGGGTGATATTTTGGGGAGCCAAATGGAGTGTTTTGAGGACATTTGTTGGCCTAGAGCGATCTATTTGGTGGCTGTCTATACCAAGTTTGGATTGGACTATGAGCGATCAATTTGGGGGTTAATTGTGTGATTATCGGTAATGTTTAGATTGCCGGATTAAGTGGCTGATTTGTACTTATTTGGCGATGCCATGTGAGTACTCGTGTGGCGAAGAAAGGATAGGCTTGGTGAAACTTAGACCCGTGCAAGTTTAATGGCTTAATTGTGTGATTTCCGTGTGCCGATGATGTACCATGGCTAATTTGAATTGATTGACTGATTGGGCATATTGATTCATTAAAAATTGAATATGTGCGGTGTAAGTTGAGCATATTGCGTTGTGAATTGAACAAGTGGTGTTGTGCAATTGAATCCTCATTGTGAATTTCTTAAATGCCCAAGTGCGAACGTTATGGCCATGAGTGTGCATCTCAAGCATTGGCACAGCATGTACATATGTGAGTGTGCACGAATAACATGAGCATGTGATCACCTAAAATGCCCTGATGTGTTTTACGGGGGGTTCAGATAATAACTTGTGTTTGTGAAAGTGTGATCACATAAAGCGATGATGCGTTTTACGCGGGGTATTGAACCCGTCATGAGGCGTGTTACACGAGACGATGCCTGGACTACCGGAAGATGGCCAAACCTGATGCGTTTTACGCAGGTGTTGTGCCATGAGCCTAATGCATTTTACGCAGGCCGGAGATCGATCTCGAAGTGATGGACCTGATGCATTTTACGCTGGTCGAAAGAGAAATTGATAAATGGCAAGTGTGCAAGAGTGCAAGTGTGCAATAATGCATTGATGAGGCATGAGCATGAGTGTGAGCACGAGCATATGCATGACACGCGTCGTGACTAAGTGATATGCGTATATGTGCCGTGATTGAATTATGTGGCATTATTGTGATTATATATAAAGTGCCTAACCTGTAGGGTCAGTTAAGTATTGGATTTGGGCCCGAGGACCTAAGTCATTTATGGTTTAGTCTGTGTGTTGTTTGGTACTCGTCAGGAGGTGCATGTTAGCCTAGCTTAGGTTTAGGGAGCCTACTCGCTGAGATTTATTCTCACGGTTGTTAAAACCCAATTTTTCAGACCCCCAGCCTTGAGGATAGCAAGCGTACCGATACGTTTTGAGAGGAGCCCCGGCTAGCTATGCTTGACCGCCAAGCCGCGTACCCCTTTTTGTCAATTGCGATCGTTGACCCGTTAATGATTAGTGGTGTATATTTTAGTGTAAATGGATATTGTAAATTCTTCCCGGTAGTAATGTAAGTGTATAATTGTTCATGTTGTTTGCTGTGTGGCTATCCTTGGTTTCGTGGTTTTAAATTTGTTCGGGTATTGTATTGCTTCCACGTGTACTTTAATCTCTATGATGGGCGTTGGGTCGGCGACGCGTCCTGGGACGTCGCACTCGAATCGACCTTTGCGAGGGATGTGACGCGCTGTAGGGTGCGGTGCGTGACAAAAACCCTCCAAAGACTACGCCTGAGGTAGTAAATTTAGAAAAGGATGATCAAATCAAGAAGACATCCAAAATAAAGGATAAAGAAGAGGCCAAGAGATTGGCCAAAATTGAAGAATGCTTGCAAGTCAAGGCTATAAGCTTTAAAGGTTCGATAAATTCTCACCATACGCAAAGGTAGTTATTCCAGAAAACTATAAGGAGCCAAAGTTCGTGAGAAAATATGATGGCATTGGTTGTCCCAAAAGCCATTTGAAGTATTATCTTCATAAGATGGCAAGATATTTAGACAACACGCCACTTCTTATTAGCACATTTCCAAATAGTTTAAGAGGGGCAGCCCTTGCATGGTCTACAGCCCTCAACATAGAAGACTTCACTAAATGAGATCATTTGGCGGGAGAATTTCTTTGCCAATACAAGTTTAATGTTGAAGTACTCCCAACTAGAGAGGATCTCGTTAGAACTGAAAAACGAAAGAATAAAGGATTCAAAGCCGAGGCTTAGAGATGGAAAGCTGTTGCCTCACAAGTAAAGCCCGCCATAAGTGAAGATGAGCTCATTGAGCTCTTTCTAAAGTCATTGCTAACTGAGTATTATGACAAGCTTCATGTATCAAGCTGTCAAACATTCATCATGTTGGTAAAAGTGGATGAGAGAATTGAATGGGGATTAAAAGAAAAGAAGGCTCAAGAAACAGCAGCACGAAGGCCTTACCTTGGGAAAAAAGACAAAGAACCCATCCAAGAAGTGGTTATGGTGTCAAGCCCAAGTATTCATCAAGCATCACTTCTGAAGCAATCAAATGTCGCTTGGAAAAACCCAAGACAATTCGAGCTAAATAAAAGGCTCGTGAGGCAATACACACCGTTGCCCCGACCCTTGTCAAAGCTATTACCAATGCTTCTTGAAAGGCATTTGGTGGCCAAGGAAGTACGGAGAGACAATCTTGCGAGATTTTCTTGGTATGATGAATCAAAAATCTGCACCTATTACATAGGAGAAAGGGGACATGATGTAGATAATTGTCCCACTCTAAAGTACAAGGTTCAACAACTCATTGACAAGAAGATATTATGCTTCCAAGAGCCCGATCCAAATATACATTAGAATCCTCTTCCTGAGCACAATATAGTAAACATGATCAAGGATGAAGAAATAGTGATCAAGTCTGACAATGAAGATAAATATGAAGTCAAGATTAAAGCTTCTCGATTAGGAGATGCCCGCTTTTGTCAAGAAACACTCCTAAAAGGCGAGATTGTAGACAATTTGGGAGAAGACTCTAGAAAGTATAACTTCCAAGTGAAATATACCCCACCGCCATGGGCATTCAAAAATGAAGTAATCATGCCTAATGGCTAGGGTGGTATGGAAGATGAAACCATTGCTGAGGAGAAAGCTTTACCTAAGAAAGAAATGCTTCAAGATGAAATAGATCCGGATGAAAAGGAGAAAGAAAATGTCCATCAGGGTGAAAGGCATTTCACCCAGAAGTCATATGTTAAAGGCAAAACTTTAGACTTACTCGGTCAAGACAGCAATAAATACAATTACCATGTTAAATATACACCACCACCATGGGCGTTAAAAAATGAAGACATTGTACCAAACGGATGGAGTGGCATGGATGAGATGCCGATTAGCCAATTAAATTTCGAGGAGAATGAAGATCAGGAAGAGAAAAAGAAGAAAAAGACTCGCCAAGGTAATAGGCGATTTGTTCGAAAAGCACAAAGACAATGGGAAATTGTTGATTTTCTAGGTCAAGATAGTGGCCGGTATAATTACCATGTCAAATATACACCTGCTTCATGAGCATTCAAGAATGAAATATTCACACCTGATGGCTAAGGTGGAATTGATGTTGACGAAACCAATAGAAACATAGTATCTATAATTACACCATTTCTAATCAAGCTGGATGAGGTAGATAAATATAAGGAGGAAGAAGGTCCCGTCATACAAATCACTATCCAACTTCCCATTGATCAATTAAGGATTGGAGAAGAAGAAACATAGCCTGTGATTATCACTCTCCCTCTAAAAGAAAAGTTTAACACTAAGTGTGTACCTTGGGATTACTCTCCCAAAGAAGTTGATGCCATAACCCTGATCAGGGAGATGCAATATCCTGAATGAAAGTGAACACGAAAAGAAAGGAGTAACCGAAGAAGATGTCAAACAGTTGCTTTCGGTCATGGAGACGAGCGAATTTGAGGTAATTGAATAGCTAAGAAAAATGTCTGCATAAATTTCTCTATTGGATCTCTTCAAGACTTCAGAAAATCATAAAATTGTACTTATGAAGTTTCTCAATGAAGTGCACGTCCCGGAGAATGTTAATGAAGTATAATTAGAAGACTTTGTAGACATTATTCTTCTGAAAGACCAAATTGCCTTCCCCGATAAAGATTTCCCAATTGACGGGCGTTCCCATAATAAGGCTATGTATATTGCCATCAAATGCCGAGGTAAGGAGGTATTATGGGTGCTGATTGATAATGGTTTCGCACTTAATTTGTGCTGACCAATAATGATTCATCCGAGTCTTCAAGATTCGACCTGGATTAGATACCCTAGAGGTTTGCCTTGAACATAGTTAGGGTTGAGGGCCGACACTTTTTGGAATGAACCCTTCTTAGATCTAGTACCTGATCGTCCCGAGCCACGAATCCCTTTTTGATGTTGGCGGTTGCTGACCCGTTTAGTGTATGTATATTATGTTTTTAACGAATATTGTAAATCTTCATTTTATGAATGTATGTAAGTGTTTATGATATTGTTGCTACCTTGGTCATGTTTAATTATGTACGGGTTTTTGCTCGTTTCTGCATGTATATTATTCTTTGATTTGGGTTTTTGGGTCGGCGACGCGTCCTGGGACGTCACACAAATTCGACTGAAGAAAGGATGCCGTGTGCCGTAGGGTGCGGGGAGTGACATCTCCCGTTGAATTGGTATTAGAGCAAGGTTAGCTCGATCCAACTTGATCAAAGCCTGGAGTGATAAGAAGCGATGACCTTGGGTAGCTAATAGGGAGACTTGCGTGCTATGTGTACCTCTAGACTGTTTGATTTTCATGATTGAGTGATTGTTGGAAATGACCTGTAAAGTGCAGGTATGGTAGGACTCGAGGTAAGTACACCTATCTCTTTGGTTGAGACCTCTGACTGCTTGTGATTGACCACCTACTATGTGAATGATTGTTGTGATTCTTTGCCTAGACCTTTAGACCGGTATAGTTTGGCCTAGGTCTCTAATTCCTGAATGGAATTATAGCATGTAGGTGAGTGTGAGGAAACACGTAACGGTGAGTAAAGGAATGGGGATACGAGGACAATCGAGTGCAATGGGTCAAGAGATGAGAGATCCAAGGATTGATGCGGTCATACAGTCGTCGCAAGAAATAGGAAATTTGATGGGAAGGCAGGCTCAAGAGAGGGCTGCCAATATTGCTCAAGCTGCTGAGGCCGCAGCAACTGCTGCTGTTAATGGGAACCAAGCCGACCAAGGGCAGGCCCAAGTAGTTGCCATAAACAAATGCACCGATTGGTGGAATAGTTCTTGAAGTTAAAGTCGTCGAAGTTCGATGGAAAGGGTGACCCCAAGGCCGCACCGTGTTGGGTGGAAGAATTGGAGAAGGCCTTTGAAGTTCTAGGGTGCACCGAGGCCGAGAAGGTGACATTAGCTGTGTATCAATTGCAGGAAATGCCAATGATTGGTGGAAGGCCACCAAGGGGAGAGTGTTCCCCGAGAGTATCGCCCAGATTTAGGCTGTGTTTACTGAGAACTTCTATGGAAAGTACTTTTCCAAGAGTGTCAAAGAAAGGAAATTGGGGGAGTTCATGAGACTTCGCCAAGGGTCGATGACAATGGACTAATATGAGGCGGAATTTACAAGGCTATCAAAGTTCGTGCCAAGGATAGTGGAGGACCCACAAGATAATGTCTGAAGGTTCTGAGATGAGATAAAGCCGAATCTTCAAAGCCAGATGATCTCGCTAAGTATCCGGGATTATGGAGAAATGTATGAGCGAGCTCAGGCGATAGAGTGGGATCAGACGGATAGGACCGCCGCTTCTGGATAGCGGTTCGCCCTAACTAAAGACAACCGCCGCTTCGAAAAGAAGCCGATGGCGGGAAACAGACATTTTGTCCCTCCCGTCAAGAAGAATATCAAGAAGCCGAACAGTACTCAGAACCGATTTAGGGCTTGTTTCAAGTGTGGGAGCCTGGATCATCAGGTAAGACATTGCCCTCAATGTCTAGTAGGGCTGCCGATGCAATCTCAACCGCCTTAGAGCAGAAATCAAATCGGAAATTCCCTACCGGCTATTAACGGCAAACTGCCAACTTAAGGAAGGTTTATAAGATGGCAAGAAGGGAAGCCGAGGACACACCAGGCATGGTCATAGGTACGGTTTCTTTTTGTGATCATGTTATGTATACCTTGTTTGATCCGGGGGCTACACACTCGTTTATATCGGAACAGTTTGTTAAATTAATTGGAATTGAACCAGTTTTGCTTGAAGTAATGCTTTGTGTGACAACCCCGCTGAATGATAAGGTGTTAGTCTCGTTAGGTTGTCCTGACTGTAAGATAGTAATTGGGGGTCGAGAGTAAAGGATAGACTTGGTGGTGTTAACCATGTTCGATTTTATTGTGATTATCGGAATGGATTGGCTAGTTAAGCAGAAAGCCGTGATAGATTGTAGTAACAAGGTGATCCAATTCAACCCGATTGGACACCCTAGATTCGAGTTTAAAGGAAACCGAGGAAGAATCTCGATCCCTTAGATTTCTTCACTAGAGGTAACCAAGTTGTTAGATGAAGGATGTGAAGGGTATTTGGTAAACGTGGTCGATCCGACGGTTGTAGAGCCAAGATTGGAGGACAAACCCGTGGTGTGCAACTTTCCCAAAGTCTTTCCGTAGGAATTGCCGGGTTTGCCACTAGAAAGAGAAGTGGAATTCATAATAGAGTTGGCCCTAGGAACTGAGCCAATCTCGAAGGCGCCTTACCGGATGTCCCTATTAGAACTGAAGGAGTTAAAAGTCCAAATGCAAGAATTATTAGACAAGGGTTTTATCCGTCCAAGTAAGTCTCTATGGGGAGCACTTGTGTTGTTTGTAAAAAAGAAGGACTAGACATTGAGACTATGTATTGACTACATACAATTGAACTAAGTGACCGTCAAAAATAAATACCCACTACCGAGAATTGATGACATGTTTGATCAGTTGTAAGGAGCTTCAGTATTTCTAAGATCGATCTACGGACATGGTATCATCAGTTAAGGATTAGGAAAAATGATATATCTAAGACGGCTTTTCGAACGAGATATGGGCATTATGAGTTCACAGTGATGCCTTTCAGTTTGACTAATGCCCCTGCTGCCTTTATGGATTTGATGAATCGGGTATTTAATGAGTTCTTGGACCGATTTGTTATAGTCTTCATTGATGACATATTGGTATACTCGAAGAGCTCGGAAGATCATGAGGTACATTTGACTAAAGTGCTACGGACCTTAAGAGAACACACACTCTACGCCAAATTCAGTAAGTGCGAATTCTAGCTCAACCGAGTGGCGTTTCTTGGACATATAATTTATGGAAATGGAATTTCAGTAGACCCGACTAAGATTGAGGTAGTGACTAAGTGGTCAAGACCGACGTCAATAATAAAAATTTAGAGTTTCTTGGTTTTGGCAGGATATTACAGGCGTTTTGTAGAAGGGTTCTCGTCAATAGCCATGCTATTGACACAGTTACTTAAGAATGAAACAAAGTTCGAATGGGACGATAAATCTGAGAAGAGTTTTTAGGAACTAAAACATAGGTTGACGACTGGTCTGGTGTTGACTATTCCGTCCGGGCCAAGAGGATTTGAGGTCTACAGTGATGAGTCGTTGAGAGGACTTAGATGTGTGTTGATGCAACATGGAAGGATAGTCACGTATGCATCACGTCAGTTGAGACCGCACGAAATGAATTGCCCAACCCACGATTTGGAATTGGCTGTGATCATCTTTGCCCTTAAGATTTGGAGGCATTACTTGTGCGAGAAAAAGTTTCAAATTTACAAGGATCATCAGAGCCTCAAGTATTTATTTTCACGGAAGGAGTTGAATATGAGGCAACGTCGTTGGATGGAACTCCTCAAGGACTACGATTGTGACATTTTGTATCACCCTAGAAAGGCTAATCGAGTAGCAGATACGCTAAGTCGGAAGTCGAGTATGGTGCACATGATGGAAAAGGAATGGACTCTATTGAAAAGGATAAGAGATTCTGAGTTTAAGTTTGAGGTGAGCCATGTGTTGAATCTACTTGCCGTATTGAGGATCGAACCGGAAATTCAAACCAAGATCAAGGTATTGCAATCTACATATCAAGAAATTCAAAAGATTGTGAAAATGGATGCTGCCAAGAGAAAACCGGATTTCCAAGTATGCGAGAACGGGATTTTGAAGTTCCGTGGACGATTATGCATGCCTGACGATATGGAGCTTAAGAAGGAAATTTTGAAGGAAGCTCACTGCAATAATTTTAGCATTCATCTGGGCAGTATAAAGATGTATTAGAACCTGCGGCGGCATTACTGGTGGAATGGAATGAAAACAGATGTGGCCAAACATGTGGCGAAATGTCTGACTTGTCAACAAGTGAAGGCGCAGCATTGTAAGCCTGGATGACTTCTGCGACCATTGGATATCCCCCGAATGGAAATGGGAACATGTCACAGTAAACTTTGTCACGGGATTACCAAGGAGCCAAAGAGGACACGATTCGATTTGGGTGATAGTGGATAGACTGACTAAGTCAGCGTACTTCCTGGCGGTGCGAAAGGATTTTAAGTTGGAAAGGTATGTAGATTTGTATGTACGATAGATTGTCCGACTTCATGGAGTGCTAGTGACGATCACTTTGGACCGTGATCTGAGATTTGCTGCCAACTTTTGGAAAAGTCTGGAAACTGCCTTAAGGACGAAACTTCAATTTAGTACGGTCTATCATCCGCAGACGGATGGCTAGTCAGAGAGGACGATCCAGACTTTGGAAGACATATTACGCACATGTGTATTGGACTTTCAAGGCAAATGGGAAGAACAGTTGCATTTAGTTGAGTTTGCTTATAATAACAGTTATCAACAAAGTATTTAGATGGCACCGTTTAAGGCATTGTATGGCAGAGCACGCAAAACGCCAGTGTATTGGGATGAGGTTGGAAAACGGAGCATAACGGGCCCAGAATTGGTACAACAGATAGTAGAAGCAGTCGAGGTCATTCGGGAAAGATTAAAGACAGCACAGAGTCATTAGAAAGTTCTGCCGATCGAAGACGGAGACCCTTGGAATTTCAAGTTGGCGATCATGTCTTTCTCAAGGTGTCACCGATGAAAAGACTGTCTCAATTTGGCAAGAAAGAGAAGTTGAGCCCGAGATATGTCGGTCCATTCGAAATTTTAGAGAAGATTGGAGATCTGGCCTATCGACTCGCTTTGCCACCTAACTTACCCCAAGTACATAACGTGTTCTATGTGTCGATGCTGAGGAAATATGAACCGGATTCGACCTACGTGCTAAGATATAAAGAAATAGACGTGGACAATAGGGTGTCGTATGTGGAAAAGCCAGTGAGGATTGAGGATAGGAAGGATAAGGTACTACGAAACAAGATGATCCCAATGGTCAAGGTCGTTTAGCAGCATCATGAAACAAAAGGTGCCACTTGGGAGAGCGAAGAAGCGATGTGACGTCAATACCCCCAGTTGTTCAAGTAGACGAGTTTGGGTTGTAAATTTCGAGGATGAAATTTTTGTAAGGGGGAAGAGTTGTGACATTCTGAATTCGACCCACTTTCGGGATCAATGAAATAGATATGTATTTCTCATTTCGTTTTAATAAGTTTCGCCCAGAACTGATCACTCTTGAGATGCCGACCACTAAGGAATGGCTAACTAGGAAAACGGTACGTGGACCAACGAGCTCGATCGTGAATAGAGCCTCGATTCCGAAAAATGACGAGGGAATATTTTGGGTCAATATTGGCCGATCCAAGGAGGGTGACGGATTTGGTATTGCCAACAACGTACGATCGGATCGCGGATGATTACACATGATCGAGAGTACGTATGGCAAATGATCCTAAACCTACTCCGAACGATCGCGACCTCTAGAACTAGCGATAAATCCTCGCGTTCTCTTAGAAATCGAGAGTGCCACAATTCAATTAATCCTAGGTCGATACGCGTAACCCCTAAAAAGCTGCCCGTTAGTAAGAGATACTAAAATCTCATTTGAGCGAAAATGATCATTGAGTTGAGTCCGGACTTGAGTGTCGAATTTCACGGACGTACGCGACTAATTTGTAAGGACGACGTCATATTAGTGTGTCCAATCATATTTGGGATCGGTTTGGTCGAAAAATGGAATTTTGGATCGAGAATCGAAAATTACCATTTTGCCCCTTAGCCCTATGCATTAATTCCGAATTTTTGGAGGATAAAATGGTCTTGTTCAGCCCAAGAGTGACCGAAAATGTTGGACAAATAAGCCCCCATCACCCTTGCTAATTCTTAAGTTTGCCCTTAGATATTTTGATCTAGAATCAATCCTAGCCTTTAGTTTTGAGTGTGAGAGGAGTAGGTAGATTGTCCTTGTTGGTGGGGTTGGTCACCTACCCCACTCATGGAAATTTAGATAAAACTCTCACACTCTCTCTCTCTCCCCACTCTCCCTCATTCAGCCAGTCACCCCTTCTCACTCTCTCTATTCTCTCTTCCTCTCCTTCTCATCCACGTGAGGCCAGCAGCCGGAGCAGCCCAGTTGCAGCCGTGCCATCGCCGCCGGCCACTCGATCACCTCACACGCGCCACCACCACCATTCGGCCATGTCACCCTCTCATTCTCTTCTTGTTGCTCTTCAAATTGATCTACTTCATCACAGGATGGAGTCTCATTTTGTCCGCTGAGCTCATCATCCATACCGCCCTAACCATCGGGCACAATCACTTTACTTTTAAAAGCCCATGGTGGTGGAGTATACTTTACTTGGAAGTTGTATTTGCCAAAATCTTCTCCCAAGTTGTCTACAATTTTCCCTTTTAATAATGCTTCACAACGAAAGCGAGCATCTCCTTATCAAGCAGACTTTAATTTGGCCTCATATTCATCTTCTTCATCAAGCCTTATTATTTCTTCCTCTGTAAGGATCATGTTTACCACATTATGCTCAGGAAGAGGATTCTGATACACATTTGGCTCTGGCTCTTGGAAACTTAACATCTTCTTGTCTGAGTTACTGAACTTTGTATTTCAAGACTATACAATTGTCCACAGCGTGTCCTTTTTCTCCCATATGGTATGTGCAAGTCTTCAACTCATCGTACTAGGGAACCTTGTAGGATTATCTCTTGGCACTTCTTTGGCCACCAAATGCCTTTCCAACAGTATCGGTAATAATTTCGACGGGGGCCGTGGCAACGGGGTGAATTGCCTTATGGGTTTTTTCTTTGGCTCAAACTGTTTTGGATTTTTCCAAGGGATATTAGACTGTTTTGGGAATGAAGCCTGATTAATATAGGGGATAGATACCATAGTCACGTCACGTATAAGTTCTTTACCCTTTCTTCTAGGATACGATCTCTGTGCTGTCATTTCTTGAGATTTCTTCTCCTTCAATAACCATTCGATTCTTTCGCCGACCTTCACCAACATGGCAAATGTCTAGCAGCTCGACACATGTAGCTTGTCGTAATACTCAGTTGGTAACGACTTCAAGAAGATTTCAATAAGCTCGTCCTCACTTATAGCCAGTTTCACTTGTGAGACTATAGCTTTCCACCTTTGAGCGTAAGCTTTGAATCCTTCACTTCTTCGTTTCTCAATTCTGACTAAGTCCTCCCGGGTTGGAAGTACTTCGACATTGAATTTATATTGGCGAAGGAATTCTCCCATCAAATGGTCCCATTCGATAAAATCTTCTATATCAAGAGCGGTATACCATGCCAAGGCTGCTCCTTTCAAGCTATCTTGAAATGTACTAATAAGAAGTGGTATATTGTCTAAATATCTTGCCATCTTACGAAGATAATATTTCAAATGGCTTTTAGGATAGCAAGTTCCATCATACTTACTCACGAACTCTGGTTCTTTGTAATTTTCTAAAACGACCACCTTCATGTATTGCGAGAACTCGTCGAACCTTTGAAGCTCATAGCCCTGACTTGCTAGGCATTCTTCAATTTTAGCTAATCTCTTGACCTTTTCTTCATCCTTTGTTTTGGATGCTTTCTTGGTTTGATCATCCTCTTCCAAATTTACTATCTCCGGCATAGTCTTTGGAGGATTTATATGAAGTGGTTCTTTGTTTCTGACTAGGTCTTCAACTGGTGTTTCAGTAACATTTGAGGTTCCTACATTTGGAATAGTAAGATAAGACCCTCGAGATGTGAGAATAAAGGCCTTCATTTCCCGCCGTCATGGTAGCCATTTGCATCATCTAATTCTCCACTTCAGCTAGTCAAGTGCGAGTTTCTTCCTCGGCTATTTTAATTTGTAAATGGGTTCGGGGTCTTTTGTCTTCCGTTGCTAGAAAACCTGCTTTCATGAAATTCCTCAGGATATTAGAATTGGTGAAATGAATATAAAAACCTACATTCTTGTAATTGTATGGTTTCTTATGATTAACAAGGATAAGAACTTTTACACAAGCTTTAGCCTTGCATAAAACTTCTCATCAATGTTTTTTTTTTCTTAAGGAATCATACCGTTCAAAGAATTGTAATCCATAGTGTTCCTTCTTTTTAATCATGATTTTGAATTTATCCAAATGGATTTTGAAAAATGAGTATTTCATATAAAATCCAAGATTGCTTTACAAAGTGATTTTAAACTCAAATGGAAATTCTAAATCATCCAATTCTAGGCTTCTTGCTAGCTAAGGTGCTTCCACCCTGTGATAATCCTTCCATTCATTGGTTCAGGATTCCCATTCTTCGATATCGATCACAACTTCTTTGAGAATATAAGGCTCAACTCCAGACACGTGTGGGACGATGTATTATGGGACATACTTCTCCTCGGGATCCGTTATAATATTCAATGGAACACATGGCTCAACATTAATTGGTTGTTTACTTTCCATCCACTTGATGTATTCCTTATATGTCATATAAATCTTCATGTCTCCTTCTAAGTTCTTTGGCCATTTCACTATTTGTGAAGGTGAATTATTCAAAGAAAGAATGATTTTGTGGACCTTAGCTTGAAGGTCTTTCTTCTCTTGTTCAGGTATAATCCCATTTGGGATGTCAAAAGCGAACTCCTTGGGGTTCCATGCCGGTGGGACTTGTTGAAGCATCCCTAATTGTTTGACAACTCGCAAGGGACAATAGGCGACTCCCCCATTTAATCCTAGTAATGGTACCACGTTCCCTTCTTGGCTTGTAATCTTTGCTTTGTTAATCTTTGGTCAATTGATCCGCCATTGGATTTGACTAGGAGTTAAAGCCCTAATGAAATTGGCCCAATTTAAGAAAGATTGTTTGGGTTTTTGATACGTATATATCGCTCAATTGGATTTATTACCGAATAAATTTCGTGAATGTTCATGAAACGACACCAAGGTTGAATGTGTGAGATAAACTATAGAGATAGGAGACCCGTAGAAGCTTGAAAGATTCCCTTCCCATGATTTTGGTATGTGTTTAAGGAGATGACGGTTTGGGCAAGAAGCATATTAGAAAAATCCCATTTGAGACATGCTTGCCTCGTGATTATTGCAACTAAAATGTCGAATCCCGCTCTAAATACAGGGAATAGAACAAAGCCAAAGAAGGCTAGAATGAAAACCCGAGCCGAAGTTTTTCCCGTTTCCTTAGGAAGTTTTGAAAAATTGGCTATTATAAAGGATAATGGAAATCTACCCGTGTTTGACTTGATTAACTTTTCGATTTTTTGAAACTTTGAGAATGAGGAATTCTGCAAGAATGCTTATAGGATTAAGTTCAACGGGTGGCTCTACGATCCTAGGCTTGGAATCAATTCCAATGGCGGTTTGGTATTCTTCCAAAGTTGGTGTCAATTCATATTCTCCAAATTGGAAGGTGGCGGTGGAAATTTCCAAAAAATACGCCAATGCTTGGACCAAACTGACTTGATGTTCCACATGGATCAAGTCTATAAGGTATCCGAACCTATCTTGAGCACAAACTTGGTTATCTTTCGTCATGTCCTTCCAACAAGCCATGGGTTTTTTTCGTGGAATGGGAATTACTTGGATGTCTAGTTTTCCCATCGAGTCTAATCGTGCAAAATGTTCGTTATTAATCACCATGGATTAATTTTAAATGCCCCCATTTTAAATATATGTCCTTTTACGGACAAAATGGAGGTAAAGTACATTTGCATACTTATGATGTAATACAAATGTCACTTCTAATCCATTTATGCCCTAAAAGAGCATATACTTGAAAATATGAATGAAACCAATGTTTAATGCAAATGTCTTTTGGCATGCTCTATTTTGACCATAAAGTCTTATCCTATGATTTACAACTTTGAATACATCGAAAATAGACTTTCGGCAAAAATAGGATTGTACTTGTCACATCTTGAGCATTCAATCTATTTGAATTACATTGAAAATCATCATGGACTTATACATTCCATCTAGAAATGAAAAATGTGACCAAATGGAGCATGTCACCCTATTCATTCATTCTAGTATAAAAATGCATTTTGATCAAACATTGATTGTCATTTGGGTATTTTTTTAACAAAATAGTGTCAACTAATTTTGTATAATTGAAAAGATGAGAGAAGTGGAACGACACTTACTTACCGACACATTTTTGCTTGGTTTTAGTTATACCAACCATAAAGACAAGCATATGCAACAAGTGAGGTTTTGACTCCTAAAAGGGTAGGGATATACTAAAGGCTCAAGGTCACCACCTTAATGGATAAGGAATTCCATCCCAATAGGCAATCGGCCTAAAGTAATAGATTCCATCTCGATGATCGGTATTGTATTTAAATGATCCCATGAGCAATCAGCTCATAGTTTCGCCTAAACACATACCTCCTAACGGTGATCCTAAATGTAGCCAAGGTTGGGCCACGGGTGGTGTGTGCGAAAAGTGAAGTGTTAAAGCAATTTAAAGGCAAGCACAATAATTTATAACCAAACAGCACTTCTAAAATTTAGCCAATTCACATTCAATGCCAACACCATCCTGCAAAACAAAGGTAAGCACAGACTACACCCTTTATACCTCCCACCTGCATCACCATTTAACACATCATTAGTGGAACGTATATGGGATCCTTGCGAGCACAAACACATGCATGTCGTTCTATTTAGGCCTAAGTCCACTTAGAAATCTAAGGGTCCCCAGCGGAGTCACCAAGCCTGTCGCGCCACGCTCTCGCATGCTAGAATGGAGGTATTTTTCTATACGGACCTCTTCTAGACCATACCTCACATGTCACGCCCCGTACCCCACGAAGCATGATCATCCGCGTAGGTCGAAATAAAATGTGACGCTCCCAGGATTGCATCACCGACCCAAAACCCAAATCAGAGAAAAACGTACGTCACATGCGGAAACCACGTATATATATATACACCCAGACATGCACTTATAACCATGAATAGCAATAGACAATAAAATACTAAGGAAATACTAACATATAAACACCCTTTTAAAAACTTTATCCAAACTATTTATTTACAACCAAAAAGAATACATAAAAAGGCCACTAAACAAAAAGGATCGGTGGCCTATAGGTGTCAGCTAACTACTCAGGGAGAGTTACATCAAAAAGAGGGGTTAATCTAATCTCCTACTCTTGGGATCTGCCCTACGGCTCCTCGCCAGGATTGGATGGAGCTGCTGACTCCTCAGACGAGTCCTCCTCCGATAGAATTTCCTCGTCTGACCCCACTTCTACCACTTCTCCAGCTGGCTCACCGTTCTCTCCCACTACTTCTAGATTCAGTTCTTCATTTTCTTCCTCAATCACATCGTCAGCTATAACTTGCTCACCGCCTTGCACCTCGTCCATTGGTATCGGTCCATCCACCGTATCGCCCACGCTGCTTACACTAAGGGAGGCGGGAGGATCAGAGACTTCTCCACTCACCATTTGGGGAATCATGACGCCGTTAACATCTACTGGAACATCAAAAGTCCTCATCGGAGGTCCAGTGACACCATTAGCTCCCCTATAACACCAGGCTACGTACTCCTGAGTCTCGTTGTGATCTTCTCCCACATCTATCAGTACAACCGATTGATATCTAACATACGCTGATCCATCTCCACAAGGATGAACACTAACACCCCGTTGAATCCTATGTGGATATCCAAAAAGAGGGGCCCTCCTCGGCATCCTATGGACGGGGGTCTGAAAATCGGTTTCACCACAACCGTGAGATAAACTCAGCAAGTAAAATCTCTAATCCTAAACTAGGCTAACGTGCACCTCCAGAAATAAATAAAACACACAATTCACTGAACCAGTAATTAAATCAATATAAGTTCACATGGGCTCACAGCCCGATTCCAATATTCCAGCCCTGCAGGTTAGGCTCTCGATATCAATATAATTCATAAACAATTAAATCGACCCGAAGGCCATGACCCAATGGTCATCACAATTTAACTCGACCCGAAGGCCATGACCCAATGGTCATCACAATTTAACTCGACCCGAAGGCCATGACCCAATGGTCATCAATCATTCGACCCGAAGGCCCGACCCGTCGGTCACAGTTATATATCGACCCGAAGGCCTGACCCGTCGGTCACAATCACACTCGACCCGTAGGCCTGACCCGTCGGTCACAGTTATATATCGACCCGAAGGCCTGACCCGTCGGTCACAATCACACTCGACCCGTAGGCCTGACCCGTCGGTCACAGTTATAAATCGACCCGAAGGCCTGACCCGTCGGTCACAATCACACTCGACTCGTAGGCCTGACCCATCGGTCACAGTTATAAATCGACCCGAAGGCCTGACCCGTCGGTCACAATCAATTCTCAATGGGCTTCAAACGATTCAAGTCAATCCACCTCAAGGCCCATTCAATTTCCAATTGGGCTTCAAATATTTTCAATTAATTCCAACATCAAGGCCCATTTAAATTCTAATTGGGCTCATTTAATTTCCAATTGGGCCCATTTAATTTCTAATTTTCTCCAATGGGCCTCAAACAAGCCCAACTCAATTTTCTCATTCATGGGCCCATTTACATTTCAATTTGGGCCAATTAAACCAAATTCAGAGCCCATGACACCCCCTCCAATTCAGCCCACAAATTCTTTCTAATTTAGCATTAAACCATCACAATTAGTCCTAATTAGGTCCACTAATTAACCCTTGCATAAAACACCCTCAATTAGGCCTTAATTAACACAATTAAGCCTCTAATCTAGCACACTTAGGACTAATTTAGGGATTAGTAAATTTACTCGCCTAATGACGACGCGAGACGACGGGAACGAGCGGCCGATCACCGACAAGCGGCGTGATCGACGGCGGCGCTCCAAATGCAAGCCGGCGGACACGGCGGCTCCGGCAAGCCCACGGCAATCACTCGGCCAAAACAAGGGGGAGTCGGTCGGATTGGGGGCTGGGGTGACGGAGAGGAGGACGGTGAGGCGAAACCGGTCAGCTGGGGCGGCGCACAGCGGTGCGGCACCGGCGGGACACTCCCGGCGCCGGCGACGGCGTCCCTGCTCGTCTTCGGCTGGAGCGGCTGCCACAGGCGGTCACGGACGGCGGGAGAGGGAGGCAGGGTTGCGACTGGGCTGGGGACGGCACCAGGGGTCGGCACTCGGCGGTCGGCGACCAGCAGCTCCGGCGAAACCTGCTGTTCCGGCGTGAACAGTGGACTGGCGGTGTTAATCGGTGGAAGAGGGAGCGGCCGAGAGGATTTCGGGAGAAGAGAGAGAGAATTGCGGGGAGAGAGAAAGCTGAGGAGAGAGAGAGAAGGTCAAAGATGGTCAAGAGAGAGGGTGGGTGGATGCCACATGTCAAAATCCTAGCCTAAATGACCAAAATGCCCTTGATCCAATGGCCCATATCCATTCTCATCCAATAATGCAAGGGTAAAATGGTCATTTGCCCCTAACCATGGTTAACCAACCCTAGTTAACCTTACCCCACCTTGGTTAAGCTCCAAAATTAAATCAAAATTCGAAATAAATCAAAAATGGCCTAGGGGCAATTCCGTCATTTTTCCGTCCGGAACCGAAATTCCAATTTTCGCTCATACCGGTGCTAAATATTCATGTGATACCTAATCCAGAGTCGGAATCGCGAAATTCGCTTTCTAAGCCCTCGAAAATCCTCTGCGAAGTTTCCGGGAATAAAATAATATTATTTTCCAATTTTTGTCGAAAATCCACTTTTTGTCCAGAATCACTCCAAACACACCCGGATACCCCAAAATGACGTTGGCCGCGAAAAATGACCTCAAACGGCCTCCGAATTCGGCCTCGGCGTTCTCAGGGGCAAAATGGTCTTTTTCTCACTTTCTGTCAAATCTTCAGTTTTCAACTGTTTTAATCCCAAACACGAATGGCCATTACCAATTGACGTCCGTCTTGCAAAATAGTCGTAATTACCCTTGAGATTTTGATATCGAAACTCGGGTCCAATATTGTAATCTCAATATGCTCGTTTCGCAGTTTTAGGGTCTCTCACTAACGAGCGGCTGTTTAGGTGTTACGCGTATCGACCTAAGATTGTCCAAATCGTGATGGTCTAAATTTCGAGAGAACGAGAGGAATTATCACTAGTACCAGGGTCGCGATCGTTTGGATTACAATCAGGTTTCATTCGTCAGGTGTACTTTCGGTCGTGCGAAATCACTCGCGATCCGATCGTACATTACTGACAATATCAACCAATCATTTTCCTAAGATCGGCCTATATTGGCTCAAAATATTTCCTCAACGTTCTTCAAAATCAGCGTTCAGTCGCGATTGGGTTCTCGGTCCACGTACCTGTTCCTATTTAGCCTTTCTCATATGGTTAGTGTCCCGAGACTGATCAGGTTCAGGCGAGACTCACTAAAATTACACGAGAATGAATATACACTTTATTGGTCCCGATAACGGGTCAAAATTCAGGATGTTACAACTCTTCCCCCCTTACAAAAATTTCGTCCTCGAAATTTGCACTTCAAACCGGCTCCTCAAACAACTGGGGGTGTTGACGTCGCATGGCTTCTTCGCTTTCCCAAGTAGCGCCTTCTGTCCCGTGGTGCTCCCAAACGACCTTCACCATTGGGATTGTCTTGTTCCGAAGCACTCGATCCTTTCTATCTTCGATTCTGACTGGTCTCTCCACGTACGACACCCTGTCGTCCACGTCTATTTCTTCGTATCTTAGGACGTGTGTCGGATCCGGTTCATACTTTCTTAACATTGACACGTGGAAGACATTATGTATCTGGGACAATTTCGGTGGTAGGGCCAGTCTGTACGCCATGTCGCCAATCTTTTCCAAAATCTCAAACGGCCCAACAAATCTCGGACTCAACTTTCCTTTCTTGCCAAATCGGGATAATCCCTTCATAGGCGACACTTTTAAAAATACATGGTCCCCAACTTGAAATTCCAGATGTCGTCGTCTCCGATCGGCATAACTTTTCTGTCGACTTTGTGCTGTTTTTAACCTCTCTCGAATGATCTCAACAGCTTCCACTGTTTGCTGTACCAACTCTGGGCCTATAATGCTCCGTTCTCCCACTTCATCCCAGCACACTGGAGTCCTACATGCTCTGCCATACAAAGCCTCAAACGGGGCCATCTGAATACTCTGTTGATAACTGTTATTGTATGCAAACTCCACCAGATGCAACTGTTCTTCCCATTTGCCCTGAAAATCCACTACACAAGCCCTCAACATATCCTCAAGGGTCTGAATTGTTCTTTCTGATTGCCCATCAGTCTGTGGATGATAAGCTGTACTAAACTGCACCTTTGTCCCCAAAGCTGTCTGCAGACTTTTCCAGAAGTTCGCTGTAAACCTCGGATCACGATCTGAAGTAATCGTCACTGGCACTCCGTGCAGTCTCACAATCTGTCTTACATACAGCTCTGCATACTTTTCTAACTCCAGATCCTTGCGCACCGCCAGAAAATGCGCTGACTTAGTCAGTCTATCCACTATCACCCAAATGGAATCGTGCCCTCTCTGACTCCTTGGTAGTCCCGTTACAAAGTCCATGGTAATATGTTCCCATTTCCACTCGGGAATTTCTAATGGTCGCAGCAATCCTCCAGGTTTACAGTGCTGTGCCTTTACCTGTTGACACGTCAAACACTTAGCCACATGCTTGGCTACATCCGCTTTCAATCCATTCCACCAATAATGTTGCCTTAAATTCTGATACATTTTCGTACTGCCAGGGTGGATACTGTAATTGCTGCGATGAGCTTCTCTCAATATTTCTTCCTTAAGCTCAATATCATCCTTCACACACCATCGTCCCCTATACTTTAGGACTCCATCCTCTGATACCTGAAAATCTGGCTTCCTTACCGCGGCATCCATTCCCACAATTTTCTGAATTTCCTGATCCGTGGGTTGTAGAGCCTTAATCTTAGTTTGGATCTCCGGCTCGATCCTCAAAGTAGCCAGCAGATTCGACACATGGCTTAATTCCAATTTAAATTCCGAGTCTCGGATCTTTTCCAATAACGTCCATTCCCTAATCATCAAGTGTGCCATGCTCGACTTGCGACTCAGTGCATCAGCAACTCGATTTGCCTTCCCAGGATGATACATGATGTCGCAGTCATAATCCTTTAGAAGCTCCATCCATCTACGCTGTCTCATATTCAACTCTTTCTGTGAGAACAGGTATTTGAGACTCTGATGATCCGTATAAATCTGAAACTTTTCCCCACACAGATAATGCCTCCAAATTTTAAGTGCAAAGACGATGGCAGCCAACTCTAAGTCATGCGTCGGATAATTCACTTCATGAGGTCTCAACTGACGCGACGCATATGCAACTACTTTTCCATGTTGCATTAACACACAACCCAGTCCTTTGAACGAAGCATCGCTATAAACCTCAAATCCACCAGGTCTAGAGGGAATAGTCAAAACTGGAGCTGTCGTCAATCTATGCTTAAGTTCCTGAAAACTTCGTTCGCACTTATCGTCCCATTCAAACTTAGTTTCCTTTTTCAGTAATCGAGTCAATGGCGTGGCTATCGACGAGAATCCTTCCACGAAACGTCGATAATAGCCAGCCAATCCTAAGAAACTTCTAATCTCTGTCACTGACGTCGGCCTGGGCCACTTAAGTACTGCTTCAATCTTAGTCGGATCCACTGATATTCCTTTTCCTGACACGATATGTCCAAGAAAGGCTACCTTACTAAGCCAAAATTCACATTTGCTGAACTTCGCATAAAGCGCATGTTCCCTCAACGTCCGTAGAACTTCCGTTAAATGCACTTCATGCTCCTCTAAACTCTTCGAATACACCAAAATATCGTCAATGAACACGATGACGAACTGATCTAGAAATTCCTTAAAAACTCTGTTCATCAGATCCATGAAAGCTGCAGGGGCATTCGTTAAACCAAAGGGCATGACTGTAAACTCATAATGCCCGTACCTCGTCCTGAATGCAGTCTTGGGTATATCCTCCTTCCGAATTCTTAACTGATGATACCCTGTCCGTAGATCAATCTTGGAAAATACTGACGCCCCTTGCAATTGATCAAACAAGTCATCGATCCTTGGCAGTGGATACTTATTCTTTACAGTCACCTGATTCAACTGCCGATAATCTATGCATAACCTCAACGTCCCGTCCTTTTTCTTCACAAACAGGACTGGCGCTCCCCATGGAGACGCACTAGGACGTATAAATCCCTTGTCTAGTAACTCTTGCATCTGAACTTTCAACTCTTTCAGTTCCGACAGCGACATCCGATACGGGGCCTTAGAAATTGGCTCAGTTCCTGGTGCCAACTCTATTACAAATTCCACTTCTCGTTCGGGTGGTAAACCCGGCAACTCTTGAGGAAAAACTTCAGGGAAATTACATACTACAGAGATTTCTTCCAATTTAGGCTCCACCAAAGTCGGATCCTTAACGTTAACCAAATACCCCTCACAACCTTCCTCAAGCATTTCTGTTGCTTCCACTGAGGAAATCCAAGGGATCGAGGTTCCTCCTCGGTTTCCCTGAAATTCAAACTTAGGACGACCAATCGGATTAAATTGGATCGTCCTGCTGCCGCAATCCATAACGGCTTTCTGTTTAATCAGCCAATCCATACCAATGATCACATCAAAGTCATACATGGCTAACACAGCTAAATCAATCCTTTCCTCAACATTTCCAATCACAATTTTACAATCCAAACACCCCAACGATACTAACACCCTATCATGCAGTGGGGTCGTCACACACAACATAACCTCAAGTAAGACAGGCTCCAGACCAACCAATCTAACAAACTGTTCTGAAATAAACGAATGGGTTGCCCCAGGATCAAACAACGCATATGCCGAATGATTGCAAAGAGAAACGGTACCTGTGACCACGCCCGGCGCATCCTCAGCATCCTTTCGCGCCAACGCATATACTCGTCCTTGCGCAGGCGGTCTGCCCTGAATAGCCGGTGGGGGATTTCCGGCCTGATTTCCAATTCTGAGCGGCTGCTGCGGTTGTCCTGGGGGTCCCAAAAGTCGTTGTTGGGGGCAATTCTTTATCTGGTGCCCCATACTCCCACAACGAAAGCAAGGTCCGATCCTATGTGGCGTCTGACCGGGCTTCCCGATAATCCTTCTCGGGGGCGGAACAAACCGTCTATTATTAGCCATTGGTCTCCTTACAAAGCGACGATTGTCCCGGTTAGGAATAAATCTCGAACCCGATGCTGATGCCCTTTCAATCTGATCTCGCTCCATAGTCTGGGCTCGCTCATATAACTCTCTATAATCTCGGATATTCAACAAAAGCATCTGAGTACGAAGTTCCGGTTTCAGTCCATCCCGGAACCTTCGAGCCTTGTCCAGGGGATTCTCAACCATTCTTGGGGCAAACTTGGATAATCTAATAAACTCTGCTTCATACTGCACTACTGTCATCGATCCCTGACGAAGCCTCATGAATTCTGCCATTTTCTTCTCCTGGGCACTCTCAGAGAAAAACTGCCCATAGAAATGCTCAACGAAAATTGCCCAGGTCGGTTCCATAAATTCTGGAAACACTCTATCCTTAACCGCCTTCCACCAGTCATGGGCATTGTCCTGCAGTTGATACGATGCCAATAAGATTTTCTCCCTCTCAGTACACTCTAACAGCTCAAATGCCTTCTCCAATTCCTCTACCCAACGCGGGGCGGCTTCGGGGTCACCTCTACCCGTGAACTTGGGCGATTTCAGCTTAAGAAAATGCTCCACCAACTGGTGCATTGGTCTCGGTGCCACCATTGGTTGAGTTTGCACTGGCTGGGCTTGGGCTTGATTCCCATGGACGGCAGCAACTGCTGCAGCCTCAGCAGCCTGAGCGGTCGCATTCTCTCTTTCCTGCGCCTGTCTATCCATCACATTTCCGATTCGATCTAAAGCTCTGAGAACTCCTTCCATACGCGGATCTTCCGCCTGCCTAACATCAGCTCTGGGGTCTGCTGCAGCCCCAACACCCACTCTAGGGTTCTCTTCCTCTCTAGCACCCGCAACTATATTCTCTATCGCTCTGGCTCTACCACGACCTCTACCACGAGCTTCTCTGCCTGCGCCCCTCCTTGGGGCTCCTCTCACTCTTCCTCTTTCACTACTCATCTAGACTCTGAGTGTTCAACTACCTGCTATAATTCCATCCGGGAATTAGAGACCTAAACCAACTAACCGGTCTAAGTCCTAAGCAGGTATAAATACAAAAGCAATTAGGCACTCAACATGCGGCTAACACAACAGCACATGAATTTCACCCAAGGACTTACAAACTTAACTTGGGTTCTGCCGCACCTGCACAATACTGGTTCAAACAACCATCACAACAATCAAATTCAAACACTCTGGAGGTACACTTAGCACACTAAGTCACCCTATAGCTACCCATGGTCGTTTCTCCTTATCACTCCAAGGCTCCACTAAATCAAACAGAGTTGTCCTTGCTCTGATACCAATTCAAACGGGGATGTCACGCCCCGTACCCCAAGAAGCATGATCATCCGCGTAGGTCGAAATAAAATGTGACGCTCCCAGGATTGCATCACCGACCCAAAACCCAAATCAGAGAAAAACGTACGTCACATGCGGAAACCACGTATATATATATATACACCCAGACATGCACTTATAACCATGAATAGCAATAGACAATAAAATACGGCAAAAGGACACTATAAGTGCCATAACTTGTGTACGGCGCTCACTTTGGTGCCATAACTTTTTTTCGGATCACTTTGGTGCCAAGTCGGAGGAAAAACGATCACTTAAGTGTCATAACTTTTTTTTAGATCACTTTAGTGCTAAAATTTTTGAAAAACGATCACTTAAGTGCTAAAATTTTTTAAAAACAATCATTTAAGTGCTAAAATTTTTGAAAAACGATCATTTAAGTGCCAATCTCCGGCGAGACTCCGGCGAGCCACGTCAGCTTCAGAAATTAATAAAAAAAATGCCACTTCATATTTCCGACGAAAAATTGTGTACGGCACCGGAGTTGGCACTTAAGTGATCATTTTTCAAAAATTTTAGCACTTAAGTGATCATTTTTCAAAAATTTTAGCACTAAAGTGATCCAAAAAAAAGTTATGGCACTAAAGTGAGCGCCGTACACAAGTTATGGCACTTGTAGTGTACTTTTGCCAATAAAATACTAAGGAAATACTAACATATAAACACCCTTTTAAAAACTTTATCCAAACTATTTATTTACAACCAAAAAGAATACATAAAAAGGCCACTAAACAAAAAGGATCGGTGGCCTATAGGTGTCAGCTAACTACCCAGGGAGAGTTACATCAAAAAGAGGGGTTAATCTAATCTCCTACTCTTGGGATCTGCCCTACGGCTCCTCGCCAGGATTGGATGGAGCTGCTGACTCCTCAGACGAGTCCTCCTCCGACAGAATTTCCTCGTCTGACCCCACTTCTACCACTTCTCCAGCTGGCTCACCGTTCTCTCCCACTACTTCTAGATTCAGTTCTTCATTTTCTTCCTCAATCACATCGTCAGCTATAACTTGCTCACCGCCTTGCACCTCGTCCATTGGTATCGGTCCATCCACCGTATCGCCCACGCTGCTTACACTAAGGGAGGCGGGAGGATCAGAGACTTCTCCACTCACCATTTGGGGAATCATGACGCCGTTAACATCTACTGGAACATCAAAAGTCCTCATCGGAGGTCCAGTGACACCATTAGCTCCCCTATAACACCATGCTACGTACTCCTGAGTCTCGTTGTGATCTTCTCCCACATCTATCAGTACAACCGATTGATATCTAACATACGCTGATCCATCTCCACAAGGATGAACACTAACACCCCGTTGAATCCTATGTAGATATCCAAAAAGAGGGGCCCTCCTCGGCATCCTATGGACGGGGGTCTGAAAATCGGTTTTACCACAACCGTGAGATAAACTCAGCAAGTAAAATCTCTAATCCTAAACTAGGCTAACGTGCACCTCCAGAAATAAATAAAACACACAATTCACTGAACCAATAATTAAATCAATATAAGTTCACATGGGCTCACAACCCGATTCCAATATTCCAGCCCTGCAGGTTAGGCTCTCGATATCAATATAATTCATAAACAATTAAATCGACCCGAAGGCCATGACCCAATGGTCATCACAATTTAACTCGACCCGAAGGCCATGACCCAATGGTCATCACAATTTAACTCGACCCGAAGGCCATGACCCAATGGTCATCAATCATTCGACCCGAAGGCCCGACCCGTCGGTCACAGTTATATATCGACCCGAAGGCCTGACCCGTCGGTCACAATCAATTCTCAATGGGCTTCAAACGATTCAAGTCAATCCACCTCAAGGCCCATTCAATTTCCAATTGGGCTTCAAATATTTTCAATTAATTCCAACATCAAGGCCCATTTAAATTCTAATTGGGCTCATTTAATTTTCAATTGGGCCCATTTAATTTCTAATTTTCTCCAATGGGCCTCAAACAAGCCCAACTCAATTTTCTCATTCATGGGCCCATTTACATTTCAATTTGGGCCAATTAAACCAAATTCAGAGCCCATGACACCCCCTCCAATTCAGCCCACAAATTCTTTCTAATTTAGCATTAAACCATCACAATTAGTCCTAATTAGGTCCACTAATTAACCCTTGCATAAAACACCCTCAATTAGGCCTTAATTAACACAATTAAGCCTCTAATCTAGCACACTTAGGACTAATTTAGGGATTAGTAAATTTACTCGCCTAATGACGACGCGAGACGACGGGAACGAGCGGCCGATCACCGACAAGCGGCGTGATCGACGGCGGCGCTCCAAATGCAAGCCGGCGGACACGGCGGCTCCGGCAAGCCCACGGCAATCACTCGGCCAAAACAAGGGGGAGTCGGTCGGATTGGGGGCTGGGGTGACGGAGAGGAGGACGGTGAGGCGAAACCGGTCAGCTGGGGCGGCGCACAGCGGTGCGGCACCGGCGGGACACTCCCGGCGCCGGCGACGGCGTCCCTGCTCGTCTTCGGCTGGAGCGGCTGCCACAGGCGGTCACGGACGGCGGGAGAGGGAGGCAGGGTTGCGACTGGGCTGGGGACGGCACCAGGGGTCGGCACTCGGCGGTCGGCGACCAGCAGCTCCGGCGAAACCTGCTGTTCCGGCGTGAACAGTGGACTGGCGGTGTTGATCGGTGGAAGAGGGAGCAGCCGAGAGGATTTCGGGAGAAGAGAGAGAGAATTGCGGGGAGAGAGAAAGCTGAGGAGAGAGAGAGAAGGTCAAAGATGGTCAAGAGAGAGGGTGGGTGGATGCCACATGTCAAAATCCTAGCCTAAATGACCAAAATGCCCTTGATCCAATGGCCCATATCCATTCTCATCCAATAATGCAAGGGTAAAATGGTCATTTGCCCCTAACCATGGTTAACCAACCCTAGTTAACCTTACCCCACCTTGGTTAAGCTCCAAAATTAAATCAAAATTCGAAATAAATCAAAAATGGCCTAGGGGCAATTCCGTCATTTTTCCGTCCGGAACCGAAATTCCAATTTTCGCTCATACCGGTGCTAAATATTCATGTGATACCTAATCCAGAGTCGGAATCGCGAAATTCGCTTTCTAAGCCCTCGAAAATCCTCTGCGAAGTTTCCGGGAATAAAATAATATTATTTTCCAATTTTTGTCGAAAATCCACTTTTTGTCCAGAATCACTCCAAACACACCCGGATACCCCAAAATGACGTTGGCCGCGAAAAATGACCTCAAACGGCCTCCGAATTCGGCCTCGGCGTTCTCAAGGGCAAAATGGTCTTTTTCTCACTTTCTGTCAAATCTTCAGTTTTCAACTGTTTTAATCCCAAACACGAATGGCCATTACCAATTGACGTCCGTCTTGCAAAATAGTCGTAATTACCCTTGAGATTTTGATATCGAAACTCGGGTCCAATATTGTAATCTCAATATGCTCGTTTCGCAGTTTTAGGGTCTCTCACTAACGAGCGGCTGTTTAGGTGTTACGCGTATCGACCTAAGATTGTCCAAATCGTGATGGTCTAAATTTCGAGAGAACGAGAGGAATTATCACTAGTACCAGGGTCGCGATCGTTTGGATTACAATCAGGTTTCATTCGTCAGGTGTACTTTCGGTCGTGCGAAATCACTCGCGATCCGATCGTACATTACTGAAAATATCAACCAATCATTTTCCTAAGATCGGCCTATATTGGCTCAAAATATTTCCTCAACGTTCTTCAAAATCAGCGTTCAGTCGCGATTGGGTTCTCGGTCCACGTACCTGTTCCTATTTAGCCTTTCTCATATGGTTAGTGTCCCGAGACTGATCAGGTTCAGGCGAGACTCACTAAAATTACACGAGAATGAATAAACACTTTATTGGTCCCGATAACGGGTCAAAATTCAGGATGTTACATCACATGACAGCGGAGTCGCCACTAATCATTTTCTGGTAGGTTGACTAGAAACCTAATTGAGGTACGGGAGAAGTACCGAAATCTTACGAATTAGAGATTCTAGATAAGGGACTTGGTTACGTTAACGATCTCAAATTGAGACCATTAATGCCATTTTGGTACCTAAGAACGATATGGCATGTCTAACGTATCACACGGATCCCTGAGGTCAATTCACTAATCTAATCTTGGACAAACAATTAAGCATCCAAGTATTAAATGTACATCCAATGGAAAATCAATTATAACAACCCTAATTTGACCACTAAAAAATGAAAGTCAAGCAAAACACTCAAACCCTAACGGAGCTCTAATAACTTGTTCATTTCATTTTTTAGGGTTTTTTTAGGGGTTTTGTCCCTAAATTTGTAATTCTCCAAAAAATGCCACTTAGGCATTTTGGAAAATTCAAATTTTACTTTTTATGACTAGCCACAATGATTTGGAATCATTTTGTGGATTTTCAAAATTTGTGATTTATTTTTTATTTTTTTAAGTGCCATTTGGACACTTTAAAAATTCAAATTTTATTTTTTATGGCTGGCCACAATGATTTTGGACCATTCTGTGAATTTTCAAATTTTTTTTGAAAATTTTGAATTTTTTATATTTTTGAATTTTTTTTCAAAAAAATTTCTTTAAACTGAGAAATGATTTTTTATGAATTTCTATAAATTTTTGTGAATTTTCCAATTTTTTTCAATTTTTTATTGATTTTCCAGAATTTTCAAAATTTTTTATTTGTATTTTCTAAATATTCTAAATTTCTATGGATTTTCGAAAATTTTTTGAATTTTATGTATTTTTTTGTATTTTTTTTAAATTTTCTGCAAAATTTTCGAATTTTCTAAGAAAATCTAATTTTTTGATTTTTTTTGATTTTTTTGATTATTTATTTATTTTTTTAGAATTTTTCTAATTTTTTTATTATATATATTTTTGAATTTTTCCAGCCGAGAGACGAATCGGACCAGACCAGTTCAGACCAGTTCAGCCGAGATCGAACCGGCCTTCGCCTGCACCGGTCGCCAGACTCCCCCTTCGACGGGCATGACGCGCCAAAACGATGTCGGTTTGTCCCAGGTTCATTGAGGCATTTTCTCAAACACTTCATGGGCATGAATCCTTATTCTGTATTCTCGAGGCCGCCACTTTGATCCATTCTCCGACGACCTTCCAGCGATATTCCAATGTTGATTTTTAGTTTTGTGTCATCCTCATATCTCCATCTATCATTCTAGCCTAATTAACTAGCCGCCAGACCTTCACCGGCCGGTGAAAAATCAATCCGAAAACCTTAACTTGCAAACTGTTTTAGGAAACTTTTCCAGAATACAAATCTTAAACCTAATCGCCCTAGCCGTCTATATCGATTCTAATGAAGAACAAAACACCAAATAAGGTTGAGAGGGACAAACTTGAGTGACCTAAGGTCACGGCGATGCTCCGGCGACATTATCCGAACTCTGGCGAGGTGGTTTAATGGGTGACTGAGACGATTTTTCTCAACCAAAAAATGTAAACAAACAACATAAAACATGTTCAGGAGCCAATTCTGAGCATTGACAATCAAGAAAATTGCAAGATTTGGTGCGGCTAAGTTCAAATGTTCAATATGGAATTCTAAAAAAAAACTGTCACTATGAGCGGAGTTTACCTTATTCAGTTGGTGATCAAAGGATGCTTTCAGGACAATCCCCGATCGTGATGCTCTTCCTGGACTCCTCGGCTTCAAGAGGATGGCCTTGGATTCTCCGGAAGAGCCCTAGACGTTTCTATCGAGCTTGATTTCCAGGCGTTCGTGGCCAGCTTCAAATCCAGTTCGCCGGAGAGAAAACTCACCGGCGAGACCGATTTGCCGTCGCTTTTCGATCAGAAAAGCGCCAATCACTCGGCCTCAAGGAGTCTCAACTCACTTCTCTCACTAGCTTTCTCTCTTTTGCATTCGTTTCTCTCTCTTCTCTCTCTCGGGAAAAATGTCGAACACCTTCTGTTCTCTCCTCTTCAGTTTTTTCCATTTTTGATCTTTGATTTCCCGCTCGAAATTCGGTTGGAACCGAATTCTAATCGATTTGGGTTGTTGAACGATGCCAGCTGGAAAACTTGATTAAAACGTGCTCAAATAACTGGAACATGATTGATAAAGCCATAGGTTTGAGTCAATTTTTCTGGGTTTATCATGGGTTGGGGGGATCGGGTAGAGAAGTTGAACTGTTCGGATCGTGTCGGATCGACCCACCCGACCCGGCAGTAGTTTCGATTTTACCTAAATCCTCAAATTAAGTCCAATTTTTGCCAAATTTTCAAATTCGACCCCAAAATTGAACTTTCCATCATATTCCAAACCCAAACATATAATTTTTCCCAATTTTTATTATAATTATGCCCAAGATTTTCTCATTTTTATATTCGGGTTAATAGGGTTTTGTTTAATTTGAGGTCCTAATGACCTGATTAGGAAAAATTGATGCCAAAATTGAATTATTCACACCTAATTAACCCTAGAAATGATAGTCCCACATTTCGGCAATTTCATTTTGGACACGATTCCTAATTTAGATTCAAAATTCTTAATTTTCAATCAAATTTTGATGATTTTTTTATTTTTATGTCAAATTGTGCAATTGGACCAACTATTATGCAATTAAAGGTCCCATAATCAATTGTTGTGAAGACACTATGACTTAAAAATGTCTAGAAAAAATTTAATTTAATTTTTGGTTCTATTCGGGTTTAATTTTGCCCAATTTTGGGTAAAACATATACCTGATTCAAATTTTCTAAAATTTATAGTGTATTTATGAAATTGGATTTAAAATAAGACTAATGGCTATTTTTATGGAATTTTCTGATTCCATTTATTATTTTTCTTGATTTTCTTGATTATTTTGACTAAAAGAAATTAAGAAAAATGCTAAAAAAATTATTTTTTGGTTTAGAAATAGGTTTCTGGGCTTGGCCAAGATCCCTAGACCTAATTTTGAAATTTTTGAAAATATGAAAAAAAAATGAGTTAAAAATTAGGTGTCAACAATAGTGTCTTCTCAACAAATGATTCTGGGACCTTGAATTACATAATGGTTAGTCCAATTGCATAATTTGACATAAAAATATAAAAATCCCCAAAATTCAGTATAAAATTAAGAATTTTGAACCAAAATTGGGAATCGTGCCTAATATGAAATTGTTGAACCATGAGACCATCATTTCTAGGGTTAATTAGATATGGGTAATTCAATTTTGACATCAATTTTGCCTAATCAGGTTATTAGGACATCAAACTGAACAAAACTCTATTAACTCGAATAAAAAAATGTGAAAATCTGGGACACAATTAAAACAAAAATTGGGGAATATCATATATTTGGATTCGGAATGTGATGGGGAATTCAATTTTGGGGTTTAATTTTGAAAATTGGGTCAAAATTGAGTTTAATTAGCGAATTTAGACCAACCTGGGACTGCCGGGTCGACCAGGTCCACCCGACCCGACTCAGGTTGGTCAGCTTCTTCACCCAACTCACCCAGATGCACTAAACCCAAAAAAAAACCATTCAAGCCCGTGACTTAGTCGATCATTTCCGATCAAATAAACACTTGTTTGACCTGAATGACAGTTGGAGAATATCCAGCTATTGTCGGAGATCGGTTATAACCGATTAGAAATCGGTTCTAACGATCTTTGGGCAGGATTTTTTATCAATGAAAAACTGAAAAAACTTGAACATAACAGGAAGAGGGTATTCGAAGAAATGCCAAAGGGAGAGAAGGGAGAGAAAGAGAGAGGAACATCATAAATTTTAGACAGAGAGAGACAGAGGAGTAGAGATTCCTAGATCGAGTGATCGGCACCGGCAAATTGATCATTCAAGGAGATCTCCTCCTCGGGTGATCGAAAAAAGTCTAATCGCAAAGCTCTGAAAACCGTGTCAGTCCAGAGTAGCCAAAGCTCATTCTGCGAATCCAATACCACCAGGTTGAAGCTCAAGTAATAAGGAACGACTCCGTAGGTGTGGATCAGCTTGGCGATTCCTCCTGATCATCGAACAAAGCAGGTAAACATCGCTCATATTCACGGTTTTCCAGATTTGAGAAATAGCAAACTTGAGTTCAATCTTGCTGATCGTGCGTTCTCTCTCGCAAATCTGAGTTCTTTAATGCCTAAAACATGTTTCTAATCATTTTGGTGTTGTTTGATTACATTTTGGGCATTAAAAACACACAAACCGAGTCGGCCACTCCCATGAACCATCTCGCCGGAGCTTGGAAGTTCTCGCTAGAGCTTCATTTCGGCTGTAGGCCGTCCAAGTTAGATTCCCTTGACTTTGTTTGTTGATTGGGATCGATCTAGATGGCTAAGGCGATTGGGATCAAGGTTTGTATTCTGGAAAATCCATGTTGGAACAGTTTACAAGTTAGGTTGTTTAGACTGATTTTTAGCCAGCCGGCGAACATCTGACGGTACTACGATTAGGCTAGATTGGTAATAGGTAATATGAAATTTATCGTGGATTAAACGGAATGGCCAAAAGGTCGTCGGAGGCTCGTCGGTGACGAGCTCAAACCGGCGGCCTCAAAAACAACAAGCTTAGATCCATGCCTACCACCTGCTCAACCGAATGTCCCAGTGAAGAAGGCCAAAAACGACGTCGTTTCTAGCGTTGTGCTCGCCGAGAGGAAGTGATCGGTGTTGATGCCGGCGAGGCTAGATTCGACTCAGCTGAACCGAGTTGAACCGGGCCAGTCCAGTTCACTACTTCGGTGGGAAATTTAAAAATGATAAAAAATAATAATGATAAAAAATGAAAAAATTTCATAAAAAAAAAAATTAGATAAATTAAAAAAATTTTGAAAAATCAGAAAATGTAAAAACTTTGGAAAATTGAAAAAAATTCAGAAAAACTAAAAAATAACAAAAAATAGAAAATTCATAAAAATTCATAAATTTTCCGAAAATTCATAAAAATTCAGAAAATTCAAGAAAATACAAATAAAAAATATGAAAGATTTAGAAAATCGATAAAAAATTGAAAATTTTGAAAATTCATAAAAATTTTTAGAAAATCATAAAAAAAATCAATTCTCGGTTAATAAATTTTCCAAAAAAATCAAAAATTCAAAAATTCAAAAATTTTAAAAATTCATAGAATGGTCCAAAAAAACCGTGGTCAACCATAAAAAGTGAGATTTGAATTTTTGGAAGTACCCAAGTGGCATTTTTAGAAAATCCTAAATTCAGGGGTTATAACCCCTAAAAAACCCTAAAACCCTAAAAAATGTAAATCATAAAATGAATAAACTTCTAGAGCTTCATTAGGGTTTAGATGTTTTGATTTATTTTCATTTTTAGAGATCATTTAGGATTGATTGATTTGATTAACATTCATTGTACATTTAATACTTGTTTGGTTTTTCTTGCGATTAGAATGGATAGAATTAGTGGGTAAGTCTCGGAAATTCGCATGACACGCTGGACATCGTATCGTTCTTAGGTACAAAAGGGGCATTAGGGATCTCGATTCGGGATCAATAACGTAATCAAGTCTCTGTACTTAGAATCTCTAGTTTGTAAAATTATGGTATTTCTCCCATACCTCGATTAGGTTTCTAGTCTACCTACAAATAATGACTAGTGGTGACTCCAAAATCATAAACCTAGACTAAATAAGAAATCACCTTCCATAATCATGTGAGGTATGGTTTAGGAAAGATCCTTACACGGAAATACCACCTTAGCGTGCAAATCCCGAAAGCCCCAAAAAGTGTGGTGCGACAATACTAGGACTTAAGATTTGCCTAGGGGCTCATCGCCAGTAGGACTTAATGATTTGCCTAGTGGCTCCTTACTAATAAGACTTGGAAATTTGTCTAGTGGCTCCTCACTAGTAGAACTTGGAAATTCGTCTAGTGGCTCTTTGCCAGTAGGACTTGATGACTTGCCTAGTGGCTCCTCGCCAGTAAGATTAGGAAATTTTCCTAGTGGCTCCTTGCCAGTAAGACTTGGAAATTTGCCTAGTGGCTCCTCGTTAATAGGGCTTGGAAATTTTCCTAGTGGCTCTTTGCCAGTAAGACTTTGTATGATTTTTAGTTGACCAAAAACTATTTGAAACGTGTTTTCAGCTTACTACAAACTGTTTAAAATTTTGGTTTTAAGTTGACCAAAAACTATTTGAAACTTTGATTTGGAAACATGCATTCTTTATGCCAATGTATTCAGACAATCAAATTTCCTTTTCGAGGAAGTATTTGAGCAAGTTGTTTGCAATATTTCAAGAGATGCTTGAAACAATCATTTGGAAAACCTTCATTAGAAAGAATTTGTCTCAATCTATGAACTGGTCTTTTCTTCACTAATTGAAATGGGAATCATCTTGAGACCTGTAATTCATCTCTCTTAATCGATCCTCAAGTACTCGGAGATGTTCACAATGTATACAATTCGATTGATCCGATAAGATCTTTCAAAGGATTGTAGTGTAGGCTTAGTCAATGGCTATTCAAAGGATAGGCATTTTGAGGCCAAGAAAAGAATTTCATCATTTTTTTCGACTCACTTCGGGTCTACAAGTTAAGAACCTTGAAGACAAGACAAGACATTATTGCATACACTCCTTTGAGAGATGACTTCTTATCAAAAAGTCATGTTTTCACTCTCAATATCCCAATCCAAAAAGTCTTTAGGGAGAGGTTGTAATGTTAATATTGGGTAGACTCAAAAGGCTAATTTGTTTTTGAATTCAGGGCTTTTGTGAAATTGCTGATCTTCTTAGCATCACCACCCCTTTTTCCTTTTGTCTGCTTGGGATATTTTCTCTTTCATGACCACAAGAGTCATCTAAATACTCATCATGATCTTTTTTCTCTCTTTTCTATCGTACTTGCTTGTTGTGATCTTTTGTCATTTTGAGCTTTTTTTCAAACTCTTCTTTTCTTTTATTCATTTTCTTGGGCATTTGTCCTTACTTTTACCAGGCATACTACTTTTTCATACCCCTGATTCTTTTGCATTTTCTAAACCTTTTGGTTTTTGACCTTTTTAAGTTATAAGGACTTTGTGTCATACCTTTTGTTTCTTATTCATCCAAAATGGATCATATGCTCATGTTTCAGTATGAAGAGATGATCACCAATTTAGAGCTCTGAAATGAATATTCAAGCTCAATTGGGCATTGCAAAAAGGTAATGTGTTTGGGGAAAAGAAATAAAATGTTGTTCTTCCTCTTGGGATGTTGCGAACTTCCATATGACTTCATATGAAGTTATCATAGAAAGATTGATGTAAGTGTATGCAATAAAATCTTTCTTGATCCTTTTTTCCATAAATGTTGACCACAAACCTTCTAATTTGCCCCGATGTGGGATGATTTTTAACAGGGTTGTTTTGAAAAACTTCTCTACTGTTCAGACTTAAATTTGGTTTACAAGGGATAATCATGTGTTTGAGATAGTAAAACGATTGTATTTCATCATTTCAATCCATATAATCATTGCGAACATCCCCTATAACATCCCCTATCTCCTTAGGATAAGGTTTTTCTCACTTTTAGCACTCATTCTTTCATTCCTCTCGAGTGTATAAGGGACGTGTTTGGACATAGCTTACCTTTTATCATTTGAAGGTCTTTCCATTTGATTTTATCCAAACGTTTTCTTTGAAATCTTTCTAAGCCTTTTGTCAGATCATCCTTTTTAAGGAATTATGATGCATACTGCACGCTCAAAGTATACACGTTTCAAAACTTTTTTTTAGTTGAAACTCTTTGAGACGATTTTTGAAACAATCTGTTTTGTTTTGTTTAGCTTTCATATCAACCTACTTAAGGAAAAAGAAGTTTAATTTTTCCAAAAAAGTAAACTCTTTAAAACCCAAATTGTTTTTTCAAATTCCTGTTTGTTTTGATGAGATTCCTTTTTGACTTGATGAATGTCTTGCAAAATTAGGAACCAAGTGTTAAAATTCATTTGAGCAATTCTTTACAACAATTGGAACAATTACCGTCAATTCTCTTATATGCTTCCACTTTGATTCCACTGGGGATTTTCTTTTCGTTGCTTCCAGTCTTTGAGCTCCCTGAGGATGACAAAAAGGAAGAACATATTAAAAGATGACATCAAGGGAAGTAGATTGGGAATGATACTTTCCTTTATCTTTTATCAACTCCGTTGGGGGTTTTGGAGATCTTTGATCATTTTAGACTCCTTTTGCTTTATTCTACAAAAAGAACAAACACGTTTATGAAAATGCATGATATGCATGATATGCACATATTCTAGAGTGACCCAAATCATTTCATTTCATGGGTAGAATATCTTCACAATATCTATATTTATAGGATAGGCCAATTTTGTTTCCACCATATCTACAAGAATCAATGCTCCTCCATGAAGAATTTTCTTGACAACATATGAACCTTCATAATTTGGAGTGAATTTTCTGCGGGGATCTAAATTATTGGGAACGACTTTCTTCACTACCAAATCTTTTACCTTAAAATGCCTTGGTTTCACTTTTCGATTAAAGGATTTGGTAACTCTCTTTTGATAGCTTGTCCACGACATATAGCCTTTAGTCTATTTTCATCAATTATGTTGAGTTGTTCACATCTCTGTTGAACCCATTCAACTTCCGAAAGCTTCAATTGAGATAATATCCTTAATGAAGGGATTTCCACTTCAATGGGTAATACCGCTTCCATTCCATAAACCAAGGAAAAAGGAGTTGCCCCAATTGATGTTCGAATTGAAGTTTGGCATGCCATTAGAGCATATAGCAACCTTTCATGCCAACCACGATAATTTTCAGCTATCTTAGATAATATCTTCTTAATGTTCTTGTTTGCTGCTTTTACTGCTCCATTCATTTGTGAGCGATATGAGGATGAGTTCAAATGTTGAATGTGAAAATGTTCAAGCAAATCATCCACAATCTTGTTATTTAGATTTAAGCCGTTGTTAGTAATGATTGCTTACGGAACTTGTCGTGCCGCGCTTTTTGGGGCTTTCGGGATTTGAGTGCTAAGGATATATTTGAGTGCTAGGAGATATTTGAGTGCTAAGGAGATATTTTCATGTGACAATGGAAGATAATTTCCTATTTAATCTAAATTTGTGATTTTGGAGTCGCCACTAGTCATTATTGGTAAGTAAACTAGAAACCTAATCGAGGTACGGGAGAAATACCACGATTGTACGAATTAGAGATTCTGAGTACGTGGACTTGATTACGTTATTGATCTCGAATCGAGATCCTTAATACCCTTTGGTACCTAAGAACGATACGATATCTAACGTGTCATGCGAATTTCCGAGGCTTACCTGCTAATTCTATCCATTCTAATCGCAGGAAAAACCAAACAAGTATTAAACGCACAATCGAAGTCAATCAAATCAATCAATCCTAAATAGTCTCTAAAAATGAAAATCACTCAAAACATTCTAACCCTAATGACGCTCTAGAAGCTTATTCATTTCATGATTTACATTTTTAGGGTTTTAGGGTTTTTTAAGGGTTATAACCCTTGAATTTGGAATTTTCTAAAAATGCCACTTGGGCACTTCCAAAAATTCAAATCTCACTTTTTATGATTGGCCACGGTGTTTTTGGACAATTCTGTGAATTTTTAAAATTTTTGAATTTTTTGATTTTCTTTTTCGGAAATTTTATTAACAAAGAATTAATTTTTATGATTTTCTGAAAATTTTTATGAATTTTCCAATTTTTTTAATTTTTTTATTGATTTTTTTAATTCTTTCACATTTTTTATTTGTATTTTATGAATTTTATAAATTTTTATGAATTTTCTAAAAATTTATGAATTTTTATGAATTTTCTAATTTTTTTGTGAATTTTCTGTTTTTCTGAATTTTTTTCGATTTTCCCAAAGAAATTTATATTTTTATGATTTATTATTATTTTTTATTTTTCTGAATTTTTTATTTTTTTGAATTTTTATGAGTTTTTTAGATTTTTTAATTTTTTAAAAATTTCCCGCTGGGAAAATGAGCCAGACCGGCCTGATTCAACCCGGTTCGACTTGACCAAATCGGGCATCCCTGGCACCAATTGCCGGTTATCTCCTTCGGCAGGCACGACACCAAAACAGCGTCGTTTAACGATTTCTTTATTGGGGCATTTTCACAAACACCTAATAGGCATGGTTCAATGTTAAACATTCTCGAGACCACCGGTTTGTGATTGTCTCCGACGACCTTCCGGAGAATATTTTGTCATTCCTATTGCACCATTGTTATGTCTATGTATTCTATTCTCAATCTAACATACTCGAAACATCGGCGGTGTCGCGCTATGCTCTCGCGTGCTAGAATGGAGGTATTTTTCTATACGGGTCTCTCCCAGACCATACCTCACGTAACAGCGGGATTTATTTGATCTAAATTTGTACTTGGAGTCGCCACTAGTCATTTATGATAGGTTGACTAGAAACCTAATTGAGGTACGGGAGAAATACCACGATCCTATGAACCAGATATTATGAATAAGGGATTTGGTTACGTTAATGATCCCATATTGAGACCATTAACGCCCTTTCGATACCTAAGAACGATATGGCTTGTCTAACGTGTCACACGGATCCCTAGGGCCAATTTACTAATCTAATCATGGACAAACAATTTAGCTCCCAAGAATTAAATGCATAATCAATGGCAAATCAATCATAGCAGCCCTAATTTGGCCACTAAAAATGAAAATCAAGAAAAACACTCAAACCCTAATAAAGCTCTAATGGCTTGTTCATTTAATGGTGCAATTTTGGGTTTAGGGTTTTCTAGGGGTTTTAACCCTTAAATTAGGAACTTTTTCAAAAATGCCACTTAGGCATTTCCGAAAATTCCAATTTCACTTTTTCAACTGGCCACAAATGGTTTTGAATATTCTGTGGATTTTCAAAATTTTTAATTTTTTTTTAAAAAAATTTATTCCATTTGGGCATTTCCAAAAATTCAAATTTCCCTTTTTATTGCTGGCCACGATGATTTTGGACCTTTCCATGAATTTTCAAATTTTTTGAATTTTTTTCGAAAAAATTTTTAAATCGAGAACTGATTTTTTATGATTTTCTAGAAATTTTTATGAATTTTCCAATTTTTTCAATTTTTTATTGATTTTTTAAAATTTTCAAATTTTTTATTTGTATTTTTCGAATTTTCGGGATTTTAAAGAATTTTCTGAAATTTTTTGAATTTTTATGAATTTTCTATAAATTTTCTGATTTTCTAAAAAATTCTAATTCTTTTTATGATTTTTGTGATTTTTTGTTATTATTATTATTTTTTTATAATTTTCCCGCTGGGGAGAACGAGCCGGACCGGCCCGGTACAACTCAGCCGAACTGGACATTGCCGGCGCCGATGCCAATTGTCTTCTCCGGCGAGCCCAACGACAGAAACGACGCCATTTAGGTATATTTTCATTGGGGCATTAAGTCGAGCACTTGGTGTGTATGAATTTGTATTTAATGTTTTCGAGGCTACCGGTTCGGGCTCACCACCGATGACCTTCCGATGACTATTTCACCATTCCGATTACACCATTATGAAGTCTATGTGTTCTATTTTCAATCTAGACTAATTGGAAGACCGGCGGACGTTCGCCGGCCGGCAAAATTTCAGTCCGAAAAAGCCTAGTCCATTTCTAACTAAACCTTGCATTTCCAGAACTTAAAACTATCACCATACTCACCCTAGCCATCTAACTCGATTTCAATCAAGGAAAAAATCACCAAACAAGGTCAAGAAACCTAACTTGCATGGCCCTATAGCCACGGTGATGCTCCGCGAGGCAAAAACGGCTCCGGCGAGGGGATTTTCATATGTGACCGACTGGGTTTGATGCGTTTTTAGTCATTCAATTGCAATCAAACAAGCAAGACATGATTAGAAGTTAGTAATGAACATCAAAATGCCAATATTCGTCAATGAAATCACTCAAACATGCACATTGAGACCAAAATCAAATTCTGAAATTTTTTTGAAAAAACTGATCATGAATGGTTTTTACTTACTTCGTTCGACGACCAAATGAAATTGTTGAAGTGATCCGTGCCCCAAGGGTTGTTCCCTGACACTTATACTTCCTCTTGATGGTCTTGGATTCGCCGGAACAGGTCTGGGCTGGATGGACGGAACTTATTTTTAGGCCTTCACAGTCAGATTTTTCAACTGAAACAGTGAGGGGAGATCTCGATCAATCACACGATTCGCCGGCACTCCGCCATCTAGGGCGGCGCCGGACACTCGTGGGAGGATCTACCACCCTCTCTCTCTCTCTCTTTCTTTCGCGTTGTTTCTCTCTCTTTCTCTCTCTTCTCTCTCTTCGGAATTTTCTCAAGCAGGTTCCGTCCAATGTTCTTTAGTTTTTCTCATTTTTGTTCTGCGATTTCCCACTCAAAATCCGTTGGAATTGACCTCCGATCTGTTCGGGTTGTTAACCGGTGCCAGCTGGACATTTTTCAGCTGGCCAAATCGATTAAAACGTGCTAATTTGATCGGGGTAAGTCAATGAAGTTGCGGGCACGTGCTGGTTTTCTTGGGTTTTTTTGTACATTGGACCAGTCGGGTAAGGAATATGAACTATTGGGGTCGGGTCGGGTTGACCCGCCCGACCCGACAATTCTGGTTTTGACCGAATATTCAAATTGGACTCAATTTCAATCGATTTTTTTCAAATTAAACCTCAAAATTGGATTTCCCATCATATTTCGAACCCAAAGATATGATTTTCCCCAATTTTTTTTGTAATTGAGCCCAAAAGTTTCTCATTTTTGTGCTCGGATTAATAGGGTTTTGTTCAATTTAATGTCCTAATGACCTGATTAGGCAAAATTAATGCCAAAATTGAATTACCCACCCCTGATTAACCCTAGAAATGATAGTCTCATATTTTGACAATTTCATTTTGGGCACGATTCCCAATTTTGGTTCAAAATTTTTAATTTTCAATCAAATTTTGGGGATTTTTTTTATTTTTATGTCAAATTGTGTAATTGGACAAACCATTGTGCAATTCGAGGTCCAAGAATCAATTGTTGTGAAGGCACTATGACTTAAAAATGTTTAGAAAAAATTTAATTTCATTTTTGGTTCAATTCGAGTTTAACTTTGCCCAATTTTTGGAAAAAACATATACTCGATTGAGATTTTCTAAAATTGACAGTGTATTTATGAAATTGGATTTAAAAGAAGACTAATGACTATTTTTATGGAATTTTCTGATTCCATTTACTATTTTTCTTGATTTTCTTGCTTATTTTGACTAAAAGAAATTAAGAAAAAAATGCTAAAAAAATTGTTTTTGGTTTAGAAATAGGTTTCTAGGCTTGGCCAAGATTCTTAGACCTAATTTTGAAAATTTTGAAAATATGACAAAAATGAGCTAAAAATTAGGTGTCAACAGCTGCCCTACTTTGAGATTGAGTTCGTTAGAGGTTGATCTCAAAGACAATGTGACATCTGAATTTTTTAGTTGAATCCCTAAACAAGATAAAATGGAAATTTTATAATAATTGATTGGGGTCTTTGCTTTTGAAATTCGTCATCTAATCCAAAGGTTCTCTTTTGGAACACATTTTGAAAGGTTCTTAATGATTGAGGGAGAGAAACTTACCTGTTTGTAAGAGTTTCTTTGTTGCTTATCCAAGGGCATGAATTGATGATAATGATGATTATGATGATCATTTTGAATTCGTGATTTAAGGACGAACTCACGAACCATGAACGCTCACGGCTCTTCGCTTTAGGACTTGAATTTGCCTAGTGACTCCTCGCCAAATAGAACTTTGGATATTTACCTAATGACTCCTCATCAAATAGGATTTTAGAATTTCCTAGTGACTCCTCGCTAAATAGGACTTGAAACTGCCTAGTGACTCTTCGTTAAATAGGACTTGAAATTGCGTAGTAGCTCCTTGTCAAATAGGACTTTGAAATTGTTTAGTGGCTCCTCGCCAAATAGTACTTTGGAATTAGCCTAGTAACTCCTCGTCAAATAGGACTTGAAATTGCCTAGTGGCTCCTCGCCAAATATGACTTGAAATTGCCTAGTGGCTCCTCGCCAAATAGGACTTTGGAATTTGCCTGGTGACTCCTTGTCAAATAGGACTTAAAATTGCCAAGTGGCTCCTCGCCAGATAGGATTTTGAAATTGCCTAGTGGTTCCTTGCCAAATAGGACTTTGGAATTTGCCTAGTGACTTCTTGTCAAATAGGACTTGAAATTGCCTAGTGGCTCCTTGCCAAATAGGACTTTGGAATTTGTCTAGTGACTCCTCGTCAAATAGGACTTTGAAATTGCCTAGTGGCTCCTTACTAAGTAGGACTTTTGTAATTATTTTCTGAAGCTACAGTTTGCGATTACTTACAGAGGGTCAATTCTCCGAGGCTATAAATTTGCGATCACTCAGAAGAACTATAATAAGGCCATGCTTTAGGCCTAAAAAGTCATCCAAAGCTACAGGTTGCAAACATTCGGATGATAACGGCTCCGAAGCTACAAACCTGTGAACACTTGGCAATACTATAAAAATCACCATGAAGAGGTTATTCTATGAGCCAAAAAAGTTATCCAAGGCTATAGATTGCGAACACTCGAAGAGTGATAGCTCCGAAGCTACAATTCTACGATCACTTGAGAAAACTGTAAAAATCACCATATTCAAAGCTGCAAAATCGCAATCACTCATGAGAATCATCACTCAGAGGCTACGAAGTGCAATTTGCTTTAGAATATTTGTTTTGCTTAATGGCTCCTCGCCAAATAGATCTTTGGATGAGCCCATGCTTTAGGCCAAAAAAAACTTATCCAAGGCTACAGGTTGCGAACACTCGGAGGGTGATAGCTCTAAAGCTACAATTCTGCGATCACTCGAGAAAACTATAAAAATCACCATATTCAAAGCTGCAAAATACATGCCTTAGCTTTGTATAAAATTCTTCATCAATGTCTTTCTCAAGGAATCATACAATTCAAAAAATTGTAACACATGGTGATTCTTTACAAAAAATATTTTGAAACTTCATTAAGCAATTGTTCATTGAGCAATTGTTTCAATTTTGAAAATTTTTATTACAATGCTATTAATCAAAATAGGAGAACACTAGCTTAAACAAGTCTAGGCTTCTTGCTAGCTAAGCTTCGGCTTCTTCATGCTCCTTGACTCGTGTCTCTCATTCTTCCACATCGATTACCACTTCCTCGGGAACATACGGCTCTACACCTGGCGTGCTTGGCACAATGTACTCCAGGATATATGGCTCATCAAAATGAGTTGTAACACTCAAAGGTACATAAGGTTCGACGTCCATTGGCCACTTAGCCTTTAACCACCTTATATACTCATTAGATACCAAAAAGAGCTTCATTTCTCCTTCCAAATTTTTCAGCCATTGTACTATTTGCTTGGTTGATATCTTTAAGGAATTCACAATCCCATCGACCCTTGTTCGCAGCTCTTTATTTTTCTTTTTCAGTAGAGGTCCTTGCAGTATCTCAAATGTGAACTCCTCAAGATCCCAAATAGGTGGAATTTGTTGAGCTATTCTGAATTGTCGTATAACTCTTAGTGGGCAATAAGCAGTTCTGCCACTTAATCCTAGTAAAGGCACAAAATTACCGTCTTGGGTATTAATTTGAGCTTCTATTATCTTCGGCCATAGAATTCTCCATTGAAGCTGGTCGAGAGTTAATGCTCTAATGAAATTTGCCCACTCATGAAAAGAGTACTTTGGCATTTTGTCTTGGAGTTTCAAATACTTCTTAATAGGGTTGGTAGATGAGTCGATCTCTCGAATGCTCATATAACGTTCCCAAGGTCGAATTTGGGAAATAAACCACATAGAAAGTAACCCGATTGAAGCTTGCAGTACACCTTTTTGTTGATTTTGGTATTTGTTCAATGAAATGATGGTATCCGCCAAGAGCATATTAGAGAAGTCCCATTTTAGGCAAGCTTGCCTAACAATTCCAGCAACGTGAAGATTTAATCCCATCCTTGATGTGGGAAATAAAATGAATCTGAAGAAGGCCAGAATAAAAACCCTCGCAGAAGTGTTTCCTATTTCTTTCGGCAATATGGAATAATTGTTCACCAAGTAAGATAGAGGAAATCTCCCGGTATTTGATTTGATCAACTTTTCCACTTGAGGGATCTTCAAGTTTAAAAACTCGGCTATAACACTTGTGGATTTCAATCCAACTAGAGGCTCAACGGTTCTTGACTCGAAATCAATCTCAATGGTTGCCTTATATTCTTCTAGTGTAAGTACCATCTCGTGCTCGCCCAATTGGAATGTGACAATGGTAACTTCTCAAACTCACTTGGTACTCCAAGTTGATGAGCTAGAATAAATACCCGAGCATTTCCCTTACGTATACTTTGTTGCCCTTTGTCATGTTTACCCACCATGCCAAAAGCTCCTTCCTTATAATAGCAATGACTTGTATGTCTAGTTTCCCCATTTCGATCTAAAGCATGTCAAAAAAAAGTGATTATTATTCACCATGTATTACCAATTGATTTTAATGCCCCTATTTCACTTATATGTCCTTTTAAGGTAGGACGGAGGTTAAATACACTTGCATGTCTCGCAAGTAATGCAAGTGTTATTTTGAATCCATTTAAACCTTAAAAGAGCATGTAGTTGAGATCATGGACAAATTCAATGTGTGATGTAAATGCGCATTCTGTCATACTCCATTTAGACCATAAAGTCTTAAACTATGATTTACAACTTCGAATACATTGAAGTGAACGAATAAGCATTTGAATTACGTGGGAAATCCACCATGGACCTATACATTTCATCTAAAAATGAAAGAATGGTCAAATAGAGTATGACGCTCTAATCATGCAATCTAAAACGAAAGGGCATTTAAATCAAGCATTGAATGTCATTTAGGCATTTTTTAAGAATGTGCCAACTAACATGCATAATTGTAAAAGAATGGAATGGAACGATACTTGCTTACCATGATTTTTTTGTTCGGTTTTAGGTATACCAACCACAAAGACAAGCAAATGCAACCAGCGAAGTTTTGACACCTAAAAGGGTAGGATATGCTAAAGGCTCAAGGTCATCACCTTAATGGACAAGGGATTCCATTCTAATAGACAATTGTCCTAAAGTGATGAAATATTATTCCACCTCGGTGATCGATATTGTATTTAAACGATCCCCTGAGCAATCAGCCCATAGTTTCGCCTAAACACATACCTTCTAAGGATAATCCTAAATGTAACCGGGATTGAGCCATGGATGGTGTAGTGCTAAAGTAATTTAAAGACATGCATAGCAATTAATGACCAAACAGCACTTCTAAAATTCATTCAAACCACATTCAATCCCAACACTATCCTACAAAACAAGGGTTAGCAAAGACAACACCTCTTATACCACCCGCTTCAAAACCATTTGACATTATCATTAGCGAGACGTACCTGGGATCCTTACAAGTACAAAACACAAGCATATCGTTCTATCTAAGCCTAAGTCCACTTAGAAAAGGTAACTCCCAAATGGAGTCACCAAGCCTGTCGCGCCGCGTTTTTTGGGGCTTTCGGGATCTGTCGCGCCGCGTTTTTTTGGGCTAGGAGATGGCCATTCATGTGTGGCCCGCACCGCGTTTTTTTTATTGATTTTTTATTCTTTTCACATTTTTATTTGTATATTCTGAAAATTTATGAATATTTATGAATTTTTTGAAAATTTATGAATTTTTATGAATTTTCTAATTTTTTTTGAATTTTCTGTTTTTCTGAAATTTTTTTCGATTTTCTAAAAAATATTATATATTTTTTATTTTTTATTTTTTCTGAATTTATTTTTTTTGAATTTTTATAAGTTTTTTTATATTTTTTTTATTTTTTAAATATCCCGCCTGGAAAATGAACAGAACCGACCCGGTTCAACCTAGTTCAGCTTGACCAAACCGAATGTCGCCGACGCTGGTTATCTCCTCCGGCAGGCACGATGCCAAAACGGCGTCATTTAACAATTTCTTCATTGAGGCATTTTCACAAACACTTGATAGGCATGGTTCGGTGTTAAACGTTCTTGAGACCGCCGGTTTGTGATTGTCTCCAGCAACCTTCCGGTGAATATTTTGCCATTTCGATTGTACCATTGTTATGTCTATGTATTCTATTCTCAATCTAACTTACTCGAAATATCGGCGGATGGTGGTCGGCCGGCGAAAAATCGATTAGAAAAACCGAACCAAACACTAATCTAAACCACCATTCCAGGCTTTCAGATCATCACACAGAACGCCCTAGCCATTTCTAGTGTTCATTCATCATTCAAAACATTCACAAGGAATCAGAAACACTAACTTGCTCAACCATAGACCATTGGTAATGCTCCGGCGGGTGGAAAAGGCTCCGGCGAGATTCAGCCAATGATGACCGATTTGGTTTTGTTGATTCAATGACACAAAATGCAAGCAAACAACAAAATATATGCTTAGAAATGTATTATAAACCTCCAGAAAATCAAAATCTCCAAGAAAATCACATGAACATGCATTTTAAGGTGAAAATGGTTTTCTGGAATTTTGAAAAAAAATGATCACGAGCGATGTTTACCTTCTTCGTTCGATGATCAAGAAAAATTGTCGAATTGATTCGTGCCTATTGGGTTCTTCCTTGCCACTTGAACTTCCACCTGGTGGTCTTGGTCTCGCCAGAAGACCTCTAGATTGACCGAAAAAACCTTCGTTTCAGACTTTAGAACTAGCCAAATCGACTGGAACAATGGAGGGGAAGTTTTAGCCAAACCCCGATTCACCGGCGCTCCTCCATCTAGGGCGGTATCGGACGCTTGGGTGGGAACCTCAAACCCTCTGTCTCTAATCTTTCCTCTTTAGTTTCCCCTGTTTCTCTCTCCTCTCTCACTCTGGCATTTCCACAAACACCTCCCTTGCAATGTTCAGATTTTTCTTGATTTTTGTTGATAAAAAATTTTCGCTCAAAATCGGTTAGAACCGATTTTCGATAGGTTAGATCAGTTCACTGGTGCCAGCCAGAGATTTTCTAGCTGGCCAGTCAATTAAAACGTGCCAAATTTGATCGGAGAAGATCGGTCAAGTCGTGGGCACGAGCTGATTCTCCTGGGTTTATTATGCATTCTGGGTAAGTCGGGTAAAGAAGACGGGTCTTCGGGTCGGGTCGAGTTGGCCCAGTCAACCTGGCAGGCCCGATTTTGACCAAAAGTTCAAATTAACTTCAATTTTGACCAAAATTTCATAATTAAATCCCAAAATTAAATTCCTCATCATATTCTGAACCCAAATATGTGACTTTCCTCAATTTTTGTTATAATTGTGTCTAAGATTTTCACATTTTTGTATTCGGGTTAATAGGATTTTGTTCAATTTGATGTCCTAATGAACTGATTAGGAAAAATTGACACCAAAATTGAATTACCCACATTTGATTAACCCTAGAAATGATATCTCATGTTTCGAAAATTTCATATTGGGCATGATTCCCAATTTGAGTTCAAAATTCTTAATTTTCAATTAAATTTTGGGAATTTTTTATTTTTATGTCAAATTGTGCAATTGGACTGACCATTATGTAATTCAAGGTCCTAGAATCATTTTTTGTGAAGACAACTATGACTTAAAAATGACTAGAAAAACTTTAATTGCATTTTTGGTTCAATTCGAGTTTAATTTTGCCCAATTTTGGGAAAAAACATATACCTAATTGAGATTTTTTAAAATTGATGATGTATTCATGAAATTGAATCTAAAATAAGACTAATGACTATGTTTATGGAATTTTCTGATTCCATTTGCTATTTTTCTTGATTTTCTTACTTATTTTGACTAAAAGAAATTAAGAAAAAATGCAGAAAAATGCTAAAAAATTATTTTTTTACTTTAGAAATAGGTTTCTAGGCTTGGCCAAGATTACTAGTCCTAATTTTGAGATTTTTGAAAATATAAAAAAAATGAGCTAAAAATTAGGTGTCAACAAAATTCCATATCTAGCACTGATGTCTCGCCTAATGAATCTTACAACATTCTTGGTGGTAATATTTGTGTAAGAATGTGCTTCAATCCACTTGGTGAAATAATCAATTGCAACCAAGATGAAGCGATGCCCATTTAAAGCTTTAGGATTGATTGGGCCAATCATATCGATTCCCCATATTGAGAATGGTCATGACTTTGACATTTGATGAGCTCATTTGGCGATACATTGATTCTATCTTCGTAGACTTGACATTAATGATAACATCTCACATGTTGAATGCAATTCGTTTCCATTGTCATCCAATAGTATCCCAACCTCATGATCTTTTGGGCTAGGAGATGGCCATTCATGTGTGGCCCACATTCGCCTTTGTGAATTTCTTTCATGATCTGTTCAGCTTCTTTAGCATCAACACATCTTAATAGGACCGAATCAAATGATTTCTTATAAAGAGTTTGACATTGAGGATGAATTTGATAGCTATCTTCTTTATAAACTTTCTGTCGCCTGGTTGGTTTTCTTCAGGAAATTCTCCAGTTTAGAGATACTTCTTAATGTCATGAAACCACGGTTCATTATCAAATTCTGCTTGAATCACCATGTAATGAGTTAGTTGTTCAAGAATGTTAATTCTTAATGGTTTTACATCCATACCATCTTTAGCTTGCAGTAGGGATAACAATGTTGCAAGAGCATCTGTGAAACGATTTTGAGCTCTTGGAAGATAATCAAATATTATTTCGTCAAATTCCTCCATCATTCCTTCTAAGTATTTGTGATAGGGTATCAACTTGGTATCTTGAGTTTGCCACTCACCAGTTGTTTGCAATATGATGAATACAAAATCTCCACATACTTGCAATCTTCTTGCTTTCATTGAGAGGGCTAATTATAAGCCAAGAATACATGCTTCATATTCAGCAATGTTATTAGTGCATGAAAATATCAATTTTACAGAAACTGGATAATGTTGGCCTTCTGGGGAAATCAGCACTGCCCTAGTTCCTGATCCACATAAATTGGTTGCACCATCAAAATATATGGTCCATTTATCGTCAACTAATACAAATATATGATCGTTAAATCGTTCCTCCTTAGGATTAGTAGTGTTATGAGAATTCTCTGCCAGCATGCCTGCTATTTCTTGTCCCTTAACTGATTTTTGTGGTGAACTTCTAATATCAAATTCAAATAAGAAGACTTGCTACTTTGCTAACTTCTCGACCAAAGAGGATTTCTCAAGTAAATACTTGATTGCGTCGTTTTCAGTCACTAGTAAGATTTGATGATTAAAGATGTATTGCCTTAGTCTGTACAACACCCAAATCAATGCAACACATGTCTTTTCAACTGCTGGGTAATTCGTTTATGATATTTTAAACTTCTTGCTCAGGTAATAAATGGCTTGCTTCTTACCATTGTCTGGTCTTCTTTGGATAAGCACTGCTCCTAACCTCTTGATGAATTGTTAGGTATAAGATCAATGGAATCCCGGGGATTAGTGGTACAAGCACTAGCGAACATACCAGATATTCTTTGAACTTGTCAAAGACTTGTTGACATTTTGTGTCCCATTTCACTTTAGCATTTTTCTTCAACAGTTTGAATAATGGCTTTACAGTTTCAAAAAGCTGATAGATGAATCGGACAATGTAATTAACTGCCCCAATAAACTTCTCACCTCTTTAACTATGGAAGGAGTCTTGAAATCATATATTGCCTTGATCTGTAAGGGATCTATTTCGATGCCTCTGTTGCTGACCACAAATCCTAATAACTTGTCAGATTTTGCTCCAAATATACATTTATTGGGGTTTAACCTCAACTTATATTTTCTGAGTCTTTCGAACAATTTCTGAAGCACTTCAACATGATATTCTCTTTGTCTAGATTTTGCAATCATGTCATCCACATATACTTCAATTTCTTTATGCATCATATCGTAGAACAAAGTTACCATTGCCCTCTGATACATGGCACCAGTATTTTTCAAACCGAAAGACATCACTTTGTAATAGAATGTGCCCCATGGTGTAATGAAGAATGTTTTCGCCTTATCGTCTTTCTTCATGATGATTTGATTATATATAGAAAAGCCATCCATAAATGAAAACGTTTCAAATATAGCAGTATTATTCGCTAGTACATCGATGTGTGGAAGTGGAAAGTCATCCTTGGGACTTGCTTTATTCAAGTCACAATAATCAACGTAAACCCGTACCTACCCATCTTTCTTCAATACGAGAGTTATGTTAGCAACCCATTCTAGATATGACACCACTTCGATGAATTCAACTTTAAGCAATTTCATCACTTCCTTTTCTAGTTTCTTTGCCAATTCTAGCTTGGTTCGCCGAAGTTTTTGTTTCTTTGTAGGGATACTTGGATCGATTGGTAAAGCATATTCAACTATATTCGGATCAAGGCCTAGCATGTCAACATAGGACCATGCGAATATATCTTGATATTCTCTAAGTAAATCAATAATTTTCTTTGCTTCTGAAGAAGAAAGACTTTCTTCGTTCTTAACTTCTTTAGGATTCTTTTCATCGTCCAGATTAACGGTAACTATTTTCTCTAATGTAAGTGACTTTGATTCTTCATGACGAATCCATTCCTTCTTGAGTTTCATCTATCATCTTCTTCGATACCATAAGTGATTTCTTCTGAAGGATTTGGGTCATGTAATAACCTATTATAAATATGCGAATGTTTATGCCTAACACATAACAAACATTGTTAGTAATCATATATAAAGTATAACAATGCGCGAGGTTTCATGAAAAGCCTTCATATCCTTGGACATCTTTGCTCTTAAAACCATTTTCGTAACCAGGAGCAATATAAAAACCCAAAACCTCAAACCTCACGAGTGATGGCAATTTTCATAATAGGTTTGATTTTGTTTTTATATGTCCTTAACAAAACATTGAATATTTTTATTGAATTGAAAAGTGTGATTACAACTATATCAACAGGAATGGAAATCGCAACTAAATTTGAAATTGTAAACAGAACTAGTATGATACTAGAAACTACAAAAGCAACAATGCATTGGAAAAGACAACAATACAAGTAAAAGTTTAAGAGAATCTTCATACTCTAGTGCGCAAGTATTTTCTGCTTCGATTATGATGACATTGATGACATTGATAACATTCTCTTCGAATAAGTCAAGTAAAATAGATTCTTTCTCTGTGTGTAAATTCTCCTCTTGAAGTAGCTTGGAGGGTCCAGAAAAAATTTCCTTGATGTAGATTTGGTAATAAAAATGCTCTTTAGCTTTACCCTTCCATTTTGACGGAATAATAACACGATTACCTTGGCTTCCATAGCCTTTATGATTCTTTTGATCTCGGCCTTGACCTCCCTGATTATTATTAGAGCTCTCTGTGATATAACCTACTTCATGTCTTTTCTTCGTGGTAAGTAAGATAATAGGTTCCTTGATCCCTTGAGCTTTTTACCTAAGTCCATCACTAGGAGTGAATCTATATTGGCATAACACCTTCCTCAACATAATAGATGATGTTGAGAATTCTGAGGACTTTATGATACTTCCGGTGGGGATTTGCACTATCAAAATCATTTCGAAAGAATGATAACCCAGTTCTTCTTTTACTTCATGTTTAATATATGGTATTACACTTTTCTTGTAAGTGGTAAAATCTGTCTCTCCACATACAATGATCATTTTGTCGTTAATAACGAATCCTTCTGATGAAGACTTGAAGGGATAGCACCGGCCATACGAATCTAAGACCTTCCCAATAGCAGATTGAAAGTTCTCGGAATATCCACCACTTGAAAATCAATTAAGAAGGGTACAGGGACTATATTTACCTCAAGCTTAATATCGCCAACGACATCTTTCTTCATTTCGTCAAATGAACGCACACTTACCTTGAAGGGTTTAATGAACTCTTTGCTGATCCTCAAGTGATGCAATGTGCTCAGAGGACACAAATTAAGCGTAGAGCCATTATCAACCAACACATGTGATATTTCTTTGCCCCGGCATTTGACGGCAATGTATAGGGCCTTATTGTCTGAACATCCGTCCATTGGGAAATCCTCATCAAAGAAAGCGATCCGATCTTTCAAAAGAATAGTACCAACGAAATCCTCCAACTGCACTTCGTTAATTGTTTTCGGAACATGTACTTCATTAAGAAGTTTCATAAGCACCATTTTATGACTCTTTGAGGTTTTAAAGAGATCTAGCAAGGAAATTTATGCTGGCATCTTCCTTAACTATTCAATTAATTCATACTTGTTTGTCTTCATGATTGACAATAACTGTTTCACAACTTCTTCAATTACCCCTTTCTTTTCATGATCACCCTCCTTCAAGATATAACACCTTCCTGATCGAGTTATGGCATCTACTTCTTTAGGTGCGTAATCTCAGAGCATGCACTTAGTGTCAAACTTTTTCTTTTGGAGGCAAAGTAATTATCATAGACCGTGTCTCCTTTTCTTCGATCATTAGCTGATCAATTGGAAGTTGAATGGTAATTGGTTTAACATGACCTTTTTCTTCCTCATATTTATCCATTTCATCAAGTTTAATTAGAAATGGTGTGACCATGGACACTACGCTTTTGTTGGCTTCATCGACATCCATTTCACCCTAACTATCAAGTGTGATCATTTCGTTCTTAAAAGCCCGGGGAGGGGGTGTATATTTGACACGGTAATTATATCGACCACTATCTTGATCCAAGAAGTCTACAACTTTGCCTTATTTCTGTGCTTTGCGAACAAACTGCATATCGCCTCGTTGAGTCTTTTTCTCCTTTTTCTCTTCTCGATCCTCCTTTTTCTCGAGACTTAGTTTGTTAATTGAAACCTTGTCCATGTCGCCCCATCTGTCAGGCACAATAACCTCATTTTTAAATGCCCATGGAGGTGGGGTGTATTTGACGTGGTAGTTATATTTGCCACTGTCCTAACTAAGTAGGTCCACAGTTTCACCTTGCTTGAGCGATTCTTGGGTAAAATGTTTTTCATCTTGACGGACCTTTTATTTCTCTTTTTCATAAGCTTTGAACCCTTCATTCTTCTGTTTCTCGGTTTTGATAAGATCCTCTCTAGTTAGAAGTACCTCAACATTAAACTTATACTGGCGAAGAAATTCTCCCACCAAATGATCCCATTCAGTGAAGTTTTCTATGTCGAGGGTTGTGTACTATACAAGGGTCACCCCTATCAAACTATCTTGAAATGTGCTGATAAGAAGTGACGTGTTGTCTGAATATCTTGCCATCTTATAGAGATAATACTTCAAATGGCTTTTGGGACAACCAGTGCCATCATACTTGCTCATGAACTCTGGCTCCTTATAGTTTTTTGGAACAACCACCTTTGCATACGGCGAGAACTTGTTGAACCTTTGAAGCTCATAGCCTTGACTTGCTACGCATTCTTCAATTTTGGCCAATCTCTTGGCCTCTTCTTCATCCTTTGTTTTGAATGTCTTTTTAATTTGATCATCCTCTTCCAAATGTACCACCTTAGGCGTAGTCTTTAGAGGATTTTCTTGAACCGGTTCTTTATTTCTGAGTAGGTTTTTAATCGGTGTTTCAATAGCATTTGAAGCTCCCACATTTGGAGTATTAGGATAAGATCCTCGAGATGCGAGAATAAAAGCCTTCATTTCTGTCAACATTGCAACCATTTGGGTCATTTAATTCTCGACTTCAACTAGTCGAGCACGGGTTTCTTTTTCCGCCATTCTAACTTGTAGGCGAGTCCGAGGTCTTTTACCTTCCGTTGCTAAACAACCTATTTTGTAAAAAAAGACCCGATATCAGCATAGTAAAATAATCATGAAATCCTACATTCTTTTAATTGTATGGTTTCATGAGATTGTCAAGGATAAGAAATTTCATACAAGCCTTAGCTTTGTATAAAATTCTTCATCAATATCTTTATCAAGGAATCATACAATTCAAAGAATTGTAATCCATGGTGATTCTTTACAAAAAATATTTTGAAACTTCATTAAGCAATTGTTTCAATTTTGAAAATTTTTATTACAATGCTATTCATCAAAATAGGGGAACACTAGCTTAAATAAGTCTGGGCCTTTTGCTAGCTAAGGTAGCTTCAGCTTCTTCATACCCCTTGACTCGTGTCTCCCATTCTTCCACATTGATTATAACTTCCTTGAGAACATACGGCTCTACACCTGGCGTGTTTGGCATAATGTACTATGGGATGTACAGCTCATTAGAATAAGTAGTAACACTTAAAGGTACATAGGGTTTGACGTCAATTGGTCGCTTAGCCTTCAACCACCTTATTTACTCATTGGATGCCAAAAAGAGCTTCATTTCTCCTTTTAAATCTTTAGGCCATTGTACTATTTGCTTGATTGATCTCTTCAAGGAATTCACGATCCCATCAACCCTTGTTCGTAGCTCTTTACGTTTATTTTCCGATAGAGGTTCTTGCGGTATCTCAAATGTGAACTCCTCAGAATGCCAAATAGGTGGAATTTGATGAAACATTCCGAATTGTCGTATGATTCTTAGTGGGTAATAAGCAGTTTCGCTGCTCAATCCTAGGAAAGGCATAAAATTACCGTATTGGGTATTAATTTGAGCTTCTGTTATCTTCGGCCATAGAATTCTCCATTGAAACTGGTCGGGAGTTAATGCTCTAATGAAGTTTGCTCACTCATTAAAAGAGTACTTTGGTATTTTGTCTTGGAGTGTCAAATACTTCTCAATAGGGTTGGTAGATGAGTCGATCTCTCGAATGCGCATATAACGTTCCCAAGGTCGAATATGGGAAATAAACCACATAGAAAGTAACCCAACTGAAGCTTGCAGTACACCTTTTTGTTGATTTTGGTATTTGTTCAATGAAATGATGATCTCCGCCAAGAGCATATTGAAGAAGTCCCATTTTAGGCAAGCTTGCCTAGCAATTACTGCAACGGGAGGATTTAATCCCGTCTTTGATGCGGGAAATAAAACGAATCCAAAGAAAGCCAGAATAAAAACCCTCGTGGAAATGTTTCCCGTTTCTTTTGGCAATTTGGAGTAATTATCCACCGAGTATGATAGAGGAAATCTCTCGGTATTTGATTTGATCAACTTTTTCACTTGAGGGGTCTTCAAGTTTAAAAACTCTGCTATATCACTTGTGGGTTTCAATCTAACTGGGGGCTTAACGGTTCTTAACTTGAAATCAATCCCAATGGTTGCCTTATATTCTTCTAATATATATACCATCTCGTGCTCGCCCAATCGAAATGTGGCAGTGGTAACTTCCCAGAAATGGGATAATGCTTGGATTAGACTCAGTTGGTACTCCAGATTGATGAGCTTAAATAAATACCCGAGCCTTTCCCTTACATATGCTTTGTTGTCCTTTGTCATGTTTACCCACCGTGCCAAAAGCTCCTTCCTTGGAATAGGAATGACTTGTATGTCTAGTTTCCCCATTTCGATTTAAAGCATGTAAAAGAAAATGATTATTATTCACCATGGATTACTAATTGATTTTAATGCCCCCATTTTACTTATATGTCCTTTTAAGATAGGACGGAGGTTCAATACACTTGCATATCTCAAAAGTAATGCAAATGTCATTTTGAATCCGTTTAAACCTTAAAAGAGCATATAGTCGAGATAATGGACAAATTCAATGTGTGATGTAAATGCTCATTCTGTCATACTCCATTTAGACCATAAAGTCTTAAACTATGGTTTACAACTTCGAATACATTGAAGTGAACGAATAAGCATTTGAATTACATGGGAAATCCACCATGGACCTATACATTTCATCTAAAAATGAAAAAATAGTCAAATGGAGTATGATGCCCTAATCATGCATTCTAAAATGAAAAGGCATTTATACCAAGCATTGAATGCCGTTTAGGCATTTTTTAAGAATGTGCCAACTAACATGCATAATTGTAAAAGAATGGAATGGAACGATACTTGCTTACCATGATATTTTTGTTCGGTTTTAGGTATACCAACCACAAAGACAAGCGAATGCAACCAGCGAAGTTTTGACACCTAAAAGGATAGGATATGCTAAAGGCTCAAGGTCATCACCTTAATGGACAAGGGATTCCATTCTAATAGACAATTGTCCTGAAGTGATGAAATATTATTCCACCTCGGTGATCGATATTGTATTTAAACGATCCCATGAGCAATCGGCTTATAGTTCTGCCTAAACAGATACCTCCTAAGGGTAATCCTAAATGTAATCAGGGTTGGGCAACTGGTGGTGTGAGCTAATGGTATAGTGCTAAAGCAATTTAAAAGCATGTATAGTAATTAATAACCAAACAGAACTTCTAAAATTCATTCAAACCACATTCAATCCCAACACCATCCTACAAAATAAGGGTTAGCAAAGACTACACCCCTAATACCACCCGCCTGCAAAACCATTTAACACTATCATTAGTGGCACGTACCTGGGATCCTTACAAGCACAAAACACAAGCGTATCATTCTATCTAGGCCTAAGTCCACTTAGAAAGGGTAACTCCCTAGCGAAGTTACCAAACCTGTCGCACTACGCTTTTTTTGGGGCTTTCGAGATTTGCGCGCTAAGAAGGTATTTCCGTGTAAGAGTCTCTCCTAGACCATACCTCACGTGACAGTGGAAGGTGATTTCTTATTTAGTCTAAGTTTGTGATTTTGGAGTCACCACTAGTTATTAATGGTAGGTAGACTAGTAACCTAATCGAGATACGGGAGAAATACCACGATTCTACCAACTAGAGATTCTGAGTACGGGGACTTGATTACGTTATTGATCCCAAATCGAGATTCCTAACGCCCTTTCGGTACCTAAGAACGATACGATATCTAACGTGTCATGCGAATTTTCGATACTTACCCACTAATTCTATCTATTCTAATCGCATGAAAAACTAAACAAGTATTAAATGTACAATCAATGTCAATCAAATCAATCAATCCTAAATGGTCTCTAAAAATGAAAATCAATCAAAACATCCAAACCTTAATGAAGCTCTAGAAGCTTATTTATTTCATGATTTACATTTTTAGGATTTTAGGGTTTTTTAGGGGTTATAACCCTTGAATTTGGGATTTTCTAAAAATGTCACTTGGGCACTTCCAAAAATTCAAGTCTCACTTTTTATGGTTGGCCACAGTATTTTTGGACCATTCTGTGAATTTTTAAAATTTTTGAATTATTATTATTATTTTTTTAGAAATTTCATTAATCGAGAATTGATTTTTATGATTTTCTAAAAAATTTTATGAATTTTTCAATTTTTTTATTGATTTTCTATATTTTTCACATTTTTTATTTGTATTTTCTGAAAATTTCTGAAAATTTTTCAATTTTTATAAATTTTCTAATAAATTTTTTTGTGAATTTTCTGATTTTTTTGAATTTTTTCTATTTTTTATTGATTTTTTGAATTTTTATTATTTTCCCGCCAAGAGATGAACCGGACCGGCCAGGTTCAACCTAGTTTGGCCTGGCCGAACCGAGCGTCGCTAGCATCGGCGCCGATCTTCTTCTCCAGCAGGCATGGTGCCAAAACGGCACCGTTTCTGGCCTTCTTCACTAGGGCATTTCTCCGAGCAGGTGGTGTGCATGAGGCTGGGTTTGATGTTTTCAAGGCCGCTGGTTTGAGCTTGTCGTCGATGTGCCTCCGGCGACCTTTTGGCCATTCTGACTAGTCCACAATGAAGTTCATATTACCTATTACCAATCTAGCCTAATTGTTGTGCCATCAGACATTCGTCGGCTGGCGAAAAATCATTCTAAACAACCTAATTTGTAAACTTGTTCAAACATGAATTTTCCAGAATACAAACCTTGATCCTAATCGCCCTAGCCATCTATGTCGAGTCTAATGGCTATCAAAACCTCAAACAAAGTAAGAACAAAGTAACTTAAGCGGTCTAAGGCCATAGGGAGCACTCCAGCGAAGTTCTCCAAGCTCCGGTGAGGTAGTTCATGAGGTGACCGACTCGGTTTATGCATTTTTAATGCCCAAAATGCAATCAAACAACACGAAATATGATCAGGAATCGATTATAAGCATAAAAAAACTCATATTCACGAAAGAAAACAAATGATCTACAAGATTAAGTTTAAAGTCAACTTCTGGAAATCTGTAAAAACCAAGGTAACGAACGATTTTTACCTGTTCTGTTCGATAATCAAACAACCTCTTCGAGCTGATCCACGATCGTGAAGATGTTCCTTAACTCTCAAGCTTCAAACTGATGGCCTTGGATGCACTAGGGAGGATCCTAACTCTCCAATAAGGACTTATTTTCAAGCTATGGCGACCAGTCGTTCACCAGTCGTCTCAGGTGAGGATACTCACCTCTGGAGACCGATTCGCCGGCATTTTTCCGGCTGAAAAGATGCCGATCACTCGGTCTCAGGGAGTATCAACTCTACCTTCTCTCGTCTTCTTTCTTTTGCGCTCTTGTTCTCTCCCTTTCTCTCTCTAGCAATTCATCAAATACCTTCTTTTCAATGTTCAGTTTTTTCTTGGTTTTTGTTGATAAAAAATTCCCGCCCAAAATCGGTTAAAACCGATTTTCGATCTGTTAGATCGGTTCATTAGCGCCAGCTGGAAATTTTCCAGCTGGCCCTATCGATTTTCACGTGCTAAATTAGCCAGAAATGATTGTTGAAGTTGCGGGCTTGAAATGGTTTTTTTCTATCTAGGAATGCTGTTCAATCGGTCGGGTAGAGGGGATGAAGTTTTGGGTTGGGTTAGGTCAGACCCGACTGACCCGGCAGGCCCGATTTCGTCTAAAAATCAAAATTAGACCCAATTTTAACAGAATTTTCAAAATTAAGTCCCAAAATTGGATTCCCCATCATATTTTGAACCCAAATATATGATTTTCTGCTATTTTTATCATGATTGTGTCCAAGATTTCCTCATTTTTGTACCCAGGCTAATAGTTTTTTATTCAATTTGATGTCCTAATGACCTAATTAGGAAAAATTGATGCCAAAATCGAATTATCCACATCTTATTAACCCTAGGAATAATAGCCTCATCATTCGACAATTTCATATTGGGCACGATTCCCAATTTGGGTTCAAAATTCTTAATTTTCAATTAAATTTTGGGCATTTTTTATTTTTATGTCGAATTGTGCAATTGGACCAACCATTATGCAATTCAAGGTCCCAGAATCATTTGTTGTGAAAACACTATGACCTAAAAATGACTAGAAAAAATTTAATAGCGTTTTTGGTTCAATTCGGGTTTAATTTTGCCCAATTTTAGGAAAAACATATACCTGATTGAGATTTTTTTAAAATTGATGATGTATTCATGGAATTGGATTTAAAATAAGACTAATGACTATTTTTATGGAATTTTCTGATTCCATTTGCTATTTTTCTTGATTTTCTCACTTATTTTGACTAAAAGAAATTAAGGAAAAATGCAGAAAAATGCTAAAAATATATTTTTTTTTGGTTTAGAAATAGGTTTCTAGGCTTTTCCAAGACTCCTAGTTCTAATTTTGAGATTTTTAAAAGTATGTCTTGAGCTTTCATATGAATTCTTCTGAAATTATCACAGAAAGATTGATGCAAGAATATGCAACAAAATCTTTCTTGATCCTATTCTTCCATGGTTGTCAACCACAAACCTCCCGATTTGCCCCAATATGGGGTGGTTCTTAACAGGGTTGTTTTGGAAAAACTTTTCCACTGTTTCGGCTCAAATTTGATTTGCAAGGGATAGGCATGTGTTTGGGATAGTGAAATGACTGCATTTCATCATTTCAATCCAAGTAATCATTGCGAACATCCCTTGTTCCTTTGGATGAGTTTTTTCTCACTCACTCATTCACTTTGACTTTGAGTGTATAGGGGATGTGTTTGGATACGGCTTACCTTTCATTATTTGAAGGTCTTTCTATTCGATTTGATCCAAACTTTTTCTTTGAAATTTTTCAAAGCCTTTTGTCAAATTATCCCTTTTAGGGAATTTTGATACTTAATGCATTTTCAAAGAAAGCGTGTTTCAAAACTTTTGATTTGAAACATTTTTGAGGTATTTTCTTTTCAAAACAATCTGTTTTGTTTTGCTCAGTCTTAGTGTCATTTCACTTGGGGAAGAAGAAGTTTGATTTTCTTTAAAAAGGCAACTTCTTTAACACATGTACTCATGATTTAGGGATATCTGTTTGATCAACTTACCAAGATCCCTCTTGTTTGCATGTTTTTGCTTTGGTTCCACTAGGGATTCTTTTGTTGCTCCCTTTTCTTTATCTCCCTAGGGATGATAAAAAAAAGAAAAGAAAAGCACATTAGGGAATATCAACGGAAAAATTGAATTGGAAGTGATACTTCCCTCTATTATTTGACAACTTCTTTGGGGATTCTGAAATCATCAACTGGTTTGGACTCCTTTTGCTTTCTTCTACAAAATAGATAAACATGTTCATGAAATGCGTGGTATGCATGATATGCATATGTTCTAAAGTGACCCAAATCTCTTCTTGAATGTTCGTCTTCATTTCATGGGTAAAAAATCTTGACAGCATCTGTATTTATAGGATATGCCAATTCCGTTTCAGTCATATCTACAGGAATCAATCCTCCTCCAGGAAGGATTTTCTTAACAATGTATGAACCTTCATAATTCAGAATGAATTTGCCACGAGGATCTGAATTATTGAGGATGTCTTTCTTCACTACTAAATCCTCTGTTTTGAAATGCCTTGATTTTGATCTTGTCAAAGGCTTGTTGACATTCCGCATACCACTTCACTTTGGCAGTTTTTCTCAACAATTTGAAGAATGGTTTAGCAGTCTTAGAAAGTTGATAGATGAAACGAGCAATGTAGTTTAATCGCTCGTTGACAACTAATTTTTAGCTCATCTTTGTCATATTTTCAAAAATTTCAAAATTAGGTTTAGGGATCTTGGCCAAGCCTAGAAACCTATTTCTAAACAAAAAAAAATAATTTTTAACATTTTTCTGCATTTTTTCTGAATTTCTTTTAGTCAAAATAAGCAAGAAAATCAAGAAAAATAGTAAATGGAAACAGAAAATTCCATAAAAATAGTCAATAATTTTATTTTAAATCCAATTTCATAAGTACACTGTCAAATTTAGAAAATTTCAATCGGGTGTATTTTTTTCCCAAAATTAGGAAAAATTAAACCCGAATTGAACCAAAAATGAAATTAAATTTTTTCTAGACATTTTTAGGTCATACTGTCTTCACAACAATTGATTCTAGGACCTTTATTGCACAATGGTTAGTCCAATTACACAATTTGGTGCAAAAATAAAAAATCCCCAAAAATTTATTGAAAATTGAGAATTTTGAACATAAATTGGGAATTGTGCCCAAAATGAAATTGCCGAAATGTGAGACTATCATTTCTAAGGTTAATCAGGGGTGGGCAATGCAATTTTGGCATTAATTTTGCCTAATCAGGTCATTAAGATCTCGAATTGAACAAAACCCTATTAACCCTAGTATAAAATTGAGGAAACTTTTTTTTTTGGTAAGTTAAGAGTTGTATAAACTTTCCAAAAAAGAAGCTTACAAGGATGGTAGCCGAACACAAAAACCCCGCACATAAAACGACACCTATGTGTGTCCCAATAGGTGCAAAGGTGTTACGGCTAAAGAAGGTACAACCCAGTACAGAAAGGCTTAAACAACAGCCAACAACCTAGGAAAGATACAAACAAGAACTCCAATTCAAATTACTCGAATATGGACGAAGAAATGCCCCAATTGGATTGGATCTTTCTGTTGCGACGAGTGTCTTGAACGGGGTGCATGGATAACCCTCTGTCCCGAACTACCTTTACAAGGTGATTGCGCATGGCTGGTAGGCACATGGGCTTGTTCCTAAAAAGCATATGATTCCGATCGGACCAGATAATATGACATAAGGCACCAAGAGAGAATCGAGCAATCCGATGCTGGAAGTTGTTACCACAAATGTATTTGCTTGCCCATCGAAGATTATCCACCCAAGGTTTATTCCGCCAAGAGAGGTTGCACATGTTTGCCCAGAACAAAGCAAGGGAACCCGTGAATTGGCACCCAAAGAACAAGTTATTAATAGAATCCGGCCTACATTTACAGTAAGCACAAAGTGCTTCCGATATTCTGTTGTAGCTAAGCAAGGCAACCTGAGTAGGGAGTCTATTTTTCGATATAAGCCACAGCAAGAAGGCATACCTTGGTGTGATGCTTCGATCCCATATAAATGAGCTCCAGTACACTTTTGGACTCTAGATTCTAATCAGCTCCCACGCCATTGCTGTGGAAAAAGTCCCAGACGAATGGCCTTGCCAAACAAACCTATCAGGGCTTTCACGAATCGAGGGGAGCGAATCTATCCAAGAATTGAAGATTTCCATAAAGGAAGAATCATCCCATGTAGAGCATAGGAACTCACCAACAGTTGCATTTCTAGGGATGCCAAAGGAATATATTTCTCTATTAGAGAAAAAGTCAGAAAGAGGGCCTTTAGGGTGCCAATAGTCAAACCAAAAGGACACAGATGAGCCATCACCTATATGCCAACGAAATTGTTGGCGAAATTGGGGACGGATATCCAGTAATTTCTTCCAAGCCCATGAGCATATAGTGGGCTTCGGTATCACCCAGAAATTTTTATTCTCGAGGAAAGTAGAATGGATCCACTTACACCATAGGGATTCCTTATCTGTGAATAGAGTCCATATGTGCTTCAGCATCGCTGCACGATTACAATCTTTCAGCCTACGAATGCCCAGTCCACCTTCCTCTTTGGGCAAACAGACTTCATTCCAAGGGACTTTAGCCCGCCCGATACCCAATTCGGGTCCTTTCCATAAGAATTGACGCATAATCAATTCTATTCTATTCAACACAGATTGAGGGATCATGAATACATTCGTCCAATACACTTGAATAGCATAGAGAACAGACCTGATTAGCTGCAGTCTACCAGCAAAGGATAGAAAACGATGGGACCAAGATCGTGCCCGAGCCGTTATAGAGTTAATCAACGTATTACAGTCCGCTTTGGTCATCCTCGATGCAAAAATGGGTACACCGAGGTAACGGAAAGGGAGCCGTCCTTCATTAAATCCCAGGGATAGCCGAATCTGTTCCTTATTATCTATCATCCCACCTGAAAGATATACTTCACTTTTGTTGGGATTCGGGTATAAACTCGACCATTTGGAGAAGAGTTGGATACCTTCTTTAAGGAGGTTGACAGAGGTAAAGTTCCCCTCCATAAAAAGCAGGACATCATCGGCAAAGAACATATGAGTTAGGCGAGTGGACTTACATCGCCAGTAGAATTTAAAGCCCGGTGTGCAAGCTTGTGAGTTGAGGATTCCGGAGAAAATTTCCATAACAAGTGTGAAAAGGTATGGAGACAGGGGGTCTCCTTGACGAATACCTCTTCCACTCGCAAAGAAGCCATGTAGTTCTCCATTGATAGCTACCGAGAATTTAGGAGAAGTTACGCACTCCATAATGAGTCCTGTGATCTTCGTAGGGAATCCAAAAAATTCCAGAACCGTTTTCATGAACTTCCAGTCTACTGTGTCGTATGCTTTCTGAAAATCTACTTTGATGGCACACTTCGGTAGATAGGGTTCATGGTGAAAACCCGCAAATAGCTCCTGGGCAAGGAGTATATTATCTCCTATTCTCCTGCCCTTTACAAAAGCATTCTGTGGAGAACCTACAATTGACGGCAGCACTGCAGCAATACGGTTAGCCAAAATTTTGGCTATACACTTGTAAATTGTGTTACAGCATGCAATTGGCCTGAAGTCACTCATTCCGGTGGCATTAGATACCTTGGGGACAAGAGTAATGATAGTAGAATTAATCTCCTTTAACAAGCATCCCGTACGAAAGAAATCCTTGATGGCCAATAGCACAGACGGCCCAACAACTTGCCAAGACGATATAAAGAAATCAACATTATACCCATCTGGCCCCGGGGCTTTACCTTTGGCAAGGGAGAAGAGAATTGTGCGAATTTCCGAATCTGAGACATCCCTAGATAATAGATTGATCTGTTCACTGTCAAGAGTACGAGCCACGAAAGGCTGAACATCAGCACAAGAAGGCTGTTCATCAGAATCCCTTGCATTGAGAAGAGTTTGAAAATGCGAAGTGATATGATTCTGGACTAATGTCGGGTCTGTGATTAGAGCACCATCAGAATCAGAGACTGAGAGGATACGATTGTTCTGTTGTCTCTTGTTGACGAACAAATGAAAGTATCTAGTGTTCAAGTCCCCATCCTTCAGCCATCTTATTCTCGATTTTTGTTTATAGAAAGATTCCTCATGCAGACGCAGCTTTGAGAAGATCAGTAGCTGTTCCTTCTCTAGGTTTGCCAGTTCCGTGTTGAAAGGATCAGAAGCTAAGGAGTCTTGGGTGGACAAAAGCATTGCTCTTGCTTGAGCTGTGCGAGCCGAAATATCAGAAAAAGACTCTCTATTCAGTTGCTTGAGGCGCCCTTTTAGAATTCTGAGTTTTTGGCATAACCGGAACATCGGAGTTCCAGAGATGTGTGATTCCCATACTTGCTTGATAATATCTGGAAAAGCCTGATGAGATAGCTAGAAATTGAAGAATTTGAAAAGCTTTCTAGATGAAACTGCATGATCAATTCTGATAATCATCGGGGAGTGATCAGAGACTCCCGGGGCCAGGAAGTTTGCCTCTGAATAAGAGAATGAGCTGGACCAATTAGCATTGATCAGAACCCTATCAATCTTTCTCTGCTTGCGATTTGCTCCCATTGAAGTTGACCATGAGAACCGATGGCCAATATATCTCAAATCATCCAGACCAGCTTGGTCTAAACAAATTCGAAGCTCATCAAAGGCCGGCAACCATGCATTAGAACTACCCATTCTATCAGTGTTGTCCGGAATAACACTAAAGTCCCCAGCGATCAGCCAAGGTTCATTTTCAAATAAACTACTTGATTGCACAAGATCTGCCCAAAAGTGCACGGCGAGCCACAAAGGTATGCTCCCCATAGACAACCGAGAAGATACAAAACTTATTGAGGGAATGACTTGCGCAGAGCTAGATATGACATGGAAGTCTATTTCTTGAGGATTCCAGCCTATCCATAATCTGCCACGGGGCGATAAATCATAATTGGCCATCCACACCCACCCCGGCAAAAGTCCAACAGAGAGATGGTCAAAAAGAGTTGGATTAATCTTGGTCTCAAGGATGCCAAGACAAGATAAATTATGAGCTCTAGCGAGGGCTCTTATTTCCGCCTGCTTTAGGGGATTGCCGAGCCCCCTAATATTCCAGACGCCAAAAAACATTAGACAATGATCTATAGCTATTACCTCTTTCTTGTGCCAGCCCGTTTTTTTGGTTTACGGCTGGCCGCTTTAGCAGTTGTGGGACTGCTTTCTTGAACTGGACCCCTATTCAAGACAGGCACAGCTGGGTCTTTGATGGCAAGATCAGCATTATCAGCTGGGGTTTCAGCCAACGGGACAGTCACTAGAGAAGTAGATGGACGGCTATCAGGCACCTTTTCTTGATTTACTGAAGCTCTGCGATGTGTTATATTCGGAGAGAGGGAGGGAGACTCATTCTCAGAATCACTTCCAATGTTGCTGGCAGAATCATTTATCTGGTCCTCCAAGTCAGAAGAGTCAGTGAGGAGTCCATTAAAGGCGCTGCAGGATCATGATGAGTTTGATGATCCCCTTTTGGGGGAATCTGAGGGAAAGCCGAGTGAGTAGCTCTATCAAGGGAGATAAAAGTCTCTGGATTATTGCGTGAATTGCCCTTCTTATGTCTCACAACCTGCCATGGGTCAGCAATCGTAGGGGCTTTAGTAGCAATGAAAGGAGGATTAGACTCCGTAGAAGGCCCAGAAGGTACACTGCTTGCGGGAGCACATTTATGTCCAAAGACACCACAGATCAGGCACGAGATTGGGCGCCACTCATATTCAACCTTGATCTTCCAGAATTCCTCACACATCTGAATGTCAATGGATTCAGGTAGATTTTGTGCAGCATTAATTTCAACGCACACCCTAACGTATGAAATCATCTTCATCTTCTCAGTTTGTAGGTCAACATGTAAAGGTTTCCCAATTGCACTGGCAATTGCACTAATCCCAGCAGCTGACCACAATGAGACAGGAATGTCTCTCAACTTCACCCATACCGGTAGTGACTTATGTTGGTCCTTTACTAATTTCAGAGTAGGATGCCACTGTTGTAACATCATGGGGACTCTGAGGATGGTTATAAGGCCCCCCATCCAATATTTTCCGACGAAAAATTTCATCAGGAATGTGGAAAAAATAAAAGCCATCAGCATTTGCTAAGACATCAACAACATTTGACCCCCAAACATTTTTGATTGCTGTTTCGGTCAGCTTGAAGGGGAGTGTTTTCCCCACAAAGTATCCAACAATGCATTCTCTCCATTTCGGATTAGCATCCTCCAAGATCTCATCAAAGATTCTAACTACAGGTTTTCCATCAACAATAGTAGGAGGTATAAAGGATAGAGCATACCCTTTTTCCATTGTTCTAGCAACCGTCGCCCATGATCTCTGGGTTTGCTGCTTATTGCCCCATGGGGGTTCCTTGGATAATGTTGCCCCTTTGCTACGACTACGATGAGATCAATTGCTTGTAGGGTTGCTGGAAACCCCAGCATCAGTAAGGCGTCTGCTGGACCTGGATCGGCCACGGCTACGACCTCGTGAATTTCGTTGCACATGTTGATCCACATGTACAGACTTCTCCTTTGGTTGGGTAACACTATGAGGAGCATGTTGCTCTAGTTTCCCAAGAGGATCAGATCGTTCCATTACTCTAGACGAGCCATCATTGTGCGTCGGGAGCTTAGGAGGTACCTTCAAAGGGGCATCCATACCCATATTCTCCTTCAGCTGTGGGATGGGATCCCCAGAGTTTTGCTTTCCAGTCATGATCACCTTTACCAGACGAGAGCCATATAGCAGTATATGCGCCTCACACAGAGTCGAGTAACGCTCGTTTCTTATACCCACAGAAGACTGATTTTGGGTTGAGACCAGATCGGATTCTCTTTACCCAGCCTTACAGCGTCACACCACAGCAAGACCAGAAGAATGCAAAGAATTGAAACTTAAACCAGAGAGAATCGCCGAGATAGTCACCGAGTAACTCTGAAACCCAGAACACCAGTAACCGAGAAACCCAGAAACCCGAAATTCCAGATCTGTTCTCTCGCTCAGCAGCCACAATGAAAACAAGATTCAAGCGGGGGGATGAGTGGGGCTAACCTTACGAGTCTAGCCACCAAGTTACAGCCACAAGCATTGGCTGGAACACCCCAGGAGGCGCACCTTCTGGCCGCGTGAACAGTGACGCGAGAATCAGAATTTGGGAGAGAAAGTGAACAGTACCCGCATGAGTAAAATCAGAAATGGGAAAATGAGGGTTCAATTATAATCAAAATTGGGGAAAATTATATGTTTAGGTTCGAAACATGTTGGGGAATGCAATTTTGAGGTTTAATTTGAAAAATTCAGTCAAAATAAGGCCCAATTTGCATTTTTAATCAAAACCGAAACTGCCGGGTCGGACAGGTCATCCCGACCCGACCCACACAGTTCGTCATCTTCACCCGGCCGTGACCCGTGCGAAACCCAGAAGAAAATCGTTTTTGAGCCCGTGACTTCGTTGATCAATTCCGGTTAATAAGCACGTTTTTAATCAAATTTTCCAGCTGGAAAATGGAAAATGTCTAGCTGGCATCACTCAACAACCCAAACCGATTCTGATTCAGTTCCAACCGAATTTTGGGCAAGAATTTGGATGAACAAAAAACTGGAAAAACGAACTCGAATGAATAGAAGGTGCTCAAGGAAATTCCCGAGAGAGAGAGAATAGAGAGAAAGGAGAGAAACCAAAAGTAAAAAACGAGAGAGAGAGAGGGTCAGAGGTCCCCCCATGAGTGATCGGCGCCGCCCTAGACAGCGGGACACCGACGAATCACGAGTTGGCCGTGACCTCCCCTCACTGTGCCAAGCTGAGAAACCTGACCGCGAAGGCCTGAAATCGATTGCCGTATGATTGACTTGGACCTATTCCGGCGAAGCCAAGCACACCGGGAGGAAGGCCGAGAGTCAAGGAACAATCCCTGGGGCCCCGTTCGGTTCAACAATTTCATTTGATTGTCGGACGAATCAGGTAAAAACTCTTCCCGATCATCTTTATCAAAAATCCCAGAATTTGGTTTTGTCATTCATGTGCATGTTTGAGTGATTGCTTTGACTAATCTTAGTATATTGACGTTCAAAACACGTTTCTCACCATGATTTATGTATTTGATTGCATTTGTGGATGAAAAATGGCATAAACCGAGTCGGCCACCTTTTAGAACCTCTTTGCCAAAGTTCCGGTGACCTCGCCAGAGCAATACAGTGGTCTTAGACCATCCAGGTTGGTGTACCTCAACCTTTGTTCGATGTTTGGTAGTGATAGAAATCGGTTTAGATGGATAGGGTGATTAGAATAAGGATTTGAAGCTTTAAAAAATTCTGTTTGGTCAGTCACGACTTAGGGTTTTGATCAGGTTTTTCGCCGCCCGATGAACGTCCGCTGGTGAGTCGAATAGGTTAGATTGAAAGTAGAATGTACAGGCTCAGCTGTGGTGCAACCAGAATGGCTAGATGGTCGCCGGAGGCTCACCGACGGTGAGCTCGAATCGGCGGCCTCGAGAAGTCTAAATCAAAAATTGTGCATACCAGGTGTTTGAGGAAATGCCCAAGTGAAAAATGCCTAAACGGCGTCGTTTTGGTCCTATGTTTGCCGAAGGAGGTGACCGGCGCCGACGACGGCCAGTACGGTCTCAGCCAAACCGGTCCGAACCGGTCCGATTCGATTCAAGCCCCCGGCGGGAAAAATTAAAAAATAATTTAAAAATAATTATTAAAAAAATAAAAATCAATAAAAATTAGAAAAATTCTAAAAAAACTAAAAAATATATAAAATATAAAAAAATTTAGATTTTCTTGGAAAATTAGAAAAAATCAGAAAATTCACAAAAATTAGAAAAAATTACAGAAAATTCAGAAAAATAGAAAATTTTTTGGAAAATTCATAAAAATTTCAAAAATTCAGAAAATACAAATAAAAATTTTAAAATTCCAGAATATCAATAAAAAAAATAGGAAAATGGAAAAATTCATAAAAATTTCCGGAAAATCATAAAAAATCAATTTTCTATTTTAAAAATTTTTTTCAAAAAAAAATTTTGAAAATTCACAGAAAGGTCCAAAATCATCGTGGCCAGTCATAAAAAGTGAAATTTGAATTTTCGAAAATAAAAAAAAATTTAAAAATCAAAATCAAAATCAAAAATTTTGAAAACACACAGAATGTCTCAAAATCATTTTGGCCAACCATAAAAAGTGAAATTTGAATTTTCGAAAGTCCCTAAGTGGCATTTTTAGGAAAATTCCAAATTTGAGGGTGAAAACCCTAGGAAAACCCTAAACTCTAAAAATGCACAAGGGATTGAACAAGCTATTAAAGCTTCATTAGGGTTTGGGTGTTTACTAGAATTTCATTACCATTGGTCAAATTAGGATTGCTATGATTGATTAATTTGCCATTGATTGTGCACTTGATTTCATGGGTGTTTAATTGGTTGTTTATGATTAGAATAGTGAATTGACCTTAGGATCCGTGTGACATGTTAGACATGCCCTATTGTTGTTAGGTACCGAAAGGGCGTTAATAGTCTCAATTTGGAATTGTTAACATAACCAAGTCCCTTACTCAAAATCTCTGGTTCGTAGGATTATGGTACTTCTCCCGTACCTCAATTAGGTTTCTAGTCGACCTACCGTAAATGACTAGTGGCGACTCCAAATTCAATTTTAGATCAAATAAACCCTGCTGTCATGTGAGGTATGGCCTGGGAGAGGCCCATATAGAAAAATACCTCCATCAGAAAGCACGCGAAAGCGTGACGCGACAGGCTTTGCGACTTCATTGGGGATTCTTAAATTTCTAAGTAAACTTAGGCCTAGATAGAACGAAATGCATGTGTCTGTACTCGCAAAGATCCCAGGTATGTTCCATTAATAGCGTATTAAATGGTGATGCAGGTGGGAGATATAAGGGGTGTAATCTATGCTTACCTTTGTTTTGCAGGATGGTGTTTAAATTGAATGTGATTTTGACCAAATTCTAGAAGTGTTGTTTGGTTATAAATTGTTGTGCTTGCCTATAAATTGATTTAGCACTTCACTTTTTGCACACACTACCCGTGGCCCAACCCCGACTACATTTAGGATCACCCTTAAGAGGTATGTGTTTAGGCGAAACTATGAGCCGATTGCTCATGGGATCGTTTAAATACAATAACGATCACCAAGATGGAATGATATTCCATTACTTTAGGCCGATTGCCTATTAGAATGGAATCCCTTGTCCATTAAGATGGTGATCTTGTGCCTTTAGTATATCCTCACCCTTTTTAGTTGTCAAAACCTCACTTGTTGCATATGTTTATCTTTGTGGTTGGTATACCTAAAACCAAGCAAAATGTGTCAGTAAGTAAGTGTCGTTCCACTTCTCTCATCTTTTTAATTATACAAAGTTAGTTGACACAATTTTGTTAAAAAAATACCCAAATGACAATCATTGTTTGGACAAAATGCCTTTTCATACTAGAATGAATGACTAGGGCGACGTGCTCCATTTGGTCATATTTTATATTTCTAGATGGAATGTATAGGTTCATGACAATTTTCAATGTAATTCAAATAAATTGGATGCTCAAGATGTGACATGTACAATCTCATTTGCCAAAGGTCAATTTTCGATGTATTCGAACTTGTAAACCATAGGATAGTACTTTATAGTCAAAATGGAGCATGTCAAAAGACATTTATTTTAAACATTAGTTTCATTCACATTTTCAAGTATATGCTCTTTTAAGGCATAAATGGATTAGAAGTGGCATTTGTATTACGTCATAAAAATGCAAATGTGCTTTACCTCATTTTGTCCATAAAAGGACATATAATTAAAATGAGGGCATTTAAAATTAATCAATGGTGACTAATAATGAACTTTTTGCATGATTAGATCGAAATGGGGAAACTAGACATACAAGTCATCCCAATTCCAAGGAAAGAGCTTTTGGAATGGTGGGTGAACATGATTAAAGACAACAAAGCCTACGTGAGGGAAAGATTGGGATATTTGTTCAAGCTCATCAATTTAGAGTACCAAGTGAGCTTGATTCAAGTGTTATCTCATTTTTTGGAGGTTACCACCTCCACATTCCAATTAAGCGAGTATGAGATGGTACCTACATTAGAAGAGTATAAGGCAACCATTGGGGTTGATTTCTAATCAAGAATCGTTGAGCTCCCAATTGGATTGAAACCCACGAATGTCATAGCTGAATTTTTGAACTTGAAGACTCCTCAAGTGGAAAAGTTGATCAAGTCAAATACCGGGAATTTTCCTTTATCCTACTTAGTGACTAATTACTCCAAATTGCCAAAGAAAACTAGGAATACTTCCGCGAGAGTCTTCATCCTTGCTTTCTTCGAGTTCGTCTTATTCCCTACATCAAGGACCGGATTGAATCCTCTTGTTGCGGTGATTGCTAGGCAAGCTCGCCTAAAGTGGGATTTCTCCAATATGCTTTTAGCGAAAATCATCATTTCTTTGAACAAATACCAACGTCACTAAAAAGGTGTACTTCAAGCCTTAGCCAGGTTACTTTCTGTATGGTTCATTTTCTATATCAGACCTTGGGAACGTCATATGCGCATGAAAGAGATCAACTCATCTACCAACCCTATTGAGAAGTATTTGAAGCTTCAAGACAAATTACCAAAATACTCTTTTCATGAGTGGGCAAACTTCATTAGGGCATTGACTCCTAACTAATTCCAATGGAGAATTCAATGGCCAAAGATAATAACAGCTCAAATTACTTGTCAAGAAAGCAATTTAGTGCCATTGCTTGGATTGAATGGTGGAGCTGCTTATTGCCCACTAAGAGTGGTATGACAATTTGGAATGATTCAACAAGTTCCATCTACTTGGCATCCCGAGGAGTTCACATTTGACATACCACAAAAATCCCAATCAAAGAAAGAAAATAAGGAGTTGCAAATAAAGGTTTAGAAGATCATGTATTCATTGAAGAAATCGACCAAGCAAATAGTGCAATGGCCCGAAGATTTACAAGGAGAAATGAAGCTTTTGTTGGCATACAAAGAGTACATAGAATGGTTGAAGGCCAAAAGATCGATTGATGCCGAACCATATGTACCTTTGAGTATTATTACTCATCTTGATGAGCCGTACATTCTGGAGTACATTGTGCCAAGCATGCCAGGTATCGAGCCATATGTTCCTGAAGATGTTACAATTGATGTGGAAGAATAGGAGACACGAGTCAAGAAATATAAAGAGGTTGAAGCTACCTTAGCTAGCAAGAGGCCTAGACTTGTTTAAGATAGTGTTGCCCCATTTTGATGTAAAGCATTGTAATATGAATCTTCAAAAACAATTAATTGATGCATGATTGTTTGATGAATGTTTTGAAGCACATTTTGTATAAAAGAAACAATCACCATGGATTATAATTCTTTGAATGATATGATTTCATGAAAAAGACATTGATGAGAAGATTTATGCAAGGCTAAGACTTGTGTAAAAATTCTTATCCTTGTTAATCACAAGAAAACATATAATTAAAAGAATATAGGTCTTCATATCTACTTCATCAATTCTAATATCTCGATGATTTTCATGAGAGCAGGTCATTTAGCAACAGAAGGTAGAAGACCTCGAACTCGTTTGCAAATAAAAATGGCTGAGGAAGAGACTCGCACTCGGCTAGCTGAAATAGAAAACCAGTTGACATAAATGATTGCCATGATGGCAGAAATGAAGACCTTCATTATAGCTGCGAAGGGATCTTATCCTACAGTTACAAATCTAGGAACTGCAAATACCGCTAAGGTACCTATTGAAGAGACCATGAGAAGTAAAGAACCAATTCAGGAGAATCCTCCAAAATCTGCATCGAAAATAGTAAATCTAGAAGAGGACGTTTGGGTTAAAAAGACATCCAAGGATGAAGAGGAGGCCAAACGATTGGCCAAAATTGAAGAATGCCTAGCAAGTCAAAGTTATGAGTTTTAGAGATTCAACAAGTTCTCACCATACGCAAAGGTGGTTGTTCTAGAAAACTACAAAGAACCAGAGTTCGTGAGCAAGTACGATGGAACCGACTATCCTAAAAGCCATTTGAAATATTATCTCTGCAAAATGGCGAGATATTAAGATAATATGCCACTCCTTATCAGTACATTTCAAGATAGCTTGAAGGGAGCAGCTTGGGCATGGTATACCGCTCTTGACATAGAGGATTTTAACGAATGGAACCATTTAGCAGGAGAATTCCTTCGCCAATATAAATTCAATGTCGAAGTACTTCCAACTCAGGAAGATCTAGTCAGAACCGAGAAACGAAGAAATGAAGAATTCAGAGCCTATGCTCAAAGATAGAAAGCTGTAGCCTCACAAGTCAAATTAGCTATAAGTGAGGACGAGCTTATTGAACTATTCTTGAAGTCGTTACCAACTGAATATTACGACAAATTGCATATATCAGGTTGCCAAATATTTACCATGCTGATGAAGGTTGGTGAAAGGATCGAATGGTCATTAAAGGAGAAGAAGTCTCAAGAAGCGACAGTACGAAGACCGTATCATGGAAGAAAGGATAAAGAACCTATACGTGATGTGGCTATGGTATCCAGCCCTTATGTTAATCAAGCTCCATTCCAAAAGCAGTCTAACGTTTCTTGGAAAAATTCAAAACCTTTTGAGCCGAAGAAAATACTCATGAGGCAATTCACCCCGTTGCCACGGCCCTTGTTGAAACTACTACCGATGTTGTTAGAAAAGCATTTGGTGGCTAAAGAAGTTCCAAGAGATAATCCTACAAAGTTTCCCTGGTATGATGAGTCGAAGACTTGCACATACTATATAGGAGAAAGAGGACACAATGTGGACAATTGTATAGTTTTGAAATACAAAGTCCAGTAACTCATAGACAAGAAGATACTAAGCTTTCAAGAGCCAAAGCCAAATGTGCATCAGAACCCTCTTCCTGAGTATAATGTGGTAAATATGGTCCTTACAAAAGATGAATATGAGGCCAAATTAAAGATAGCCCGACAAAGAGATGCTCACTTTCGCCGTGAAGTACTCTTGAAAGGAGAAGTCATAAATAACTTGGAAGAAGATTCTAACAAATACAACTTCTCAGTAAAATATACTCCACCGTGGGCTTTTAAAAGTGAAGTGATTGTGCCCGATGGATGGGGCGGTATAGACGATGAGCCAATCAAGCAAAATGAGATTCCATCCTGCGATGAGGAGGATCAATTTAAAGAGCAAAAAGAAAAGATTCGGCGAGATAAAAGGCGATTTACCCAAACTTCATTTGAGCAAAATGACACTGTAGACCTCCTTGGTCAAGATAGTAGAACGTACAATTTCCGTGTTAAGTACACACCTCCACCCAGGGCTTTTAAAAATGAAACTATTGTGCCTGATGGATGGGGAGGCATGGATGAAGTCCCAATTAACTAATTAAGTCTTGAGGAGAAAGAAGATAAAGACGAGAAGATAAAGAAAAAGACTTGCTGAGGAGATAGATGATTTGTTCGCAAAGCACGAAAACAAGGCGAAATTGTGGATTATCTGGGACAAGACAGTGTTCGGTATAACTACTGTGTCAAATACACACCGTCCTCATGATTATCCAGAGAGGAAAATATCGTGCCTGACAGTTGAGGTGGAATGGATACTATTGAAGTTAACAAAAGCATGGTGTCCATGATTACACCATTATTGATCAATCTTGATGAAGTGAATAGACTTGAAAAAGAAAAGCATCATGTTGAGCTAATTATCATTGAGCTCCCAATTGATCAACTAAAAATCGAAGAGAAAAAGGTACAGCCTGTGATTATCACTTTGCCTCCAAAGGAGAAAATTGACACCAAATGTATGCCATGGGACTACGCACCTAAAGAAGTTGATGCAATAACTAGATCGGGTAGATGTTATGTCTCAAAAGAAGGTGAACATGAAAAGAAGGGAGTAACTGAGGAGGATGTCAAGTAGTTACTGTCAGTCATGAGAACAAGTGAATATGAAGTAATTGAGCAATTGAGGAAGATGCCAGCACAGATTTCCTTACTGGATCTTTTCAAGACTTCAGAAAGCCAGAAAATGATGCTTATGAAGCTTCTTAATGAGGTGCACGTCCCGAAAACTATTAATGAGGTACAACTGGAAGACTTTGTTGGTGCTACTCTTCTAAAGGATCAGATTGCCTTCTCTGATGAAGATTTTCCAATTGATGGACGATCCCATAATAAAGCCCTGTATGTTGTCATCAAATGCCGGGGCAAGGAAGTGTCACGGGTGCTCATTGATAATGGTTCTGCATTTAATTTGTGTCCTTTAAGCACGCTGAATCGCTTAGGGATTAGTGAAGAACTTATCAAACCTTCAAAGGTGACCGTATGTTCATTCGACGAAATGAAGAAAGATATTATCGGTGACATCGAACTGGAAGTAAACATCGATCATGTGCCTTTTCTGATTGATTTTCAAGTGGTAGACATTCTAAGGACCTTCAACCTACTGCTAGGGAGGCCTTGCATTCATATGGCTGGCGTCATTCCTTCTAATCTTCATCAGAAGGTTCGATTTGTTATTAACGGTAAAATGATTACCGTATACAATGAGACAGACTTTGCTACTTACAAGGAAAGTGCTATACCCTATGTCGAGCCACAGATAAAGGAAGAGCCCAGTTATTATTCATCCGAGATGATTTCCATGATATAAATTCCTGCTGGTAGTGTCATGAAGACTCTAGAATTTTCGACATCGTCTTTTATGATTGGAAGAGTGTTATGCCAATATGGATTTAACCATAATGGTGGGCTTGGGATAAGAGCTCAAGGGATTAAAGAGCCTATTATCCCATTTGGTACCAAGAAGAAGTATGGAGTAGGGTATGAAGTCATCAATAATCACCATAGAGGCCGAGGCCAAGGTCAAGAGAATGCCAATGGCATTGTTGCAAGAAGTAGTCTCTACTATCTAACTTGATCGACCCTGCCCTTCTTCCGTCCCATCGAAGCTGCAATCAATATAAAGAAAGTTTTGCTCAATCATTTTTCTCTATTGATATTTTCTGATCGAGGATAGACCATTCATCTTCACTCGTTTAACACTTATTACAGATTAAATGAAGTCAAAGGACGAATATGTACTAGCTTTTACCATAGTCATGTGGGTCTAGAATGAGATTTCATGAAAGCTTCTGATCATTCTGTATTATACATGTTGGAGAAGGTTTAGACAAAAAAGAAAAGAAACAAACCCAAATCACAAGGAAGTTGAAGTTGTTCCAAAATCCGTTTTCCTATTTAGTAGTCAGTTCGATTAGGAGCCACTCGTGCATTTTTGCATATATAGGACATAGAATACCTTGGCGCATGGCAAGGTTTAAACTCCACTTTAAAATCAGAAAATTAATCAATTCAAATCTTAAATATTCTAAAAACTGTTTAAGGTGACTTAAAAACGATGTTATTCATACTTTTGCGGAACGAAATATTAGAAGTTGAAAACGAAAATTGCATCGAATACCTACTCATTTGCTCTTGTTAGAATTGAGGATTTAACACTTTTTTAAGGAAACCAGGGATGGGAATTGTCGTTCCTCGCATTTCTCATGTTAGCATGTTGTTCGAAGAAAACAAAAAAAAAAGGGATCTCCATAATTCTGGCCGGATTTTACCCGAATGTCGTGGCCTCTATTCATGACGTATGCTTTGGTTGAATTGTAGTTCCTCCTTAGGTTCCCCGCGCCCCAAATCACGTCCACATCCTCTCTTGCCAAGTCAATTGGAGATTGCTCCTGTCCTTCATTGCATGCGCTACATTCTTCCTTCAGATATCCCCAATTCTCTGGTCCCCTCTCGCTCCCGGGTATGTAGTTGAAGCCACTCTCATCCTCTAATGCACCACAAAATCACACGCAACATCGTCAAAAGCAAAAGCCAAAACCACCATAACATAGAGAGAGAGAGAGGAGTGTTTACCAGGTTCTACAGGTGCAGTGGATGCCACATGCAAGGTCGTGGCGAGAAGACTCAGCAGAAGAGCAGAGAGGACTCGAGTTCTGCTTTGGCTTTTCATTTTGTTTTTTTCCCTTACTCTCAAAAGGATTTCAGTGCGAGCGAATATAATCGCCCAACTCGAACGAGACGCGATGTACAAGGGCAATGCCTCAAATCAGTTTGCTTTGTTGAAGAAAAATTAAACCTCCCAACTCCCATTTATACATGCATTCCAACTTCGAGTGAATAGTGACATGCACGTGAACAAGGTGGGTCGGTAGGTAAGAAAGTGCGACTACGCCAAATAATTGAGACGTTAGGAATCTGTCCATCTGTCTTTCTTATCTATGGTTGATTATCTATAGTTTAATAGTAGATAAATAATCCATAATCTATCGTGTACTATAAAAAGTAAAAGCAAGTTGTACAGAATTCATTACTTAAAGGACATTGAGCCTAATGATGAGTCCAAGAAATAAAAAATGAAATCATTAAGAAGGTAGTTTCTTTTTATAACCTAAGGACACGAGCAAATGTCATGACAACATGTAGGATGAAAAGTGGGCTTTCGAAGCAGTAGGGTGAAATGTGAGAAATGTAGAAGGGTCGATACTACAATTTGTCGTAGAAGTGGTGTCCAGGTTTTTATGCTAGATTCCAGAGATGTGTTGATTATCATATTAAAGAATCTATGAAGGAGGTTAGCCTTTGGTGCACAAATTAGTGATTAGGTGATGCTGCTCTCCTAATGATGGTTACGACAAGCCTTTTATGTCTTACTCGAGGATTGAATGCTGAGCTAAATAGGGTGAAGTTCGGTCGATAATGATTATGAGATTTGTCATAATAATTCTGGACATGTATGTCATATTATGTCTCAAATTTGAGCCGTTTATGAAATTTGATCCAATTGAAGGATGTTAATCAATTTGCTAAATTATTCACGATGGCCACACTAGAGAAGGAAATAAAAAATGAAGGGCAAGTCTTTTGCCACTGCCAGACAAAGAAGTAGGGCCCTATATATATAGGAAACGTGGGTTAGCTGGTGTTTTAAGAAGAAAGCAAGTGGGGCCACGGATAATAAGAAATAAAAAAAACAAAAGAGAAATATAGGTTTTCTTTTTCTTAGCCCTAGGTTGTCCTTCTCTCTTTATAATGGTAGCCACACATAGGGACAAGTGAAAATCGTGGATTTTCTTCGGCTCTTCTCTCAGCCGAATGGTGGAGGCTGAATAGAGAATCTTTCTTGGACACACGGAGGAGCTCATTTTTCGGACATGCAGAGGAGTGGAACACACCAAATGGATTAGTGGTTCGATGAATATATCAACATCGGGGGTCAAGTATCAACATAGGTAAAAGTAGGTCGAAATCACGCCATAGAAAGTCCAAGGGATGTTTGAAATTCTTTGAGTGTCACGAGGAGGGGTACATCAGGAGAGAATGTCCGAAGTAGAGAAACCGAGGTGACAAGTAGAATGCCACAAACAGTGTGGTGAACATCATAGAGGAGAGCACTAGTTATGCAGAGGCTGTCTTGTGTCTGAGTACTAGTTCTTTAGGAGTGTTGACACCTAAATTTTGGCGCATCATTTAGTGTTAATTGCATAGAAAATTAGGGATTAAATTTTTAACCCCTGAACAAAAATATTAAAATTGCATAGCATATAGTTTAGGTTCATATAGATTAATTACATTCCGCATCGGATCGACGGTGGCAAGCGAGCTTAAAATTCATCATGTAAATTGAGCTCGGGCATCGAACGAGACTCGGCTCACTCGGAAAGCATGGGCCAAAAATCACACGCAAAAGGGCTTGGTTGTCTTAATTTGAGCTTAAATTAGCCAATTATGCTTAATTAAAGAAAAGCCCAAATTAATTCAGCCCACTAAGAATTAAATTAAAGCCTAAACCTAAGCCCATTAGGACTAGAAAACCTGGCTAATTGACCTAGATTTACACTATAAATATATGTCTTTGGAGACAATTGATACGAGGAGGGCTCTCATAATTTTTCAGATCAGATTTTTAGAGAAAGAAAAACGTGAAGAAAGGAGCCATTGAAAGAAAGACAAAGAAAAGTCAGGGGGGGCACATTGAGAAGACGCAATTCTTGAGAGAGAACACTGTAGCCATCAGGGGCTCTCTTCTGCTAGAAGCCTTAGGTTGTCCTTTCCTTGAAGAGGTGGGCGCAAGAGTGGGGTCTTGAAGCTACAGGAACCGCACAGGAGGGTCCCTTCGAGAAGGGCGCACTGTGGCCACTAGGGGGTTTTTCTTCGTGCTCTTTCCTTGGACGTCGCACAAGGAATACCTAGAAGCCATGGAAGGACGGTCTCGTGTGGGTGGACAATGAGATCGGCTAGCAGCTCCAGCGTTCGTCAACGTTCCTCCGTGGTGTTCCAACATTCTTGAACAGCAGCTTCAACATCCCGACAATCAGCCACAAAGTCCCCCCAACGACCACAGGTTCTTCCGGTGAGTTCGTGAACCATTCAGTCAAGACTCCAGTTGAGCAATCGCTAGTCCCGACGCACCGTCGGTCGCGATCCGCAAGCCCGAGTTCGATCCGAGTTCAAATTTGGAATTATCCGCCAATTAGGTAAAGATTATCCGAATATTTCTTTCAAATATTTAATTTCCTAGTTTTCGGATGTTTGAATATTTCGTGAATATTTTGGTGGATAGCTAGATATCTTAAGGTAATTTTGTGATATCCGCAATATTCAAAAAATACCCAAAATTGGGAAATTTTCCTAATTTGGCAACGTATCTGGACGACTATCCGACCTTATCCCTAAGGTACGATACGCGGCGATACGGAAAATCGTTATCTTGTCCATAATTACTTGGACACGATAATAGATTTTATTTGCTTTCCAAATTTGACCAATCAACTTTCTGTCAATATCTATAACCCTATAGATATGATTGTCAGTTTGATTTCTTTGCCTTATCCGAATTTGAAAAATCTTGCGGATTGCGTGGATTGTTTGAATGTAGTTATTTTTGTTGATTGCTTTCCTTTTAAATAAAGAAAATCCAAAAATTTATTAGTTATATTTAAATTAGAAATTTTGCATGCTTAGGGAATCTTAAATATATCCAAAAGAATAAGATAATTATTTGATTTAAATTGGGATTAGGGGTTGCATATTTCCTAGTTTAAATTAAAGATTATTTTAATCTTAGTGGATTATTTAGGACATTTAATAATTTCGAATTTTAATAAAAATTCCAAAAAAAGAAGTCACTTTAGAATAGATTAAATTATCTTTTTTAGAATAGATTGCATGTTAATTTAGGCATTTTTTTAATTCCGAATTTCATTGGAAAATACCAAAAACAAATCATTTTGCCCGTCATTATAATTAGGTCACGTCGTTGCATGACATATAGTTTGCATGTTAGGTTGCATTAATCGCATGTTAACTTTTGCACGTCATTACATATAGGTTAGCTTTCATTTAAATAAGTGAAAATCCTAAAAAATATTGAGTGAACTGCTTGTTAATTGAAATCATATTAGGATCATTGATGTGATTTTTTAGTTAACAATGCAGATGCTTACGTTGCTTTAAGGTAAGTAAATTTCCCAATCTTGCAATTTATTTAATACTTTGATTATTGGGTGTTACTTTGGTGGTTTGCGTACCCGCATGAACATCTCACATGTTAGTAATTGATAATAAAGTGGATTCAAACTGTCTGCCAAAATATTTTTGAAAAGAAAAGGTACCGAAAGGGCGTTAGACTTAGATCTAGCGTAATCAAGTCTCCGAGCTTAGAATCTCTGGTTCGTAGGAATAAAACATATCTCCCTATGTTTTATTTAGGTTTCTAATCGACCTACCACAAATAGATTAGTGGCGACTCCAAGCATGAAAACTTTTGCACGTTAAAAACTTAAATCTTAAGTTGCGAATTGGTAGAGCTTGGGAGGGCCCGAGTTAGGCTTAGTCTTAACAATCCATTAGCCTGATAAGGGAAATTTTTAGGTCGCGACAAGGAGAAGAATGACTGCTAGATTCAGGGTGTTCTTATCGTATAACGCCTCATAAGTACTAGTTTACTACTTACCAAATTGCAGAAGGTGATAAAGTTTTTGAAGGGGAATAATGTAGCCTGTAAGGTTGTAGGAATATGAACAGTTCGGATTCAGATGCACGATGTGGTGGTATGTACACTAACAGACATGAGGTATGTACGGAAGCTTAAGAAAAACCTTATTTCTCTAGGGACACTTAACGATATTAGATGGAAGTACATCGTTGAAGGTGCAGTATTAAAGATCTCTCGATGTACCATGAAAATGATGAAAGGGATGAAAGTGAATACTCTCTATCATCTACTATGAGAGACCGTGATAGGAGCTGTTGCAGTTTCATCAGGTGAATTAGACTCTAACTTGACTCATTTTTGACCTATGCGGTTAGTGTACATGAGTGAGATAGGTATGCCGATGTTGGGAGAGAGGGGGTTGTTGAATGGTTATAAGACAGAGAAGCTAGACTTATGTGAGCACTGCATCTTTGGGAAGCAGCACCGAATTAAGTTTACTACAACTATTCATTCGACCAAGCAACCGATTGAATACATTCATTCAGACGTCTAGGGCACATCTCCGGTTCCTTCCAAAGGAGGTGCTCAATATATGGCAACATGTACCGTTGACTATATGAGAAAGATATGGTATACTTTCTGAAGCACGAATCTGATGTTTTTGGCTGGTTTCAAGAAATATAAGGCATTGATTAAGAAGCAATCAAATAAACAAATCAAATGCCTGACAATCAATAACGACATGGAGTTCTGTGGTAAATTTTCACTGAGTTATGCGAGAGAGAAGGGATTATGAAACACCGCACAGTATCTAGAAAAACACAGCAGAATGGCATAGAAAAACGGAAGAAGAGAACTTTACTCAAGTGAGCTCGGTGCATGCTTTCACATGCAAGACTAGGGAAGGAATTTTTGGTCGAAGTAGTGAATGTGGCATGTTACTTGGTTGATTGATCTCCATCATCTGATATGGAGTGGAAGACTGTTGAGGAATTATGGTTGGGAAAACTTGTTGTTTAATATGGATTATGAGAATTCGGCTGTCATATGTATGCTCATGCGAGTGATGGTATGCTTGAGCTAAGAGTGAAAAAGTGTATATATTTTTGTTATGCACGTAGGGTTAAGGGTTACTAGATGTGGTGCATTGATTCTGATTTACCCGATTTTCCAATTAGCAAAGATGTGATTTTCGACGATACTGCAATTCTTCAATAGAAGAGTTCCGAGACACTACTAGCAGAGCAAATAAATCATGGAGTCAGTAGTGAGGTAGAGCATTAGGTGGATAATCCAGAGTCTTCAGAAGTAACATAGGTTGATACTTAGATGAGGCCATAGTTCCTAAAGTCGGTGATAGTAAACAACCAATACGGTTGCATCACACTATAGTCGTGGGCAAACAGAGAAGGCTAATTAAACTACCGGTACGTCATCATAGTTATATAGATATTGCTTACGCATTGACTGTAAATGATGAAGTGGTGAAAAATGAGACTTGGTCTTACTATGAGACGATGGACAATAGTGAGTCATCATAGTGGTTAGGGGCTATAAGTGTAACAGCCCGAATTTCGATGTAATTTCTGGGATTAATAAAATGAATGTTATTTCTCATTTCATTTGAGTACGACTCGCCCAGAGTTGATCACTCTTGGGATACTAACCATAGAGGAATGGCTAATTAGGACACTAGTACGTGGACCAGGGACTTAGTCGCGACTCGGGAGCCGATTTGAGAAAGAATGAGGGAATATTGTGAACCAGTGAGGGGCCGATCTTAGGAAAAGTGATGGAAATGGTATGGCCAAGGCCAACGATGCACAATTGGGATCGCAGGTGATTCTGCTTAACCAAACGTGCTCGTGGCCAACCAATCCTGAAACCGAGCCAAATGATCGTGACCCCGGGATTAGTAATAAACCCTCTTTCTCTCGATGATCGGAACCGTCGAGACTCGGACAACCCTAAGTCGATACGCGTATACCTAAACAGCCGCCTGTTGGTGAGAGTTTCAGAAAAATTGAAATTGAGAGAGAGTTGTTCACGGAATTGAGCCCAGATTTCGATGTCGGATTTCGGGGACCCGACGGACTAATTTTAAGATTCTGACGCCAGAATAAGTTGTCTACACATATATGGGACGCATGGGAGCGAAAAATGGAATTTCGGTTCGGAATGGAGAAAGGACGGAATTGCCCTTGGGCTAATTAGGCTTAATTCCGAATTTTTGGAGATTAATTTGGTTTAACCAAGGTTGGTTAAGGTAACTAGGTTGGTTAGGGTTTGGTTAGGGGCTAAAGACAAGAATGCCCCTCAATAATTCATTGGAATGAATGTGAGCCATTGGATGAGGGGTAGAATGGTCAAGTGGCCTAGGATGGTGACACTTGGAATCCACTATTGGTTGATTTGACTAGCTTTGACCAAAATAGGATAAGCTTCTCTCTCTCCTCCATTTTTCCCACGCCATTCTCTCTCTCTTCCCCCTCACGTTCGGCCACTCCCCCCTCCTTCGTCTCTCTCTCCTCCGTCTCCTCTCTTCTTGGCCGATCAAGCCCCTCACCGTCGCCGCCTCCCTCAGCCACTCGCCGGAGCCGTGGGTCACGGCAAGGGACGCCGTGGAGAGCCGGACCATCCCCCAAGCCGCCGTCCTCAGCCACGCCTCCTCCTCCCCCTTGGACGCCCCAATCAGCCACCCCGAGCCGCCGTTGGCCGTGAGAGCCGTGAGCCGCCGTTGTTGAGCCGAGAGATCGGATGTACTTGTTTCTCCCGCGATTAGTCCACCGAGACGTGAGTTTAATACTTAAACTTAGTTTAGCCTTAATTGTGTTTAGTTGGGGTTAATAAGGTTGATTTGTGAAGTTTAAGCTAGTTTAGTGTTTTGTTGTGATTGGGTGGTTCATGGCTGAATTGAGGATGTTGTTGAGGGTTGAGTTGAGGTGGAAATATGGCTATTTAGAGAGTGTTTGATGGCTGTCCATGGTGAGCCAAATTCGGTGGTCTTGAGTGTTTGTGCTAGAAATGATGATTCTAGGCCTAAATGGACTTGTTTTGCTAAGTTAAACTAAGTATATGCCTATTATGTTTGAGTGGGGTCTTGGTTGATTGATTGGAGGCTAAATGGAGTGTTTTGGGTGTGTTTTGGCTATGTTTAAAGTTGGGGTTTAGTCATGGCCGAATTGCATGTGTTAGGATACAAATGCTAGAATATGTCCATTGTTTGTAAATGTTGGTAATTGTTGTGGCCTTTGTGTTCATTGATATGAAAATGCATGTCACGCGCATTGTATGTCGAGATTGAGATTTGAGATGGCATTATGTAATTGTGCGGGTGTGACATTGCATTGTGTGATCACGGTAAACGCCCTGAAAAGAGTGGAATTGGGCTAAGATAAAATTGAGATGTGTGATCACCTAAGGCCTTCGGGTCGTGGCCTTCGGGTCGAGGCCTTCGGGTCGTAGCCTTCGGGTCGATTCCGTCTGCTGCGTTTACGCGGGACGATGCCCGGTTAGACCGGAAGACGACCATCCTCATGCACTTTGTAGCAGGCTCTGGTTCGTAGGTGAGCGGTGTTGCGCCTCAGGCACTTTGTAGCAGGCTAGAAGACACCGGGCCGGGGGCGTATTATATACGCTGGCCATGAAGTGTTGTGGCCTTCGGGTCGGGCCCTATTGTGGGTCGTGAGATTAAGAATGAACTGAACGTTGCATTATGCGAATTGTGAATCATGCAGTATTGTGATGAGATTGTGAGAATCATTAGCATGTGACTGCGTGAGGCATTCGTGTGAGATGCATGATTGAGTGGTTTGAACCATTTAAAGAAGATGAGCACGCGTGTGTGGAGTACGCCTGCCCGTATGTACACATAGGTGGGTGTATATATATATGTTGAATTGCACTAACTTGCAGGGGTTGAATCACGTTGAATCACTAGAACATATTGAGTCTTATGTTTGTTGGCTTGGACGCTTGTTTTTGGTTCGTTAAGAGACACACTTTAGCCTAGCCTAGGTTTAGGTATTTGATTCACTGAGCTAGTCTCACGGTTGTTGTAAAAACCGAACATTTCAGAACCTACCCCCTAGGATGCTGGAGCCGCCTCCACTTTTTGGGATTCCTAGGCAGATTTTGCAGACCGAGGAGCATTTCCCAGCTGGAGATGGCGAGATGCATGTGAGGTTTAGGTCAGTTCTTTACGTGAACACGGGTGAGGATGAGCATCAGAAGCAAGAATATATAGCATGGTGTCGCAGGGCAGCGGACGGGACCCTCAGTCGACCTATCCGTACCTTTGACATTCCAGTGGACGCTGATGGCGAGTTAGAGCCAGTGATTGCCGATGGCGAGGTGGTCGATGCCCCTCCACCTGGCGCTCAGCCAGCCGGTGAGGCCCAGCCAGGCCTAGGAGTTTGGTATGGTGACCCAGTGCCGGAGCCTATGGATGAGGATGAGGACGACCCCGAGCCAGAGGCGATGGAGCAGGATGATGGGGATGGTGAGGTCGATGAGGTAGGCGATGATGTAGACATAGATGCCGTCGAGGATGCAGCCGCAGATGTAGACCTTGAGGACGACTTTGACTCCGAGGCTGAGGCTGACGCTATCTTAGCGGACTACTGGGGAGATCAGGAGGACCCCGACATGGACGTGGATGAGCCAGAGCCGGATAGCAGCGCTTCAGAGGAGTTAGATTAGTCTTCGGATGAGCCCGACGATTCCAGCGACCCAGACTTCGAGCCCTAGATTAGTTGGACGATGATAGGGATCCCTACCTTTTTGTTATAGTGAACCTTAGCACAGCCCTACTCACCCGGCCACCGACACTTTTTGGATTAGTGGCCTTTTGACTTTGATGCGACCTTGACCTAGACCCATAGTGAATCTGACTGTATTGTATTTGTATCTATGCTCCTTGTATAAACAGTTTGTTGATATATATGAGAATAAGGTTTTACCTGGTGATGATTTGAGTGTTTGGCTTCCTTGTTCATCTTTATTTGTCAGGGTTGTATTTTGCTTCCGCATGTGTTTTTATACTCTGATTGTTGTTGGGTCGGCGATGTCTCCTGGGGACGTCGCACTCTGATCGACCGAAGTGGTAAGGGGATGCTCGCGTTCCGATGGGTAAGTTGGGTTCGGGGCGTGACATCCCAGCTATTGAATTGGTATCAGAGCAAGGTTAGCTCTATCCATACGGTCGAAGCCTGGAGTGATAAGGAGCGATGACCAAGGGTAGCCAACTAGGTGACCTCGTGTGCTAGGTGTGTCTCTTAATTGCGTTTGTTTGATTGATTGAATGTGTAAGTGATTCAACCCCGAAGGTGCAGGCGCGTCAGGACCTGAGGTGAGTACACATGTTCCCTTGGGTGATGTATTGTGCTCAGTGCTAGATCGCATGTGATTGTTTGGCTATTGTTTGATACCTGCCTAGGACTTAGACTGGGTTAGTATGGTTTAAGTCTTTGACTCCTTAGTGGGGTTATAGCAGGTAGTTGAGTAGCCAGCTTAGTGAGAGAGATGAGTCGCCGAAGAGGAAAGGAACCCCAAGAGCAACCGAGAGTCGAGCCCAGAGAGGCCAGAGACCCCAGAATGGAGGAAGTTATGGAGACCCTCCGTGAGATAGGGCATATCATGGGTTTGCAGGCTCAGGAGAGGGCAGCCGCACATGCACAGGCAGCCGAAGCTGCAGCGATAGCCGGTAATGGGGGTAACCAGGCAGAACAGGCACAACCAGTTGTACCGAGATAGATGCCCCAGCTAGTTGAGCAATTTCTGAAGCTTAAGCCGCCCAAGTTCAGTGGTATGGGCGATGCAGAGTTAGCGCCCAAATGGGTTGAGGAGTTGGAAAAGGCGTTTAATGTATTGAAGTGCACCGATACCGAGAGAGTAGACTTAGCAGTGTATCAGTTACAGGACGGTGCCAACGATTGGTGGAATGCAGTAAAGGACGGGGTATTCCCTGCAGGTACTGAGTTGGTTTGGGCTGTGTTTGTTGAACATTTTTATGAGAAGTATTTCTCTGAGGTAGCGCAGGAAAGGAAGTTGTCGGAATTTATGAGACTGCGCCAGGGACAGATGACAGTAGACCAATACGAGAGGGAGTTTGCGAGATTGGCTAAGTTCGCGCCTACATTGGTGGTGAATCCGAGAGACAAGGCTAGGAGGTTTCGAGATGGATTGAAACCAGACCTCAAGAGCCAGATTCTATCTCATAACCTTAAGGACTACCGTGAGATGTACGAGAGGGCTCAGATCATAGAAAGAGATCAGCAAGAGAGGGCCGCCGCCTCAGGATCACGGTTTATGCCTAATAGAGATAATCGCAGGTTGGGGAAAAGGCCAATGACTGGGAATAGACGGTTCGTTCCACCTGTGAGGAGAAACATTGGGAAGCCTAACCCGCCTCCGAGTAGGTTCGGAGCATGTTTCAGGTGTGGGAGTTTTGACCACCAGATTAGGTCGTGTCCTCAGATGCGTCCAGCGGGATCGCAAGCACCAGCCCACCCGCCTAGGACGGGGAATCAGGGTGGACATCCCCCAGCGACTAACCCAGGACGACCACCAGCCCAAGGAAAGGTGTATGCTATGGCGCGCAAGGATGCGGAGAAAGCGCCAGGGGTGGTCACAGGTACGATTTCTTTGGGAGACCATGCAGCCTATGCTTTGTTTGATCCGGGGGCAACCCATTCTTTTGTGTCAGAACAGTTTATTAGATTGGTTGGGTTTGAGCCTATTCTGCTTGAGACTGTGTTATGCGTATCTACTCCGTTGAATGATAGGATGATAGTCTCCTTTGGATGGCCTGCATGTAAGATAGTGATTGGTGGTGTGGAAAGCCATATCGACTTGGCAGTGTTGGCCATGTTCGATTTTGATGTTATTGTTGGAATGGACTGGTTAGTGCAGCAGAAGGCTGTAGTGGATTGTGATAGTAAAACGATCCAGTTCAATCCAATTGGACAACCTAGGTTTGAATTTCAAGGAAGTCGAGGAGGAACCTCGATTCCTTGGATCTCTTCACTGGAAGTGAATGAGTTGTTGAACGAAGGATGTGAAGGATATCTGGTCAATATGGTGGATCCCACTGTACCAGAGCTTCAGTTAGAAGATATCCCGGTAGTATGCAACTTTCCAGAAGTATTTCCACAGGAATTGCCAGGCTTACCACCTGAGCGGGAAGTTGAGTTTGTAATTGAGCTAGCCCCGGGTACAGAGCCGATCTCAAAAGCCCCATATCGGATGTCATTGTCTGAGTTAAAGGAGTTGAAAGTTCAGATGCAGGAGTTATTAGACAAAGGTTTCATCCGTCCGAGCGCGTCTCCATGGGGAGCGCCTGTGCTGTTTGTGAAAAAGAAAGACGGAACCCTGAGATTGTGTATCGACTACAGGCAGCTGAACCAGGTGACAGTAAAGAACAAGTACCCACTGCCTAGGATCGACGATTTGTTTGATCAGTTGCAGGGAGCATCGGTATTCTCCAAGATTGATCTACGGACAGGATATCACCAGTTAAGAATCAAGAAGGAGGATATACCTAAGACAGCCTTCAGGACGAGGTATGGGCACTATGAGTTTACAGTTATGCCCTTTGGACTGACAAATGCTCCTGCAGCTTTCATGGATCTAATGAGTAGAGTGTTTAAGGAATATTTGGATCAGTCAGTGATTGTCTTCATCGATTACATATTGGTATATTCTAAGAGTCCTGAAGAACATGAAGTGCACTTGACTGAGGTGCTACGGACGTTAAGAGAGCATGCGCTCTACGCCAAGCTCAGCAAGTGTGAATTTTGGCTCAGTCGAGTAGCTTTCCTTGGACACATAGTGTCGGGAGAAGGGATATCAGTAGACCCGACCAAGATAGAGGCCGTGACTAAGTGGCCGAGACCGACCTCAGTGACCGAGATCAGAAGTTTCCTTGGACTGGCCGGCTATTACAGACGATTTGTAGAAGGATTCTCATCCATAGCCATGCCCATGACCAGATTGTTAAAGAAAGAGTCCAAGTTCGAATGGGATGACAAGTGTGAGAAAAGTTTTCAGGAGTTGAAACACAGACTTACGACAGCTCCAGTGTTGACTATTCCATCCGGATCAGGAGGATTCGAGGTGTACAGTGATGCTTCATTGAGAGGGCTAGGTTGCGTGTTGATGCAGCATGGGAAAGTGGTGGCGTATGCGTCGAGGCAGTTGAGACCTCATGAGATGAATTATCCGACGCACGATTTAGAGTTGGCTGCGATAGTATTTGCCCTTAAGATCTGGAGGCATTATCTTTGTGGAGAAAAATTTCAGATCTACACGGACCATCAGAGCCTCAAGTACCTGTTTTCGCAGAAAGAGCTGAACATGAGGCAGAGAAGGTGGATGGAACTACTGAAAGACTATGATTGCGACATCCTGTACCATCCGGGTAAGGCCAATAGAGTAGCAGATGCTTTAAGTCACAAGTCTAGTATGGCACATATGATGGTGAGAGAATGGACATTGTTGGAACGGCTCAGAGATTCAGAGTTTAAGTTCGAAGTGAGCCGGATGTCCAGTTTGATGGCAGCCTTGAGGATTGAACCAGAGATCCAGGCAAGGATTAAGGAACTCCAGTCTACGGACCAAGAAATCCAGAAGATCATTGGATTGGATGTTTCTAAAAGGAGGCCGGACTTCCAGATGAGCGAGGATGGAACTTTAAAGTTCAGAGAAAGATTGTGTGTACCAGACGATGAAGGTCTGAAGGAGGAAATCTTGAGTGAAGCTCATCGGAGTCAGTACAGTATCCACCCAGGTAGTACGAAGATGTACCAGAACTTAAGGCAACATTATTGGTGGAATGGAATGAAGGCTGATGTGGCGAGACACGTGGCTAAGTGTTTGACGTGCCAACAAGTGAAGGCACAACACTGCAAGCCTGGTGGATTGTTAAGGCCATTAGAGATCCCAGAGTGGAAATGGGAGCATATCACCATGGATTTCGTAACGGGATTGCCAAGAAGCCAGAGAGGGCACGATTCTATATGGGTGATAGTGGATCGTCTGACCAAGTCAGCGCATTTCCTGGCAGTGCAAAAGGACCTTGAACTAGAAAGGTATGCCGAGTTGTATGTACAGCAGATAGTGCGATTGCATGGAGTACCGGTGACCATTACGTCAGATCGCGACCCGAGATTTACGATCAATTTTTGGAAAAGTCTGCAAGTGGCCTTAGGAACAAAGTTGCAGTTCAGCACGGCTTATCATCCACAGACAGATGGCCAATCAGAGAGAACAATTCAGACTCTGGAGGATATGCTGAGAGCTTGTGTCGTAGATTTTCAGGGCAAATGGGAAGAACAGCTACATTTAGTGGAGTTTGCCTACAATAACAGCTACCAGCAGAGTATTCAGATGGCGCCGTTTGAGGCATTGTATGGTAGAGCGTGCAGAACACCAGTATGTTGGGATGAGGTTGGTGAGCGCAGTATTACCGGGCCAGAGTTAGTACAGCAGACAGTTGAGGCCGTTGAGATTATCAGAGACAGACTGAGAACAGCGCAGAGCCGTCAGAAAAGTTATGCCGACCGGAGACGACGACCCTTAGAGTTTCAAGTGGGAGACCATGTATTCTTGAAGGTATCGCCGATGAAAGGATTGTCCCGGTTTGGTAAGAAAGGAAAACTCAGTCCCAGGTACGTTGGGCCATTTGAGATATTGGAGAAGATTGGTGATATGGCCTATCGTCTTGCCTTGCCGCCTAACTTGTCATAGGTACATAATGTATTCCACGTGTCGATGTTGAGAAAGTATGAACCAGATCCGACCCACGTTCTAAGGTACGAGGAGATAGACGTGGACGACAAGGTGTCGTACGTGGAGAGACCAGTCAGGATTGAGGACCGAAGAGATCGAGTGCTTAGGAATAAGACTATCCCGATGGTGAAGGTTGTATGGGAGCACCACGGAACAGAGGACGCTACTTGGGAAAGTGAAGAGGCCATGCGACGTCAACACCCCCAGTTGTTTGATTAGACGGGATGGAAGTGTAAATTTCGAGGACGAAATTTTTGTAAGGGGGGAAGGTTGTAATAGCCCGAATTTCGATGTAATTTCTGGGATTAATAAAATGAATGTTATTTCTCATTTCATTTGAGTACGACTCGTCCAGAGCTGATCACTCTTGGGATACTAACCATAGAGGAATGGCTAATTAGGACACTAGTACGTGTACCAGGGACTTAGTCGCGACTCGGGAGCCGATTTGAGAAAGAATGAGGGAATATTGTGAACCAGTGAGGGGCCGATCTTAGGAAAAGTGATGGAAATGGTATGGCCAAGGCCAACGATGCACAATTGGGATCGCAGGTGATTCTGCTTAACCAAACGTGCTCGTGGCCAACCAATCCTGAAACCGAGCCAAATGATCGTGACCCCGGGATTAGTAATAAACCCTCTTTCTCTCGATGATCGGAACCGTCGAGACTCGGACAACCCTAAGTCGATACGCGTATACCTAAACAGCCGCCTGTTGGTGAGAGTTTCAGAAAAATTGAAATTGAGAGAGAGTTGTTCACGGAATTGAGCCCAGATTTCGATGTCGGATTTCGGGGACCCGACGGACTAATTTTAAGATTCTGACGCCAGAATAAGTTGTCTACACATATATGGGACGCATGGGTGCGAAAAATGGAATTTCGGTTCGGAATGGAGAAAGGACGGAATTGCCCTTGGGCTAATTAGGCTTAATTCCGAATTTTTGGAGATTAATTTGGTTTAACCAAGGTTGGTTAAGGTAACTAGGTTGGTTAGGGTTTGGTTAGGGGCTAAAGACAAGAATGCCCCTCAATAATTCATTGGAATGAATGTGAGCCATTGGATGAGGGGTAGAATGGTCAAGTGGCCTAGGATGGTGACACTTGGAATCCACTATTGGTTGATTTGACTAGCTTTGACCAAAATAGGATAAGCTTCTCTCTCTCCTCCATTTTTCCCACGCCATTCTCTCTCTCTTCCCCCTCACGTTCGGCCACTCCCCCCCTCCTTCGTCTCTCTCTCCTCCGTCTCCTCTCTTCTTGGCCGATCAAGCCCCTCACCGTCGCCGCCTCCCTCAGCCACTCGCCGGAGCCGTGGGTCACGGCAAGGGACGCCGTGGAGAGCCGGACCATCCCCCAAGCCGCCGTCCTCAGCCACGCCTCCTCCTCCCCCTTGGACGCCCCAATCAGCCACCCCGAGCCGCCGTTGGCCGTGAGAGCCGTGAGCCGCCGTTGTTGAGCCGAGAGATCGGATGTACTTGTTTCTCCCGCGATTAGTCCACCGAGACGTGAGTTTAATACTTAAACTTAGTTTAGCCTTAATTGTGTTTAGTTGGGGTTAATAAGGTTGATTTGTGAAGTTTAAGCTAGTTTAGTGTTTTGTTGTGATTGGGTGGTTCATGGCTGAATTGAGGATGTTGTTGAGGGTTGAGTTGAGGTGGAAATATGGCTATTTAGAGAGTGTTTGATGGCTGTCCATGGTGAGCCAAATTCGGTGGTCTTGAGTGTTTGTGCTAGAAATGATGATTCTAGGCCTAAATGGACTTGTTTTGCTAAGTTAAACTAAGTATATGCCTATTATGTTTGAGTGGGGTCTTGGTTGATTGATTGGAGGCTAAATGGAGTGTTTTGGGTGTGTTTTGGCTATGTTTAAAGTTGGGGTTTAGTCATGGCCGAATTGCATGTGTTAGGATACAAATGCTAGAATATGTCCATTGTTTGTAAATGTTGGTAATTGTTGTGGCCTTTGTGTTCATTGATATGAAAATGCATGTCACGCGCATTGTATGTCGAGATTGAGATTTGAGATGGCATTATGTAATTGTGCGGGTGTGACATTGCATTGTGTGATCACGGTAAACGCCCTGAAAAGAGTGGAATTGGGCTAAGATAAAATTGAGATGTGTGATCACCTAAGGCCTTCGGGTCGTGGCCTTCGGGTCGAGGCCTTCGGGTCGTAGCCTTCGGGTCGATTCCGTCTGCTGCGTTTACGCGGGACGATGCCCGGTTAGACCGGAAGACGACCATCCTCATGCACTTTGTAGCAGGCTCTGGTTCGTAGGTGAGCGGTGTTGCGCCTCAGGCACTTTGTAGCAGGCTAGAAGACACCGGGCCGGGGGCGTATTATATACGCTGGCCATGAAGTGTTGTGGCCTTCGGGTCGGGCCCTATTGTGGGTCGTGAGATTAAGAATGAACTGAACGTTGCATTATGCGAATTGTGAATCATGCAGTATTGTGATGAGATTGTGAGAATCATTAGCATGTGACTGCGTGAGGCATTCGTGTGAGATGCATGATTGAGTGGTTTGAACCATTTAAAGAAGATGAGCACGCGTGTGTGGAGTACGCCTGCCCGTATGTACACATAGGTGGGTGTATATATATATGTTGAATTGCACTAACTTGCAGGGGTTGAATCACGTTGAATCACTAGAACATATTGAGTCTTATGTTTGTTGGCTTGGACGCTTGTTTTTGGTTCGTTAAGAGACACACTTTAGCCTAGCCTAGGTTTAGGTATTTGATTCACTGAGCTAGTCTCACGGTTGTTGTAAAAACCGAACATTTCAGAACCTACCCCCTAGGATGCTGGAGCCGCCTCCACTTTTTGGGATTCCTAGGCAGATTTTGCAGACCGAGGAGCATTTCCCAGCTGGAGATGGCGAGATGCATGTGAGGTTTAGGTCAGTTCTTTACGTGAACACGGGTGAGGATGAGCATCAGAAGCAAGAATATATAGCATGGTGTCGCAGGGCAGCGGACGGGACCCTCAGTCGACCTATCCGTACCTTTGACATTCCAGTGGATGCTGATGGCGAGTTAGAGCCAGTGATTGCCGATGGCGAGGTGGTCGATGCCCCTCCACCTGGCGCTCAGCCAGCCGGTGAGGCCCAGCCAGGCCCAGGAGTTTGGTATGGTGACCCAGTGCCGGAGCCTATGGATGAGAATGAGGACGACCCCGAGCCAGAGGCGATGGAGCAGGATGATGGGGATGGTGAGGTCGATGAGGTAGGCGAGGATGTAGACATAGATGCCGTCGAGGATGCAGCCGCAGATGTAGACCTTGAGGACGACTTTGACTCCGAGGCTGAGGCTGACGCTATCTTAGCGGACTACTGGGGAGATCAGGAGGACCCCGACATGGACGTGGATGAGCCAGAGCCGGATAGCAGCGCTTCAGAGGAGTTAGATTAGTCTTCGGATGAGCCCGACGATTCCAGCGACCCAGACTTCGAGCCTTAGATTAGTTGGACGATGATAGGGATCCCTACCTTTTTGTTATAGTGATCCTTAGCACAGCCCTACTCACCCGGCCACCGACACTTTTTGGATTAGTGGCCTTTTGACTTTGATGCGACCTTGACCTAGACCCATAGTGAATCTGACTGTATTGTATTTGTATCTATGCTCCTTGTATAAACAGTTTGTTGATATATATGAGAATAAGGTTTTACCTGGTGATGATTTGAGTGTTTGGCTTCCTTGTTCATCTTTATTTGTCAGGGTTGTATTTTGCTTCCGCATGTGTTTTTATACTCTGATTGTTGTTGGGTCGGCGATGTCTCCTGGGGACGTTGCACTCTGATCGACCGAAGTGGTAAGGGGATGCTCGCGTTCCGATGGGTAAGTTGGGTTCGGGGCGTGACAATAAGCGAAGAGATGGAATCACTCTATCGAAATTAGACATGGAAGCTGGTTAAAGTATTCAAGAGCCAGAAGATTATTTGAAGCAAATGGGTCTATAAATAGAAGGAAGGCATTCCCGGTGTCGGATTAGCAAGATATAAGGCGAGACTTGTCGAATTAGTTGGCCACGATGTTTTTGGACCATTCTCTGAATTTTTAAAATTTTTGAAATTTTTGAAATGTTTATTTTCGAAAATTTTATTAACCGAGAATTAATTTTTCATGATTTTCTAAATTTTTTTATGAATTTTCCGATTTTTCAATTTTTTATTGATTTTCTAATTTTTTCACATTTCTTATTTGTAATTTTCTGAATTTTCTGAAAATTTTTGAGTTTTTATGAATTTTATAATTTTTTTGTGAATTTTATTTTTTCTTAATTTTTTTCGATATTCCAAAAATTTTATATTTTTTTTATTTTATATTTTTTGATTTTTATTTAATTTTTCTTAATTTTTATGAGTTTTTTTATATTATTTTAGTATTTTTAAATTTTTTAAAAATTTCCCGCCGGGAAAATGAACCGGACCGGCCTGGTTCGACCCAGTTCAACCTGACCGAACCGGGCTTCGTTGGCCGGTCATCGATCACCTCCTCCGACGAGCCCAACGCCGAAACGACGCCATTTTGGGTGTTTTTTATTCAGGCATTTTCACAAACACCTAATGGGCATGGTTCTGTGTTAAAAGTTCTCGAGACCGCCGGTTTGTGATCGTCTCCGGCGACCTTCCGGTGAATATTTTGCCATTCTGATTGCACCATTGTTATGTTTATGTATTCTATTCTCAATCTAGCCTACTCGGAACACCGACGGACGTTCGCCGGCCAGCGAATTTTAAGTTCAAAAAAAACTAATCCATTTCTAACTAAACTTTGCATTTTCAGAACTTAAACTATCATCATGCTCGCCCTAGCTGTCTAACTCGATTTCAATCTAGTACAAAAACATCAAACAAGGCCAAGAAAGCTGACTTGAGTAGCTTAATGCCACAGAGAGTGCTCCGGTGAGGTTTCCCGAGTTCCGACAAAGGTTTTTAATGGCGGAGTTCCGGCGAAGGATTTTAATGGCGAATTGACACGGTTTTGTTGGTTTACCAGTGCAAAATGCAATCAAACAATAGAAAACATGGTTAGAAACTAGTTCTGAACATCAAAATATTGAGATTCATCGACGAAATCACACAAACATTCATATTGGGATTAAATCCAAATTCTAGAAAATTTTGAAAAAAATGACTATGAACCGACTTTACCTTCTTCGTTCGATGATTAAGAGAGATTTCCGAACCAATCCAAGCCTCTGTAGTCATTCCTTGACACTTGAACTTCACCCTAGTAGCTTCTGATTCACCGGAGTAGGTTTCGGTGCGCCGAACAGAGCTCGTTTTTAGGCCTTTAGGATCAGCCGAGTCAACTGGAATAACTAGGGAAGAGTCACGGCCAATCCATGATTCACCAGTACTCCGCCATCCACGGCGGCATCGAACACTCGTGAGGGACTCTCGACCCTCTCTCTCTAGATCCTTCTCATTGATTTCACCTCTTTCTTTCTCCTTTCCCTCTCTAGCCTTTCATTGAGCATCTCCCTTGCAATGTTTAGTTTTTTTTCTTTTTTGTTCATCAAAAACTCCCGCCCAAGGTTTGTTGGAACCGACCTTAAATAGGTTAGAGTGATTCCCTGGTGCCAGCTAGATATTTTTCATCTGGCCAAATCAATTTGCACGTGTTAAATTCGTCGGAAATGATCGGTGAAGTCACGGGATTGAATTAGAATTTTTTGGGTTTGGTGTGTTCTAGGGCGAACCGAGTAGGGAAGATGAACAACCCGAATCCGGTCGGGTTGATCTAAATTCCCAAATTAAACTCAATTTTGACCCAATTTTCAAAATCAAACCCCGAAATTGAATTCACCATCATATTCCAAACCCAAATATGTGATTTCCCTCAATTTTTGTTATAATTGTGTCCAAGATTTTCATATTTTTGTATTCAGGTTAATAGAATTTTATTCAATTTGATGTCCTAATGACCTAATTAGGAAAAATTGATGCCAAAATTGAATTACCCACATCTGATTAACCCTTGAAATGATGGTCTCATATTTCGACAATTTCATATTGGGCACGATTCCCAATTTGAGTTCAAAATTCTTAATTTTCAATTGAATTTTGGAGATTTTTTATTTTTATGTCAAATTGTGCAATTGGACCGACCATTATGTAATTCAAGGTCCCAAAATCATTTGTTGTTTAGACACTATGACTTAAAAATGACTAGAAAAATTTAATTGCATTTTTGGTTCAATTCGAGTTTAATTTTGCCCACTTTTGGGAAAAACATATACCCGATTGAGATTTTTCAAAATTGATGATGTATTCATGAAATTGGATTTAAAATAGGACTGATGACTGTTTTTATGGAATTTCTGATTCCATTTGCTATTTTTCTTGATTTTCTTACTTATTTTGACTAAAAGAAATTAAGGAAAAATGTAGAAAAATGCTAAAAAATTATATTTTTGGTTTATAAATAGGTTTCTAGGCTTGGCCAAGATTCCTAGTCCAAATTTTGATATTTTTCAAAATATGAAAAAAAAGAGCTAAAAATTAGGTGTCAACAGTGTTATTGGGGTTTTGTTCAATTCGATGACCTAATGACCTGATTAGGTAAAATTAGTATCAAAATTGAAAATAGAATCGTCTGCAAAAAGTAGATGGGAAAGTGTCGGACAAAACCTGTTGAGCCTAATTCCTCTAACACTCTCATCATCCACAGCTTTCTTCATGAGTGAGAAGAGTACATTTGCAACAATTATGAATAAGTAAGGGGATAGAGGGTCTCCTTGCCGAAGACCTCTCGATGGCGCAAAGAAAAGAAGTGGTTCTCCGTTAAACTTGACGCTAAGGGAGGTTGTAGTGACACATTGTATAATCCATGAAACCCATCTCGCACTGAAACCCATCTTAATCATGCATGCCTCAAGGAAGTCCCACTCAACCCGATCATAGGCTTTTTTCATGTCCAACTTGAGGATGGCTTGAAATTTCCTTTTCCTCTTCCTGATTCTTAGTTGATGTAGGACTTCTTGAACAACTAGGATATTATCTTGTATTTGTCAGCCGCTAATAAAAGCGCTTTGCTCTTCCGCTATCACATTAGGAAGCCAAGGTTTTAGGTGATTTGCCAAGACCTTAGAGATAATTTTGTAGCCGAAATTGCATAGGCTAATGGGCCTGAACTGGTCTAGTGTTTCTGGGTTAGGCTTCTTAGGAATTAGAACAATATGGGTTCTGTTCAGGTTCGGGTCGAGATGGCCAGATTCAAAGAAAGATCTCAGCATAGTGAATACATCGTGTTGGATAATGTCCCAATGTTGTTGATAGAATAGCCCATTTAAACCATCTGGTCCCGGTGCTTTCTTTGCTCCCAACTGGAAAGTTGCTTCCTTTACCTCCTCCATTGATACACTTCTCAGTAGACTGCAATTCATTTGATCCTCCACTAAGCTAGGACACTGTTCTAGTACTGGGTGAAAGTTTCTTGGGCCTTCGGTGGTGTATAAAGACTTGAAGAACTACTTCGTCATATCTTGTAGTTGCTTTGGATCTCGACACCATTCCTCATTCGTTAATTTTAGTATGGAGAACTTGTTTCTTTGTCTTCTTTGTACTGTGGTAGCATGGAAAAACTTGGTGTTTTTGTCTCCCCATTGCAACCAACTTATCCTTGATCTCATTCCCCAAAATATTTCCTTTTGTTTCCCGAGTTCATCTATTTGCTGGTTCAAGAACTTCACCCTCTCTCTATTGTAGTGCACAATTGGAGCATTCGTGATCTCCTGTAGCTCCCTTTTCAGAGATTCAATTTGGCGTTTCGCATTTGAGAACTTCTCTTTGCTCCATTTGTTAAAGTTTCTGATACTCTTTGTAATTTCCTCACTCTCCTGGTAACTTACTCCCTTAAAGAAGAGCTACGTTGGTAAGTCATTAGTTTCACTTACTCCCTATTTTCACTAGTAAGATTTTACTTTGAATGAGAAATTTCTACCAAGATATATAACTTATATTTTACTCAAAAGTTCACACATTCCTTACCCTGCTAATCACTTACTATTTAAAATAGTATATGGATTGGTAAGTTATTAATTTCACAGATATCTTACGATTTTCACTGCTAAGTTTATTGTTTTAAGTGGTAAAAATTCCAAAGCTTTTGATAACTTGATATTGCATTTGACATTCGCAAGTTGTTAACACTAGATATTTAAACCACTAAGTAATACTAGAATTGCTCAAAAGCTTTATAATTTCGCTAAGGTATTAGAATTACCATTGAAATCACCAGATATTAGAATTGTTCACTAACTCATCAAGCTTGAAAACTTACATTTATCTCCACACATATGGTTGCTTGTTCCGCTGTAAAAAATTTTCAAATCACTATCCCTTGTAACTCGACAATAGGGTGAGTTGTTCATCTTGTTCATCATTTTCAATCAAATTTCTTCAAAATTATTAGTATTTCTTCCACATCTGAAACCATAATATCGAACTTATTACAGTTGAAGCATTTAACCAAAAGATTTTGGTATCTACCTTGAAAAATCTTGAAGTATTGCTTTTTTCGTGGCCTTCTGGGAAAGTTTCACTTTACCTCCCAAGCTCTCACTCTCGTTCAAGCATCGTAAACTTTAAACCCTTTTCATTTTGCCCTCCTGAGCTCTCGCCCTCTTGCACGTTAACCCTCAAAGTTTAAGTCCTAACCTTTTTACTCCCGAACTCTCACCTTGTTACAAGTTTAATTTGAGACTTTAAAAGCTTACACTAGTATTCGCCTGAACTTACAAATTACGACTTAAAAGATTGCGGTCTAGGGTGTTTTCGTCCATAAAAGGGCACAATGCACATGATTAGCACTTCTCATTTAAGAATCACGTGCATTGTACATTTTAATGAAAAACAAAATTATTGGTGCTAACAACTGAAAATTTGTATGTTACGGATGGTGAAGTGTAAGCAGTTAAAAAGTTTAGATCAGAGTTTAGGACGGTAGATGCTAAGTATTTGGGATTAAGAATTTAGGGGTGTAAAATGGACGACTTTAAAGTTTAGGGTTTAAGGTGTAAGAGAGTGGAAGTTGAGGGGGTTCAAGTGATATTTTCCAGATACTTTTAATGCTTTGTTGTTGGAAAAAGCACACAACCGCTTCCTCATTCATTCTATTCAACGACCGGTGCCACGACCACGACCACCTTCACCAGCTTTAGTTGAATTCCGATCCAATATGATGAGTCCAATTTTGAGCAACAGTTCCGAAAACTCTTCATTCTAATCTTTCCTCATGGGTTTGCAGCGATCTACTTAAGTGATCGATAGTGACGAGAGTCAAGGAGCTCGCAGAGCAGCCAAAGAAGGCAATGGAAGTGTCTAAACTTAGCTCGCTTCGTCCAGGAGATTTTGCAGTTGCAACAGCATGTGGTTGACGGTTCTAGTAATTTAATTGTAATGACGTATATGATCTGTGTTGCAACCTCTCCGAAGCGCTCTTGGCTAAAGTGTTACGGCTAATGGATTGCTAAGTCTAAACCTAGGACTTTACCCGTGCTCTTCCAAGCCCATACCAACTCGCAATTTAAAGCTCAAGTTCTTAACATACAAATCGATTTTTTCTAGGAGTCGCCACTAATCAATTTATGGTGATTCGATTAGAAACCCAAGTAAAGCAATGGGAGAATCGCCTTACTCTTACGACCCAGAAATTCAATGAGTTCAGGAACTTGATTACATTAATTATCTAACTAGTGTCCTTTCGGTATCCAACCTTGCTCAAATGCCCATTAAGATGTTCATGCAGTCTTCCTATTGTGAATCATGTTCCAATCCCAATTCAAGTTAAGGACACAACAATCAATGTATCGAAAGTGCGCAAGTAGCGACCTAACATGCCTCTAATCATCAACATGCACAGTTGTATTAAACACACAATTCAAACATGCGAAGCAAATGTGTAATCAAGCATGGCATTAATCATACAAAAAAGCCAATTCCATAGCCTAATTTCCAATTTATAATTTCATAAAAAAATAAAAATTTTCGGTTTATTTTTTTAATGTTAAAATAATAATAATAATATAGTTATTTTATAATAATATAAAAGGACCCGGGTCGGATCTCCACACCCGACTCGGGCTCCCCGGCCTTGGTCCACGACGCCCTAAAAACAAATAAAAAGAAAGGCCCGGCCTAAACCTATTTTCTATTTCTAGCCCAGCCCACAGGAAAGAAAGGAAAGAAAAGGGAACCGGGTCCGATTCCTTTCCCGACCCGGCCCTTCCCCCTTACAGACCCGACTCCCCAGCCGCATCTCTGCACGACGCGGCGACGCCAGCCTCGGCTGAGAGCCCAACCTCGGCCGACTCCTCGTCCGGCTGTCGCCTGGCGCCACCTCAGCCAACCAGGACGAGAACTCCCCCTCTGCCAGACCGCCTTTCCCTGGACCGACTGAGAAGCACCAGCAGCGGCCGGGCCTCCACGTTTGGCCACGACTGATGCTCGGCGAGTCACGGCCGTCAACCACGTCCGCCGCCGACACCCTCTGCCCTTGCTGGTCCCCTCATGGCCGGAACAACCCTGGAAACAAACATTCTCAACACAAATTTTCAGATCTAGTTGAGGCATTTCGTCGAGCAGGTGGAGTGCACTCTAGAATCGAGGATTTCTCGGCTTCACGGAGGCTCGACTCGGGGCCGAGACTCTTGACATACAACCACATGGATGCTAAAACAGAACGTAAGGGCGACGTGGGCCGGAGCTTGCGCAAGCGGACGGCTGTGAGCTTCAATCCGAGACGCCCAAAACAGGGCAAAAACGGGGGCTGCCGCGATGGGGAAAGAACGGTGGTTGGCCGTGATGTTCCCTACCCGGCTCAGTGACAGCGGCTTGGAGGCGAGCCCAAGACGAGTCGGGCTATGGCCGGCCACCTTGGTGCCAAACTGGGATCCTTGGGAAATCGACCCCCAAACCAAACCAAACAAAACGAAAACACTCTCATAGGCGAGTGTCTTTCGGAAATCTCCTTTGTACTTCTCATCAAATTTGTGGATTGACATCTCTGTTACTTTCAGTGAAATGGCGTGGACGCCTTGTGTATTTCAGTGAAGTTTATGCAATGAGTAGTGAATATACTTTGAATTTCATACAGGGAGTGCATTTGAGGTTTCAAAAGTCTCTGAGTGTCAACCTTCTAATTTACCATCACGAAGGATTTACCTTTCGTTAATTGATTTCATCTCGATTTTTCCCATCGAACGAGCACCTTCTTCATAGTCTAATTGTGCTAGACTTGTGACTACACTGAGCACTTTTGAGTTATGTGGTATAGTTCGCTTGATATGATCGTGAGACGATGTGTGTGTCAGTATTTATGTCGGGTGACATTTCCTAAAGATGAGATGAAATACGAGATGAGGTCAAGAGACTTGGTACACTTGTGACACGCTACACCATTGAATATATGAGTCAACGTTCGAATTTATTGCTGGTTCTACAATTCCATACCGTTGGGTAATTTTATTTTGAGTTAATACCATGAAAAATCTTAAACTGATATATCTATGACAAATTTATCTAAAATTAATTTTTTGACAACGAAAGACCCCTAACTAGTACACCTGTGATAAATTTATCCAAAACTAATTTTTTTACCACCAAAACCTCCAAACTAGTACATTTGCGACAAATTTACCTTTTGTTAATTTTCCGTTAAATTTGATTTATACCTCAAAAAATCAAAAACTGATTTACATGTGACAAACAGATGATAAAACCCAAAGCTGGTAAATCTATCTATTTAACAAAGCAATTTAACAGTAAAATTTAACAAAAATTAACGGAGGGTAAACTTGTTACAAGTGTACTAGTTTTGGGTTTTTTGTGGTCAAAAAATTAGTTTGGCATAAATTTGTCATAGGTGTACCAGTTTGAAATTTTTTGTGGTATTAGCCCTTTTATTTTAGCCTAAGACTTTGTTACTTTTGTAAAAAATGAGTAATTTGAAAATTTTTCTTAAAAATGACTCCTTATATCACTTACAAAATTGAATAAACAAAATGATGGGTTTTTATAATTTTGGGCCGCCCATGATGGGCTAACCCAGCCCATTAGACATGAAAGAGCCCATGAGAGAATGATAACCGCTGAGGCAGTTATTTGTGAAAAGTGTAACAAGAACAAAAGGTGAGGCAAAAGGAAAAAGTACGTTATGCAAGTTTAACATTCATTCTCACAAAAGACAAAAAGAAAAAAACTTCTTTCAAGGGCTCTCACTCGACGATCGTAGAATTATACTCTCTTGGCGTTGCAATCGGAGTATTTAATCCGTGGAAAATAAGGTACATCCTTCTTGGTAATGTACTTTAAACGATCGGTGATTCAAGTTTTATCTGGGTACATTTCCGCATATGATTTTAGCATTACTCGTTAGTTCGAGTTTTACGTTTTGTAGGAATTTGTTTCCGTTTTTCCGCATTATGTTTAGGAATCTATTTCCAACACAAAAAATATTTTTGTCTTCCACGAAAATGTTGAGACATAAATTGTTGTCGATAATGAAAATATTTTTAATTGGCTAATTAATTTAAGGGATAAAAAATCATTTTTAAGAAAATATCTTTCATATTATTTATTTTCTGCGAAATAAATGGAACGCAAAAAAAGCATTTGATGATCCACCAATGAAACTAATTCCAAGAGGCGGCTCATACGCACACCAAAAACTAATTCCACCTTTATGTATCTCGCGTATTAGGAATTACTTAGTTTCATTAAGAAAAGCAAGTGATAGAGTGTATTTTTCCCTTTTACAAGACCAATTGTTAACAAGAGAATCCCAAATGTCATGTTCAAGAACACACGATACATAGTGAAGCACCCCGCTCTGCTCTCACAGAGACAGTTTACATGTGCTACACCATTGAATTTTATTACATCACCATTATTCAACTGGTTAACACCATACATAAGCTTGTTAGCTGAAGACCGTTATTGAAGGGTTCAACTTGCAACAGCACTGATATGTAGAGGCGTCATCGATTCAATACTTCTCACTCGATCTGGTTCGTAAAAAAACCGGATTTTTCGATCATTCAGTGGTTGAATAGGTCTGGCGTTATACCTGGCACCCTGCAATAAGTAATTATCTTTTGAAAGTGAGAAAATTACGTGCACCATGTCGTAGCCATAAACTTAAATGGGTATTGTAACCGCTAAGGTGCTGATGGAACAATGCGGCTGAGAAACTTAGGGCACTTACATCGCCGACGAGACGTCTCAGCAACCTGATTTGGTCCTCCGAAACACTGCTGATCTGGTGAACATTGACAAGTAATGGTTAGTCTACAAAACACTCCAAAACATTAGAATTACACTCTTTAACATTGCTGATCTGGTGAACTTCGACGCCTTGTAGGTTTACCTTTTGGTTGACGATCCATACGACACCTTCAGTGCAGGGAGGAGTGGTGAGGGAGCCCTTGTATCTGTAGTAACTCTGTCCATCCTTGATGATGTCCCTTGGGTCGATCCTCCCCACTTCTATCTCTTCCCCAAGTGTCATCATTTCGGGCCATATCCCCCCCAACACCTGCACATCATCAAATCGTGCTCATCACCCGCATTCGATCAAATCTAAACATGGATTGACATAAATCGGTCTAACAGCAACATATCTGACACCAGGAAGTGCTTTTCCTTTCTGTTCTGAGGATTAGAATTTGAAACTACAGTTTTTATGCTATAAATTCTACCTTTACACAGGTGATGAGAACGCTACCACCTGTGTTTTGTTCTGTCTTTTGAGGCCATTCCTCTTATATGTTTCGTTGCGATAAAAGCTAAATTTGATGTGATCGCTATTACTGACTGTAATGTAAATAGAATCGCAAAAGCGTCGTTATATATTACTTGCCATACCGTGAACTATACATAATTACGTAATGTGTAATAATGTTAATTTGTCACATTATTGTACGTAAAATTGTCAAATGCACCATCTCAGAAATATAATTAGTGAGATCGTTACTATATTGCCAATACGATTATCTTTAAGTGGGGATTCCCAAAAGATTGAAGTAAGAATACATCACCCTTCCTTTATCTACGACCTTTTAAAGATAATAACTCATTTTTGTCGTCCACTTTAGTTTATTCTTCTCACCAAAAAAACTTTTTCAACGGCTCACACTGTAAATGCACAGAAAACATAAGAAAATACCCGCTCCTTTTAAATTAAAAATCTACTCACCAACTAAAATATAAATCCGTCCAAAAAAAACAAAAATGAAAAATACTCAAATTTTAATACAAATCCCATGCGACGCGTGTAGCGCACATTGATTTTAGTTATTCTGTATAAGAAATTTTTGCATACCTGGTTAATAAAAGCATTTCGTTTGCCTATCTCGTACAGTAGTCCAACAACAACAATGTTGTGCGGAGCCTCTGCGGCCGAGTGAACCATGTGAAGCTCCAATGGATACCTATTTTCAACGTGTACAAAAACATATTCTTCATGTTCACCAGCATATAGAGCCACAAAATGGGACAACTACGCTAGGAATTCTAAAATTAATCACAAAAGTGAAATCAAGTCGTAAAACTTACAAATATTACAATCAAGCTTTAAAACATATCAAATTTGTGCAATCAAATATAGACTTCTATTAGCTCCATTAATATGAGCCGTTGAGAATACCGACATGATAATTTTTTAGCATTATCTTGAGGACACGTGGTGCTCATGAGGTGCCAAGTGCATATGCCGGATGAGAATAAAAACCAAAAAAGAAAACATAATTTAAACAAAGACCAGCCAAATATAAAGAAAACTGGAACTTGGGGGGGGGGGGAAAGAGATTTGATTAAGTTTTTTTTTAATGCAATCAAGTTCTCTAACTTTTTCAATTTGTGCAATCAAATCATTCGATCAACTATTGTAACTAAATCATCAAATTAATTAATGACTTGGAATTGCTTGTGTGACAGAAAATGACACATGATGCTAACTTGGCGTTAAATGGACAGAAAATAAACGGGCAAAACAAGGCAAAAGAATCCTAATTTGACATTATTTGTTACGATGCGTCAACAAAGCACTCAATTGTACACATCAAGAAAGTCAAATTATTTGATTGTGCTAATCCAGAAAATTAGAGAATTCGATTACACAAAATAAAAGTTAGATGACTAAATTGCATAAACCCAAAAAGTTAAAGAACTTAATTACATAGAACAAAAGTTAGAATACCAAATTGCAAAAATACTAAAATTTAGAGGAATAATTTGTACTTAACCCCTTATTTTTTTTCTCCTAAGGTTATGCTTACGAGTGTAATTGTAATTTTTCCTCAACAGTCAGCTTTTCTAAGATCTTGGATAAAATTTTCACATTTGCAGGACCCTCACAGCTGTAACAGCTTAAAGCAGCTTTTAGGAAATTACGTCACTTAGGTCTTAGGTGGGTAACCTTGTTGCATTGTTACTATGTCATGAAGTGATGTGACTTTTTAAATTTGTTTATACTTTTTGGAATTATAATGCCTCAAAGTTGGGTAAAACATTATTCTTAAAATCCCTATAGTTGTGAATGTGACGGAGCCGTGAAGAGTAACACTTCGTGAATGTTACAGCAGCACTTTTTGGCATATGCAACTCCTCGAGGAAAGTTGTGATTGGGTCACAGTGTACGTAAAACACAATTCAAAGAAACCAATCAATCAGAGATTTGAAAGAGTAAAACTTTTCAGTCAGACGAGGAGGGAGGGAAGCATTAAAGGTAGCATGCTCGCGTTCATAAGAAACTGAGAAAGAGACCTTCTGCCATCAATGGCATGCTCAGAAGGGTGGTGCCAATGACATTGTTGCAAGAAGTAGTCTCTACTATCTAACTTGATCGACCCTGCCCTTCTTCCGTCCCATCGAAGCTGCAATCGATATAAAGAAAGTTTTGCTCAATCATTTTTCTCTATTGATATTTTCTGATCGAGGATAGACCATTCATCTTCACTCGTTTAACACTTATTACAGATTAAATGAAGTCAAAGGACGAATATGTACTAGCTTTTACCATAGTCATGTGGGTCTAGAATGAGATTTCATGAAAGCTTCTGATCATTCTGTATTATACATGTTGGAGAAGGTTTAGACAAAAAAGAAAAGAAACAAACCCAAATCACAAGGAAGTTGAAGTTGTTCCAAAATCCGTTTTCCTATTCAGTAGTCAGTTCGATTGGGAGCCACTCGTGCATTTTTGCATATATAGGACATAGAATACCTTGGCGCATGGCAAGGTTTAAACTCCACTTTAAAATCAGAAAATTAATCAATTCAAATCTTAAATATTCTGAAAACTGTTTAAGGTGACTTAAAAACGATGTTATTCATACTTTTGCGGAACGAAATATTAGAAGTTGAAAACGAAAATTGCATCGAATACCTACTCATTTGCTCTTGTTAGAATTGAGGATTTAACACTTTTTTAAGGAAACCAGGGCTGGGAATTGTCGTTCCTCGCATTTCTCATGTTAGCATGTTGTTCGAAGAAAACAAAAAAAAAAGGGATCTCCATAATTCTGGCCGGATTTTACCCGAATGTCGTGGCCTCTATTCATGACGTATGCTTTGGTTGGATTGTAGTTCCTCCTTAGGTTCCCCGCGCCCCAAATCACGTCCACATCCTCTCTTGCCAAGTCAATTGGAGATTGCTCCTGTCCTTCATTGCATGCGCTCCATTCTTCCTTCAGATATCCCCAATTCTCTGGTCCCCTCTCGCTCCCGGGTATGTAGTTGAAGCCACTCTCATCCTCTAATGCACCACAAAATCACACGCAACATCGTCAAAAGCGAAAGCCAAAACCACCATAACATATAGAGAGAGAGAGAGAGAGAGAGAGAGAGAGAGAGAGAGAGAGAGAGAGAGAGAGAGAGAGAGAGAGAGAGAGAGAGAGAGAGAGAGGAGTGTTTACCAGGTTCTACAGGTGCAGTGGATGCCACATGCAAGGTCGTGGCGAGAAGACTCAGCAGAAGAGCAGAGAAGACTCGAGTTCTGCTTTGGCTTTTCATTTTGTTTTTTTCCCTTACTCTCAAAAGGATTTCAGTGCGAGCGAATATAATCGCCCAACTCGAACGAGACGCGATGTACAAGGGCAATGCCTCAAATCAGTTTGCTTTGTTGAAGAAAAATTAAACCTCCCAACTCCCATTTATATATGCATTCCAACTTCGAGTGAATAGTGACATGCACGTGAACAAGGTGGGTCGGTAGGTAAGAAAGTGCGACTACGCCAAATAATTGAGACGTTAGGAATCTGTCCATCTGTCTTTTCTTATCTATGGTTGATTATCTATAGTTTAATAGTAGATAAATAATCCATAATCTATCGTGTACTATAAAAAGTAAAAGCAAGTTGTACAGAATTCATTACTTAAAGGACATTGAGCCTAATGATGAGTCCAAGAAATAAAAAATGAAATCATTAAGAAGGTAGTTTCTTTTTATAACCTAAGGACACGAGCAAATGTCATGACAACATGTAGGATGAAAAGTGGGCCTTCGAAGCAGAAGGGTGAAATGTGAGAAATGTAGAAGGGTTGATACAACATACAATTTGTCGTAGAAGTGGTGTCCAGGTTTTTATGCTAGATTCCGGAGATGTGTTGATTATTATATTAAAGTATCTATGAAGGAGGTTAGCCTTTGGTGCACAAATTAGTGATTAGGTGATGCTGCTCTCCTAATGATGGTTACGACAAGCCTTTTATGTCTTAATCGAGGATTGAATGCTGAGCTAAATAGGGTGAAGTCCGGTCGATAATGATTATGCGATTTGTCATAATAATTCTGGACATGTATGTCATGTATGTCATATTATGTCTCAAATTTGAGCCGTTTATGAAATTTGATCCAATTGAAGGATGTTAATCAATTTGCTAAATTATTCACGATGGCCACACTAGAGAAGGAAATAAAAAATGAAGGGCAAGTCTTTTGCCACTGCCAGACAAAGAAGTAGGGCCCTATATATATATATAGGAAACGTGGGTTAGCTGTTGTTTTAAGAAGAAAGCAAGTGGGGCCACGGATAATTAGAAATAAAAAAAACAAAAGAGAAATATAGGTTTTCTTTTTCTTAGCCCTGGGTTGTCCTTCTCTCTTTATAATGGTAGCCACACATAGGGACAAGTGAAAATCGTGGATTTTCTTCGGCTCTTCTCTCAGCCGAATGGTGGAGGCTGAAGAGAGAATCTTTCTTGGACACACGGAGGAGCTCATTTTTCGGACATGCAGAGGAGTGGAACACACCAAATGGATTTGTGCTGTGAGTTTTATTAGACATATTGAGTTATTTATTCATAAACACTTTGGTTTGAATATAATTTAGGTGTGTAAAATACTTGAGTATGTGAATGAGCGATTGAAACTTAAATTCTTCGATTATAGTGGATTATTTGCTACTGGCTCTTTCCGTGAATGTAGGTACCAATACTTAGATCAAATCATGTAAATCTTTGGTGTTCTTTATTATTTCTTCTTTATTTCTTTGGTGATTTTTGCATCGACTTAAATTGCAAGATCCTGGTTAACTTCCGCATTTGTTAATGTTATCAGAACTTAAGGATGGGTTATTATGGATTGTGGTTTGGAGCTTTTTCTTGTCTAATTATTATTTAGAAATTATGTTGTTAAAATTGAGATGTTTAACGAGAGAAACTGTGAGATTTTGTGGAATCACTGCCAACTGTTTTAAAAGTTTAAGCTATTAGATGAAGACGTGATTAATATTTAATTACTCTAAAACTCCCCCATGCTTAGTCTGGTCTTTTTGATTAGTACTAAGCGTGAACAATGGGGCTTGGAAAGATTTGAACTTAGGACCTTCAGCTCTGATACCATGTGAGATTTTGTGAGACCACCGCTAACTGTTCTAAAAACTTAAGTTATTAGATCAAAGCGTGATTTAATATTTATATTATAACACTATCCCTCATACTTAGTATGTTTTTTTTTCCTAGTACTAAGAGTGGACCTATTTAATGGAAGAGGCAAATAAAGAAAATAAAGAATCGAGTTGATGAAGCGTTACATTTCATTAATATGTTATACAATATAAATAGAGATATCATCACTTATAATCATGGTAGAAGTTTAAGATAAAATATACAATTTGATTTACAAGGAAATTGAATAAAATACAAATTAGAAATGATCTCCAAATAATCAACTTGTAGATACTTTGCTTGATATGTTATCTTTATGCTGATTTGTAGAAGATTTTGTACTGTAGCCATTTTGATTTTTTGCGTTTTGATTTGTTGCTGCAATAAAAACAATTTTAGGTTATGAAGTGTCAAGATAGAGGCGTTATTAACAACTCAAGATTTGGGTGAAGCATTAAAGTGCAAGGATAAGTTGCCAGAAACAATGGAAGATGTTGAAAAGGACGTGTTAATAAAGAAGGCAAGGAGTATAATCTTATTGAGCTTACCATATATGGAGTTAATGGAGGTGGATGAGGAGAAGGATGTCGTGGTGTTATTGGGCAAAACTTCAGGCACTCTATGTAATGAAGGGTTTGAACAATCACTTGTACATGTTGAAGAGAATGTTTCAGTTTAGATATATTGAAATTACGTATGTCAAATCCCACCTAGATGAGTTAAGTAAACTCATGATAGACTTAAAGAATGTCATTAAGATTCTAGATGATGAAGAGCAAGACATGATGTTGTTAACTTCTTTACTAGAGTCATGGGAGCACTTTATTGATTCACAACTAAAGGAGTGCACTACGATTAGCTCGGAAGCAATAAAGTTCACATTGTTCTTTAAAGACTAGCAGAGAAAGCTGCGAGCTAACAATTTAACGCAGGATGTAGAGCGGGGACTAGTGGTTCGATGAAGAGATCAACATCGGGGGTCAAGTATCAACATAGGTAAAAGTAGGTCGAAATCACGCCATAGAAAGTCCAAGGGATGTTTGAAATTCTTTGAGTGTCACAAGGAGGGGTACATCAGAAGAGAATGTCCGAAGTAGAGAAACTGAGGTGACAAGTAGAATGCCACAAATAGTGTGGTGAACATCATAGAGGAGAGCACTAGTTATGCAGAGGCTGTCTTGTGTCTGAGTACTAGTTCTTTAGGAGAAGAATGACTGCTAGATTCAGGGTGTTCTTATCATATAACGCCTCATAAGTACTAGTTTACTACTTACCAAATTGCAGAAGGTGATAAAGTTTTTGAAGGGGAATAATGTAGCCTGTAAGGTTGTAGGAATATGAACAGTTCGGATTTGATGCACAATGTGGTGGTGTGTACACTGACAGACATGAGGTATGTATCGAAGCTTAAGAAAAACCCTATTTCTCTAGCAACACTTAACGATATTAGATGGACGTACATTGTTGAAGGTGGAGTATTAAAGATCTCTCGATGTACCATGAAAATGATGAAAGGGATGAAAGTGAACACTCTCTATCTTCTACTATGAGAAACCGTGATAGGAGCTGTTGCAGTTTCATCAGGTGAATCAGACTCTAACTTGACTCATTTTTGACCTATGCGGTGTGTACATGAGTGAGATAGGTATGCCGATGTTGGGAGAGAGGGGTTGTTGAATGGTTAGAAGACAGAGAAGCTAGACTTATGTGAGCACTGCATCTTTGGGAAGCAGCACCGAATTAAGTTTACTACAACTATTCATTCGACCAAGCAACCGGTTGAATACATTCATTCAGACGTATAGGGCACATCTCCGGTTCCTTCCAAAGGAGGTGCTCAATATATGGCAACATGTACCGTCGACTATATGAGAAAGATATGGGTATACTTTTTGAAGCACGAATTTGATGTTTTTGGTTGGTTTCAAGAAATATAAGGCATTGATTAAGAAGCAATCAAATAAACAAATCAAATACCTGACAATCAATAACGACATGGAGTTCTGTGGTAAATATTTCACTGAGTTATGCGAGAGAGAAGGGATTATGAAACACCGCACAGTATCCAGAAAAACACAGAGAATGGCATAGAAAAACGGAAGAAGAGAACTTTACTCGAGTAAGCTCGGTGCATGCTTTCACATGCAAGACTAGGCAAGGAATTTTTGGTCGAAGTAGTGAATGTGGCATGTTACTTGGTTGATTGATCTCCATCATCTGCTATGGAGTGGAAGACTCTTGAGGAATTATGGTTGGGAAAACTTGTTGTTTAATATGGATTATGAGAATTCGGCTGTCATATGTATGCTCATGCGAGTGATGGTATACTTGAGCTAAGAGTGAAAAAGTGAATATATTTTTGTTAGGATGTTCGGATCGGTTTTTCGCCGGTCAGTAGTGGTCCGACAACGAATTAGTAAGCCAAGGCTAATAGGAGGTGATATGAACTATATATTGAACTAATCAAAATGGTAAAAAGGTCACCGGAGGCTCGTCAACACTAATCTCAAACCGACAGTCTTGAGAACCTAAACACAGAATCGTACTCACCGCTAGCTCGGCGATATACCGCAGTGAGCAAAGGGGCAAAACGATGCCGTTTTAGCACCATGCCTATCGGGAAAGGTGACCGGCGTTGATGCTGCCGATTTGAACCACTCAACCCGATTCGATCTCCTCGACGGGAAAATTAAAAAATAAATAGCTAAATAAATAAAAATAAAAAAATACTTAAAAAATTATAAATAAAAAAATCAAATAAAAAATTTCAGAAATTCGAAAAATTAGGAAATTCACAGATATTCCATAAAAATCATAAAATTCCCAAAAAAAATTCAAAATTTTCTGAAAATTTCATAAAAATCTAAAAATTCAGAAAATCAAATAAAAAATAGAAAAATAGAAAAAATCTCAAAAATCCATAAAAAAATTTCAAAATTTTGGAAATTTTAGAATAATAAAAATCAAAAATCAATTCTCAGAAATTTTTTCGAAAAAAAGTCAAAAATTCCAAAAATTCACCTAATGACCCAAAAACATTGTGGCCAACCTTTGCAAGTGAAATTAGAATTTTTAGAGATACCTAACCAGCATTTTTAGAAAATCTTAGTTTAGGGTTTTTACCCCTAAAAAATCCTAAACCCTAAAACAACATATATCATCGAATGAATAAGTCTTTAGGGCTTTACGAGGGATTGGGTGTTTTGAATTGGCTTTCAATTTAAAGACCCAAATTATGATTGTTTTGTTTAATTGCAATTGATTGTGCTGCTTATATTGATTGATTGAGTTTCCACGTTTAGAATGATTAGAATTGTGAATAAACCTCGGAAACTCGTGTGACACGTTAGACACATCATATCGTTTTAGGTACCGAAAAGGCGTTAAGGATCTCAACTCGGGATTATTAGCGTAACCAAGTCCCCGTATTCAGAACCTCTGATTCGCAGAATCGCGATATTTCTCCTGTATCTCGATTAGGTTTCTAATCAACTTACCAATAATGATAAGTGGCGACTCCAAATCAAAAACCTAGATTGAATAAAATGATAAAAAATCATAACTCGCTGTCACGTGAGGTATGGTCTGGGAGAGGCCTTCCCGTTTGTCTAGTGATAGAGTGCCTGTGAGACGTTTGAGCGAAATATCCGTATCGGACCCCAGTAGCTCATTCGGGGATAGTTTTCTCATTCGTGACAAATGGAAGTACCTCCTTACCGTACCCGAAAAGGAGCAGCACGACAACGGGGTTCATCTCTTACATTCTATGAGTCGGAACTCATATCATATCGATCCTCTTGTCTCCTTTTTGAAGCCATGCCTCGAGAACCGTGAGGCATATCTCTAGTGTAGAAGGTAACAACTCGCTTCTCTTTATTATTTCTACTAAGTGAGACAAGCGTCTTTGAATCAGAAAACACAATCACCTGGATCCAAAACGAAACACATCTTTAGCACTAAAAGATTAATTCACTAAGATTGTCACACAATCTCACAGCGTCTCATAATATACACCCAAACATATCATAATCTAAGCTTTGATGCCAACAAATGTCACACCTTAGATCCATCGAGAATGGGGGAACGACACAGTGGTCTTTCCACTTGACAGACGCAACCTCAAACATAATCAATAACCTGTTATTAAAATATATATCTGATAAACTAGCAGGTTTGTTACAATATCTTAGTTTATATAATCCAACAAAAACAATATATACATCTCCAACTAATAACTAAACCCATCAAACTCATCTCGGTCATATGCAGTTCGGAAATAAACAACTAACTAAACTCATACCAAAAAGTCCCTCTATCAAAATGCCCCGGCGATAACTCGAACTCTCTCATTCTATTTGCTAATAACTAAGGAACCTAAAAAACATTTAAGACGAATGGTATGAGCAAGCACAACCCAGTGAATAGTACATCTTTTATAAGCAGATCAAGCATACACTATGCATATATATAAAGCACTACTAGAAAATCATAATCCAAATCCAATATATAATATATATGTCAAATCAAATGAGTTGTTTCATTTTAACAAAGGTTTATACAAAACAAATGTACTCATTTAATCCACCATCACAACTCAAACATCAATGGTCAAGTCCATGATCAATTTCTATCAAATCACATGTAAATGGTCTATTTTATTGACCAATCTAATACTCAATTTCTAACTATGGTCACGACACAAGACCTAGTGACAAGGTGACCGAGATTCCCCCCTTAACAAGGTCTTCACCTATTATCGGTTGGTGGTTCAGCCCAGAAAGATATCCTAAAATCAATTTGCATAGTTAGAAACCCCTACTTGGGTTCATAATGATAATGAACATCAAACCATCATCCACTAATACCAAATATCCAATTCAGACTTAATCTCATAAACCATAAAACATTTTGCAAACCAAATAGGTAACCTTTCACAAATCAACTCATCCACAAGAGTACCTTTCGTAATTCATTTCAAAAACACATCTGAAACCATTTCAAATAACAAATACGGTTATAACTTATAAATGTCCAATCCAAAGTTTTTTTATGCATCAAATATGCTGTAAACATCACTTTTTCCTTGTAACCAAATCACACTTTGCACATAATATGTCTAATAATTTTCATTTTCAAAATATGAGTTTACAAATTCAAAGAAGAAATAGCATCACTCATATGGGAAAGCTTAAAACCAAACAACAAAGTTTATTTGAATCGACGAACTCGCATTCCTATCAAATAAGCGAAAAAAACATTAAAATCAAGTAAAACACTAACTCAACTTCACATCAACTAAGCTAAGCTTAATTGCTGATGAAACGACTCCTAAGTGCCAACAAAACACTTGCCCAAGCGTTTATTCAAAGCTATCTACAACATGGAGCTTGAGCGCGAAACTCTATAATTTTGCTCTAACTAAACCATTACTCCAAATCAATATTCGCCAAACCCTTCAGCTCCATATCACCCGAATCAATGATTCTCATATAATTCTATAGCTTAACAACTCTTAAATCGGACCCCACGGTTTAAATTTCACATTACTTTGAATATATGCCCTAACTCTTGAAAGTACGCCAATTCAATGAACAAAGGGCTTGTATCTTTACCGGACATTGTGAAGCGAACTTATTTTGGCTCGATGAGGTTTTTGTGGCGTGCACTCCTTTCCTTCTTTTCTTTTCTCCTCTTCTTTTCCTCTTTGCTTGTGATCACTCTCTCTTTTTCTTCTTCCCCTTTTGTCTCTCCTTCTTGTCTCTTTACTCTATTATTACCCACTTTATTTGACTGAGTCAACAAACCCAAATATTACAGCTGGTGCATTTGTAACTGATGAGTTTTGAAATTGAGGAAGTTTGGCGCTGAAGAGATTGGAGCATGAAAAGAACTTGCAGAAGATGACAAATTGGACCTATATCATTTTTCTTTATCGTTTCCCTTATCTCCATTTGCCTTTTGACCATGCATCACTAAATCTTGATTTGTGCACTTTTCATTCGAACAACGTCAAATCTTTTCCAGTTTGAGGACATAGTATTAAGGTGGATCTTTCCAGCAGTTTTTTTTGTCTCGTCTGGAATCTCTATAACCCGTATAAGTCTTATATAGACCCGTTTTCACGATCAACAATCACCATGATTCAAGGTCCAGGCAAGTATTTGCCCTTTAACCAAAATAAACTGCTTTCCTCGTTGGCATGCAAGTGTCAAACGATTATTTACCAGGACTGTACTAGAATGACGGTTCATTAAAAGAACATTTTATAACATATTTATTGCGGGTGTTAATTCTATCCACCGCTTCTAAATTCTTTATATTGTTTTCTAGTGTGAGACAATTATATTTCTTGCAGGTAATCTCTCTCTCTCTCTCTCTCTCTCGTGTCAACAGTGTCGTTTTACTGAATTCTTTTGAGGTGGCATTAGGTGTTGCTGAAGTGAGCTGTGGAAAAACGTCATCCTTCGCACTTCTATGCTTTAAAAGAAGAGTGTGTGTGTATGCATGTATGTAGATATGTAACCTACCAATACTTATTCATACTGTCTGCATACGAATCTAATACTACATACTGCATGTATTTATATTGCTAGTGAACATCGTCCTTGATTCTATAGTAACGTAGTTAATCTCTATACATATAGATTTCCATTAAATCCATATGAAGAATATTTTTGTTTCCGGTACTCTTCATTTGCAAGACTAAAATGCCAATTGAAGTTTTTTTTCTATTTCATGGGTGCTTCAGTCAACCACGTGACCGTGAAAAAGCAGTCTACTTTAGTTTCAGTATGGCAAAAGTCGCATAGCTAGGCCTAACGATGACAGAGAATTTTGAGGGCTTGAATGAAGTGTTGCCAAGTACTCTAAGAAAAAGAGAGCAACAAAAAAATTTCACTGACCTTTAAGTATATATCTATCGGAAGTGATCGCACACCTTGTAGCTGTAGATTCACAAAGAGATGGATTACTTAGTTTTGATCTTGTGTTTGTACCTCCTCTGGGGCTTGTTCCAAGCTCTCTCCTTCGTCCCCAGGGGAGGCCGAAAAGCTTGGCCCTTCAACCTCCCCCCCGGTCCACGGCCTCTTCCGATCATTGGCAACCTCCACCAGCTCAGAGATCTTCCCCACAAGTCCCTCGCCAAGCTCGCTCGCGCTTACGGCCCCATCATCAAACTGGAACTCGGCTTTGTGACCACGGTAGTGATCTCTTCACCGATGCTCGCCAAAGAAATCCTCCAAACCCACGATACTGTCTTCTCGAATCGTATGGTTCCAGATTCCGTCATGGCCCATGACCATGACAAACTAAGCGTGGCCTGGGTACCTGTGTCTCCTCTCTTCCGATACCTCAGGAAAATATACAACTCGCATATCTTCTTCGGCAAGAAACTCGACTTGAACCAACACCTTCGCAGCAAGAAAGTGCGAGAGCTGATCACCTCTGTTAGGAAATGCGCGTGCACTGGTGAGGAAGTGAATATCAGTGAGGCAGCTTTCAGGACCAGCCTTAATGCGATATCAAACACGATTTTCTCTTTGGACATGATGGAACCTTTGAATCCAGCCAGAGAGCTGAAGGAAGTGGTGTGGCAAATCGTGGTTGAGGCTGGAAAGCCAAACCTGGCAGATTAGGGTGCGAATGGTAATCATTCTGCTCCAGAAATCAAATTCTTGCCAGAAATTGATTTTTGGAATTCTTGCCAGAAATTGATTTCTAGAGGAGAAATATGTTTGGTAAAACATGACCAATTCTGCTCCAAAAATTAATTTCTGGAACAGAAATCTTTTTTTATTTTTTTTATTTTTTTGGGCACCTAAAAAAAATGAATTTCACTCAAAGTGGGTGCCCAAAGGTATTCTATGCCATTTTGTGAAGTTTTGAAATTTTTTATTTTTTGATTTTTTTGGGCACCTCAAAAAAATTAAATTTCACTCAAAGTAGGTGTCCAAATATATTCTAAGCAATTTTGTCAAGTTTTGAAATTTTTTATTTTTTTGGATACCTCAAAAAAATTAAATTTCACTCAAAGTGGATGCCCAAAGGTATTCTAAGCCATTTTGTGAAGTTTTGAAATTTTTGATTTTTTGATTTTTTTTGGGCACCTCAAAAAAATTAAATTTCACTCAAAGTAGGTGTCCAAATGTATTCTAAGCCATTTTGTTAAGTTTTGAAATTTTTTATTTTTTTGGATACCTCAAAAAAATTAAATTTCACTCAAAGTGGGTGCCCAAAGGTATTCTAAGCCATTTTGTGAAGTTTTGAAATTTTATATTTTTTTATTTTTTTGGGCACCTCAAAAAAATTAAATTTCACTCAAAATGGATGCCCAAAGGTATTCTAAGCAATTTTGTGAAGTTTTGAAAATTTTGATTTTTTTATTTTTTGGGCACCTCAAAAAAATTAAATTTCACTCAAAGTGGGTGGCCAAAAGTATTCTAAGCTGTTTTGTGAAGTTTTGAAATTTTTTATTTTTTTATTTTTTTGAGCACCTCAAAAAAATTAAATTTCACTCAAAGTGGGTGCCCAAAGGTATTCTAAATCATTTTGTGAAGTTTTGAAATTTTTGATTTTTTTATATTTTTTTAAAAAATTCACCAAATTTCCTATTTTCTCGAAATCTTGACTTTTTTTATTTTCTGGAAATTTTTATGAATTTTTTTGGAATTTTTCAATTTTTATGCATTTTCTGAAAAAAAAATTAGTGAGAAAAAGAGAGAAAATAGGGAGAATGCATTCTGGAAGAGAGAAGCTATAAAAAGTAGCTTCTCTTTTTCTTGCCCAAAACTCATTCTGAAATAAAAAATGCATTCTGGAATCAAGTATTTTTAACGAACGCATTTTTATTCCAGGATGTGAAAATTGCTCCAGAATACATTCCAGAAATTTTTTAACAAACGCATTTCTATTTCGGAATCCATTCTGGAATAGAATTTCTAATCCATAATGGATTCCATGCCCGCCCTTACTTTCCCGTGCTCAAGAAAATCGGCCTGCGTGGTTCGAAGCATCGCGTCGAGGCGCATTTTGAGAAGATTTTCAACATCTTTGACGACTTGACCCAGAGAAGGTTGCAGCTGAGGTCGGAGACCGGTTCGAATAAGTGTAACGATGTTTTGGATAATCTTCTTGATTTAGTTGAAGATAAAAATGAGACCCTGGACATGTCCTCAGTCAAGCATCTATGTCTGGTACTGTGTCCATTTATTATGCTTCCTTATTTGTGATGATTAATATCTAATTTCTAGGTACAAAATCTTTTATATGCGACATTGATCACACATGACATATTCGTCACCGGTGGCGAAACCACTGCGAGTACTCTGGAGTGGGCGATGACAGAACTACTTTGCAACCCAGAAAAGCTACGAAGAGCCCAAGCCAAGCTCCATCAAGTCATTGGCAAAGGCAAGCAGATTGAAGAAGCCGATATTCCACGCTTACCCTATTTGCAAGCTATCGTAAAAGAGAATTTCCGACTTCACCCAGCAGCTCCTCTCCTTGTTCCTCGGAAATCCGGAGAAGATTTCATTGTAGGCGGTTTCACAATTCCAAAGGGTGCACAAGTCCTCATCAATGTATGGGCGATGGGTCGAGATCCTAGCATTTGGGACGATCCAGACAAGTTCATGCCCGAGAGATTTCTTGGATCGGATATCGATGTTAGGGGACAAAACTTCGAGCTCCTACCTTTCGGTGGCGGCAGGCGGATTTGTCCGGGATTGCCATTGGCCACGAGAATGTTGCCTTTGATGCTCGGTTCGCTCATTAATATTTTCAATTGGAGGCTCGAAGAAGGCGTTGCCCCTGAGAACATGAACATGGAAGACAAGTTCGGAATAACCATCCAACGGGCTGAGTCTCTAAAGGCTGTGCCCATTCCTATATGAAAGAAGAAAAAGAAATGCATGTTGAGGGTTACATTCTACGTAATTGTTATCGATTATGTTCGTTGCGTGGTTTATTTTGTAGAAAAAAGTTTATACAATATTTTTGGTAAAATACGCATATTTTCTTGAATTTAGATTCCGGCAAAACAACAATATATTAGAGAGGAATAAATATTTCCTCGATCCCATGTTAAACCTGGAAGTGAATATAATTTCCGAGTTTCCATGGCGATTAAGAAGAAATTTAGGTAGATTCTCGATGTATTGTGAGGCTTATTGTTGTCTCAATTGTTTATTTGGTTTATCCTCGGATTCAAGACAAACTTTGTCCGCTAGAACAAAAACGGTATCTGATGACTTTGGTCGATAACTTAATCAAATTGTTAGAATCAATGTGCTTTGTCCTCATTGCAAGAAGCTTCAATTTAGAACCTCACAAATTGCTTTCCCCGCCAAATTCAACATCCAGTCTTTTGTAATTGCAAAATTCTGTTGTAACGCGCCTTTGTCATATCAGTATATTTCAGTAAGTATTGATAAGTGAAAATTTCTGGATCTATCGGCTCCTGATAACTTGTTGGAAACTCAGCAACACTCGTACAAAATTATCGTTTTGAGAAAAGTGGTTCTTCGATGAAATACCTTTCACCAAAGATTTGATCTTTGGCTTTTTAGATGAATCAAAATCTGTGGTGACTCAAATGGGAAGTAATTGGCGTGACATGGATTACCAATTGTTCGCCGAAATTGATTTTTCAACGAAATACCTTTCACCAAAGGTTTGATCTTTGATTTTTTAGATGAAACGAATTATGTGGCGACTCAAATAGGAAACAATTTGCGTGACAAGGATTATCAATGCTAAGTAAAATGAATCGAAAGATTAAAGAAGGGTTAATATCACGAAAAACCCTAAATTGATACACATGTGATAATTTTATCCCGAACTAATTTTTTGATCATAAAAAATCCCAAACTGTCACACCGTGACAAATTTACCCTGAACTATTGTATGACCATAAAAAATCCTACACTAGTACACTTGTAATAATTTTACCCCGAACTAATTTTTTGACCATCAAAAACTCAAAACTAGTACACCTGCGACAATTTTACTTTAAACCAATTTTTTTACCTCTGAAAACCCCAAACTGATACATTTATGATAAATTTACCCTCTGTTAGTATCCGTTAAATTGGATTAATATCACGAAAAATCACAAATTGGTAAACTTGTGACAAACAGAGGGGTAAAATCACAAACCGATACACCCGTCAACTACCACATTCCATCAAACTTAGTAATTTGATAGTAAAATTTAACGGAAACTAACAGAGGGTAAATTTATCACAGGTATACCGGTTTAGGGTTTTTGGTGGTCAAAAAATTAGATCGGCATAAAATTGTTACAGGTGTACTAGTGTAGGGTTTTTGATGGTCAAAAAAATAGTTCGGGGTAAAATTGTCACAAGTGTACCAGTTTGGGGTTTTTTGTGATCAAAAAAATAGTTTTGGGTAAATTTGTGACAGGTATACCAATTTAAAGTTCTTTGTGATATTAAATCCAATAAAGAATGACAAAAGAATAATAAATCGATAAACTGGAAACTGGAAGTAGATAAAATTGCATAAGTGTTGTTGATCATGAATCCTTTACGATTGATGCTTCTTGGCCTTCTATAATCTTGTACAAAATATAACCATCACTGTCTCGCTCTCTTTTGAATTACCAATTACAACTGCTCCCGGGATTCCCGGCTACGTATTAACCATCCTCAACTGCACGTTCTTATCCATGATTGGTTATAAGCTTTGGGATATCTTCCAGTTTGACTCTTCTCCACTCTTGTATTACTACTGACCCTTTGTCATCTTACGTCGACAACCAAGTTGGCATATTACTCTTCATCCATGACCATGGGTGTTGTCTCATCGATTTTATGTCAGTTATCCGTCCATTTGTTGAGCCCAAGATCACATTTTTACTTACAAAGCCCGTGCCAACTCGCAACTTAATTCAAGCTAACACAAAAATCAATTTTACTTCGGGGTCAATTAAAAACCCAAGTCATGTGTGGGAGGGTACTTCACTATTACGGACCAGAGATTATATGAATGTGGAGACTTGATTACAATAAGTTGCTCTTACTCTTTTCAGTACCTTTTCTATTTTATTTTCAAAAAAATATTGAAAAAATTCCAAATAAGGGCATGAAATATCCTCATTTTCTCAAATAAAAGCCTGAAGTGGACCTTGTGTCAAATAAGAGCATGAAGTGGCTATAACAATTTAAAATAAGGGCCTAACCCCGTCGGCTCGCCGACCGGCTAAATTTTCCGGCCGGTCAAGGGTATTTTCGTTAAAATATAATTTAATGTAAATTTTAGTTAAATTAGATTAAAAATTAAAAATAATTTTTCAAAAGAAAAAAATTCCAACAGAGCCCTCTTGCTTATAGCCGCTGCCCCATCACTGGTGGGGCAACGAAGATGGCCGGCGGGGTCGCTAGTGCCGTAGCGAGGGCTAGTGACCCTCACCAACCAAAGGCGAGGGCCTTCTAGCGAGAGAGGGCGGCAACCCTCTCCTAGATTTGGATAAGGATCGCCGCCCCTCGCCTAATATTGGCGGCCTGGGTGGGTGAGGGTGAGGGTTGCCCTCGTCGGATCTGGCAAGGGTTGTCCCCGTTTGCCTAGCCCAGGTGAGGGTGAGCCTCGCCGGTGTCTCGCTTGAGACCAGTGACCTTCGCCAGCCATCGACAAGGCCCAACGGAGGGAAGAGGAAAAAGAAAAAAGAAAAAGAAACGGAAAAGAACAAAACAAAAAAAGGAAAAAAGAAAGAAAAAAATGAAAAAATATTCAAAAAAATGAAAATTATCTTTGTCCAGCGAAATCAGGTCCCTTTTTGAGACTGATATGACCATTTCAAGTCCTTATTTGAGACAAAGTCCATGTTGAGCCACTTCGGACCACTTTAGGCCCTTATTTGAAAAAATGAGGGCACTTCGTGCCCTTATCTAAAATTTTCCCAAAAATATTTGTCGGGCAACTTGTATTGATTTTAACCTAGTCCCTAACATGCAAGGAGTGTCATGTGGGTTGCAATCAATAAAATTGACACTCACCAATGAAAACAGATAAATGAATAAATTGCGACAAATAAAAGAAATAAAACGTTCCAAAGCAATCAATTATTTTCAGGTTTTCTTTTAACTTAAAATAAAAACTAACCTATGTGACATGCGATTCTAATTAAATGAACCCTAACATGCAATCACTAAATGACATGCAAGCGATAACATGACATAGATGATGATGGGGATGGTAACATTGCCTATGACATGGCAATGATGACATAGCATGATGTTATGGTATATTTGAATGACGCGGCATATGACATGGCATGGCATAGCAATATGACGTGCAATTTATGCTTCTAATCCTATATGACATGCACATGATATTTTTTGATTTTCAATTAGAATTCGTAATTAAAAATTAATGAAAATAAATTATCTAGAGAAATATATCATCCGATTTATACTAAAAAATAAACTAAGTCAAATCTTAATTTAGATCCGAAACTTATTCTACACTCCTAAAATCTATCTAAATATGCAATCTACCTAAAACTATCATATCTTATCAAGGAAGTCTTATTTAAAGTCTACAATAAACATGCAAGATTATCTAGAAAAATCTTTTCCAGTCTAGTCGAACTTAAAATCCTATCTTAAACATGCAACATTATCTAGAAAAGATTATTATAATCTAATGCGCTATTTTTTTTATTTTCTTGGAAGGAAACAATCAAACAAAATGAGAAACAAATCAAAAGAGATAAATTCAAACATGTATATAAAATCCATCCAATCCGAATTTGATCGCAAATAAGACCGACAACTTGATCTTAAGCCTTAAAGATTAGAGTTACCAATCTTCCGCGCAAACCATAATTTCATCTCAAGTAGACATGGCCACGGTTTGGAACCGGCCGGTTCCGGTTTGTGGCCATGTATGAACCGGCGGTTCAAGGCCGGTTCCAGTTTCGGCCCGGTTCGGAACTAATTGGTAAAAAAAAACAAGCAACTTTTTTTTTCATCTTCAGGCCTTGCTGCAGTTTTTTTTTAATTGGGCCTGTAGGGTAGGGGCCGGTTATGGTTCCGAACCGCGGGCTCGGTCAACAGGCTGATCCTGAGTTTGACCCAGGCCAATTTCGAGCTGAAACCGGCTCGTGGTCATGTCTAATCTCAAGGCTCAAAGATCAAATTAAAATTATGTGCACATTGCAGATTATGAAATATTTCCCAATTGATAATGCTTATCACTCATTTATTTTCTCAAGGCTCAAAGATCAAATTAAAATTATGTGCACATTGCAGATTATGAAATTTTTCCCAATTGATAATGCTTATCACTCATTTATTTAACTAGATAACGATCGCTCAAAATAGACAAAAAAATATTTTAATTGAATTCGGATAAGATTTTACCTAATTTGGATATTGACTTCCATTCAAACCGGTGGATGGTGGCTCGTGGACGACGGTTCATGGTGGATACCAAAGAGGTAAAAATCGAAGCCAACCTTCTTGAAGGCGAAACTAGATGCCTAATCCAGTTATGGAAGGAATATCGGGATATCTTTGCTTGGACCTGTAGTGACATGCCTAGCCGTCAACCCATCCATTGTGGAGCATTGTTTGCTGACAGATCCAATCATTTCTCTTGAGAAGCATTCAAATTGTAATCTTGTGAGAAGTGTTCGCAATGTCTTAGTTTGTACTTAGGTGTAAAATAGTAAGATTTATTAGCTTTTGTATAATTATCACCAGCTTCAAGGAGAAGTAATTTAATATAAGCAGTACATTCTACAGTAACTTCAAAGAGATTGATAGTGGAATTCAGCCGATAAGCTTTTAGTTTGAGAGAGTGAACATGGCCTTACACCAAGCCGAACCACTATAAGCTCTATATGCATTGTTCTCTATCTCTCTGCTCAAATTCATAAACTGCTTGATATAACCAATTTGTGCCTATATCAACACAATGTGAACCCGGTCATGCTTACTCTCTTCACATTATTTAGTTAAGATTCTTGAAATCACCTATTCACCCCCTCTAGTTGATATTGTTAACCAACATCAACTTGAAGTCGATCCAAGATTTCTTTTACTGTAACACAAGAAGTAGTTCAGTTAAACTTAGAAGGAGAGAGAAAGAGTAGTAAAGCATATGCTTCGCTTTAGTGTTGTGTGCCTGTCTTCTCTGAAATTCCTTGAGTTGATCTACGACGACAGCAATAGCAACAGCTACAAGTAATGTTGGTTGTCACCCTCCTATTGTTGAGTAGGAGCTCTTGCTAGTACAACAGGACCATTGAATAAGACTTTCCACATAAGTAGGTTAGTTGCTTCAGTATATGCTTGCATCTACTGCTTCCAATATCCATAGTTTGTTCCATCGAAGTATGGAGGCTTGTTTTAGCGCATGAGAGTCAGGAGCAAGAAAGCTATCAAGGTTAGCCACTTCAAATAGATCTTAACAAGCAACAAAACCCTAATACCAATTGTAAGGGCTAACTATACAATCTAGAGGCGGGTTAAATAGGTTGTAAGGTGATACTGAAAATCTTTTGCAAAATAATAATAAGCAATTGAGATTGTGACAAATGTGAATCATCGTTTGATGATAATGTTCATATGAAGTGAATAAAGAGCATTGAAAATAAATCACACATTAATATATAATGGTTCAGTTTTATAACCAAGCTTATGTACACTCTCCAGCTAATAGCCAACAGCAGCTGGAATCCACTAGTTATAAGCAGTGCAAGTTGCAATTGGCAAGCGTTGTTCCTTTCACAAGATAGATCGCATTATAAGAACGCATCCGCTACACTTGTACACTTGACTAATTTAATATTTCAGGCTATACTTTATAGAGAGACATCAACAGAGTGGATTTCTAGCTTAGTGTAAATGTAGTAATTCTTGAGTCCAACCTCTTCTTAGCTTCACTAGTCCTTATTTGTAGAAGACTTCAACCCAACCGCTCTAGACTTTTATAGAGATCCAGCTAGCCGTTTGAGAGTCATCGGAGACCTTATGCCATAATTAGGATTGCCCGTACAATCATTCCTTCATACTTCTGAAGGTTTCCTAAAATGGAGTCTGCTATGCCTGTCACTTCATTGTAGCAGAAAGTTATCAGTTGCTTTTTGGCAAAAGTACACTACAAGTGCCATAACTTGTGTACAGCGCTCACTTTAGTGCCATAACTTTTTTTTGGATCACTTTAGTGCTAAAATTTTTGAAAAACGATCACTTAAGTGCTAAAATTTTTGAAAAACGATCACTTAAGTGCCAACTCCGGTGCAGTATATAATTTTTCACCGAAAATCTGATGTGGCATTTTTTTTATTAATTTCTGAAGCTGACGTGGCTCGCCGGAGTCTCGCTAGAGATTGGCACTTAAGTGATTGTTTTTCAAAAATTTTAACACTTAAATGATCATTTTTAAAAAAATTTAGCACTTAAGTAATCGTTTTTAAAAAATTTTAGCACTAAAGTGATCCAAAAAAAAGTTATGACACTTAAGTGATCGTTTTTCCTTCGACTTGGTAACAAAGTGATCCGAAAAAAAGTTATGGCACCAAAGTGAGCGCCGTACACAAGTTATGACACTTATAGTGTCCTTTTGCCGTTGCTTTTTTGATATTGTTCCCAATTTTCAACTATGGAGTCTAGTCTTGTCAACAACAATTTTTTGTACCATCAATGGTCATCTTTAGCTGCGTATCTCACCATCATCCATGTTAACTCCTCATCAGCATGATCCGATATTAATCATCAGCATGTACAAATTATGAGTGAGTTGAATGATAATCTTCAATAGCAATATCAATGAATTTGATCCTTTATAACAGAATAAATTATCCTTCAACTTTTGTCAGTACTCAAAAACCTTCAAGAACACTAGCTTGATATAGATACCTCTAAGTCACCATGAGATACCACTCACACTGGTGCTTGTTCACCTCAACCATCACACCATAGTTTCTCGTTTTTTTTTTACACAAAGGAATCATTGACATCTATAAAACTATCTTATCATTTGCGCTTAACACGATAGATACTAGCACGAAAGACAGCTTTTGCATCAAAAAAATTTCATAGGGATATTTTCCAAACACAATAAAATCTACACCCAAACAAATCATAACCTAAGCTCTAATACCAACATATATCATACCTTGAATCCCTAAAGATTGGGGATATGATACAGCCGTCCTTTCACCCAAAAGACATAATGTCAACCACAACCAACAACATGCTATCAAATTATATGTATGTATTATGTATGTATGATAAACAAGCAGATTTGTTACAACATCAGAGTTTCTATAATCCAACAAAGAGAATATGCACATCTCCAACTAATAAATAAATCTAGCAAACTCATCTCAAACATATACAATTATTAAATAAACAACTAACTAAGCTCATACCCAAAAATCCCTCTATCAAAATGCCTCGGCGATAATGTGAACTCTCTCGTTCAATTTGCCGCTAACCAATGAACTCATAAACATTTAAGACAAATTGTATGATCTCTTTTTCTAAGCAAATCAAGCATCCATTATGCATATAAAGAGCAATACTAGAAACTCATAATACAAACACAATATTTAATATACCTTTCAATCAAATATGAGTTGCTTCATTTCAATAAAGGTTTATACAAAACAAAAGCACTCATTTAATCCACCATCACAATTCAAATATCAAGGGTCAAGTCTATTGATCCATTTCTATCAAATCGCACATTAATGTCCATTCCATTGACCAATTTATTACTCAATATCCAACTATGGTCACAACACAATGCCTAATGACAAGGCGACCCCCCTTAGCAAGGTCTCCACTTATTATTAGTCGGTTAGTTGACCTAGAAGGATATCTAAAACTAGTATGCATACTCAGAAACCTCTACCTAGGTTCACAATGATAATGAGCATCAAACCATCATCCTCCAATATTAGAAATACAATCTAGAATCAATCTCATAAGCCATAATACATTTTACAAACCAAACAAATAACCTTTCGCAACTTGGCTCATCCACTAGAATACCTTTCGCAATCCATTTAAAAAACACTTCTAAAACCATTTCTTATAACAAAAAGGGTAGTTAATGCTCGATCCAAAGTTATGCATCCAATATTTATTAACATCACTTTTGCCTCTAACCAAATCACAATTTGCACATAATATTTTTAATCCTTTTCATTTAAAAATATGAGTTTATAAATTTATATAAGAGATAGCACCACTCACCTAGGAAAAATTAAAACCAAACAACAAAATTCACTAGAACCGACTAACTCGCAATCCTATCAAATATGCGAGAAAAAACATTAAAATCGAGTAAACTGAATTACAAATCAACTAAACTATGCTCAATCGCTGACGAAATGACTCCTATGTGCCAACAAAACACTTTCTCAAAGCGATTATTCAAAGTTGTTAGCAACGCAGAGCTTGAGCACGAAACTTTAGAATTTCACTCCGAGTAAACCTTTACTCAAAATCAATTTTCGTCAAACTTTACGGCTCCACAACGCCCTGATCATGATTTCCATATAATTCCATAGCTTAACAACTCTTAAATCAAACCCTGCAATTTAATTTTTAAATAACTTCGAATTTGTGCCCTAACTCTTGAAATAACTCCATAACTCCGATTAGATGAATAAAGGGCTTGAATCCTTACCAAGCATTGTGAAACGAACTTAATCCGGCTTGGTGAGGATTCCGTGACGTGCACTTTTTTTTTTATCTTATATTCTTCTTCTTTTCCTCTCTGTTTGCGATCACTTTCTCTTTTTCTACTTCCCTTTTTCTCTTAGTCGGTCATGTCCCTTTGCTTTATCATTAGCCACTTTGTTTAACCAAGTCAACAAACCCAAATATTCCAGTTGGTCCATTTGTAATTGATTAGTTTTGAAATTGAGGAAGATTTGTCTGTTGCTGAAGAGTGTGGCGAATGAAAAGAACTTGCAGAAGATGACAAATTGGCCTATATCATTTTTCTCTGTCTTCTCTCTTATCTCCATTTGCCTTTTGACCATCCATCACTAAATCTTCATTTGTGCACTTTTCATTCGAACACGTGAAATCTTTTCCACTTTGACGACGTAGTACTACAGTGGATCTACTGAATTCTGGTCAATGACACGCTGAGGCTCCAGCTGTTTTTTGTCTCGTCTGGAAACTCTCTAACTCGGATAAATCTTACATAGACCCATTTTCATGATCAACAATCACTATAAAAATTAGTTCAAAGGGTGTGATTTTCTCTCACATTTATAAATAAATCATCTGTCCCTTCCATAAGAGATGTGACATAACCTTAACAATTTCTCCCTCACACATCAAGCCCTGAGTTGGAGCCGTGACAACCGGTATCTCTCCCGTATGACAGTTAGGTCCAAACTTATTGGCAACCTTGGATTCTAACCAGTGGTGAGTGGTCTTGGTCTACTCTCACCCTAAAAACTAGTTCATAATGTGAGATTTTCCGTAATACTTATAAACTGACCATCAACTCTTTCCATAATCGTTGTGAGATTTTTTTTTGGTTAAAATAGAGATATGATTTCATTAAACCCGGGCCCACCTACATGAGTAAGAGGCATCAAAATATAGGATTTCCCAAAGAGGGGAAGGGGCATTACAAACCCAGTTTCGGGGGAGGGTTATACACCTTGACGCATTTACAACCCAGTCTGCTAATCTATTTGAGTCATTGGTGCAAAGGACTAATTCTAGATTCTAAAAAAAGTCAAGAGGCCAATGCAATAAGTGATAATTGGTCAACATCCCAAGGACAAAGGGAAGAATCTCTCAAATAGCTTATCAACGTTGAATAGTCAGGCTCCAGCGTTAGTTTTAAATGAGGCCGCTCAACAAAGTGTTTGAGAGCATAGAGACAGGCAAGGGCTTCGGTTTGAAGGGCAGAAGATGCTTGGACTGATCACGCGAGGCCTTCCATCAATCTTCCTTCTGAATCGCGACATACGCATGCAATTGCCCCTTCCATGGTCTCTAAGAGGTAAGACCCATCAATGTTTATCTTCAGTAGACCAGGGTCTGGTGGTCTCCATTTCGGTTTTAAGTTCAGGGGTACTCCTTCATGCTTTAAGTTGCTTCTATTCCACTTCGCGTAATTACACTGCATGTCTAGAGCCGATTCAATTATGCTGATTGGGTCCGTCTACTCATGATGGACTACTAGGGTGTTACGCGCTAACTAGATTTTCCAAAGGGTGACTACGATGATCTCGAAAGGTATGTTTTTCTAGGTTATATCTTGTAATTTTGTAACCACTCCTCAAATCTAGTGACTTGTTGGTGAGAAAAGTGGATGTTGAAATAGGGATTTAACCAAACCTGCTTTGTCTTGTTGCAGAGAAGGAATAGATGCTCGACTGTCTCGGGCTTTTTTCGACACAATGGGAAAAAAGGTTTAGATAATACTTTTCTCTTGAACAAGTTTACCCTTGTAGGTAATGCATTTTGGCAGACACTCCATATGAAAAGTCTGACTTTTGAAAGTGTTTTTAGCCTCCAAATTTTGCTCCAAAGATCGTTGGGTATTTGGTAGGAAGAAGAAGGCTGCCCAGAGCTATGTGTGGTCTCATTCTTTCGTAGCTCATTGTATCCGCTTTTGATAAAATAACAACTGGACTGATTTGATGACCACACTAGCAAGTCTGCTTTCGGGGTAGTTGGTAGTGGAGTAGCTAGGATTTCATTCACAACTTCTTCATCGAATAAGTTGTGTAAAAGTTGCTCATTCTAAAGATGTTCCGTTGGGGCGATCAAATCTGCTACCATGTTGGGTTCATGTTGGTTTTTTGGTCCCCCTAATTCGCCCATTTCTAGCCATCTATCTTCCCTAATTCTAATATGTTGCCCGTTACCCACTTTCCATCTCACCTCCTTCGAAATGGCATCTCTTCCCATAAGAAGGCTCTACCAACCCCATGATGGATGAGAACCCTTAACTACATGCCAGAAATCGATGTTTGGAAAGTAACATCCTTTTAGGACTTTGCACCATAATGTACCTAAAGTTTGAGAGACTCTCCAAGCTTGTTTTCCTAGTATCGCTTTGTTAAACGTGATGAGGTCTTTGAAGCCCAAATCTCCTTTATCTTTCCTTTACTTCAGTATCTCCCATCTTCTCCAATGAAGGCGGGCTTTTGATACATGTGTTTTCCACCAGAATAAGGCTATCTTCCTCTCTATGGCCTTGCAAATAGACACTGGGATTTTGAAAATGGACATCGCATATTGTGCTAAAGCCTGTACGACCGCTTTTATCAAGATTTCTTTACCCACTTTGGAGATAAAACTTTCTTTCCACCCTTCCAACTTCATGTTTACTCTCGCCAAAATCCATGCGAACATCTATTTTTTTGTTTGACCCCAATCGGAAGGGATTCCTAGGTACTTCCCCGTTTTGTCAATCTTCGGAACTCACAATTCTTAGGCCATATTCCTTCTCAATTGATGCGGGCACCCTGAACTGAAAAAAAACTCCTGATTTGTTGAGGTTGATTTCCTAACCCGTTGCGAAGCAATATTGATGTAGAATAGAGGATAGATTCTGGCATTCACTAATCTTTCCATCCACAAAGAAAATAGAATCGTCTGCAAAAAGTAGATGGGAAAGTGTCGGACAAAGCCTGTTGAGCCTAATTCCTCTAACACTCTCATTATCCACTACTTTCTTCATGAGTGAGGAGAGTACGTTTGCAACAATTATGAATAAGTAAGGGGACAGAGGATCTCCTTGCCAAAGACCTCTCGATGGCGCAAAGAAAGGAAGTGATTCTCCATTAAACTTGACACTAAGGGAGGTTGTGGTGACACATTGCATAATCCATGAAACCCATCTTAATCATTCAGGCCTCAAGGAAGCCCCACTCAACCTGATCATAGGCTTTTTTCATGTCCAACTTGAGGATGGCTTGAAATTTCCTTTTCCTCTTCTTGATTTTTAGTTGATGTAGGACTTCCTGAACAACTAGGATATTATCTTATATTTGTACGCCACTAACAAAAGTGCTTTGCTCCTCCGTTATCATATTAGGAAGCCAAGGTTTTAGACGATTTGCCAAGACCTTGGAGATAATTTTGCAGCAGAAATTGCATAAGCTAATGGGCATGAACTAGTCTAGTGTTTCTGGGTTAGGCTTCTTAGGAATCAAAACAATATGAGTTCTGTTCAGGTTCGGGTCAAAATGGCTAGATTCAAAGAAAGTTCTCACCATAGTGAATACATCGTGTTGGATGATGTCCCAATGTTGTTGATAAAATAGCCCATTTAAACCATCTAGTCCCGGTGCTTTCTTTGCTCCTAACTGGAAAGTTGCTTCCTTTACCTCCTCCATTGATACACTTCTCAACAGACTGCAATTTATTTGATCCTCCACTAAACTAGGACATTGTTCTAGTACTGGGTGAAAGTTTCTTGGGCCCTCAGTGGTGTATAAAGACTTAAAGAACTGCTCCGTCATATCCTATAGTTGCTTTGGATCTCAACACCATTCCTCATTCGTTAATTGCAGCATGGAGATCTTGTTTCTTTGTCTTCTTTGTACCGTGGTTGCATGGAAAAACTTGGTGTTTTTTTCTCCCCATTGCAACCAACTGATCCATGATCTCATTTCCCAAAATATTTCCTCTTGTTTCCCGAGTTCATCTATTTGTTGGTTCAAGAACTTCACCCTCTCTCTATTGTAGTGCACAATTGGAGCATTCGTGATCTCCTCTAGCTCCCTTTTCAGAGAATCAATTTGGCATTTCGCATTTGAGAACTTCTCTTTGCTCCATTTCATTAAAGCTTCTGATACTCTTTGTAATTTCCTCAGGAGTTTCTCATTTTCCAATCTAGGTATGCTCCACATTGACTGAACAACTCTTCTACATTCTTCATCTTCTAGCCAGTATGCTTCGATGTGAGATAATCTCAACAAATTATTCAAGCAATCTCTCTCTCTCTCTCTCTCTCTCTCTCTCTCTCTCTCTCTCTCTCATCAATAGTGTCTTTTCACTGCATTCTTTTGAGGTGGCATTAGGTGTCGCTGAAGTGAGCTGTGGAAAAACATCATCCTTCGCACTTCTACGTTTCAAAAGAAGAATGTGTGTATGAATGCATATATGTAGGTATGTAACCTACCAATTATTCATACTGTCTGTATACGAATCTAATACTACATACTGCATGTATTTATGTTGCTAGTCAACATTTTCTTTTATTCTATAGTAATGTAGTTAATCACTATACATATATATTTCCATGAAGCCCACAACGAAGAACTCCATTTGATTGGTTCATCCATGCTTTAGCAATATGAGCCGTTAAGATTGCTGAAAGCCCTGTTTGTGCAGAATCCACTCCCTCATCACGTTCTCAAAGGCCAAGTACTTGATTCGTTCCTCTCAAGGTTTGTCAATTTTGAATTTTGGAATGATAGTTTTGATTACTGGCTTAAATTGGTTTATTTTGTTATTTCCAGATAAATGCTTGCATTACCACCGCGTATTAGTGCTTGTGTTGCTACTGTACGAACTTAAACTCTGCTGACAGTATCGTTGAATCTTGTTCTAACTGAAATGGAAAGAACATATTGAAGCAGACATACGGACTTGATAATCGAGGATTATCAACAATGAGACAATGGTGTTTAGTGCAACTATGGTTAACCGTTTCAAAGAGTAATTTCCATAAACTAATAGCAATACAATGAAATTGTTCCGTGTGCCAGACGCAGACGCCGGCTTTGGCAGAGGAATAGAAAGAAACGGTTCTCGATGGATTGCATTACTGTCCCTCTCGATTCAACGGATCGTGAGGTATTGTCTTGAAATAGTAGCTTTCTGCAAATACATCCGCCATCGTTCTAGTGCTGGTAAACAGGTGGAACGATAAGTCGTTTTCTTGTGAAAGTGAAATCGGAATTGAGACATCATATCAGCTTAAAAAATATTATCTTGTGTGGAAAAAGAAATGTTTCCATGGTTTGGGTCATATTTACCCACCAAAACTTGTGAACCTATTATACGGAGCCAATGACCAACCTGGGGGCCTTGGCAGAATTCATCGTGCTCCAGCCGCTATCTGCTTGGTGTAATTTTTAGCACTTTTATACTGATAGTACATGAAATTTTCTCAAAAATTTCTTTATTTGGCCAATTGAAGAATATTTTTGTTTTCGGTAAGTAGATTACTCTTTATTTGCAAGACTAAAATGCCAATAGAAGTTTTTTTCTCTTTCTTGGGTGCTTCAGTAAAACACGTGACCGTGAAAAAGCAGTTTGCATTAGTTTTAGTATGGCAAAAGTCGCATAGATGACAAAGGATTTTGAGGGCTCCAGTGACAGAGTTACTAAATACTCTAAGAAAAAGAGACTGCTGCAATTAAAAAATTTCCCCGACTTTCCAAGTAGAGATTTATGGGAAGTGAACGCACACCTTGTAGCTGGAAATACACAATGGATTACTTAGTTTTGATCTTGTGTTTGTACCTCCTCTGGGGCTTGTTCCAAGCTCTCTTTTTTTTTTTTTTTGGTAAGAATCCAAGCTCTCTTTTTCGTCGCCAGGGGAGGCCGAAAAAGCTCGGCCCTCCAACCTGCCCCCCAGTCCATGGCCTCTTCAGATCATTGGCAACCTCCTCCAGCTCGGAGATCGTCCCACAAGTCCCTCGCCAAGCTTGCTCGAGCCTACAGCCCCATCATCAAACTGGAACTCGGCTTTGTGACCACGGTGGTGATCTCTTCACTGGCGCTCACCAAAGAAATCCTCCAAACCCATGATGCCGTCTTCTCGAACCGTATGGTTCACCCATTCCGTCATGGCCAATGACCATGACAAACTAAGCATGCGCTGGGTACCGGTATCTCCTCTCTTTCGATACCTCGGGAAAATATACAACTCGCATATCTTCTCCAGCAAGAAACTCAAATTTGAACCAACACCTTCGCAGCAAGAAAGTGCAAGAGCTGATCACCTCTGTTGGAAGATGTGCATGCGCTGGTGAGGCAGTGAATATCAGTGAGGTAGCTTTCCGGACCAGCCTTAATGCAATTTCGAACACGATTTTCTCTTTGGACATGATGGAACCTTTGAATCCAGCCAGAGAACTGAAGGAAGTGGTGTGGCAAATCATGGTTGAGGTTGGAAAGCCTAACCTGGCAGATTACTTTCCTGTGCTCAAGAAGATCGGCCCACATGGTTCAAAGCATCGCCTCGAGGCACATTTTGAGAAGATGTTCGACATCTTTGAAGACCTGATCCAGAGAAGGTTACAGCTGAGGATGGGGAACGGTTCGATTAAGTGTCACGATGTTTTGGATAATCTTCTTGATTTAGTTCAAGATAAAACTGAGACCCTGGACATGTCCTTAGTCGAGCATCTATTTCTGGTACTGTGTCCTTGTATCGTACTTCCTTATTTGTGATGATCAATATCTAATTTCTAGGTACGAAATCTTTGATTTGCGACATTGGTCACGCAGGACGTATTCGTCGCCGGTAGCAAAGCCACTGCGAGTACTCTGGAGTGGGCAATGATAGAACTACTTTGCAGCCCAGAAAAGCTATTAAGGGCCCAAGCCGAGCTCCATCAAGTCATTGGCAAAGGCAAGCAGATTGAAGAAGCCGACATTTCTCGCTTGCCCTATTTACAAGCCATCGTGAAAGACAATTTCCGACTTCACCCAGTAGGTCCTCTCCTTGCTCCTCAGAAATCCGAAGAAGATTTCATTGCAGGTGGTTTCGTGATTCCAAAGGGTGCACAAGTCCTCATCAATGTATGGGCAATAGGTCGAGATCCTAGCATTTGGGACGATCCAGGCAAGTTCATGCTCGAGAGATTTCTTGGATCTGATATCGATGTTAGGGGACAAAACTTCGAGCTCCTACCTTTCGGTGGCGGCAGGCGGATTTATCCGGGATTGCCATTGACCATGAGAATGTTGCCTTTGATGCTCGGTTCGCTCATCAATATTTTCAATTGAAGGCTCAAAGAAGGCGTTACCCCTGGGAATATGAACGCGGAAGACAAGTTCGGAATAGCCATCCAACAGGCTGAATCTTTAAAAGCTGTGCCCATTCCTATACGAAACAAGAGAAAGAAATGCATGTTGGGGTTACATTCTACTTAATTATGAAATATTATGTTAATCGCATGGTCTGTTTATAGAAAAAAATCAATAAAATATTTTGGTATAATGATACAAACAGTCCTTGAACTTTGGCTCAATGTACAATTTAATCAATGAACTTTAGCCTAATGTTCAATATGGGCCCTAAACTTTTAATTTGTTCAATGTGGTCCTTGGACTTTTGGTACATGTTCAATTTAATCCCTAAACTATATGAAGATGTTCAATGTAGTCCGACATTGAACAAATTAAAAATTCAAAAATTAAATTGCACATTGGATCAAAGTTCAAGAACCGTTTGTGTCATTTTCCCAAATATTTTTGATAAAATGCACACATTTTCTTGAATTTAGATCCCGCAAAACCAAAGATATGAGTGAATATAATTTCCCAGTTTCCAAGAGGTAAAAAACTCAAAATCTGCACAAGTAACCCTCAATGTCACCTCTAAGTCCTCAACGCCAAATGACCCACGAAAGAAACTGTCACATAACAAAAATAAGCTAAACAACTCCCAATCCCCAAATGACATTTTAATTTCAAAGAAAAAAAATGAACATACACCTTAAACGCCTAAAACTGAGAAGCTCCTAAATAAACCCAAAATTAGTGTAAAGTGACCCGACTAACACCTAAACCGAAAATGTAATCTTATTATCAAAATAACCCAAAAAATCCGAACACCCTCAAATAACCCTAAATGTGCAATAACCCATAAACCAGAATTATAGACTAAACCTCAAATAACCACTTGCCATCCCACAAATGCATGTTCAACACCAAATAACCGCTAAATATGGAAAAGCGCCCAAACAAGAAGTATATCCCCCAAATCAACACCCAACAAAGCCTCAAATGAGTCTCAATAAATCCCATTACAACCTCCTACCGATAATACATGGTCAACATAGAAATAAATCCAACAATCAAAATATCCTCAAATAGGCCTATATGTGAAATTACCACAAGATATATCCACCTAAATCAAGATTCTACAACTCTTAAATAACATATGAGTTTCAAAATTTCAAGAATTTAAACGAAAACCCCTAAAATAGGAATGACCCATTACTAACACCAAATGGCCAGAATCTATTGGATAACCGAAATGTCCCTACTAACTTATCGTTCCAAATAACATCTAAACTGCCAAAAAAAATAAAAAATGAAGAACATATTGCGTGAATCAATAAAATCTTAAAGACCCATGAGTGCCCCCAAACCTTGTAAAAACCTTCTAAATCTTGAATAGCTCTCAATTAAACTCAAATGAGTCTCAACTAAAACAATTATGACCCCACAAAACAAATAAAGTGCTAAAACAGGCTCAACACCGAAATAACCGCACCGATCAAAATTCCCTTAGAATAACCTGTAAACAAGACTCGAGCCTCAAATAACATCTAAAGTGAGAACAATAACCCAGAATCATACCACAACCCTGGAAAACGAAATAACACATTAACAATCCCTCACCTTGAAATTAACCCCGTAACTTGGAATAGGAAAACTCAAAATTAGCCGCCATTAACCCCCATATAACCTCTAAGCCCTTACTACATACTCAAAAGAATCCATTAGATAACTTAAACATGTTAAATAACTCATAGTACCTAGATAACTTCTTACCTGCAAAAGGATAACGATGAAGAATACAAACAACACCCAATTTTCAAATATTCCCTAGATTTGAAATAGGTCATAATTAAACTCAAATGAGCTTCAAATAACTCTATTATAACACGTAAGCCCTTAATACATTCTCAACATCAAAATAGCCCCAAAATTAAAATACTGTAAAATAAGTCCTACATGTTGTCATAAATAGCATTTTATATAACTTACATCATAGGATTAGTCCATGATTAATTCTATCTCATGTCAGAGCATTCACAACATAATGATGTCGAGAATGTTTAACAAATTCTAAATCTATATGCATGACTTCCGGGAACGTCATGATTAGCAATTACACTCTAGTATTTAATGTACTGAAAGTCCTAAAACTTGTTACGACAGTGTAATTGAGTCCCTAAACTTTCAAAAAGTGCAATCAAGTTCTAAAACTTATCAAGTTGGTAGAATCAAGTCCCAAAACTTATTAATATTTTCCATTTGTTAAGTTGAATTGAGTTAATGAAAGGACTTGATTTCACCAACCTAACAAATTTTAAAACTTGATTGCACTTTTTGAAAATTTTAGAACTCAATTGCACTTTCATGACAAGTTTTATGATTTTCGATACACTTATCTCTTCATTTATTTGTAATAAGTACGTGATAAAATAGATCTTATTTGCTCTTAATTAATATAATTGTCTTATACGAAGTGTCTTCGGCTTAGTATCTCTTCTAGCACGAATTTTATGTAGTGACATACCTCAAGTACTCACGGTTACAATTTATATTGTTTTTCTTAACTTTTCACACTTTTGATAATAATAAATGCACTTGGTGCTAACACAAATTCGATTACATTCAACAAAAACGAATTAGTAAACCATTTATTATCTAGATAAGGATATTAATAATCTTTTTTTTTTTGGGTTATAAGAGTTATTGATCACCTAAATATTATATTTCTTAAGGATTTTTCTTTGGGCCAAACAATCATTATTGTTTTACTTTTGTTGGTGATTATTTCATGGATATCGCTCATTTAATTAATTTATTGGCCCAAAAAGATTTCTCTTTTTTTTTTTTACTATCTCTTGTGTGAGCCCACTGTCTCTTCAATTAACTAATGAAGGATTATCAGTTTCTGACAAAAAAAAAATTGCAAAATGAGCAAGTGAAAAACCATTTTGCCCCTCAGTGCAGCTCTGGAATTGGGATCAGGTGGTCGGATTTGAGAGTGTTGGAGAACTGACATGGTCGGCTCACATTTCTAATGTTAGGGTTTGGCTGTTGTCTCGTATTAACTTGGTCGTAGGTGCTTCATATGTTGTCAGCATCTGCATGACATGAATTAATCAGTAGCCTTGCAACCCAAAAAAAAAAAACAATAGTAGCTTTAGTATGGATCTCTTGATTCATTTAATGGCTTTACTATAGTTAGATGGAGTCACTGCCAAATTATACAATAGGTAAGTACTCCGTCTAACCAAAAAGCACACCATTGTCAACTGCTATTAGTTTCAAATTGCATTAATGATATGATTGGAATATTCATCTTTTTTTATTTTTTCATAAATGAAATTAAAATAACGATTTCATTTTCTGACTTCAGATCTTTCAAAAATAATTTCAAAATGACTTTTTTCTGCGACTCCACATACCGGCGCATGTTAGATGCCCAACTCTACATCTCGAATGGAGTATTTCGTTGAAGCATAGTTAGAGACCAACTTCAAAGGAAAAGATAAATAAGCCAACATTATGACGTTCGTGTTTTAGAGTTAGAGCAAGCGGTTATCTATGTCAAGTCATTAACCTCGTGGATCAAGTAATATGCAAGTTATGCTTCAAGTAGATGATCTAAACATGAAATCATTTGCACTGATGATGTGACGAACCGAACTAATGTGCTGCAAATATACCTAGCACACTGCAAGAGTCTTCAACCACTTACGAAAGCCCGTAGCTACCATCGGACTAATGTTTTGCTTCCAACTCCCAAGTTGGGGCCTCCCCTTTCTTTCCCATCTAATCGAAAGATAATAATATGATTGTACTGGTACGGAATTTGTGGGTTGAAGATGATGTAATAGGGTTTGCCCCCATCTTATCCTTCGTGTCGATTAAAAAGGAATTTGGCAAAAGCAACTGGTGTGTTGAGCGAGTGAAAGCGAGCAATGACCTGGAACGTGAGGTCTACATTATTCGACCATGATATTGTTTTCTAATGACACGCTCACATTGCTGGAAGTAGCGAGGCAGTGAGTGACGAGGTCTTTCCACAAAAGGAAAATACACATGCACTTATTTATTCTCTAATTTTTATAAGAAAAGAAATCGCAGGCTTCTTAGCCGCTACTGTCTGCCACGTGGAAGTTGGGATCACCTTTGACGCAATAATACTTGCCTCAGCCCTTCGTTTCGAGTCACTCTTTTTCAGAGTAACTGCTTTGGCTTTGCAGTTTCATTTGTATGTTCCATTGAGTTGAAGCTCGAACTGAAGAAACTAGTGGTCATGGCAGATATGTGGCTAGGCAAAGTATTACACAACATCGTATCAGCAGCCCCGTTCTCTATGGTCCAAGATATGGAAGATTCATACCGAGCCAAAAATTCGATTCTTCCTGTGGAGTGTGTTCCAAAATGCTCTACCCACTACTGAGAATTTATACAAAAGAAGGGCGATCACGGACCCGCTTTGTCCAATCTGCCGGCAAATTCCAGAGTCCACGAAGCACATCTTCTTCCTTTGCGATTGGACAAAGCAAATTTGGACTGATCAGAGAATACAGATAGATACTTCACCAATAAATATAACAAGAATGGACAAGTGGTTAGACGAAGAACTCACAGGAGGCAATTTACCCCATCGGGAACTTATCGCTGCCATTTTATGGCAAATCTGGAAAGCCAGGAACGCCCAAGTGTTCCACCGGATTAATCCCAAACTGGGAGCTATTGTTGAAGATGCCATCAATCTGTGCAGACTCTACAACATGCAGAACTCCCCTGATTGCAGATCCTGGCAGGAGAAGACAGCAACAGAACTCTGGACTCCACCAAAAACAGGATAGTGGAAATTCAACGTGGATGGCTTGTGGAATGCAGGCGGTACAGAGGGATCGGTTGGAGGCGTTTGCAGAGATCACAAGGGCGTGATAATTTCTGGGTTTGCAAAAGGGGCTGCGGCCAATTCTCCTCTGGAAGTTGAAGGTAAAGCGGTGATGGAAGCTTTACGTTGTATGCGTGAAGAAGTAGAGAAAGGAAGAAGTCCCGCAGTGAAAGTGACTATCTGGACAAACAATGTGGAGACCATGAGGTATACAGAGCAACCATCCCTCAACCCATGGGCCTTGAGAAAGCTTTTTGAAGACTGCAATCATCTACTTACCCAATTACAAAGTATTTTTCTGGCCCACCGTCCACGTGAAACCAATTTTGTTGCGGACTAGATCGCCAAGTCCCATCGCAAAGGGAAACTTCCCTCTAACTGGTTGTATAAACACCCCCAACCTCTTTGGGTCTTGTTGTGTAATGATGCTCGTCAACTTCACTCGTGTAATCTGTCTTTGAATGAATGAAATGGTAATTGTTTCCAACCAAAAAAAAAAAGTATTACATCAGTCAGTCTTCTTGTTAAAGCATTACCGTTCCTAGGATCGGATTAACAGTTATGGCATGCAATGCAACACGAGCTTAAAGTTAATGGTCTCGTTCTGCTGATATATCTTGTTCATAGAAAGAAGGGTACTCTCTTTTCTCTTATGGCCAAAGAAAAGAATAGTATATTGAAAATATATCTCGAGTTTGAGCACGTGAATGAAACCCAACCCGTGATGAATTGATATTTTGCGGACATCCGAAATCGAGCACATCAAAAGAGACATGAGTTTCCTAATGAAGTTGGAGTCTATGGCTTGAAATAGGAAAGTTCATCATAAAGGCCAACGTGGACTTTGAGATAGACATTGACCCAATCAACGATGGATCAAAGAAAAGAAGAACGTATTTCTTTCCCTTTACAAGTTGGACTCGGTGAAGAAAGAAGACAAAATAGGAAAGTCAAAAGGTGGATTTTGGTTGACCGAATTATCTAGGTTTCCAATCCCATGTTGAGTCGGCCACATTTTCTTCTTGGGTATGCGTGTGTGTGTGTGAATATATATATATATATATATATATATATATATATATATATTATCGGAAGAGAATTGGTGTAGCGCCGCTTGTGCGAGTGCTTGGTGCAGAGAGCTTTCTCATGAATTCTATCCGGAAGCGCCGTTCTCAACGAGTGCTTGATGCGAGTTCCTCTTCGTGGAATTCGTGGAATTACATCAACAACTCAAGTGTTGAATTCAATTAAATTCTTGTGGTTAGAATTTGTGTATAATTCTTTTGCGAGATTGAGAGATTATTTCGTGAAAAATTGTGGGGCTAAACACTGCGTGAATTATTGGATGTAATTGGGGCTTGAGAAACACTTAGAGTATTTGAGTGACTCGAGTGTGGTTGTAATCTCCGTTATATCGCTTGATCTATAGTGGAATTCCGTGTTGCTGTCCCCGTAGACGTAGGTCACTACGATCGAACCACGTAAATCTGGTGTCCGATTTATTTTCTTATTCTGTCAATTTTATTATTCGATCGATTGGCTTCCGTAACAATTGGTATTAGAGCCTGGATTGGCTGAGTTGAAGCAAATCGATGGCGATAGAAGAAGGAAAAGTGAAAATCGACAAATTTGATGGGAAAGATTTTGATTTCAGGAAGATGCAGATTGAGAATAATCTATATCAGATGAAATTGCACTTGCCCGTGTCTGCGGAAAAGCCAGAGACGATGAAGCAAGCTAATTGGGAATTGCTGGATAGACGAGCTTTGGGTGTTATTCGGCTGACGTTAGCTCGTAATGTCGCGTTTAACATCGTGAATGAGAATATCACTGCGAGTTTGATGAAAACCCTGTCGGACATATACGAGAAGCCTTCTACAATCAACAAAATCTACTTGATGCGACGTCTATTTAATTTGAAGATGAGCGAAGGTGCGTCAGTTGCTAATCATATTAATGAATTCAACGTGATCATTAGTCAATTGAGTTTAGTTGATATTGACTTTAAAGATGAAGTACGTGCTTTGATTCTATTATCCTCATTGCCTGATAGTTGGAATACTACTGTTACTGATGTTAGTAATTCCTCTGGGTCAACAAGTTTGACGTATGATGGTGTTCGAGATTTAATTCTAAGTGAAGACATCCGTAGAAGAGAATCTGGCAAATATGTATCTGCTATTTTAGTAGGTGAAAATAGAGGAAGAACTGGTAAATGTATTAGCAGGAGTAGTATGAACTCGAATAGATGAAGTCAATCTAGGACTGGTGAAATCAGTCTAGGATTGGTGGTGTTGTCTGTTGGAGCTATGGCAAGAGGGGTCATTCTAAAAGGGATTGCCTTAAGCTGAAAAATGACAAGAGTAAGGGAATTAGAGTTGAGTCTGCGGATGATGTTGCTGCTATAGCAGACAGTAATTCGAATAATGCTGATTATGTCTTGCCTATAACTAATGATTTGTCGTTTGGCGGATGGATTATGGATTTTGGTTGTTCTTTTCACGCTACACCAAACAGGAACTAGTTTACTACTTATCAGTGCATGAATAGTAGTAAAGTGCAGTTGGGGAACAACGCTGAATGCGATGTATAGGTGTTAGTGATGTTAGAATTAGAAAGAATGATGGTACTGTGTGGACATTAATTGGAGTAAGGCATGTTCCAGAGTTAAAGAAAAATTTAATTTCCTTGAGTGCCCTGGATTCAGTTGGGTGTCGGTATTCTTCATAATGTGAAGTTCTGAAAGTTGTTCAGGTGCCTTGATGATAATGAAAGGAATCAAGCATAGTGGCTTGTATGAGCTTCAAGGTGAGACAGTGACGGAATTTGCTGTGAAGACGTCGGATGCATCGGTGCGAGAGTCTGAATTGTGGCATATGCGTTTGGGGCACATTAGCAAGAAAAGCCTAAAGGTTCTAAGTGAAAGAAATTTTCTATGTGGTTATATGGTTAACGAATTGAATGTATGTAAGTGCTGTGATTTAGATCAACGGCGGAAAGTGCAGTTTAGTGTGGTTGTCAGAGAAACCACGAATATTGTAGAATTAATTCACTTGGATGTTCGCAGGTTGTCGCGATTTTCTTCGAGGAAGAGTGCCAGATTTATGTAACAGTTGTTGATGACTACTCGAGAAAGACATGGGTGCTTGTGCTAAGGCACAAGTTTGATGCTGTTGTCAGGATCAAGCAGTTGAAAGCTTTGATCGAAAATGAGACTTGTATGAAGATCAAGCAGGTGCGACTGACAGTAGTATGGAGTTTTGCTCGAAACTGTTAAACGAATTCTGCATGAGGGAAGACATAGTGAAACACTGCACTAGTGCCAATGAATCACAACATATTGCAGAGTTGATGAGCATAACATTACTAGAGACGGCCCATAAAATGCTCTATAGTGCTGGTATAGCTAGAAGATTCCTGGCGCATGCGCTTAGTACGACGAGCTACCTGAAGAATAAATCCTCATCGACTACGATTGAATGTCAGACTCCCGAAGAAGTGTAATCAGGTAACGTTGCTGATTATTCTATTCTTAGAATGTTTGGTTGTCCATGTTATGTTCGAGTTAGTGATGGTAAGCTCGATGGAAGGACAAGAAAGTGAATGTTCCTAAGTTAAGGTGAGCAAGGCTATAAGTTACGGTGCCCGGAATTGAATTCACCTATTATCAGTAGAGAAATAACATTTGACGAGTCTCCAGTACTTCTGGCTAGGAGTGTTAATAGCAGTATTTATACGGATCTAGACGGTGTTCAACTTGAGGTGGAATTGCAACCAAAAACTCTTGAAGTAGCGGGTACTAACGAAGTAATCAACACAGATGGTGCTTATAGTAAGGTGGAGCCTATTGAGCCAACAGTTAATGTAACTGCTGATATTGACAAGATGTGTATTCGATCTCCTAACAGATATGGATACAATGATGAATTTGTTTTATCTGCGATTGAGGAGGTTGTGTCGGAAAATCCTTGTGGAGAAGTCAAAGGTGCATGTGGAGTTAGTGTTTTGATGAGGTTCATGGCTATGGCGAAGTTCAAGCGAGGCTTGGATTTGAAAGACGTCTGTGGCGTTTGAGCCCATTGGAACTGTGGGAGAGTATTAGCGAAATTCAGATTTCTATCAAAGCGATTGTGACTTGGCTCAAACGTCAAGCCAAGGTGGAGATTGTTGAAAATATATCTCGAGTTTGAGCACATGAACGAAATCCAATCAGTGATGAATTGATATTTTGCGAACATACGAAATCGAGCACAACAAAAGAGACGTGAGTTTCCTAATGAAGTTAGAGTCTATGGCTTGAAATAGGAAAGTTCATCAGAAAGGCCAACGTGGACTTTGAGATAGACATTGACCCAGTCAACGATGGATCAAAGAAAAGAAGAACATATTTCTTTCCCTTTACAAGTTGGACTCGGCGAAGAAAAAAGACAAAATAGGAAAGTCAAAAGGTGGATTTTGGTTGACCGAGTTATCTAGGTTTCCAATCCAATGTTGAGTCGGCTACTTTCTCTTCTTGGGCATGCGTGTATATATATATTACCGGAAGAGAATTGGTGTAGCGCCGCTTGTGCGAGTGCTTGGTGCAGAGAGCTTTCTCGTGAATTCTGTCCGGAAGTGCCGCTCTTAACGAGTGCTTGATGCGAGTTTTTCTTCGTAGAATTCGTGGAATTACATCAACAACTCAGAGTCAATTAAATTCTTGTGGTTAGAATTTGTGTATAATTCTTTTGCGAGATTGAGAGATTATTTCGTGAGAAATTGTGGGGTTAAATACTGCGTGAGTTATTGGGTGTAATTGGGGTTTGGGAAACACTTAGAGTGTTTGAATGACTTGAGTGTGGTTGTAATCTCCGTTGTATCGCTTGATTTATAGTGGAATTCCGTGTTGCTCTCTCCGTAAACGTAGGTCATTACGACCGAACCACGTGAATCTGTTGTCCGATTTATTTTCTTATTCTGTCAATTTTATTGTTCGATCACTTGGCTTCCGCAACAGAATGTTTAGCTATATTGCTTTAGTTTACTGCTCGAGAGGAAACTGTCTGAAAGTTTTAAGAAGATGCAGATGCCATGGGCAAGCATGCATTATGGGAAACGAGTTGAGATCTTCATAGCCTTATTGAAGAGATCGCCGCTCACTCATTCAACAAGTGATTGAGCATAGTTGAGCTTTCCCAGATAAAGTGATTTTCAAAGAACAGTGACAATGAACCTAAATCGCTCACTTCTGTATATGCACAGGTATCAAAGTAGTAGAATAACGGATTAGTGGAAAAGAAAACAATTTTCAAGTAGAAGTTTAGCTAAAGAAGCAATTTAAGCATCTTCTAATTAACTCTTAAATGTGGTCAGAACTCTTTTTCAAGATGTGATGGGTTGGCAAAAGCAGCTTGTACAACACAACATGTCCGTGTTGAGGTATCTCAATTAACGCCAGTATCGACTCTCAGTCCATCAGGTGCACAGACACAGCCAATTGATCACGTCATAACAATTGGTTAACTCATTATAGAGCATAAGCCCTAAACTTGGCAATTCTATTGGCTTGGTTTGCGTCGTTTGGAACTCTGTATGAACTAAAGTAGTTTAGGTACCAAGATGAGCTACCAGATAAGGACAAACTCGATCCTTGCATTCTCAAGAGTGCAAGTGTTTCATGCGCTCGAAGGAAGAACTAAGAAGTTACTCCCAAAGGCATTCCGGGCAGTTCCATATAGAATTATCAACTCCTTCAAAATCCCATTTTGGATAACAAAAGGACGAGCCCAAGGGTTTACAGTCCACACAATTCACTTCGTTTGCATCGTTCCTGAACTCCGACATCCAATCCAATAAACGGGTCTCGTATGGAGAATTCAAGCGTGAAAAGTCCAAGAAACTGAGAATGTTCAAGGAACTGCCTATGGTTTTCGAGCTATCAGCAATTGGGAAGTGGTCTTGGCAGTCCTGTGTTTGTTCACATTGGTAAACCGCATTAGACAAGCTGGAATCTTGATTTCTATTGCCCATTTGAGATTGTGGGTCATCGCAAGCAGCTCCAGTTAAACCTTGTTTCGAAGATTGCATTTTCTTCCTAAAGTGGGCTTTCCAATAGTTCTTGATCTCGTTGTCAGTTCTTCCTGGCAACTTTTCTGCTATCCTAGACCACCTGGAAGAACATATAGGACAGTCTTTTAGCAAAATCTTGTCAAATAATCTACCATGTTCACAATGACTATACTAAATCAATAAGAAGTGGCAATGATTTGAATCAGAAGTAACTCACTTTTGCCCCATTGCTTATGAAGTTTAATAATAATCCTCTCCTCTGCAGGGCTAATGGGACCACGCTTGAGATTGGGGCAAAGATAGTTCTTCCATCGCAGCAGACAACCTTACCGCTCCTCTTGAGACCTGCATTTATACAACTTCAGATGGTTGACTAGTGTCCCTATCAGTGTGGAATATAAGATGAATGTTTCCTTTTCCATTAAGTATGTACAACAAGGTTAACTTTTATGACAACCGTACCCGATGTTTTTGCAATGTAATCCCACCGCCTCTTCCCTAAAATGGTGACCAAGGTGGTTAAGATCTCATCCTCCTGCTCAATCCAAGGTCCTTTGCACAATTTTTCTTCTCATGCTTCCACTCGATGACCCATCATTTTTCGGCAAGAAGCAAGAGGAAACCTATTTCCTTATATATGGGAGACTAAGGCAGCAACTGGTGAAGGTCACATGGAAGAATAAGAAACCAGAAAATATTCATACTTGGAAACACCCTAGGTGGATCACACTACCATGCCTATGTGGAAGCACCATGAACAGATATAAATAGCAATGCATTGAACCGTTGGTGTTGTTATGTCATATAAGGGTTCTGTCTACAAGCAAGACAAATTGGAAGGCCTCTATCCCTTTGCTTTTTTGGGATCACCACCTCTGGCTTTTTGGCTGCTCTCTGCTCAATATTTTAAATACGTAGACTGATGATGATAAGCTTCTTTAGGATAATGTTCTTTGGTAGGTCGAGGGGAACTGGCGAATGGATCTTGGCGACAGTCCTATTGGGGGGCTATAAACTTTTGCAATCTGAAGCACATTCAGAAGCACTGTGGTTCTAAATCAGCTAACACTTTTTATGTGTTGTAAACAAGAATTTCTAGTAGTCCCTTGGGCTGGAGTGCCTTTCTGACTCCGAACAGACTACCACAAAGTAGACTTAGATCCTGGATTTTGCTGGAGAAACAGCAAAGCAGAATTAGATTTTACGTAAATGAGAACTGGAATTCTAGTGCCGCGCATATGGACAGTGGCTTAGCTTATACCTAGTGATAGCAAGCTGATCTTAGCAAATAATACCATTGCTTCTCGAGTGTTCTCAACTAGAGATGGTCCACCGTGAGTATTCTATCACAAATCAAAGGAATTAGAGTAATTGCGGGAGTTCTGTTTCATGACTCATTGTATAGTTGATGCATTCAGGCATTTATGGTATCAGGAGATTTTCTCCTCGTTTTCGCACGCAAACATGGTATTTGTAGATACAAGTTCTGGGTAAAGGAAATTTGGCAATTACCGCACTTCTCGGGAACATTCTCAGCAACTGCCCTCTCAGACTTGACCAATGCTCAAACTTGTAAATGTCCTATTCATTGAAACTGTAAGAGGACCCGACAGTAGTACGCCATTAATAAGGTCCAAGGGATGATCGTTAATACTAGAGAAGGATACATTGCAGTTGCGGATCCCCAAAACCTCATAGGGAATTGCATCTATATAAGTACTCACGACATTCTTTCATTGCGATAGTCCTTTCGATGCTCAATCATCAAGATAGTATTATCATCAGGGATATCAGTAATTTTACAGAGCCCAACCTGGCCAGAGGGCGAGTCCTCCTTGTAATACTTAGAAAACCAAACTGTTTCCAAGTACGTCACGTAACAGTGCTGTGCCCTACGATTCTACATTTGATTCTCAAAGGAGTAATAATAACCTTACCTCGAAGTGACAATCACTATTTCTTTCACAGATATCCTCCAATTAGCGCCAAAAGAAAGGGATGATTGCACTTATATAGAGGTGGTAAATGGGTCAAGAACCCATATATTAACCCATATCTAATGATTGTGGGTTATAAGTGAACTAAGTTTAGTTTTAAAAATAGACTTAAATTGATCATTGGGTCAAGAATTCATATATTAACCCATATCTAATGGTTGTGGGTTATAAGTGAACTGAGTTTAGTTTTAAAAATAGGCTTAAATTGATCATTAGTGGGTTGTTTATTAACTTGATAGGTCGCTTATTAACTTAGTGGGTCTTAAATGGGTTATACATGGATTACCCAATAAGCTTAAGTGAAATTTTTAATGTTTTTTTAATTTTCTGGTTTTTTTAATTTTTATATATTTTTTCTTTTTTTCTTTTTTCTTCTTCCCCTACCGGTGGCTAGCCACAGTGACGGTCAGCGGCCAACCACAAGTGAGGAACGAGCTCACTGGAGGCTAGCGAAGCTCAGGCTCGCCGATCTGGCAAGGCCGAGGCCTCGCCGGCCACTAGCGAGCCTCGAGCCTCGCCGACCTCGAGCGAGCTCGAGAGGCCGGCGAGGCTCGGGGCTCGCTGGTGGCCGGTGAGGCCTCAGCCTTGCCGATCGGCGAGCTCGAGCTTCGCCGGCCTCCGACGAGCTCATCCCTCACCTGCGGCCGACCGCCGGTAGGAGAAGAAAAAAAAAAGAAAAAAAGAAAGGAAAACAACAAAGGAAAAAATATAAAAAAATGATTTTTTTAAATAAAAATATTAAAATGAATGCATAGAGAAAAATATAATTTTCATACCAAATTGCGAAAAATATTTTCTATTTCATTTCAAGGTTTCAACCAAATATTGAAAAAATATTGTCATTTTCCTGAAAACATTTTCTAGAAATATTATATTTTCCACAAAATAAACGAAACCTTGATTTTTTTTTTAAAAGATTTGTATTGCACGAAAATATTTTAGCAATATAAATTTTTTAAAATAATTATCAAAAATAAGCTTTCCTAGATTTAGTTAAATAGGTCGGATCGGATATGGGTTTGATCGAGTATGGATCAAGATTTTTACCTTACAATAAATGGGTCATAAACGGATTAAATGGATCAAGTTGAGTCGGACCATTTAGGACCCGACTCACCCGTTTAACATGTCTACTCTTATAAGACAGCTGCAAAAACTTGACAACGGTATATCTATTACCCACTCGTATCTAGGAGACAACTCTGGTTTAATTGCAGAAAGATCAAGAAAGATCGGGCCCACACTTGATATGACTTACAAATGTGTAACTGTAAACGCGATACTATGTAATACATTATTTCCACAACCAAGATATCTACCCAAGTGACCAGCTCAGGTGTCAACCAAAATAGTCCGTCCACAAGAACGAGCAAAAGCAAAATCCTCTTCATAGGGGCTACGATTCTGTCGCAACAAGAAAAGGGTTAATTTGCAATACCATGCTTGTTTTTAAACTAAATAAGAGAGTCTGAAGCACTTAACGATCTATGAACGACTTGTTCATGAGGTTAACAGCCGAATCCATGAACTGCATCCAGAGAAATGGAAACCAAAATTTGCTATTAGTAATGTGCCACGAAAATCTACAACTATGAGCAAAACGATGTAACAACTAGTTATCAAAGCATGAATGGAAAGACTGAAAAAGAGAGACCAACCATACTAATAGCAGAAATGAGATGTGAGAAGCAGACTGTCTACTTATTTAAACAACCCAAGCGACCTATGCAATCAAAAACTTCTAAAACCATGCTTGGCAAGACAACCAATCATCTTAAGAAGAAATCCACCAGCCCTACACAGCATTACATAATGTCTACTCTCTTCTCTCTCCACCAGAAATTCTAGGGCGTCCTGTACTTCTGTGTATTTAACAACATAACCCAGTTTTAAATATCAGTAACCATCATTGGGATGCCACTTTAATTCCATAAAACCATACACACAAGGGCATTTACACTTCTGACAGAACATCAAATTCTCCATCAAAAGAACAGATGACAGATCCTCTACCTAAAACAAATAGACCTTCCTACCAAAGTTCATCATTTCCAAAGTTCAAATAGCTCATGGAATTTCCACATGCAGGAGAAAAACCCACTATAAAACTTCAGAATAAATATCCATTTCAGAATAACTGAAAAAAAGGTCTCTACAGGCAAATGAAATTGCCTAAAGTGCAGCAACCATAGCCCCAGCCGCTACTTAGATAGATCAATTCATATTTCAAGAACCTAGAAATCATAACACAAACTGATAAGGACAAGAGAGACAAAACATAAGTACCTTCCCAAGCGATTTCAGTTCCCTTTCAACAGGTTCCATAAACTTCAGGTCAACATTTAGTGGCCAGACCTGTTTGGACACAAGAAAGATGCATGATATCAACAAAAGAGATGAAGGATACCATGAAACACAATGAAGAATGATATCCAAACCACTCTTGTCATGCACATAAAAAAATAAAACAATGCTGAGCATCAATGAGCAACCAATTTCTCTCGTCAACATCTGACAGAAAGTTATTGAAAAGACAAATCAGGTCTCCAACAAAATGACAAAAGGAAAAACATACAAACAGATGGGAGAAGTGCTTTCTTCTTGCATCCTCTTATGTAAAAGTAGCATGACTACTCTGTAACACAAGAAGTCATACAAGGAAAATGTAATCTGAATAACTAACGGTTTAATATCAATGTATCCCATAATCAAATTTGAATGTTCGAGTATAAAAACATAGCAAGTATGGAGAAACTCCATATTAAGCAGGATAAAGATATAATATTCATCGTTTCCTTTACAATATTCCAGGAGAATATTACAACAGTAACCAGATGTTCAAGAGGACATGGCAGTGACAGCTCGAGGAGTGTTCCTCAGTCGCGAGAGAGAGAGAGAGAGAGAGAGAGAGAGAGAGAGAGATGCAAAACAGAGTATGTAATTAACTCCTCTTGTTTTTTGAGTAGTTTCTGATCAACTCTTCATGGTGACCATCTCAAGATTAAATATTTCCAAGAGTAGTTGCTAGAGGTTGTTTTTCTCATAGTCAGAACCACATACTGTTCAGGCAACTCCAAAATTAGTTTCCAGCATTTCCTAGAGGTGCCTTGAAATTGTAATTTCAATAACCTTGGTGAGACTGGGGATCACAGGGTAGTAATTCATTAAATTTACCCATCAAATTACCTCATGGAAAGATAATAAAAACCAATCTTGTCAAAAGACAAAAATAACTAAACTCCCACCATCAAGTCCCTAAAACACTAAAGCCATGTAATGCGCCACATCAGATATACACAAGTAACCTCACTTCGGAATATGCATTTCAGCCAAACCCAAATTTAAACAATTTCAAATAAAGCAACCCCGATATTCTAACACCAAACTTGAATTGGGAAAAACATTTAAACCTAGACTCCTAAAAATTATTAACAATTACATCTTTAAAGAACCAACCCAATTGAGAACCGGGAAAGTAGGGACCTTATCTCATTGTCAGGCAAACTTTATGTATTTCCGGAAGAGGCTAGTAAACAATCCACCTCATAAACTTGGAGAAGAATGATCAGCATGAAGACACATTTAATTTAGGGGGCTTCGTCAACGAATTTGGAGAAACCAGCAACTAAAGCTATCAAGGTCATATAACCTAGGCATAAACGGAAAGGGCAAACGCTCTATAAAATCAGCAGCTCCCTCGAGCAAGAATGAGCATTCATCCTATAAAGGAAGGACTCAATCAGCAGAAATCATGTTCTAGCGTCACGGAGCATTCCAGCACTCAAAAGGCATTAGTGCATAACAGCTAAAGAGACTAAGAAGATAAACCCACAAGTAAAACCTTCATCTCAAGAGTGTCCGAGACCCTCACGAAGAACGAAACAGACTAATTTCCCATGGCATATCATATATTGTAAACCCGAAAAGGAAAAAAAACAGTTCATTGTCGTTCCATTCGATAACTTCAGAAATGGGGCAAAAAGAAAAACCCCAAATCACCTTGACACCGAGTAATTTCACAGGCGGAATTTGACCAGGCACGATACAATCAGGCCCCGCAGCTTCAACCACCGCTCCAATCCCCAACCCACTCCCGATCGGATCAGGATGCTGCCACACAACACACCAAAATGAATCCGACACTCGAACGAATTCCAATTCAACTTCGACAAGAACCTTCGAAACCACTCCACGACAAGCGTGCAACTCAGGGTATCGGAAAGGAGGGGAGGAGACTCACTGACCTTCATGACGGAGATGGCGTAACTGGAGTACGGCGTCTGCGAGACGCGGAGGACAGGGTTGTGGTGGATCTTGGGGATGGGCCTGCCGGAGGACGCCCGCCAGGGCACGTCCTTCTGGAGCGGAGCTCCTTTCCTGGACATCCTCGTACCTGGGTGCGTGCGCGGACTTGTGTGATGAGGTTTGAGAAGCGGCTACGATGGTGGGTGTGAGAAGTCAGGCGATATGCTGAAGAAGAAGAAGACAACGGCGGAGATGGGCGGCGGCGGCGGCGGCGGCGAGAGGGCCGAAGCTGGTGGGCGGTTCTGTGCGATTGGGCTGAGAGGCCGAACAGAGGCGGCGGGACTTTGTGATGAAGAGAGAGATAGGGGTTTATCCGTGAAAAGATTTATCAGCCACCACATCGTCAATCAACTGCTCTACTGGTATTTTCCTTTCCTTTTCCATTTCCTGTTTCGTTTGGAATTAGGTTAATACCGCAAAAACTCTAAATTAATATATTTATGATAAATTTGGCCCAAATTAATTTTATCCTAAATTAATACATCTGTGATAAATTTATTCTCTGTCAGTTTTCGATGAATTTTACTGTTAAATTTCTGAATTGAATGACACGTAGCAGTTGACAAGTATATTACTTTAGAATTTTACTCGTCCGTTTGTCACATGTTTACCAATTTTTTTTATTTTTCGTAATATTAATCTTATTTAACGGATGATAAATTTGTCATATATATATCGGTTTGAGATTTTTTGTGGTATTATCCCTATGAACTTTGGAGTTTTAAGATTCTTTATGTTTTTCGTAATTATTCTTTATTTTATTTTACATATTGATAGAAACATCTAGACGGAAAATGAACGTTTTTTTTTCTGAGTAAACATAAGTTTTAACAAGTAAAAATCGAATTCAGACACAAACTTAAGCTTGCTCGTCTAGCGGTAGTTGAGTAGCTCGGGGAAATCAGTCAATCAGAGTATATTCTGGATTTGCCCTCGATAATATATTTTCATGGGCGATTTACATTTTGCTCCGTACGTTTTTCGGATCGTTGCAAATCGCCCTCTTGATGTTTCCATCATTGCAATATGGTCCTTGATATTTTCAAATTCATCTCCATGTACCCTACTGTTGACTTCCGCCAACTTTTAGACCAAAATCCGACCGGGTGGCCTCCTTGCTCCGATTGGTGCGAAATCGTCTTTACCACTTTATAATAATTTTTTACAACTTTAATTTTTTTTGTATAGTCACGAATCATATCTCGGGCATAAGATCGGATTGATGATCAATTTTCTGTGCAATCGCGAATTGTATCTCTAGCGGAAAATTAGATTAACAATTTTCCGTACGATCCCGAGTCATATTCTGAACATGAAATCAGACTGATGATCATATGCACATTATGAAATTATGAAAAATATCCCAATTCACGGATTTCGAAAATATTTTTGGATATGACAATATCGACGCAGCATTTAATTGAGGTCACAAAAAAAATCAAATTAGACAACTTAATATATCAAAATTGAATCGGATAACATGTTAGCTAATTCGAAATACTACACAAATGACGTTTCCGAATTTGAACGACATATAACGAATCGATATTGATACCTAAATTTTGACTATATATTTAGAGTTTAATTGCATGGAAAATTATGAACTAATTTTTAACCTTTAAGTAAAAATAATTCTCATTAAAATGCATAGCATGAAGACACAAGGTGCATTTGCATTAATAGAATTTAGTAAACCATATATTTTTTTAAATATTATTTTTAAAAAAAAACAAAAAGGTGAACTCTTCTCCACGGACTGATACGAAGGGGATCTCTTCTCTCTGCCTCTCTGAACTCCACCCACACTTTCACGAAAGAAGCAAAAAGGAAGAAAGGACAAAAAAAAAATAAGGGAAGTTCAGGCACATCATAGATGGTAGATAGACAAAAGGGGAGCTGGTGGAGAAAGAGAAAAGCAGGAGGGAACCGAGAGTGAGAGGCGCGGAGAGAAAAAAAGAAGGAAAGGACCTCCCGTTCGCGGGTCGTTCGCCGGTCATTCACTCTAGTCACCCTCAATTCTCGTCAGAGGCCAAGCCGTCAGCCACCGCGTTTCGTCCCGGCCAGTTGCAAACCAGGAAGGTCCCGGTTTGGTCTTGCTCTGTTTTGGCCTTCCTTCCCCTGACTCTCGGGAGCCAGGAGTACCGAGCCTGTTCCGTGATTGCTTGACTCCATCAATGGAGGTTTACAGTTGTCCAACACTGAATAATGTCATTCTAAACATTTTACTTTAAAAACTAGGCCATGAACAATGCTAAAATAGACCCCCGTTTTCTCAGTTGCACCCTCACGTGTTTGACAAAATGCCTCAATGAAACAGTACAAGCTTAGAACATTGAGTTTAGTCGTGTTGATTTTTTAACGTTTCCTCGCAAACTGAAATATATTTGTAGTGGGTACGGCCTTTTAGATCTTTAAACCTAATGTTTAAGCCGAAAAGCGCCTTGAATCTCAGCCTAAAATCCATATCCAGATTCGCCTATCACTTGTTCGACAAAATGTCTAGACGAAGCTCCTAATCTGTTTGTGCAAAACCAACACTCTAAAACTCTGTCATATGCATAGTTTGTTCTAATATTGTCACTGAATTCATGCTTCCTTTTCTTTCCATGTGATTTCGTTGTGATCCACGCTCAGCTCGAGTCGGCGGTGCACTACCTTCGCCGGTGATCCCCATGGTCAAGAGTCAGCCTTCTTAATCTCCGGTTCGTTTCATTTTGTTGTGCGTAGGTATGACCTTTTTTCTTTTTGCTGATTGAGCTGCTGTTTAAACGGTTTAGTGACTATAAAAGCGGTTGCCGGTGTGGGTCACTTGGTGGCCTCGTTGTGATGGTCGGCGCTTGAGCGTAAACACGAGTCGGGGGTGTTCGTGGCACTTAGCGTTGCGATGAGGATGGTTGCAGAGGTGATGTTGGGTTGGCGTTGTGGTCGCCGGCGAGGTGCCAAGAAGAGTCGGCTTCGGTGTGCTCTCGGTCATCACAAGGAATACCTAGTTCCTCCGACCAAATTATTATCTCCAGACATTGCCAACCGATCACAAATAACCAAGGTCCAGAACATCAATCCACCAGCTGCGCCGAAGCAAAATTTATCCTATTTTCTCCTTTGCTTGTGCTTAACTTTTATGATTTAACGACCAGACTTGTCACCACCGGTTCCAAGTGAGAAGCTCCCTCCACCAAGATCTAAACTGCCAGAAGCCTGAAATGGGGAAGGATTCGGCGGGGTGGCCAGGTTCTGTTGACTTCCAAATTGGAAAGGGTTAGCCACCGTTGAAGCCGGTGATCACGTGCAAAGAAGACGTCCAGAAGGAAAAAAAAGAAAAATAGAAAGGGAAAAGGAAAAATGACAATTAGAAAAGGAGAGGAAAAAAGAAATAGAAAAGAAAAGAATAAAAAAAATAGAAAAAGGGGGTCCCGGGAGGATCAGAGAACCGGGTCCAATAGCTAGGTTGGATCGGGTCAGGGAACCCGGTCCGGAATTCATATTTTTTAATTAAAACATTAAAAAATAATAAAGATTTTTAAAAGTATTAAAATATATATAAATATCAAAAAAGAACAATTCCAACAAATCCGTAAGTGTTTAAAAATCCAAAAAATATTAAAAAGTCTGAAAAATGTTAAAAACACTAAAAATTCAAACAAAATTCAGAAAAATTAAATAAAATATTTTAAAAAATTAAAAAATTCAGAAAAATTCAGAAAAAAAATTCAGAAAAATTAGGAAAGGTTTAAACATTAGTTTTGGGTTAATTTCACTAGATACTAGTATTAATTTCATTCTAGATTTAGTTTAAAAACTTGTGAAAAATGAGAAAAACTCTTTAAAAATTTCCCAAAAATTTGAACAAGCCATTGGGACTTTGCCTTAACCGTTGTTTGATTCAACTACCTATAGTCGATGCACAAGCATAATGATCAATCATTCTTCTTCACAAACAGCACTGGCGCACCCCATAATGATGCACTTGGTTGTATAAAACCTCAATCAAGCAATTCTTGTAATTGCACCTTTAATTCCTTCAATTCCGCTAAGGTCATTCTATGAGGGGCTTTCGATATAGGCTCTCATTGGGACTAATTCAATAGCAAACTCAACCTCTCGTTCCAAGAGTAATCCTAGCAATTCCTCATGAAATACGTTAGGAAATTCTTGGACCACTAGAATTTCCTCAAGTTTCCTGTTTACTTTGATCCTTAATGACAGCTATATATCCTTGGCAACTATTGCTGAGCAGTCAATGTGCTTCTAGTACTGAAATAAGTGGTACAGTGGGGTCGTTGACACTTGATTTTTAAATTTTTTTTTTCATATTTTCAAAAATCTCAAAATTAGGATTGGGGATCTTGGCCAAGCCTAGAAACCTAATTCTAAACCAAAAATGATTTTTTTTTATCACTTTCTTGAATTTTTATTTAATTTCTTTTAGTCAAAATAAGTGAGAAAATCAAGAAAAATAGCAAATGGAATAAAAAAAATTTCACAAAAATATTCATTTGTCTTCTTTTAAATTCAATTTCGCTAATGCATCATCAATTTTGGAAACTCTCAATCGAGCATGTGTTTTTCCCAAAATTGGGCAAAATCAAACCCGAATTGAACCAAAAATGCAATTAAATCTTTTCTAGTCATTTTTAAGTCATGGTGTCTTCACAACAAATGATTTTGGGACCTTGAATTACATAATAGTTGGTCCAATTGCACAATTTGTCATAAAAAATCCCCAAAATTCAATTGAAAATTCGGAATTTTGAGCCCAAATTGGGAATCGTGCCCAATTTGAAATTATCGAATCATGAGATCATTATTTCTAGGGTAATCAGATATGGGTAATTCAATTTTAGCACCAATTTTGCCTAATCAGGTCGTTAAGGTATCGAATTGAACAAAGACCCAATAACCTGAGTATAAAAAGTTAAAAATCTAGGACATGATTTTGATAAAAAAAAATTGGGGAAAATCACATATTTGGATTCAAAATATGACGAGGAATTCAATTTTTGGGTTAAATTTGATAAATTGGGTTAAAATCGTGTCGAATTTGTAAATTTAGACCAACCCAGGTCTGCTGGGTCGGCCGGGTCAACCCAACCCAACCCGGGTCGACCACCTTCTTCACCCGGTTCGCGCAGAACGTGCCAAACCCAGAAAAAATCAAGTTAAACCCGTGACTTCGTGAACATTCCTCGATCGATTTAGCACATGAAAATCAAGTTGGTAACAGCTGGAGAATTGATCTAACCGATCGGAAGTCGGTTCTAACTGAATTTGGGCGGGAAAATTGATAAAAAAAATCAAGAAAAAATAAACATTATGAATAGAAGGTGCTCAACGTTATTCCAGTGAGGGAGAAGAGAGAGAAACAACGCAAAAACAAAGAAAATCTAGAGAGAGAATCGAGAGTTGAGGTCCCCTAATCGAGTATCCAGCGCCGACGAACGGAACGACGTCGGCAAATCGATCGTTCAAGGTGGACCTCCTCCTTTGTTGATCAGTGAAGAACTGATCGTGAAGCTCTTAAACTAGGGCTCAATCGGCGTGACCAGGTGTCCTCAAATGGAACTGAAGCCGTCAACTTGAAGCCTGAGTATCAGAGAAAAACTTCACGGGTGCTAATTAGTTCGAGAACTCCAATTTGTATACATTCGAAAAAGGTAAACATTGCTTATAGTCACGGTTTTTCCAGAATTCCAAAAAATATGATTTAACTCAATCTTATTGTTCATGTTGTTCTAATCGTGATTTTGTATTTCTGGATGTTCAAAACTTGTTTCTAATCATTTTTTTACGGTACTTGATTGCATTTTGGGCATAAAATCATGCATAAACCGAGTCAAATACCATTAAACCTTCTCACCAGAACTTGGAGGATCTCGCTGAAGCATGTCTCGTGGCTGTAGGCCATCCAAGTCAGACTTCTTCAACTTTATTTGATACTTTGTTAGTTGTTAAAATCGATTTAGATGGTTAGGACGAGTAGAATAATGATTTGGAGCTCTGGAAAATGTTAGCATTAGGTCAGTGACGAGTTAGGTTTTTTGACTGGTTTTTTTGCCGGCTAACGGAGGTCCAACGACATGCTAAATGGGTTAGACTAAAAATAGAACATATGAACATTACAACGGATCAATCAGAATGATGAAACTCTCACCGGAGAATGGTTCAAACCGGCGGCCTTGGAACTTAGAACTAGGATTTGTGCCTACCAAGTGCTCAACCAAATGCCCCAATGAGAAATGCCAAAAACGGTGCCATTTTGGCGCTAAGCTCACCAGAGGAGATGATCGGTGACCAGCGCCAGCGAGACCCGATTCGGCCAAGCCAAACTGGGTTGAACCGGATCGGTTCGATTCATTTTTCTGGCAGGAAAATTCAAAAATATAAAAAAAAAAATTTAAAAATAATACAAAAATCAGAAAAATACAAAAAAAATTTCAGAAATTCGAAAAATTTCAGAAAATTAGAAAATTCATAAAAAAAAATAAAAAAAAATTAGAAAATTCATAAAAATCCAAAAATATTCTGAAAATATAAATAAAAAATGTGAAAAATTCAGAAAATCTAAAAAAATTGGAAAATTCGAAAATCCATAAAAAAATTTCAAAAATTCATAAAAATCAATTCTTGGTTAATGAAATTCTCAAAAATTCAATTTTCGAAAAAAAAATCAAAAAACTCACAGAATGATTCAAAAACACTGTGGCTAATCTTGAAAAGTGAAATTTGAATTTTTTAAAGTGCCCAAGTGGCATTTTTAAAAAAAATTTAAATTCGGGGATTATAACCCCTAAAAAACCATAAAACTCCAAAAAGACACAAATTATGAAATAAACAAGCTTTAGGGCTTCATTAGGGTTTAGATGTTTTGGTTGAATTTCATTTTTAGAGACAATTTAGGATTGATTGGTTTGATTGACCTTGATTGCATATTTAATTATTGATTGATTTTCCCCGCAATTAAAATGGATAGGATTAGTGGATAAGTCTCAGAAACTTGTGTGACACGTTAGACATCGTATCGTTCTTAAGTACCGAAAGGGTGTTAGGGATCTCGATTTGGGATCATTAGCGTAACCAAGTCCTTGTACTCAAAATCTCTTATTCGTAGAATCGTGGTACTTCTCCCACACTCCAATTAGATTTCTAGTCAACCTACCAACAATGACTAGTGACGACTCCAAAATCAAAAATTTAGATCAAATAGGAAATTACCATCCACTATCACATGAGGTATGGTCTGGGAGAAATCCTTGCACGGAAATACCTCCTTAGCACGCAAATCCCGAAAAAAAAAAAAAAAAAAAAATCGCGACGCGATAGGCTTGGCGACTCCACTGGAGAGTTACCTTTTCTAAGTAGACTTAGGCTTAAATAAAATGATACGCTTGTGATTTGTGCTCGCAAGGATTCCAGGTACGTTCCGCTAACAATTGTATTAAATGTTTTTGCAGACGGGAGGTATAAGAGATGCAATCTGCGTTAACCTTTGTTTTGCAGGATAATGTCGGGAATGAATGTGAAATTATTATTTTAGAAGTGCTATTTGATTTCTAATTACTATGCATGTATTTGAATAGCGTAGGCACTACACCATTAGCATACACTACCTATGGCCCAACCCCGACTATAATTAGGTTTACTTTTAGGAGGTTTATATTTAGGCGAAACTGTGGGCTGATTGCTCATGGGATCGTTTAAATATAATACCGATCACCAAGATGAATAATATTCTTTCACTTTAGGCTGATTGCCTATTGGGATGGAATCTCTTATCCATTAAGGTGGTGACTTTGAGTCTTTAGAATACCTTACCCTTTTAGGCGTCAGAACCTCATTGGTTGCATTCGCTTATCTTTGTGATTGGTATATCTAAAACCAAACTGAAATATTTTGGTAAGCAAGCATCGTTCCATTTCCTCCTTTTATAATTTTGCAAATTACTTGGCACATTTTCAAAAAATGCCTAAATGGTGATCAATGATTGGTTTAAATGCCCTTTCGTATTAGAATGAATGATTAAGGTATCGTACTCCATTATGACCATTCTTTCATTTTTAGATAAATGTATAGGTCTGTAGCATTCAATTGTTTATCCATTCATTTTGATGTATTCAAAATTGTAAACCATAGTTTAGGACTTTCTGGTCTAAATGGAATGTGACGAAATGGGCATTTACATCAAACATTGAATTCATCCTTGATTTCAACTAAATGCTCTTTTGAGGCCTAAACGGATTTAAAGTGACATTTGCATTACTTTCTAAGTATGCAAGTATACTTTACCTCTATTTTATCTTAAAAAGGATATATAATTGAAATGGAGGCATTAAAATTAATCGGTAATCCATGGTGAATAATAATGAATTTCTTTTACGTGCTTTAGATCGAAATTGGGAAATTAGATATACAAGTCATTCCGGTTCTAAGAAAGGAGCTTTTGGCATAGTGGGTAAACATGACAAAAGACAGTAAAGCATTCGTGAAGGAAAGACTTGGATATTTGTTCAAGCTCATCAACCTAGAGTATCAAGTGAGCTTAATTCAAGCATTATCCCATTTCTGGAAAGTTACCACGCCATATTTCAATTGGGCGAGCATGAGATGGTACATACACTAGAAGAATACAAGACAATCATTGGGATTAATTTTGAGTCAAGAATCGTTGAGCCCCCAATTGGATTACCACCCACGAGTGTTATAGCCGAATTCTTAAATTTGAAGACCCCTCAAGTAAAAAAGTTGATTAAGACAAATACCGGGAGATTTCCTTTATCCTATTTGGTGGCCAATTACTCCAAATTGCCAAAAGAAACCGGAAATACTTTCGCGCGGGTTTTTATTCTTTCCTTCTTCAGATTCGTCCTATTTCTCGCATCGTTGCAGTAATTGCTAGGCAAGCTTACCTAAAATGGGACTTCTCCAATATGCTCTTGGCGAAAACCATCATTTCATTGAACAAATACCAAAATTAGCAAAAAGGTGTACTTCAAGCCTCAGCTGGTAAGAAGTCTAGACTTGTTTAAGCCAGTGTTCCCCTATTTTGATGTATAACATTGTAATAGAAATTTTCAAAATTGAAAGAATTGCCTAATGAACAATTGCTCAATGAAGTTTCAAAGTACATTTTGCAAAAAGTCACCATAGATTACAATTCTTTGAATTGTATGATCACTTGAGAAGAATATTGATAAGAAATTCTATGCAAGGCTAAGGCTTGCATAAAAGATCTTATCCTTGTTAATCATAAGAAATCATATAATTAAAAGAATGTAGGATTTCATGATTCTTTTACTATGCTAACAATGGGTCTTTTTGTGAAACAGGTTATTTAGAAACGGAAGGTAAAAGACCTTAAACTCGCTTGCAAATAAGAATGGCGGAAGAAGAAACTCGTGCTCGACTAGCTGAGGTTTAGAACCAAATGACCCAGATGGCCGCCATGATGGCGGAAATGAAGGCTTTTATTCTCGCATCTCGAGGATCTTATCATACTACTCTAAATGTGAGAACTTCAAATGCTACTGAAACATCGATTGAGGACCCAGTCAGAAATCAAGAACTAGTTCGAGAGAACCCTCCAAAGACTACGCCTGAGGTAGTGAATTTGAAAGAAGACGACCCAACCAAGAAAACGTCTAAAACAAAAGATGAAGAAGAGACCAAGAGATTAGCTAAAATTGAAGAATGCCTAGCAAGTCAAGATTATGAACTTCAAACGTTCGACAAGTTCTCGTCATATGCGAAAGTTATTGTCCCAGAAAATTATAAGGAACTAGAATTCATGAATAAGTATGATGGCACTGGTTGTCTCAGAAGCCATTTGAAATATTATCTTCGTAAGATGGTGAGATATTTAGATAACACGCCACTTCTTATTAGCACATTTCAAGACAGTTTGAGAGGAGCGGCCTTAGCATGGTATATCGCCCTCGACATAGAAGACTTCACTGAATGGGACCATTTGGTTAGAGAATTTCTTCGCCGGTACAAGTTTAATATTGAAGTACTCCAAACCAGAGAAGATCTTGTTAGAATCGAGAAACAGAAGAATGAAGGGTTTAGAGCCTATGCTCAGAGATGGAAAGCTGTTGCCCACAAGTAAAGCCTGCCAAAAGCGAAGATGAACTCATTGAACTCTTTCTAAAATCATTGCCAATTGAGTACTATGATAAGTTTCATGTATCAAGTTGTCAAACATTCACCATGTTGGTAAAGGTAAGCAAGAGAATTGAATCGGGATTGAAAGAGAAGAAGGCTCAAGAAACAGCAACACGAAGGCCTTACCTCAGGAGAAAAGATAAAAAACCCATCTGAGAAGTGGCTATAGTGTCTAGCCCAAATACTCATCAAGCATCGTTTTTAAAGCAATCAAATGTCGCTTGGAAAATCCAAGGCAGTTCGAGCCAAAGAAAAAGCCCATGAGGCAATACACATCGTTACCCCGACCTCTGTCGAAACCATTACTAATGCTTCTAGAAAGACATTTGGTTGCCAAAGAGGTACCGAGGGACAATCCTATAAGACTTTCTTGGTACGATTAATCAAAAACCTGTACCTATCACATAGCAGAAGGGGACATGATGTAGATAATTGTCTCACTCTAAAGTACAAGGTTCAACAGCTTATTGACAAGAAGATATTGAACTTCCAATAGCCCGAGCTAATTATACATCAAAATCCTCTTCCTAAGCATAATACAGTAAACATGATAAAAAATGAAGAAACAATGATTAAGCCTGACGGTGAAGATGAATATGAAGTCAAGATTAAAGCTTCTCGATTAGAATATGCCCACTTTCGTCAAGAAGATCTCCTAAAAGGCGAGATTGTAGATAACTTGGGAGAAGACTCCGGAAGGTATAACTTTCAAGTGAAATATACCCCACCGCCATGGGCATTCAAAAATGAAGTAATTGTACCTGTTGGCTGGGGTGGTTATGGATGACGAAATCGATCCTGAGGAGAAAGCTCCGTCTAAGAAGAAAATGCTCCAAGATGAAACAGACGAGGATGAAAAGGAGAAAGAAAAAGTCCGATAGGTTGAAAAGGGTTTCACCCAGAAATCATCCAAGGAAGGTGAAACCGTAAATGTACTTGGTCAAGACAGTGGTAGATACAATTACCATGTCAAGTATACTCCACCACCATTGGCGTTTAAAAATGAAGACATTGTACCTGATGGATGGGGTGGCATGGATGAGGTCCTAATCAGCCAACTAAATCTTGAAGAGAATGAAGATCGAGAAGAGAAAAGAAGAAAAAGACTCGTCAAAGTGATAAGCGATTTGCTCGCAAAGCACAAAGACAAGATGAAGTTGTTGATTTCCTAAGTCAAGATAATGGACGATATAATTACCGTGTCAAATATACACCCCCTCCGTAGGCATTCAAAAATGAAATGATCACACTTGATGGCTGGGGTGGAATGGATGCTGACAAAGCCAATAGAAGCATGGTATCCATAATTACACCATTTCTGATCAAGTTTGATGAGGTAGATAAATATAAGGGGGAAGAAAGTTCTCTTGAACCAATCATTATCCAATTTCTCATTGATCAACTAAAGATTGAAGGAGAAGAAATACAGCATGTGATCATCGCTCTCCCTCCAAAAGAAAAGTTTGATACTAGACATGTACCTTGGGTTTACTCCCCTAAAGAAGTTGATACCATAACTCGATCGGGAAGATGTTATGTCCCGAAAGAAGGTGAACACGAAAAGAAAGGAGTAACTGAAGAAGATGTCAAACAATTGCTTTCGGTCATGAAGACGAGCGAATTTGAAGTAATTAAACAGTTAAATAAGATGCCAACACAGATTTCTCTATTGGATCTCTTCATGACTTCAGAAAGTCACAAAACGATGCTTATAAAACTTCTTAATGAAGTATACTTCCTGGAGACAATTAATAAAGTACAATTAGAAGACTTTGTTGGCACTTCCGAAAGATCAAATTGCCTTCTCCGATAAAGATTTCCCAATCGACGGGCGTTCCCATAATAAGGCTTTATATATTGCTGTCAAATGCCAGGGCAAAGAGGTATCACATGTGCTGATCGATAATGGTTCCGCACTTAATTTGTATCCACTAAGCACACTGCATCACTTGGGTATTAGCGAAGAGCTTATCAAACCTTCTAAGGTAACTATGTGTTCGTTTGACGAAAAGGTATTATGCTAGTATGGATTTACTCCTAGTAATGATCTTAGATTGAAATCCCAAGGAATCAAAGAACCTATCACTCCACTTGCCACAAGAGTGAAACACGGAGTAGGTTATATTCCAGATGGCTTTAAAAATCACCATGGAGGCCAAGGTCGAGGTCGAAAGAACTATGGAGGTTATGGAAGCCGAGGTGATCACATCATTAATCCATCCGTATGGAAAGGTAAAGCTAAAGAGCTTCCCTATTATCATATTGACATCAAAGAAACTTTTCCTAGACCTTCCAAGCTACTACAAGAAGAAGACTTACATGCATAGGAAGAATCTATTTTGCTTGGTTTATTCAAATAGAATACCATCAATGTCATCGTAACCGAAGCAGAAAATACCTATGCACTAGAGTAAAAAGATTTTCTTGAACTTTTGCTACCAGTCTTTTCCATTGCATTTTGTTGATTACAGTTTCAAATGTATTGTGATTTCATTTGCAATTTTAGTTTAGTTACAATTTACATTCCTTGATATAGATGTAATCACGTCTTTCAATTCAATAAAAGTGAGCAGATATTTTGTTAAGGACATATAGAAACGAAACCAAATCTATGATGAACATTATCCTCATTTGTGAGACTTGAGGTTTTGGGTTTCTATATTACTCCTCATTGCGAAAATGATTTTAATAGCAAGGAAATTTGATGATATGAGGACTAACTTTGTCTTTATATTCTTTCAAAATAAATTTCAAAATGAATTTTCAAAAGGTTTTTCATAAGACCATATGCATTATTTTTCTTCATATGCGATTACTAATTATGTTTGTTACATGTTAGGCATGAGCATTCGCATATCCATAATAGGTTCTTATGTGGCCCAAATGTTTTTGAGGAGATCACTTGCAATATTGAAAACGATAACGAGGATGATGAATGGGTCAGAAAGGAGTGGATTCGTCATGAAGAATCAAAGCTACTCATATTAGAGAAAACGATCACCGTTAATTTGAACGATAAAGAGAATCCCAAAGAGGTTAAGATTGGAGAAAGTCTTCCCTCAGCATAAGTAGGAAGAATCATAGATTTGTTTAGAGAATATCAAGATATATTCGCATGGTCTTATGCTGACATGCCAGGCCTTGATCCGAGCATAGTTGAACATGCTTTGCCAATCGATCCAAGTGTTCCGCCAAAGAAGCAAAAACTTAGGCGAACGAAGCCGGATTTGGCAAAGACGATAGAAGAAGAAGTTATGAAATTGCTCAAGTCGGTTTTATTGAAGTGGTACCATATCTAGAATGGGTTGCCAACATAGTACCCGTAATGAAGAAAGATGGTCGAGTACGAGTATGCGTTGATTATCGTGATCTAAAAAAAGTAAGCCCTACGGATGATTTTCCGCTTCCACATATCGATGTATTAGTGGATAGTACCACTGGTTTGAAACATTTTTATTCATGGATGGTTTCTCATAATATAATCAAATCCTCATGAAAAAAAAAGGATGAGTGTTGACACCTAATTTTTAGCCGATGCGTCATTAAAAATAGAAAATTCAAGATTGTGGTTTCCGATCGCGACGGAGCCTGTTTCTTGAGCAAAAAGAGTCGTTTTTTAATTCTGTCTGTTGGTTTAGCTTTTATAAGTGATTTTATATTCATTTCATACAAAAACCCGAAAAAGTCAAATGGTTGACTTTGGCGTTGACTTTTTGGTCAACCCTTTGACCAAAAGTCAACCCCAGGTCAAATTGGGGCTTTTCGCATAAAAAGATTCCTTTCAAGTCCAATTTCACTTTAGAAGTGGAAATTTTAGAAAAATTCAAAGATTTGATCATAAAATCAAGCTCCTAGTGAAAAGTCAACTAGGGTTTGACTTTTGGTCAAACCTTTGACCAAAAAAATTTAAAAATTTAAAAATCCAAAAATCATCTTATTTTACGTTCAATTTACCTTTGGCATTAGAAATTTTACAAAAATCGATTTTGAATCAACTTTTTCCCAAATTACGGAAGTTGATTCAAATCGGCCAAAAATGAAATTACTTCATTTCTAGTCATTTTTTAGATTAGTGTTCTTCACGACATTTGATCTAGAAGTCATTTTATATCCAATTTTGAATCAATTTTGTGATTCCAAGCCAAACACAAAAACCCCCAATTTTGGCCCTAATCAGTGATTTTGATCGATTCTTCATGATGTGCGCAATTGAGACACGAATGAGCCTAGTTTCTTATATGAAATCAAATTCAAAATCAATTTTGGAAGAATCACATGAATTTGGGTCAATTTGATCAATTTAGTGATCCAATGATTAGGAAGTCTAAGAGTAATTGGTCTAAATAGTGTAATTCAACTTGACCCACTCTAGACTAATATTCAATTTGATGAATTGGGACTCAATTTGGTTAATTAGACCTCAATTAAACTTGTTAGTCTAGCTCGGTCATGCGATTACCCAAATTCAGAGCTAATTGACTCAAATCGGTTTAATTCAAATTGAACTAATCCGATCGGACTAGTCATTTTCCGGTCGAAAATTTTGATAATCGATAATCCGGTCGGACCAACCAAGGTCAGTCACATCCTCTTGAGTGCAAAAATGACAAAAATGTCCTTAATAAAAAATGACAATGTTGCGACCTAAATTTTCCTCTCAGGCTAATGGATTATTAAGACTAAGCTTAACTCGGGCCCTCCCAAGCCCTACCAATTCGCAACTTAGGATTTAAATTCTTAACGTGCAAATATTTTCATGCTTGGAGTCGCCACTAATCTATTTATGGTAGATCAATTAGAAACCTAAATAAAACATAGGGAAATATGTTTTATTCCTACGAACCAGAGATTCTAAGCTCGGGGACTTGGTTACGTTAGATCTAGTCTAACGCCCTTTCGGTACCTTTTCTTTTCAAAAAATATTTTGCATGCAGTCTGGTTCCATTTTATAGCTTAATCACTAACATGTGAGGTGTTCATGCGGGTGCGCAAACCACCAAAGTAACACCAAATAATCAAAACATTAAATAAATTGTAAAATTGGGAGAATTACTTACCTCGAAGCAACGTAAGCATCTGCATGGTTAGCTAGAAAATCATATCAACAATCCTAATATGATTTCTAATTAACAAGCAATTCACTCAATATTTTTTTGGATTTTCACTTATTTAAATGAAAGCTAACCTATATGTAATGACATGCAAAAATTAACATGCGATTAATGCAGCCTAACATGCAAACTATATGTCATGCGACAACGTGACCTAATTCTAATGACGGACAAATGATTTATTTTTGGTATTTTCAAATGAAATTCGGAATTAAAAATGCCTAAATTAACATGCAATCTATTCTAAAAAAGATAATTTAATCTATTCTAAAGTGATTTCTTTTTGGTATTTTTATGAAAATTCGAAATAATTAAATGTCCTAAGTAATCCGCTAAGACTAGATCAATCTCTAATTTAAACTAGGAAATATACTACCCTAAATCCCAATTTAAATCAAATAATTATCTTATCTTTTGGATATATTTAGGATTCTCTAAACATGCAAAAATTTCTAATGTAAATCCTATCTACTATTTTTGGATTTTCTTTATTAAAAGAAAAAAGAAAGCAATCAAATAAAGATAACACAACCACATTCAAACAATCCACACAATCCGCAAGATTCTTGAAATTTAGATAAGGCAAATAAATCAAACTAACGGTCATATCTATAGGGTTATAGATATCGACGGAAAGTTGATTGTTCGAATTTGGAAAGCGAATAAAATCTATTATCGTATCCAAGTGATTATGGATAAAATAACGATTTTCCGTATCGCCGCGTATCGTACCTTAGAGATAAGGTCGGATAGTCGTCCAGATACGTTGCTAAATTAGGTAAAATTCCTAATTTTAGATATTTTCAAATATTGCGGATATCACAAAATTATCCTAAGATTTAACAATCCACCAAAGAATATCCACGAAATATTTAAACATCGAAAACTTAGGAAATTAAATATTTCGAAAAATATTCGGATAATGACCTTACCTAATTTGCGGATATCTTCCAAATTCGGACTCGGTGTCGGATCGGACTTGCGGATCGAGACGGTGGCCGGCGGCGCGTCGGTGCGTTGGGACTAGCGGCCGCGCGGCGCCGGGAACAATGGCGCTCGCGGCAGTGACACAGCGGTGGATGATAGTCTCGGTGTGATGCTCGTTAGACAACCGGTTTGGTGAACTAGCAGTATGATGATTAGCGAAGGCAACAAGTCGGGGTGGCTCGGTTTGACGATCAACAACCTGCAAAAAACAGAAATTCCAAGCCTTGGATTGGCTCGGTGAGGAGCAGCTCGCGGTGGGACTCGGCTTGGCAGTAGGCGGCGTCTCGGTGCAGGTGGGTGTCGCGGTGCAGGAAGCCTTGCAATGTGGACAGCAACTCCGGCGTTTGTTGACAAACCAAGTGACTCGTGGTGATGAAGTCAACGAGCGTCGGTGGCGTTGAAGTTGCGTCGCCGAAACAGCGTCGTGCGAAGGATACGAAAATCCTCCAAGTGGACACCTTGAATTTTCTCACAAGTGGATGCTTGACCAAGTCAAAACGCACTCACCAGAAAGACGCCCATACATCAATGTTGGATCACCCTCTTCAATCTTTTTTCTCTCTCGCGTGTGTCAAATTTTGTGGCCGTGTATGAATTCCCTGGCCCCCACCAAGAAGAACCCCTTCTGTTGACTTCGTCTGTTCCTCTTCTCTCTCAGGCTTCTTTGTAAGTGCAGAACGTGGAGAGCTTTTGCTCTCCGCCTTGACCTTCGTCAATTCAACCTCCGGAAGAAAGAACCCTCCACAATCTCTCTCGGTTCCTTTCTTTAAAAAGAAATATGATTTCTCTAATTCTGAAAGCCCCCCCTTCGATTGTTGACACCTAATTTTTAGCCGATGCGTCATTAAAAATAAAAATTCGAGATTATGGTTTCTGATCGCGACGGAGCCCGTTTCTTGAGCAAAAAGTGTCGTTTTTTAATTCCGTCTGTTGGATTAGTTTTTATAAGCGATTTTCTATTCGTTTCATACAAAAACCCGAAAAGTCAAATGGTTGACTTTGGCGTTGACTTTTTGGTCAACCCTTTGACCAAAAGTCAACCCCAGGTCAAATTGGGGCTTTTTGCATAAAAAGATTCCTTTCAAGTTCAATTTCACTTTAGAAGTGGAAATTTTAGAAAAATTCAAAGATTTGATCATAAAATCAAGCTCCTAGTGAAAAGTCAACTAGGGTTTGACTTTTGGTCAAACCTTTGACCAAAAAAATTGAAAAAATTCAAAAATCCCAAATCATCTTATTTTACTTTCAATTTACCTTTGGCATTAGGAATTTTACAAAAATCGATTTTGAATCAACTTTTTCCCAAATTGCGGAAATTGATTCAAATCGGCCAAAAATGAAATTACTTCATTTCTAGTCATTTTTTAGATTAGTTTTCTTCACGACATTTGATCTAGAGGTCATTTTATATCCAATTTTTGAACCAATTTTGTGATTCCAAGCCAAACACAAAAACCCCCAATTTTAGCCATAATCAGTGATTTTGATCGATTCTTCATGATGTGTGCAATTGAGACACGAATGAGCCTAATTTCTTATATGAAACCCAAATTCAAAATCAATTTTGGAAGAATCACATGAATTTGGGTCAATTTGACCAATTTAGTGATCCAATGATTAGGAAGTCTAAGAGTAATTGGTCTAATTAGTGCAATTCAACTTGACCCACTCTAGACTAATGTTCAATTTGATGAATCAAGATTCAATTTGGTTAATTAGACCTCGATTACACTTGTTAGTCTAGCTCGGTCATGCAATTACCCAAATTCAGAGCTAATTGACTCAAATCGATTTAATTCAAATTGAACTAATCCAATTGAATTAGTCATTTCCCAGTCGGAAATTTTGATAATCGACAATCCGGTTAGACCAACCGAGGTCAATTACATCCTCTCGAGTTCAAAAATGACAAAAATGCCCACAATAAAAAATGACAAAAATGCCCTTCTTCAAGGATTAAACAAATTAATTAGGGGATTAGCAAATCAATCATGGCCATTCATCTAAAATTGATCATGACCATCCATGATGCCATGTCATCAATCCTTAGCTATTAAGGAATATTCTTAATCATTAAGGATCCATTTTGAGCCATTTGATTGATCTAAGGGCTAAAATTCAAAGTTGGGGGAGGTATATAGCATTTTTCCCTCCAAAAATTGAGGGGGATGCTCATTTTTCAGATCTGAATTCTCTCTCTCTCTCTCTCTCTCTCTCTCTCTCTCTCTCCCTCTCTCACGATCATCTCTCTCTCCCGAAGTCCCTCTCGGCCGCGAGCGTTCCAGCCCCTTGCCGGCCCCATTCCGGCGAGCCGCCGCCACACCGGCGTCCCCCACGGCGGTCCAAGGCTGGTCGCAAGGCTAGCCACCTTCGCCGGTGGCCGGAGCTCCCTTTTCCGGCGCCTTTTCCTCCTCGGCAGCAGTACCGGCAATTCTGCCGGTGATCTGTCCAGCCGGTTCAACCGGCTGAACCGGCCCTCCGGCGGCCTCCTCCGGCGATTCCGAGCAACCGACAGCCTTCCTCGGTGTCTTCAAGTCGCTGTGGTGGCCGGCCTCGCACCGAACAGCCACCGGATCACATAGTTTTCTCAATTTTTTACTGATTCGTTTACTTGAGTAAAAACGAGTCGATTCTCACATCATCTCTTGCAATCTATTGTCGTAGATTGGCCGAGCTTTCCGAGGTGTCTCCGTGCCATTCCAGGTCTGAATACGGAGGCCGGATCGCTCGCTCGAGCGTTGGATCATCGTGAGGCAAGGTAAGAACGTTTAAACATAACTCTGTAAATTCGTGTTCAGTAGAACCTGCTTGCTTGAAATGCTGATTTGAGGTTGTTAACGTCGAAATCTGATGAAGTGATAAACTAGAAAGTCGTAGAAATCGTCTTAAGCTTCGATTTGATATATCATATGCCTCGATCGGACTTCATTTGCTATGTCAAAACACATTTAGAAGTGAGGATCAGAATCTGGAATATTCTGTTCATGTCTGTTCTGATGATTCCCTGACTGACGTTGCGCTGTTCGATGAATTTTATGATTTTTTGTGATCATTTTTTGGAAAAACTTCCTTCATGAGAATCGTAGAACACATCCTGATCTGTTCACCATAAAATTTTCAAAAATTTCTGAGCATGATAGCCTAGTACGATTTGCAACGTCATATGCATGTGAATCTGGTTTCATGCTGATTTCAGTCGACCTTTGTGTGTTCTTCGATGTTCATAAATTCGTGTGTTCGAGATATGAAAAAATTTTCTTCACGAAAGTTCTTCCTGAGATCAAGATATTTCAATTGATACTAATTTCATCAAAATCGGAGATCATTTGAATTTTCAAAAGGAATTCTCACAATTTGATCAGAATCTGTGTTCAGATCTGATTTTCATTCCTTTGAAGTTCAAAAGATGTTTCTCCGAATTTGATGAAGTTAGGGTCCTTTTTTGCAAAAAATCAAAACTTCAAAGTTGTTCATTGGGGTCTCATTATGTCAACTGAACATTTTGAGGACCTAATTGCAATTTTTGGAGGGTTGATTTGCTTGAAAAATCTTCTCAGGCTAAAATTTCATTTGCAATTGAGTCCCTCGCGAAATTCGAATTTTATAAATATTTGGAGGGCTTTTTAGCAAAAACTCAAAACATGAAAGTTGTTGCACACAGGGAATCCTAACGGCACAAAAATTTTCGCGCTGTTTTGATAAGGTTTGTTATTTTTCCCGCCTTTATTTTGAAACTCATAACTGAACCGAGTCCAGCCTGTCACTGAAATTTAATTGAGCATTTTCGGGAAAATTGGCTAGGATTTAGAAACAATGGTCTTCATGACTTTTGATCCTTATGTCATAAGCTTTCTAATGACACCTGACTCACTTCATTTGAATGTCATTAGGATAGTTAATCATACTTGAACAGATTCAATCCGAATTAGGCTTTAATTGAATAAGTGGTCTTTTTATAAAGCCCACTTCTCATTGTTTGATTGGCTTCAAAACAAGGCCCATGGGCTTGAATGCATGCATCTATCATCATGCATGTGTTTGTTAGATGAATGTTAGGCCCGATGCATGTTCGGCGGGTAGCCCATTCGTGGTCATTAGAACCCAACTTTAGGGGTTAATTGATATGAGTTACCGTTTTGTGAACACAAATGGTAGCCCATTATCATTAACCATTAATCAACCAATGTTAGGTGATTAGTGGGTGATGAATTGAAACGCATGAAAAATAAAGGCCGATCCCGAGGCCCGTGCTTAATTAGTGATTTGATTGCATCTTTGTTCTTTCATATGTCATTATGAATGAATGTATGAATGTAAACATCGACACCCGAGAGGCGGTCCATGAAAGAAAAATCCGAAGTTGAGAAGACCAAGGTGATTGACCGATGTCCAATCCGGTCTCAATTTGTACGCAATTGACGATGATTCTAAACCGATGTCCAATCCGGTTTCAATTTGTACTTAATTCATTCGTCCCCGACCATGTCTCGGGATTTCAATTCGTATTGTAATAAACACCCGACGAGTTGCGGGTTCTTACTTTTTACTTTCTCGCACTTAGAATTAGCTCATCCTTTCAATAATTCGAGTGTTTACTTTACGTAAGGTCTTTCAATACAATTGATTGTTTCTTTCTTTTTCTAGACTAAGATAGGATTAGTTTAGAATCTTAAATGAAAATGCAAAAACAAGATGCATGATCACCTAGTGGACTAAGACTTTGGCATGAAAATGGTAAGAAACAAATGCATGACGATTTAGATAACAACCATGTTAAGTTTAGCGGTACCGAAAGGGCGTTAATAGAAATATTAACGTAAGCTAGTCCCCGAACCTTTGATCTCTGGTTTTCGTAGAAACCGAAACGAAATTCCCGCGTTTCGGTTGGGTATTCTAGCCGACCCCCGACCTAGGCTAGTGGCGACTCCTAAAAAATAAAATCAATCCGCTGTCACGCGAGATATGGATTTAGGGAAAATCCACGTTCATGACCAATGGATCATATGGCTAAGCAAGAGATTTATACTTCGGTAGAATCATTTTTTTTAAGATGCCATATGAAACATCTCATGAACACTTATCTCTAAACCCGCCTCATCCGAGCTCCGGACCCTCGAGGGGCAGGTCGCGACAGGCTTGGCGACTCCGCTGGGGACTAGGTTACAAACCTAAGTGGATTAAAGCCGTAATAAACTTGATTGGTTGTTATCTCACTTGTCTACATTTTGTAGCATCGACTGCAAGTCAAAGTCACGTGGAAAATGAGGTTAGTCCACTAACCATGTGTTAAATGGTTTTGTAGGTGGGAGTCATAAGGGGTGGAGTGAATGCAAACCCATTGTTTTGTAGGTGGTGTTCGGGTGAATGTCGAATGTATGAGATTATATTGAAGTGTTGTTTGCTTTAGATTTAAATGCATGTTTACTTGCTTTAGCACGACACAAATGCACCCACATCCCGCGGTCTAAAACCCCGGATCGCTTTAGGGTACCTCTAGGAGGTATTAAGAGTGGAATCCGCATGTGAATCCATGTGGTAATCCATTCTTCAATACCGCTCATCTTGATTAGTAAGAAGTGCACCGGCCGACGTTAGTAGCGGTGGGTAAACTCTTCTTATCTAATTAAGATGGAGACCTTAAACCTTTAGAATCCTACCCTTAGGTGTCAAAACTCACATGTCCTCATGCGATGTGTCGATGTGTTTGCCATTTTCTCTCCATGGTAAGGTTGATTGTATCGTTCTACAATTTCAATTATGCCATTTCAAATTCCACGTTATTTTCCTTTTCTATAATGCGTGGTGATTAATCTCGATGCCCCAAATTAGGGTTAGTCAAAATGGATATGTCAGAGATTCGAATCATCCCCGTGCCAAGAGCTCTCGTGACTATGTGGGAAAGCCTCGAGTCAAAGCATAAAGACTACGTGGAAAAGAGGATCGGATATCTTCCCGCGCTCTTGTACATCGAGCCTCGTATCGCCATGATCAAAGCATTGTCTCATTTTTGGAACTCAAAGACATCCACTTTTGTGTTTGGTCGAAATGAGTTGACCCCTACAATTGAGGAGTATGATATTGCCATTGGTAGAGTCGGGTCTTTTGGTCTAGTTAGTCCTCCAATAGATATAGATCCTATAACTCTTTTGAGCCAATTCTTAGGAATTGATATTCTTCAAGTCAAAGGCGTTCTTAGAGGAAATTCCAATGCACTTTCTTTCACATTCCTAGAACAACATTTTTCTAGCTTGTCAAAAGAATCGGGTAATCAAATTCCTCGAGTTTTTCTCTTAGCCTTCTTTGGTTTTGTGGTATTCCCATTTACCAAAAAGACCATGGATCCTTTGGTAGTTCACATTGTCAATCAAGTGTGTATGTTCAAAAGATTCTCCAATATGATCTTAGGCGAGACCTTCGTATCACTCAATAGGTTCAAACAAAACAAAAATGGTATCTTTAGAGCCCCAATAGGTTTACTCCAAATTTGGTTGGTCTCTCACTTCAAAGATTTTGGTTTGAGCTTGAAAATCATAGATGTGTCCAAAGATTGTCATCCTATCTCGCTTTTCCGAGAAAAGGAAAAAATCTTTCCCTTTTGGTCATTCTCAACTTGGTTTAGTTTTTTCAAAAACCTTGTTCCAAATCAAATCCAATGGCATGTTCGTTGGCTTGGAAATCCCGAGGTGCGCCTTAATAACGGATCTGACAACCCAATCCCACTTTTGGGTCTTACGGGGTCTACGTCATATTACCCTTTTAGGGTGATCCGTCAATATCGCGCACTTCAAAAGATTCCGCCATTCCTCAAGCTGGGGTTATATCACTTTGACTATCGCAAAGATGTCATCCAAAAGGACCAAATGACCGACGTGAAGGAAATGGTCAAATCTATCATTGATATGTGGTACAAATGCCGCCCGGAGCCGATTATCATTATCGATGAGTCGGAATTGGAAGGGGAAATGAAGATACATCACGCATTGCCGGAGTACATACACCGTCGTATCGAGCCCGAGCTTAAAGTGGATCTCCCTAATGTCCCCGAGAAGCCAACTCAACAACAAGCTATAGCCGCCAGAGCTTTTAAGGAAAAGAATGAAGCTTTAGCCGAGGTTGAACGTTTGACCCAAGAAAACAAACGAATTCGCCTCGCACCTAAAGAGGATCCATTAGGAGTTTGGCTATATTCCATGAGGAAATCTCCTTTCATGTAATTTTCATTTTATAGATTGATGTATAGGGATTATATTTCACGAATTTCGTTGTAATTAGTGAAGTTTCCCTTTTATGTGCTTTCTCGAGGATTCCAATGGAATATAGATGGGGCATCTTGATTAATCATCGCGTATTACCCCTTTAATTGTATAATTTCTTGTGAAGAAATTTTGATAAGAGATCATTCACATGGTATTGGGATCATGAGAATATTTCTTACCCCTATTTCATCCAAAGAAAATATAAAATTGAAGGGTTTTACATTTTCGTTTCAATTTATTTTCCGCATACTAACTTGATCTTCATTTTGTTTACAAGGTATTTAGAGAATGCCCAACCCCACTTGCGCAAAGGATCTTCAAATGGATATCGAAAAACAGAATGATCGAATTGCCGATCTGGAAAATCGAATTGATGAAATAACTGCTACATTTGCAGACTTTGAAGCGTTCATAACTCCACTGCTTCCGACCAAGATTATGCCTACTCTCGCGGATCTTCAGGGTCAAGTTAAAGAAATGCGTGAGATGATGATGCGTCTTATGGATCGTGTAAATCAAATGACTATAGAATTGTCATCCCTTTCCATGCCGAAAACAATTGGTCTTCATTCAAAGGGTAAAGGAAAATGGCCTTATGAAGAACAAGCATCTGAAATTGAACTATCTTCTGGGATTGGAGAATGTAATCAAGGACATCTTGACAAAATGGACGTAGTTCGTATTCAATCGCGTCCTAACTCCAATAAGAAGCCACGTAAGCATGGCCCGCTTCGTCAGTTTGCACCCTTACCAAAACCACTCTCTCAGTTATTGCCTATGCTTTTGGAAAAGAGATTGGTGGCTAAGGAAGTTCCGAGAGAAAAGCTTCCAAAGTTTACTGGATTCGATATGTCCAAGACATGCGTGTATCACATGGGAGAAAAAGGACACGATGTTGATAATTGCTTGGTTCTTAAGGTCAAAATTCAAAATCTGCTTGATAAGGGGATTCTGTCTTTTGGGAATGCCGCATCAGAAGTACGAAAGGAGCCTATCATCCTGGACCTGTGAACATGATTGATGTTGCTAAGCTACATGGGAGCACACTCACTTCTCCCTTGGTGTAGAGAACAACATGCTTAACTAGTTCTCATTTCATGCATTTTCGTTATTTTGTTCTTTCATTCATGTGTGTGAACACTTGGATCTTGAGCCGTTGATCCAAGGTAGTATATGTTGTAATACGGCCTTATCACTTTCAATTCAATAAAAGCATATGCATGTTTTGTTAATAGACGTGCGAAAGTATACCAAACCAGCCCTATGATGATGCTTTGAGGCCTGGACTTTTGCACGATCTATAATTTTCAAAATATGTTTTTTGGAACAAGGATGTCCAATGACATGAGGACGAGTTCCCCTTGAAATTTTCGAAAATTTAGAATTCGAAAAGTTTTTCATCACATCTTCATGCATTGCATTTCTTATTTTCATATACTAACCATTTTGTTTGTTGCATCTCAGGCATGACACTTTGCATAACCATAGTAGTCATATGCATGGTTTGGATTCATGTCCGAAAAACTCATACGAATCTGATTATTCTGATCTCGAGAATGAAGAAGGTTCCCAGGTTATTAAAAAAGAATGGATCCGACATGAAGAATCCACACCTCCTACAGAAGAACGAACTGTTGTTATAAATTTGGGCAATTCAGAAAATCCCAAAGAAACAAAAATTGGAACAAGTCTTTCTCAAGCAGATGCAGATCGACTGATCGAACTATTGAAGGAGTATCAAGATGTCTTTGCTTGGTCATATGCTGATATGCCGGGTCTGGATCCCAATATTGTGGAACACACGTTGCCTCTTGATCCTACCATTCCACCTAAGAAGCAGAAGCTTAGGAGGACAAAGCCAGAATTATCCAAGAAGATCGAGGAAGAAGTCATGAAACTGTTAAAAGTGGATTTCATTGAAGTCACTCATTATGCTGATTGGATTGCTAATGTCGTCCCAGTTATGAAGAAAGATGGGCGAGTTCGGGTATGTATCGATTACCGCGACTTGAACAAAGCAAGTCCCAAAGATGATTTCCCATTACCACATATTGATGTCCTGGTCGACAGCACCGCAGGATTCGAATTATTTTCTTTCATGGATGGTTTCTCTGGCTATAACCAAATCCGAATGAAGGAAGAAGATAAGACTAAAACATCATTCATTACCCCATGGGGAACATTCTGTTACAAAGTTATGCCCTTCGGCTTGAAGAACGCGGGGGCAACTTACCAAAGAGCCATGGTGACCCTATTCCATGATATGATGCATAAAGAAATTGAAGTTTATGTCGATGACATGATCGCTAAATCACGACAAGGTGAAGACCATATTGAAGTCTTGAAGAAACTGTTTGATCGACTTAGAAAATTCAAGCTAAGGCTTAACCCCGCCAAGTGCATTTTTGGGGCAAAGTCTGGGAAGCTCCTTGGATTTATGGTTAGTAACAAGGGCATTGAGATTGATCCCTCGAAGGTGAAGGCCATTTGTGATTTAAAACCTCCTTCTACTGTTAAAGAAGTTCGAAGCTTGTTGGGAAGATTGAATTATGTTGCAAGATTCATTTCCCAGTTATCAGAAACAGCTAAACCATTCTTTAAGCTGTTGAAAAAGAATGCCAAAGTTGAATGGAATGAAGATTGTCAGAAATCCTTTCAACAATTGAAGCAATATCTTTCACAACCACCAGTTTTGGTACCGCCCACTCCGGGTATACCTTTGATTTTGTATCTCACCATTCACGATGAGTCTTTGGGAGCTATGTTAGCGCAGAAAAGACCAGAGGATGGAAAGGAACGCGTTATTTACTACCTCAGCAAAAAGTTTACTTCTGGTGAAGCTCGATACCCAGAAGTTGAGAAAACATGTGTAGCCTTAATTTGGGTATTACACAGATTACGGCAATACACTCTTCATCATCGTATCCTACTTGTGAATGAGAACGATCCTATCAAGTATCTGTTGGAAAAGCCTGCACTAGTTGGAAGGCTTGCCAAATGGCAAATATTACTCTCCGAGTTTGATATCCAGAGCATGTCTCAGAAGTCCGTTAAAGGTCGAGCCATAGCTGATATGTTGGCTGAAAATCCCTCAAAGTCAAATGATTGGGATGAAATTGATGAAAGAATCCATCTGGTGTCACAAGACAAGTGGGTCATGTATTTTGATGGAGCCGTTAATCTCTCCGGTTCAGGTACTGGAGCAGTCCTGATATCCCCATCGGGTCAGCATTATCCAGTAGCCGCAAAGTTGGTATTTCCTTGTACCAATAACATTTCAGAATATGAAGCTTGCATCCTCGGTCTTCAATTAGCCATCGATATGAAGATTAAGAGATTACAAGTTTATGGCGATTCCGCACTTATCATTCTCCAAACAGGAGGTGAATGGCAAACTCGTGATTCGAAATTGATTCCTTATCATGAGTATCTTAAAGATTTGGTGGAGGAGTTCGAAGATATCTCGTTCGATTATTTGCCAAGATCTCAGAATCAATTTGCTGATGCTTTGGCAACATTATCCTCAATGTTACAAATAACTGATGGATTGAACGTTGACCCTTTGCAAATCGACGTTTTAAAGAAGCCTGCATATTGCATGGTTGTAGAAGAAGAACTCGATGGTCAACCATGGTATTATGACATCATGAATTACATTCGAGAAGGAAAATTTCCCCAAGGAAGTCAAGCTAAGGATCGAAAATACTTGACTAAATTAGCTTCCAAATTCTTTCTTAGTGGAGGTGCTTTGTACAAGAGGTCTTTCGATTCGGTCTTGTTGAAGTGCGTAGACACCAAAGAGGCCAATTTATTAATGAAGGAGATACATGAAGGAGAATGTGGTCCTCATATGAATGGCCATCTTCTAGCAAGGAAGATCATGAGGCTAGGTTATTATTGGTTAACCATGGAAGCCGATTGCATTCAACATGTCAGATGTTGTTATCAATGTCAAATTTATGGGGACAAAATCAATGCTCCCCCAAATGAATTACATCAAATGTCCGAGGCATGGCCTTTCTCAATGTGGGGGATTGACATTATCGGACCAATCAATCCTAAGGCGTCAAATGGACACCGCTTCATTCTAGTGGCTATTGATTACTTCACCAAATGGATCGAAGCCAATTCTTATGCTCATGTCACCGCAAGAAGTGTGGCAAAGTTTATTCGTCGAGACATCATTGCTCGATACGGGGTTCCCGAAGCAATTATCACGGATAATGGGTCAAACTTGAATAACAAAGTAGTGGATGAGCTACTCAGTAAGTTTCACATTCGCCACTTGAATTCTTCTCCTTACCGCCCACAAATGAATGGAGCTGTGGAGGCGGCAAACAAGAATATAAAGAAGATTCTGTCCAAGACGGCAGAAAATTACCGAGACTGGCATGATCGGTTACCGTATGCGTTAATGGCTTATCGAACTTCCATTCGCACCTCGACTGGGGCAACACCATTCTCATTGGTATATGGGATGGAGGCAGTTTTACCTGTGGAAGTAGAAATTCCTTCATTAAGGGTACTTTCGCAAATAAAGCTTTCCGAAGCAGAATGGATTCAACAGAGATTTGAACAGCTTAATATGATTGATGAAAAAAGGGTAAAAGCCCTATGCCATGGACAAAGCTACCAAAAGCGAGTGGCCAAGTCATTCAATCGTAAAGTTCGACCCAGACATTTTGAGATCAATGATCTGGTTTTGAGGAAGGTATTACCCATTATTCCGGATCGTGGAAAGTTTACCCCCAATTATGAAGGGCCGTATGTCATCAAGAAAGTGCTGCCTGGTGGAGCATTAATTCTTGTAGAAATGGATGGCCGAGAGTTGCCAAAACCTGTGAACGCAGATGCCGTCAAGAAATATTTTCCCTGAATAAAATGTTTCGAGTTGCTTTGGACTGAATCCAAGTCTCCTTAAGAACATTTGCATCATGCATTTCATGCATACATGGCATTTTTGCATATTTGTTCATTTTGTAGGTACTCAACTGTTCCCCAGGGAAGCTATTCCAAACCTCAAGGAGTCAAACCCGAGGAAGTTGCTACATCAAATCAATTTTCTTCCTAGAATTTAGGAAGTAGATTCTATGTGTGAAAACCTTTTTCTGTCCAAAAGGTTTTTCAAGTTTGAAATAAAAATCCCCAGAGGAGTCAAAAATCAAAAAAATCAAATGTTTTGATTTATCAAAATTCCTCACAGACGGGAGATTTAACCAGATGATCCTTTGAAAAAACAAAAAGAGGATTTCTCAAAAATGCCAAATGGAAATGCCTAGGATGATAAAAGGCAGAACTTTTGATCAAACACGTCCCTATACTCATTTTGAGAGAATTGAGCGAAAAAAACATGTCGTAGGACGTAGGGTTCGTTCACATTGAATACATGGATTGAGATGATAAAAGGCATTTCATTTCTCTATCCTAAACACTCATGTTATCCTTTGCTAGCCACTTTGAGCCAAATAAGGAGAATTCTCAAAATACCCCTGTCAAGAACCACCCCACATTGGGGCAAAATAAGAAGTTATGGTTGATCATTTTTGGAGCAAAAAGATTAAGAAAGATTTTATTGCTTTCACTTGCGTCAACCTTCTTGTGATAGTTTCAGATGGATCTTTATGGAAGCTCGAAACATCCCAAAGTGAAGAAGAGCATTCTTTTCCTCTACCCCAAACACAATTATCCTTTGCTTAGCCAAATTGAGCCTTAAGCATCTTCATTTCAAAACCCAAAAATGATGATTATCTCCCCACATTGGGGCAATGCATATGATTTACCAAGGAAATTTAGAAGAATTGGTGAATATTGTATAAAGTGTCTCGAGAGTCCAAAGAACTCAAAAGATAAACATTAGGGGGCATGAAAAAGCAGTGTGCCTGGTAAAAGCAAGGCCGATGCCCATGAAAAGATATGTCAAAAGCAAAAGCAAAAGCAAGAAAAAGCAATATGCTTATGATAAAAGCAAAATTCCATTGCAAAAGATGCTTAGAAAGAGCAAAGCTCTTATATTGCAAGAAAAATGGACTCTCGAGACAATTTGGTTTTCAAGAATCAAATGATGTCAGACTGGAATGATTTGGTAATGATGCCAAGATAATCATCATTCTTCTTTCAAACCCATTCTATCAAATTTCAAGCCTTTTGAGCCTAACCCGAACCGATATTACAACCCTCTCCGAAGTCTCTTCCGATTGGGATGGTTTGAGTTAATGTAAAGATTTCACAAAGGAACTACCGCTAGAAGGAGTGGAAGTAATCCTATCTTATCTTATCTTCAAGGTTCTTGACTTGTAAACCCGCTGAAGATGTTGATGATATGTTTCTTTTCTTGGCCTCAAAGCAAATACCCTTTGTGTAAGCCCATGACCAAACCTACATTACGGTCCTTTTGAAAGACCTTTCTGATCAACCAATTGTATTCAATGTGAATGTTTCCGAAAACCTTTGACATAGGTTCGTGAGACATCACCAGTGAGAATTGAATAGCTTTCCCACATCGATGAATGGGAATCAAAGCCTTTATGAGAGCCAGTGTGAAAGACCTTTTTGATTAGGTTATTTCCAATTTGGCATTTTTACCTAACCTCTTTAAGTGGTTATTCAAAGATTATTTTGTTAAAATTTCCTCTTAAGGATTTTGATAATCTTTGCCTTTCACCAAGAGTTGAAAATTTCCGTTTGTTGTTAAACAATCTCGGAACTTTTTTCAAAATATCTTTCCCCAGTGGATCGGTTTTTGGTTAGCCTAAACCATAACTTTCATTTCCGGTTTTTGGTCAGCCTAAACCATAACTTTCATTTTTTGGTTTTTGGTTAGCCTAAACCATAACTTACATTTTCGGTTTTTGGTCATCCTAAACCATACCTTCGGTTTTTGGTTAGCCTAAACCATAACTTTCATTTCCGGTTTTTGGTCAGCCTAAACCATAACTTTCATTTTTTGGTTTTTGGTTAGCCTAAACCATAACTTACATTTTCGGTTTTTGGTCATCCTAAACCATACCTTCGGTTTTTGGTCAGCCTAAACCATAAAACCTTGTCTTAGGTTCCAGGTCATCCTTAAACCTTGTCTTAGGTTCCAGGTCATCCTTAAACCTTGTCTTAGGTTCCAGGTCATCCTTAAACCTTGTCTTAGGTTCCAGGTCATCCTTAAACCTTGTCCTTTGGTTCTTGGTTTTCCTTAAACCATAGGTTTCTCACAAAATCATTTCTTTGTCCTTTCTTCCTTCATTCCACCCCATGAGAGAGAGAAGAGAAGAACACGTGAATAATCTGGCAATCCAACGGTAAGTGCTTCAGGTAAGACTCTAATCAAATGTCTTTGTCTTTATTTTCTTTTTCCCAAATGGAATCGACTAAAAATCTGCAGGTGCCAATTGGTCTTTGAGCGAAACCTCTTCGAACTCCCACTCAAAGAGGGGCAGCTGTTGACACCTAATTTTTAGCCGATGCGTCATTAAAAATAAAAATTCGAGATTATGGTTTCTGATCGCGACGGAGCCCGTTTCTTGAGCAAAAAGTGTCGTTTTTTAATTCCGTCTGTTGGATTAGTTTTTATAAGCGATTTTCTATTCGTTTCATACAAAAACCCGAAAAGTCAAATGGTTGACTTTGGCGTTGACTTTTTGGTCAACCCTTTGACCAAAAGTCAACCCCAGGTCAAATTGGGGCTTTTTACATAAAAAGATTCCTTTCAAGTTCAATTTCACTTTAGAAGTGGAAATTTTAGAAAAATTCAAAGATTTGATCATAAAATCAAGCTCCTAGTGAAAAGTCAACTAGGGTTTGACTTTTGGTCAAACCTTTGACCAAAAAAATTGAAAAAATTCAAAAATCCCAAATCATCTTATTTTACTTTCAATTTACCTTTGGCATTAGAAATTTTACAAAAATCGATTTTGAATCAACTTTTTCCCAAATTGCGAAAATTGATTCAAATCGGCCAAAAATGAAATTACTTCATTTCTAGTCATTTTTTAGATTAGTTTTCTTCACGACATTTGATCTAGAGGTCATTTTATATCCAATTTTTGAACCAATTTTGTGATTCCAAGCCAAACACAAAAACCCCCAATTTTAGCCATAATCAGTGATTTTGATCGATTCTTCATGATGTGTGCAATTGAGACACGAATGAGCCTAATTTCTTATATGAAACCCAAATTCAAAATCAATTTTGGAAGAATCACATGAATTTGGGTCAATTTGACCAATTTAGTGATCCAATGATTAGGAAGTCTAAGAGTAATTGGTCTAATTAGTGCAATTCAACTTGACCCACTCTAGACTAATGTTCAATTTGATGAATCAAGATTCAATTTGGTTAATTAGACCTCGATTACACTTGTTAGTCTAGCTCGGTCATGCAATTACCCAAATTCAGAGCTAATTGACTCAAATCGATTTAATTCAAATTGAACTAATCCAATTGAATTAGTCATTTCCCAGTCGGAAATTTTGATAATCGACAATCCGGTTAGACCAACCGAGGTCAATTACATCCTCTCGAGTTCAAAAATGACAAAAATGCCCACAATAAAAAATGACAAAAATGCCCTTCTTCAAGGATTAAACAAATTAATTAGGGGATTAGCAAATCAATCATGGCCATTCATCTAAAATTGATCATGACCATCCATGATGCCATGTCATCAATCCTTAGCTATTAAGGAATATTCTTAATCATTAAGGATCCATTTTGAGCCATTTGATTGATCTAAGGGCTAAAATTCAAAGTTGGGGGAGGTATATAGCATTTTTCCCTCCAAAAATTGAGGGGGATGCTCATTTTTCAGATCTGAATTCTCTCTCCTCTCTCTCTCTCTCTCTCTCTCTCTCTCTCTCCCTCTCTCACGATCATCTCTCTCTCCCGAAGTCCCTCTCGGCCGCGAGCGTTCCAGCCCCTTGCCGGCCCCATTCCGGCGAGCCGCCGCCACACCGGCGTCCCCCACGGCGGTCCAAGGCTGGTCGCAAGGCTAGCCACCTTCGCCGGTGGCCGGAGCTCCCTTTTCCGGCGCCTTTTCCTCCTCGGCAGCAGTACCGGCAATTCTGCCGGTGATCTGTCCAGCCGGTTCAACCGGCTGAACCGGCCCTCCGGCGGCCTCCTCCGGCGATTCCGAGCAACCGACAGCCTTCCTCGGTGTCTTCAAGTCGCTGTGGTGGCCGGCCTCGCACCGAACAGCCACCGGATCACATAGTTTTCTCAATTTTTTACTGATTCGTTTACTTGAGTAAAAACGAGTCGATTCTCACATCATCTCTTGCAATCTATTGTCGTAGATTGGCCGAGCTTTCCGAGGTGTCTCCGTGCCATTCCAGGTCTGAATACGGAGGCCGGATCGCTCGTTCGAGTATCTAACATTCTTCACGAAAGTTCTTCCTGAGATCAAGATCTTTCAAGTGATACTAATTTCATCAAAATCGGAGATCATTTGAATTTTCAAAAGGAATTCTCACAATTTGATCAGAATCTGTGTTCAGATCTGATTTTCATTCCTTTGAAGTTCAAAAGATGTTTCTCCGAATTTGATGAAGTTAGGGTCCTTTTTTGCAAAAAATCAAAACTTCAAAGTTGTTCATTGGGGTCTCATTATGTCAACTGAACATTTTGAGGACCTAATTGCAATTTTTGGAGGGTTGATTTGCTTGAAAAATCTTCTCAGGCTAAAATTTCATTTGCAATTGAGTCCCTCGCGAAATTCGAATTTTATAAATATTTGGAGGGCTTTTTAGCAAAAACTCAAAACATGAAAGTTGTTGCACACAGGGAATCCTAACGGCACAAAAATGTTCGCGCTGTTTTGATAAGGTTTGTTATTTTTCCCGCCTTTATTTTGAAACTCATAACTGAACCGAGTCCAGCCTGTCACTGAAATTTAATTGAGCATTTTCGGGAAAATTGGCTAGGATTTAGAAAAAATGGTCTTCATGACTTTTGATCCTTATGTCATAAGCTTTCTAATGACACCTGACTCACTTCATTTGAATGTCATTAGGATAGTTAATCATACTTGAACAGATTCAATCCGAATTAGGCTTTAATTGAATAAGTGGTCTTTTTATAAAGCCCACTTCTCATTGTTTGATTGGCTTCAAAACAAGGCCCATGGGCTTGAATGCATGCATCTATCATCATGCATGTGTTTGTTAGATGAATGTTAGGCCCGATGCATGTTCGGCGGGTAGCCCATTCGTGGTCATTAGAACCCAACTTTAGGGGTTAATTGATATGAGTTACCGTTTTGTGAACACAAATGGTAGCCCATTATCATTAACCATTAATCAACCAATGTTAGGTGATTAGTGGGTGATGAATTGAAACGCATGAAAAATAAAGGCCGATCCCGAGGCCCGTGCTTAATTAGTGATTTGATTGCATCTTTGTTCTTTCATATGTCATTATGAATGAATGTATGAATGTAAACATTGACACCCGAGAGGCGGTCCATGAAAGAAAAATCCGAAGTTGAAAAGACCAAGGTGATTGACCGATGTCCAATCCGGTCTCAATTTGTACGCAATTGACGATGATTCTAAACCGATGTCCAATCCGGTTTCAATTTGTACTTAATTCATTCGTCCCCGACCATGTCTCGGGATTTCAATTCGTATTGTAATAAACACCCGACGAGTTGCGGGTTCTTACTTTTTACTTTCTCGCACTTAGAATTAGCTCATCCTTTCAATAATTCGAGTGTTTACTTTACGTAAGGTCTTTCAATACAATTGATTGTTTCTTTCTTTTTCTAGACTAAGATAGGATTAGTTTAGAATCTTAAATGAAAATGCAAAAACAAGATGCATGATCACCTAGTGGACTAAGACTTTGGCATGAAAATGGTAAGAAACAAATGCATGACGATTTAGATAACAACCATGTTAAGTTTAGCGGTACCGAAAGGGCGTTAATAGAAATATTAACGTAAGCTAGTCCCCGAACCTTTGATCTCTGGTTTTCGTAGAAACCGAAACGAAATTCCCGCGTTTCGGTTGGGTATTCTAGCCGACCCCCGACCTAGGCTAGTGGCGACTCCTAAAAAATAAAATCAATCCGCTGTCACGCGAGATATGGATTTAGGGAAAATCCACGTTCATGACCAATGGATCATATGGCTAAGCAAGAGATTTATACTTCGGTAGAATCATTTTTTTTAAGATGCCATATGAAACATCTCATGAACACTTATCTCTAAACCCGCCTCATCCGAGCTCCGGACCCTCGAGGGGCAGGTCGCGACATCGATTATGACGCATAACGACATATTTATATGACAACCCTAGGTCAATTGGGCGGGCTTCCTAGTCCTAATGGGCTTTTGCTTTGGCTTTATCCTTTAATTTTTATTTAATTTCAAATTGACTGAATTAATTTGGGCTTTTCTTTAATTAAGTTTAATGGGCTAATTTAAGCTCAAATTAAGACAACCAAAGTCTTTTTGACGTATGATTTTCGGCCCCCATCCCTTGAGTGAGCCGAGTGCTCGAGCTCGGTTTATGCGATGAATTTTCAGATTTCTTGCCACCGCTGGTCCGATGCAGAATGCAATTAACCTATATGAACCTAAACTATATGCTATGAAATTTTAATATTTTTGTTTAGGGGTTAAAATTTAATCCCTAATTTTCTATGCAAATTACTAAATGATTAATCAAAATTTAGGTGTCAACAGCTGCTCCTCTTTGAAGGTGAGCTCGAAGAGGTTGCATTCAAAGACTAAATGATGCCTAAATTTTGGCCATGAAAATGCAATGAATGTTATTTTTTTGTGGGAATATGAGTCCCATTTTGAAATGCAATAAGAAATGATGCATGTCGGCAAAAATGAGAAATGTACCTTGAGCTACTTACCTGTGGAGTGGTAGAGTTAACGCGAGGTACGGGACAATTGCATACCCGGATTTCTCCTCGGATACTCGGATGAGATACCTGGATTTCTCTTCAGGCACTCGGTTGAGAAATATGGTGAGATATCCGGATTTCTCCTCGGATACTCGGACGAGATACTTGGATTTCTCCTCAAGCACTCGGGTAAAAAATATGGTGAGATATCCGGATTTCTCCTCGGATACTCGGACAAGATACCTAGATTTCTCCTTAGGCACTCAATTGAGAAATATGGTGAGATATCCGGATTTCTCCTCGGATACTCGAATGATATACCTAGATTTCTCCTTAGGCACTCAATTGAGAAATATGGTGAGATATCCGGATTTCTCCTCGGATACTCAGATGAGATACCTGGATTTCTCCTCAGGCACTCGGGCGAGACACCTGGATTTCTCCTCAGGCACTCGGTTGAGGAATATTATGAGATATCCAGATTTCTCCTCGGATACTCAGATGAGATACCTGGATTTCTCCTCAAGCACTCGGGCGAGACACCTGAATTTCTCCTCAAGCACTCGGATGAGAAATATATAGACGTCTGGACATTGTCGAAGACGCCGAGTGACTGCAACAAAACTGATTAGATATGGAGCCTGTCGATTGCTCGAACAGGTGAATAAATACCTGGATAAACACAGGCACCTGAAGGGGTAGAGACATACTTACCTGTTGATATCTCTGACTCTTGAGTGTGTGTCTCCTGCTAGACACGGTTATAGACAATAAGTAATATGCATTCATGGGCAATCAAGAACACATATACGCATGCACTATAAATTCAATTGGTTTTCATGCATGATGATTTTGTCAAATCAGCATTACTAAACTTCACTAGGGAAAATTATGATAAGACAATCTGAACTCATAAGTGGGTGTCTTGAAAATGTTAAATGAGAGACCTCCGGTCTAAAAGGGCTTTCACTCACTTTCATCGAAAGAGGCTAATTTATGAGAATCACTCCATCTCACCATCATCATGTCGACAAGGGTCTGAGTATTCTCGCAAGCGGTACGACCTTGCCAATCTGAGAGGTCTTTGCTGGGACCGTAACGTGGGCTTGGTCAATGGCTTAGGAAAAGGGGACTCTTTGAGTCAAGGCTATTGAAAGAAAATACTCCGCAATCGTCTCCGGGTTTACAAGTCAAGAACCCTGCAAAATGAGATAGAAATGGACTTGCTCGCACTTCTTCGAGCTAAGCTTATAAACATCCGAATCCTACATTAGTTCAAGTGCCATAATCTGAAGAGACTTTGTAAGGGACGTAATGTAGGCTAGGCTCATGGGTTGAGAAATGAAAGGATCATTAGGCTCAAAATGTGTATAAATAGGGTGAATAAGTTGGTGATCATCTCGGCATTGTCACCAATCTTCCTTTTCGCCAGGGATTGTCTTCTCAGTAGACGTTCCATTGGGCTTGAATTCACCACTTGATTTCTTTGAGACTTGTAAGACCACTGCTCCACTGGGATTCATGACTTTGACATGTCGTATCTTGACATTTTTTCGCTAAAGTTTCCCCTTTTTTTTCGATTTTCTTTTCTCTTTTTTTTCTTTTCCTCTCGGGCATTGGTCTTGCTTTTACCAGGCACACTGCTTTTTCATGCCCTTAGTTCTTTTTTTTTTTTGACTTTTGACACACATTGTCTACAATGCATATATTGGCCAGCCACATTTGGCTTGTTTTGATCGAATAACTAACATTTGAACTTTTAGGGTCTTCGTCTTCTATCGGCGCTCCTGATATGCTGCGTGGATAGTGACAACTTTTACCATGCCCCAGTGTGGGAGATGATCACCAACTGGGTTTAAGAAACGAATTTGCAGGCTCAATTGGGCTTAGCAAAGGATAAAGTGTGTATAGGATAGAGAAAGAAATGCTCTTCGTCATCCTAAGGCACTTGAACTTCGTGTGAATTCTTCTGAAAAAGCAACACTCGAAGATTGATGCAAGTGAGAGCAAGAAAATCTCTATTCATTTCTCACCTTATAATGCTGATTTACCTCCAGTTTGCCCCAATGTGGGGTGGTTCTTGACAGGGGTAATTTGAAAGGATTTCTCCAAACATGTAGGCTCAATGTGGCGAAACAATGGATAACCTGTAGTGTTTGGGATAGAGAAATGAACTGCCTTTCGTCACTTCAGTTGCCGTACCTTTTGCGAGATAACTCTTTACCTTGCAGACACGGAAATTTTTTTTTTACTCAACTCACTGGGGATTAGTGCATGGGACTGTGTATAGGATAGGGCTTGCCTTTCATCATCCCGATGTACCTCATTCAACACATTCAATTCATTCCATATGAGTTATCAGATTGTCCAAATAGATTTCCCCTTTTGAAATCATTGATGCAGACTGACAAAATGATCAAGCAGAATTTAAAGTAACTGCACGCATTCCATCTTTAAATTGATTGAAAGCATTTATTCATAAGTGAAATGTTTGTGACTCAGAGTATAAACCAGACAATTGAAAACTTTTGCCGCAAAAATGTTAGATCCTATCAGGGATAATACATCCTCACAGCATCAGAATTAACAGGAGTAGAAAACTCACAACCTTCCATTTCTGCAAGAATCAGGGCACCTTTGGGGAGCACCTTTTTAACCGCGTATGGACCGATATAGTTTGGGGCCTCTACTCATGTGGCAACTAAATCAGAGTTTCGTCTCATTCTCAGGGGGATTTGCCCCTCTTTTCGCTTCTCTGGGTTCCTCCGCATCACCCAAGTGACAGTTTGGCTGCGCAACATTTCTGAGGAACCCTCAAAATCATCGGGATCATCAAGATTGTCATCGACTGAATATAATGCACCAGATTTGACCGTTCCCATACCCATCGAACTTGCCGCTCGGTTGCCCCAAAGTGTCGATCACCTCTTTTTCTTCATCAGCTTTAGGCGTGCTCTCTATGATCTCTTCATCATCGGACGCGTCTTCGAGCGGAGGCATGTCTTCAAGCAAAGGGTCGAGCTTGTCATTCCCGGTGTTCAATGTAGCAAACTCCTCCTCCCAATTAATAACCACTTTAGAGATAGTGGAAACGATGCCAGTGTGGTCAGCATAAACGATTATCCCAGCTTCTACCATTCTTGAGATTCTTTCTCTCATGATAGCTAGGGGAAGGACCTCATTATTCGGGTAATAACCGGCTTTCACTAACTCACCGTAGACGTCGGTGGTGTACACCTTGACATTCTTGATTCGACCAACATCGAAGCTAAATATGGCATTCACTTTGCCCATGTGATCAGGAAGCGGGTTGTTCTGAACATTCGGCCTGGCAGGTTGGAATGAGAAGGCCTTCGTGTCTAGGAGATCCTGGATTCGGTGCTTAAGGGTAAAGCAATCGTCAGTTGAATGCCCCACTTCGCCCATATGATAATCACATTTTTTAGATGGGTCATAATTATAGTACTTTTCAGAGTTAGGTCGCTTTGGCTCGGTGGTAAGCAAACCCTTCTTTTGGAGTACTGCTAGTACTTGGGACAACGACCCAGGAAGAGGAGTGAATTGCCTCTTGTTGTTCCTTCTCTGAGAGGGTTGACGACCAGTGTTCTGTTGTTGAGTTTCTGCTACTTGGATCGCAGAGACAAGGTTAGCATTCCGTCGGCCCGGTTGAGTGTAAGCCAGATTCACTTCAGCTGTCGGTTCTTTCTCCTTTCTTGCACCAAATCTTTTGGTCGAGGAAGGCGGCTCTACGAACCACCCATCTTTCAGCCCTATCTCAATCTGTTCGCCTATAGGGATGAGTTGATTGAAGTTGTCAGCCGGAGTGGCTACCATCCGATTACGGTATTCGAACGGAAGCGTTTTAATGAACATCCTCTTCAATTCACTGTCTATGGGTTCTGGGATAATCTGTGCGGCTATGTTTCTCCATCTGATAGCATAATCCTTGAATGACTCATTCTTCTTCATCTGAGCACGTTCAAGGTCATCGCGGGTGGGAATGATGTCCGTTATGAACCTGTACTGCTTTAGGAATGCTTCACTAACTTCCTTCCAGGTTTTGAGGCCATTTATCTTTTTCATGAGATACCAGTTCAGGGCAGGACCCGTCAAACTCGCCTGAAATGCGTGAATCATCAGGAGTTCATTATCAACGTACGGTGTCATTTGTACGTGATATAGCTGCAGGTGAGCTTTCGGGCAGGAGGTGCCATTATACTTGTCAAAGTCTGGCATCTTGAACTTCTTCGGGATTTTGATCTGTGAGTAAAGAGACAAGTCGATTGAGGGCGAATCATGCGAGCCTTCTAACTGCTTCACTCTTTCTTCAAGTTTGTTGACTCGTTCATCAGGTTTTTCCTTGTTGACGATAATCTGGACGGGGTCATCTACTAAGTCGGGAAGATCGTCATCTTCCTCACTATCGGCATTCTTCCCTCCTTTATGCTTCGGGGCCAATGCCTCAGGGGATGTAGGAATAGGAGTCAGCCGAAGGGTTTTGATCTCAGCGGACATCTGTTGCATTGCGACGAGGAGTTGCTTCATTTGGTCCTCAATGCCAACGACACGATCTCGTAAGTCAGTTTGATCGGCCATTCTAGTTCTCGACCGCGTGCGAATAGGCGATCGTGATCGGTCCGTAATTACCTAATGTAAAGAAAATGAACCAAATAAGCACATGGTCAAGACAAGGTTGGTCCATGACACGCTTTTAGTCTTTTTTTTGTTTATTCATGAAAATATTCGTATATGGTTGAGACTTTATGAAAAGTGATCTAGGCAAAGAAATGTAAATAACGTTCTAGACACAACCTAGGAAATAAAAGCACCAAAATCCCTAATCATAAAACTATGAAAAACAAAAATTGAGACTCCCTATAAATTATGACCCGAAAACAAATTCTCTAAAGCCCTTTTTTTTTGTAAAAGAAAGACGACGGCAAACTTCTTAGGAAAATAATTACCTATGACACATCTAGGAAAATAAAGACATAGATTGAAAATAAATTCTCTAAAAGAGCTTTCTTTTTCTTTTCTTTTTTTTTTTTAAAAAGGACTCAATGATTATTACTTTCAAATTTAAAACCAACCTAGACCTATCATGGACCGACCCGAAAAATGCAATAACTAAATTAATTGCAAAAAGGAGAGTTCAGAAGACTTACTTCACCCAGTAGGACCATGACAACCACATAGACATGCGCATGAAACGTGAGGTTCGATTTCTATCTAGACTCTGGCTTGCAAAGTGGAGACGTGAGGATTACCGGGCTAAACCAGTCATGGTTGTGGTTAGGCCGAGGTTCCCCTGACTCCGGCTTAGTCAAGGAGCCGACCCGGGTTGCAAAAGGTGCAACCGTGGTGGGAACTCAATGACACCGTGAAAAAAACTTTCGGGACCAAGGAGGGCGACCCATACCACGCGAGTGTGGTCGGGGTGTCCGCTGTCTCAGTACCATCCTAAACCTGTGCCGCCCAGGTCCGGCAGCGGGTAGTGTGTGCGGTGTAGTGTAAATGCAAGGCATGCACAGCAGGTTATATCATACAGCGCTTCGTGCATAAAATAAACCATACATCCAAACACCTCCCTGCAAAACAAGGGTTAACAATCACGCCTCCCCTTATACCTCCCATTCTGCAAAAACATTTAACACCTAAAACGTTAGGGACGTACCTGGGATCCTCGCTGCCAAACAAAAAATATTTTTTGAAAAGAAAAACTGGCCTAAGTCCACTAAGAGTTTTAACTCAAGTTCCCCAGCGGAGTCGCCAAGCTGTCGCGACCTAAATTTTCCTCTCAGGCTAATGGATTATTAAGACTAAGCTTAACTCGGGCCCTCCCAAGCCCTACCAATTCGCAACTTAGGATTTAAATTCTTAACGTGCAAATGTTTTCATGCTTGGAGTCGCCACTAATCTATTTATGGTAGGTCGATTAGAAACCTAAATAAAACATAGGGAAATATGTTTTATTCCTACGAACCAGAGATTCTAAGCTCGGGGACTTGGTTACGTTAGATCTAGTCTAACGCCCTTTCGGTACCTTTTCTTTTCAAAAAATGTTTTGCATGCGGTCTGGATCCATTTTATAGCTTAATCACTAACATGTGAGGTGTTCATGCGGGTGCGCAAACCACCAAAGTAACACCCAATAATCAAAACATTAAATAAATTGTAAAATTGGGAGAATTACTTACCTCGAAGCAACGTAAGCATCTGCATGGTTAGCTAGAAAATCATATCAACAATCCTAATATGATTTCTAATTAACAAGCAATTCACTCAATATTTTTTTTGGATTTTCACTTATTTAAATGAAAGCTAACCTATATGTAATGACATGCAAAAATTAACATGCGATTAATGCAGCCTAACATGCAAACTATATGTCATGCGACAACGTGACCTAATTCTAATGACGGACAAATGATTTATTTTTGGTATTTTCAAATGAAATTCGGAATTAAAAATGCCTAAATTAACATGCAATCTATTCTAAAAAAGATAATTTAATCTATTCTAAAGTGATTTCTTTTTGGTATTTTTATGAAAATTCGAAATAATTAAATGTCCTAAGTAATCCGCTAAGACTAGATCAATCTCTAATTTAAACTAGTAAATATACTACCCTAAATCCCAATTTAAATCAAATAATTATCTTATCTTTTGGATATATTTAGGATTCTCTAAACATGCAAAAATTTCTAATGTAAATCCTATCTACTATTTTTGGATTTTCTTTATTAAAAGAAAAAAGAAAGCAATCAAATAAAGATAACACAACCACATTCAAACAATCCACACAATCCGCAAGATTCTTGAAATTTAGATAAGGCAAATAAATCAAACTAACGGTCATATCTATAGGGTTATAGATATCGACGGAAAGTTGATTGTTCGAATTTGGAAAGCGAATAAAATCTATTATCGTATCCAAGTGATTATGGATAAAATAACGATTTTCCGTATCGCCGCGTATCGTACCTTAGAGATAAGGTCGGATAGTCGTCCAGATACGTTGCTAAATTAGGTAAAATTCCTAATTTTAGATATTTTCAAATATTGCGGATATCACAAAATTATCCTAAGATTTAACAATCCACCAAAGAATATCCACGAAATATTTAAACATCGAAAACTTAGGAAATTAAATATTTCGAAAAATATTCGGATAATGACCTTACCTAATTTGCGGATATCTTCCAAATTCGGACTCGGTGTCGGATCGGACTTGCGGATCGAGACGGTGGCCGGCGGCGCGTCGGTGCATTGGGACTAGCGGCCGCGCGGCGCCGGGAACAATGGCGCTCGCGGCAGTGACACAGCGGTGGATGATAGTCTCGGTGTGATGCTCGTTAGACAACCGGTTCGGTGAACTAGCGGTATGATGATTAGCGAAGGCAACAAGTCGGGGTGGCTCGGTTTGACGATCAACAACCTGCAAAAACAGAAATTCCAAGCCTTGGATTGGCTCGGTGAGGAGCAGCTCGCGGTGGGACTCGGCTTGGCAGTAGGCGGCGTCTCGGTGCAGGTGGGTGTCGCGGTGCAGGAAGCCTTGCAATGTGGACAGCAACTCCGGCGTTTGTTGACAAACCAAGTGACTCGTGGTGATGAAGTCAACGAGCGTCGGTGGCGTTGAAGTTGCGTCGCCGAAACAGCGTCGTGCGAAGGATACGAAAATCCTCCAAGTGGACACCTTGAATTTTCTCACAAGTGGATGCTTGACCAAGTCAAAACGCACTCACCAGAAAGACGCCCATACATCAATGTTGGATCACCCTCTTCAATCTTTTTTCTCTCTCGCGTGTGTCAAATTTTGTGGCCGTGTATGAATTCCCTGGCCCCCACCAAGAAGAACCCCTTCTGTTGACTTCGTCTGTTCCTCTTCTCTCTCAGGCTTCTTTGTAAGTGCAGAACGTGGAGAGCTTTTGCTCTCCGCCTTGACCTTCGTCAATTCAACCTCCGGAAGAAAGAACCCTCCACAATCTCTCTCGGTTCCTTTCTTTAAAAAGAAATCTGATTTCTCTAATTCTGAAAGCCCCCCCTTCGATTATGACGCATAACGACATATTTATATGACAACCCTAGGTCAATTGGGCGGGCTTCCTAGTCCTAATGGGCTTTTGCTTTGGCTTTATCCTTTAATTTTTATTTAATTTCAAATTGACTGAATTAATTTGGGCTTTTCTTTAATTAAGTTTGATGGGCTAATTTAAGCTCAAATTAAGACAACCAAAGTCTTTTTGACGTATGATTTTCGGCCCCCATCCCTTGAGTGAGCCGAGTGCTCGAGCTCGGTTTATGCGATGAATTTTCAGATTTCTTGCCACCGCTGGTCCGATGCAGAATGCAATTAACCTATATGAACCTAAACTATATGCTATGAAATTTTAATATTTTTGTTTAGGGGTTAAAATTTAATCCCTAATTTTCTATGCAAATTACTAAATGATTAATCAAAATTTAGGTGTCAACAGCTGCCCCTCTTTGAAGGTGAGCTCGAAGAGATTGCATTCAAAGACTAAATGATGCCTAAATTTTGGCCATGAAAATGCAATGAATGTTATTTTTTTGTGGGAATATGAGTCCCATTTTGAAATGCAATAAGAAATGATGCATGTCGGCAAAAATGAGAAATGTACCTTGAGCTACTTACCTGTGGAGTGGTAGAGTTAACGCGAGGTACGGGACAATTGCATACCCGGATTTCTCCTCGGATACTCGGATGAGATACCTGGATTTCTCTTCAGGCACTCGGTTGAGAAATATGGTGAGATATCCGGATTTCTCCTCGGATACTCGGACGAGATACTTGGATTTCTCCTCAAGCACTCGGGTAAAAAATATGGTGAGATATCCGGATTTCTCCTCGGATACTCGGACAAGATACCTAGATTTCTCCTTAGGCACTCAATTGAGAAATATGGTGAGATATCCGGATTTCTCCTCGGATACTCGAATGATATACCTAGATTTCTCCTTAGGCACTCAATTGAGAAATATGGTGAGATATCCGGATTTCTCCTCGGATACTCAGATGAGATACCTGGATTTCTCCTCAGGCACTCGGGCGAGACACCTGGATTTCTCCTCAGGCACTCGGTTGAGGAATATTATGAGATATCCGGATTTCTCCTCGGATACTCAGATGAGATACCTGGATTTCTCCTCAGGCACTCGGGCGAGACACCTGGATTTCTCCTCAGGCACTCGGATGAGAAATATATAGACGTCTGGACATTGTCGAAGATGCCGAGTGACTGCAACAAAACTGATTAGATATGGAGCCTGTCGATTGCTCGAACAGGTGAATAAATACCTGGATAAACACAGGCACCTGAAGGGGTAGAGACATACTTACCTGTTGATATCTCTGACTCTTGAGTGTGTGTCTCCTGCTAGACACGGTTATAGACAATAAGTAATATGCATTCATGGGCAATCAAGAACACATATACGCATGCACTATAAATTCAATTGGTTTTCATGCATGATGGTTTTGTCAAATCAGCATTACTAAACTTCACTAGGGAAAATTATGATAAGACAATCTGAACTCATAAGTGGGTGTCTTGAAAATGTTAAATGAGAGACCTCCGGTCTAAAAGGGCTTTCACTCACTTTCATCGAAAGAGGCTAATTTATCAGAATCACTCCATCTCACCATCATCATGTCGACAAGGGTCTGAGTATTCTCGCAAGCGGTACGACCTTGCCAATCTGAGAGGTCTTTGCTGGGACCGTAACGTGGGCTTGGTCAATGGCTTAGGAAAAGGGGACTCTTTGAGTCAAGGCTATTGAAAGAAAATACTCCGCAATCGTCTCCGGGTTTACAAGTCAAGAACCCTGCAAAATGAGATAGAAATGGACTTGCTCGCACTTCTTCGAGCTAAGCTTATAAACATCCGAATCCTACATTAGTTCAAGTGCCATAATCTGAAGAGACTTTGTAAGGGACGTAATGTAGGCTAGGCTCATGGGTTGAGAAATGAAAGGATCATTAGGCTCAAAATGTGTATAAATAGGGTGAATAAGTTGGTGATCATCTCGGCATTGTCACCAATCTTCCTTTTCGCCAGGGATTGTCTTCTCAGTAGACGTTCCATTGGGCTTGAATTCACCACTTGATTTCTTTGAGACTTGTAAGACCACTGCTCCACTGGGATTCATGACTTTGACATGTCGTATCTTGACATTTTTTCGCTAAAGTTTCCCCTTTTTTTTCGATTTTCTTTTCTCTTTTTTTTCTTTTCCTCTCGGGCATTGGTCTTGCTTTTACCAGGCACACTGCTTTTTCATGCCCCTAGTTCTTCTTTTTTTTTTTTGACTTTTGACACACATTGTCTACAATGCATATATTGGCCAGCCACATTTGGCTTGTTTTGATCGAATAACTAACATTTGAACTTTTAGGGTCTTCGTCTTCTATCGGCGCTCCTGATATGCTGCGTGGATAGTGACAACTTTTACCATGCCCCAGTGTGGGGGATGATCACCAACTGGGTTTAAGAAACGAATTTGCAGGCTCAATTGGGCTTAGCAAAGGATAAAGTGTGTATAGGATAGAGAAAGAAATGCTCTTCGTCATCCTAAGGCACTTGAACTTCGTGTGAATTCTTCTGAAAAAGCAACACTCGAAGATTGATGCAAGTGAGAGCAAGAAAATCTCTATTCATTTCTCACCTTATAATGCTGATTTACCTCCAGTTTGCCCCAATGTGGGGTGGTTCTTGACAGGGGTAATTTGAAAGGATTTCTCCAAACATGTAGGCTCAATGTGGCGAAACAATGGATAACCTGTAGTGTTTGGGATAGAGAAATGAACTGCCTTTCGTCACTTCAGTTGCCGTACCTTTTGCGAGATAACTCTTTACCTTGCAGACACGGAAATTTTTTTTTTACTCAACTCACTGGGGATTAGTGCATGGGACTGTGTATAGGATAGGGCTTGCCTTTCATCATCCCGATGTACCTCATTCAACACATTCAATTCATTCCATATGAGTTATCAGATTGTCCAAATAGATTTCCCCTTTTGAAATCATTGATGCAGACTGACAAAATGATCAAGCAGAATTTAAAGTAACTGCACGCATTCCATCTTTAAATTGATTGAAAGCATTTATTCATAAGTGAAATGTTTGTGACTCAGAGTATAAACCAGACAATTGAAAACTTTTGCCGCAAAAATGTTAGATCCTATCAGGGATAATACATCCTCACAGCATCAGAATTAACAGGAGTAGAAAACTCACAACCTTCCATTTCTGCAAGAATCAGGGCACCTTTGGGGAGCACCTTTTTAACCGCGTATGGACCGATATAGTTTGGGGCCTCTACTCATGTGGCAACTAAATCAGAGTTTCGTCTCATTCTCAGGGGGATTTGCCCCTCTTTTCGCTTCTCTGGGTTCCTCCGCATCACCCAAGTGACAGTTTGGCTGCGCAACATTTCTGAGGAACCCTCAAAATCATCGGGATCATCAAGATTGTCATCGACTGAATATAATGCACCAGATTTGACCGTTCCCATACCCTCGCGTGTCACAAGATTACCCCTGAAACATAAAGTAAGGGATTCAAAAGGACAAATGGGGCTAAACATTGCATTTTTTTCTAAATTTTTCTCTTTTTTATTTTTAAATTTTTTGGATTTTTTTTTTGAAATTTTTTTTTAAATTCTTTTCAAAAAGGTTTTAACATAAGGGAACATGAAGAAGCCCAGGCCTCAGAATTCTCCTGGGACTATATTTTTCTTTTATCGGTTGGATATCATCACCGGGCTGGTTTGATGTACCTCAACATGTCCTCAAAAATGAAAATAATTTGTAATTTCATTGATTATTACCAAATGAATTACATTTATTGAATGGAAATTGCAACGATCAAGTCCTAGAAATGAAAAGTGCTAAAAAGCAGCTCCCAAGACGGGGCAAGTCCTAAAAAGCAGTAAAAATTCCCACGCAGGGGAGTATGCGGAAAAGTAAAGGTGTTACTCTTGCGGGCCAGTGCCCATTCCCTCCAACGGTCCTTCCTCAATAGCTCCAATGAAGAAATCATCGAATAGGGCAGTGATTCCCTCCATTGCATCATCAGGATCTTCTGTCATTGGAGATGTTGGATCATCCATACCTCTCCATCCATCTGGGACAATGTCACAGGGATCAACATAAAAGCTCGGAGGCGCCGAGTATCTCACATAATAATCGAACTTGCCGCTCGGTTGCCCCAAAGTGTCGATCACCTCTTTTTCTTCATCACCTTTAGGCGTGCTCTCTATGATCTCTTCATCATCGGACGCGTCTTCGAGCGGAGGCATGTCTTCAAGCAAAGGGTCGAGCTTGTCATTCCCGGTGTTCAATGTAGCAAACTCCTCCTCCCAATTAATAACCACTTTAGAGATAGTGGAAACGATGCCAGTGTGGTCAGCATAAACGATTATCCCAGCTTCTACCATTCTTGAGATTCTTTCTCTCATGATAGCTAGGGGAAGGACCTCATTATTCGGGTAATAACCGGCTTTCACTAACTCACCGTAGACGTCGGTGGTGTACACCTTGACATTCTTGATTCGACCAACATCGAAGCTAAATATGGCATTCACTTTGCCCATGTGATCAGGAAGCGGGTTGTTCTGAACATTCGGCCTGGCAGGTTGGAATGAGAAGGCCTTCGTGTCTAGGAGATCCTGGATTCGGTGCTTAAGGGTAAAGCAATCGTCAGTTGAATGCCCCACTTCGCCCATATGATAATCACATTTTTTAGATGGGTCATAATTATAGTACTTTTCAGAGTTAGGTCGCTTTGGCTCGGTGGTAAGCAAACCCTTCTTTTGGAGTACTGCTAGTACTTGGGACAACGACCCAGGAAGAGGAGTGAATTGCCTCTTGTTGTTCCTTCTCTGAGAGGGTTGACGACCAGTGTTCTGTTGTTGAGTTTCTGCTACTTGGATCGCAGAGACAAGGTTAGCATTCCGTCGGCCCGGTTGAGTGTAAGCCAGATTCACTTCAGCTGTCGGTTCTTTCTCCTTTCTTGCACCAAATCTTTTGGTCGAGGAAGGCGGCTCTACGAACCACCCATCTTTCAGCCCTATCTCAATCTGTTCGCCTATAGGGATGAGTTGATTGAAGTTGTCAGCCGGAGTGGCTACCATCCGATTACGGTATTCGAACGGAAGCGTTTTAATGAACATCCTCTTCAATTCACTGTCTATGGGTTCTGGGATAATCTGTGCGGCTATGTTTCTCCATCTGATAGCATAATCCTTGAATGACTCATTCTTCTTCATCTGAGCACGTTCAAGGTCATCGCGGGTGGGAATGATGTCCGTTATGAACCTGTACTGCTTTAGGAATGCTTCACTAACTTCCTTCCAGGTTTTGAGGCCATTTATCTTTTTCATGAGATACCAGTTCAGGGCAGGACCCGTCAAACTCGCCTGAAATGCGTGAATCATCAGGAGTTCATTATCAACGTACGGTGTCATTTGTACGTGATATAACTGCAGGTGAGCTTTCGGGCAGGAGGTGCCATTATACTTGTCAAAGTCTGGCATCTTGAACTTCTTCGGGATTTTGATCTGTGAGTAAAGAGACAAGTCGATTGAGGGCGAATCATGCGAGCCTTCTAACTGCTTCACTCTTTCTTCAAGTTTGTTGACTCGTTCATCAGGTTTTTCCTTGTTGACGATAATCTGGACGGGGTCATCTACTAAGTCGGGAAGATCGTCATCTTCCTCACTATCGGCATTCTTCCCTCCTTTATGCTTCGGGGCCAATGCCTCAGGGGATGTAGGAATAGGAGTCAGCCGAAGGGTTTTGATCTCAGCGGACATCTGTTGCATTGCGACGAGGAGTTGCTTCATTTGGTCCTCAATGCCAACGACACGATCTCGTAAGTCAGTTTGATCGGCCATTCTAGTTCTCGACCGCGTGCGAATAGGCGATCGTGATCGGTCCGTAATTACCTAATGTAAAGAAAATGAATCAAATAAGCACATGGTCAAGACAAGGTTGGTCCATGACACGCTTTTAGTCTTTTTTTTGTTTATTCATGAAAATATTCGTATATGGTTGAGACTTTATGAAAAGTGATCTAGGCAAAGAAATGTAAATAACGTTCTAGACACAACCTAGGAAATAAAAGCACCAAAATCCCTAATCATAAAACTATGAAAAACAAAAATTGAGACTCCCTATAAATTATGACCCGAAAACAAATTCTCTAAAGCCCTTTTTTTTTGTAAAAGAAAGACGACGGCAAACTTCTTAGGAAAATAATTACCTATGACACATCTAGGAAAATAAAGACATAGATTGAAAATAAATTCTCTAAAAGAGCTTTCTTTTTCTTTTTCTTTTTTTTTTTAAAAAGGACTCAATGATTATTACTTTCAAATTTAAAACCAACCTAGACCTATCATGGACCGACCCGAAAAATGCAATAACTAAATTAATTGCAAAAAGGAGAGTTCAGAAGACTTACTTCACCCAGTAGGACCATGACAACCACATAGACATGCGCATGAAACGTGAGGTTCGATTTCTATCTAGACTCTGGCTTGCAAAGTGGAGACGTGAGGATTACCGGGCTAAACCAGTCATGGTTGTGGTTAGGCCGAGGTTCCCCTGACTCCGGCTTAGTCAAGGAGCCGACCCGGGTTGCAAAAGGTGCAACCGTGGTGGGAACTCAATGACACCGTGAAAAAACTTTCGGGACCAAGGAGGGCGACCCATACCACGCGAGTGTGGTCGGGGTGTCCGCTGTCTCAGTACCATCCTAAACCTGTGCCGCCCAGGTCCGGCAGCGGGTAGTGTGTGCGGTGTAGTGTAAATGCAAGGCATGCACAGCAGGTTATATCATACAGCGCTTCGTGCATAAAATAAACCATACATCCAAACACCTCCCTGCAAAACAAGGGTTAACAATCACGCCTCCCCTTATACCTCCCATTCTGCAAAAACATTTAACACCTAAAACGTTAGGGACGTACCTGGGATCCTCGCTGCCAAACAAAAAATATTTTTTGAAAAGAAAAACTGGCCTAAGTCCACTAAGAGTTTTAACTCAAGTTCCCCAGCGGAGTCGCCAAGCTGTCGCGACCTAAATTTTCCTCTCAGGCTAATGGATTATTAAGACTAAGCTTAACTCGGGCCCTCCCAAGCCCTACCAATTCGCAACTTAGGATTTAAATTCTTAACGTGCAAATGTTTTCATGCTTGGAGTCGCCACTAATCTATTTATGGTAGGTCGATTAGAAACCTAAATAAAACATAGGGAAATATGTTTTATTCCTACGAACCAGAGATTCTAAGCTCGGGGACTTGGTTACGTTAGATCTAGTCTAACGCCCTTTCGGTACCTTTTCTTTTCAAAAAATGTTTTGCATGCAGTCTGGATCCATTTTATAGCTTAATCACTAACATGTGAGGTGTTCATGCGGGTGCGCAAACCACCAAAGTAACACCCAATAATCAAAACATTAAATAAATTGTAAAATTGGGAGAATTACTTACCTCGAAGCAACGTAAGCATCTGCATGGTTAGCTAGAAAATCATATCAACAATCCTAATATGATTTCTAATTAACAAGCAATTCACTCAATATTTTTTTTGGATTTTCACTTATTTAAATGAAAGCTAACCTATATGTAATGACATGCAAAAATTAACATGCGATTAATGCAGCCTAACATGCAAACTATATGTCATGCGACAACGTGACCTAATTCTAATGACGGACAAATGATTTATTTTTGGTATTTTCAAATGAAATTCGGAATTAAAAATGCCTAAATTAACATGCAATCTATTCTAAAAAAGATAATTTAATCTATTCTAAAGTGATTTCTTTTTGGTATTTTTATGAAAATTCGAAATAATTAAATGTCCTAAGTAATCCGCTAAGACTAGATCAATCTCTAATTTAAACTAGTAAATATACTACCCTAAATCCCAATTTAAATCAAATAATTATCTTATCTTTTGGATATATTTAGGATTCTCTAAACATGCAAAAATTTCTAATGTAAATCCTATCTACTATTTTTGGATTTTCTTTATTAAAAGAAAAAAGAAAGCAATCAAATAAAGATAACACAACCACATTCAAATAATCCACACAATCCGCAAGATTCTTGAAATTTAGATAAGGCAAATAAATCAAACTAACGGTCATATCTATAGGGTTATAGATATCGACGGAAAGTTGATTGTTCGAATTTGGAAAGCGAATAAAATCTATTATCGCATCCAAGTGATTATGGATAAAATAACGATTTTCCGTATCGCCGCGTATCGTACCTTAGAGATAAGGTCGGATAGTCGTCCAGATACGTTGCTAAATTAGGCAAAATTCCTAATTTTTGATATTTTCAAATATTGCGGATATCACAAAATTATCCTAAGATTTAACAATCCACCAAAGAATATCCACGAAATATTTAAACATCGAAAACTTAGGAAATTAAATATTTCGAAAAATATTCGGATAATGACCTTACCTAATTTGCGGATATCTTCCAAATTCGGACTCGGTGTCGGATCGGACTTGCGGATCGAGACGGTGGCCGGCGGCGCGTCGGTGCATTGGGACTAGCGGCCGCGCGGCGCCGGGAACAATGGCGCTCGCGGCAGTGACACAGCGGTGGATGATAGTCTCGGTGTGATGCTCGTTAGACAACCGGTTTGGTGAACTAGCGGTATGATGATTAGCGAAGGCAACAAGTCGGGGTGGCTCGGTTTGACGATCAACAACCTGCAAAAACAGAAATTCCAAGCCTTGGATTGGCTCGGTGAGGAGCAGCTCGCGGTGGGACTCGGCTTGGCAGTAGGCGGCGTCTCGGTGCAGGTGGGTGTCGCGGTGCAGGAAGCCTTGCAATGTGGACAGCAACTCCGGCGTTTGTTGACAAACCAAGTGACTCGTGGTGATGAAGTCAACGAGCGTCGGTGGCGTTGAAGTTGCGTCGCCGAAACAGCGTCGTGCGAAGGATACGAAAATCCTCCAAGTGGACACCTTGAATTTTCTCACAAGTGGATGCTTGACCAAGTCAAAACGCACTCACCAGAAAGACGCCCATACATCAATGTTGGATCACCCTCTTCAATCTTTTTTCTCTCTCGCGTGTGTCAAATTTTGTGGCCGTGTATGAATTCCCTGGCCCCCACCAAGAAGAACCCCTTCTGTTGACTTCGTCTGTTCCTCTTCTCTCTCAGGCTTCTTTGTAAGTGCAGAACGTGGAGAGCTTTTGCTCTCCGCCTTGACCTTCGTCAATTCAACCTCCGGAAGAAAGAACCCTCCACAATCTCTCTCGGTTCCTTTCTTTAAAAAGAAATCTGATTTCTCTAATTCTGAAAGCCCCCCCTTCGATTATGACGCATAACGACATATTTATATGACAACCCTAGGTCAATTGGGCGGGCTTCCTAGTCCTAATGGGCTTTTGCTTTGGCTTTATCCTTTAATTTTTATTTAATTTCAAATTGACTGAATTAATTTGGGCTTTTCTTTAATTAAGTTTGATGGGCTAATTTAAGCTCAAATTAAGACAACCAAAGTCTTTTTGACGTATGATTTTCGGCCCCCATCCCTTGAGTGAGCCGAGTGCTCGAGCTCGGTTTATGCGATGAATTTTCAGATTTCTTGCCACCGCTGGTCCGATGCAGAATGCAATTAACCTATATGAACCTAAACTATATGCTATGAAATTTTAATATTTTTGTTTAGGGGTTAAAATTTAATCCCTAATTTTCTATGCAAATTACTAAATGATTAATCAAAATTTAGGTGTCAACAGCTGCCCCTCTTTGAAGGTGAGCTCGAAGAGATTGCATTCAAAGACTAAATGATGCCTAAATTTTGGCCATGAAAATGCAATGAATGTTATTTTTTTGTGGGAATATGAGTCCCATTTTGAAATGCAATAAGAAATGATGCATGTCGGCAAAAATGAGAAATGTACCTTGAGCTACTTACCTGTGGAGTGGTAGAGTTAACGCGAGGTACGGGACAATTGCATACCCGGATTTCTCCTCGGATACTCGGATGAGATACCTGGATTTCTCTTCAGGCACTCGGTTGAGAAATATGGTGAGATATCCGGATTTCTCCTCGGATACTCGGACGAGATACTTGGATTTCTCCTCAAGCACTCGGGTAAAAAATATGGTGAGATATCCGGATTTCTCCTCGGATACTCGAATGATATACCTAGATTTCTCCTTAGGCACTCAATTGAGAAATATGGTGAGATATCCGGATTTCTCCTCGGATACTCAGATGAGATACCTGGATTTCTCCTCAGGCACTCGGGCGAGACACCTGGATTTCTCCTCAGGCACTCGGTTGAGGAATATTATGAGATATCCGGATTTCTCCTCGGATACTCAGATGAGATACCTGGATTTCTCCTCAGGCACTCGGGCGAGACACCTGGATTTCTCCTTAGGCACTCGGATGAGAAATATATAGACGTCTGGACATTGTCGAAGACGCCGAGTGACTGCAACAAAACTGATTAGATATGGAGCCTGTCGATTGCTCGAACAGGTGAATAAATACCTGGATAAACACAGGCACCTGAAGGGGTAGAGACATACTTACCTGTTGATATCTCTGACTCTTGAGTGTGTGTCTCCTGCTAGACACGGTTATAGACAATAAGTAATATGCATTCATGGGCAATCAAGAACACATATACGCATGCACTATAAATTCAATTGGTTTTCATGCATGATGGTTTTGTCAAATCAGCATTACTAAACTTCACTAGGGAAAATTATGATAAGACAATCTGAACTCATAAGTGGGTGTCTTGAAAATGTTAAATGAGAGACCTCCGGTCTAAAAGGGCTTTCACTCACTTTCATCGAAAGAGGCTAATTTATCAGAATCACTCCATCTCACCATCATCATGTCGACAAGGGTCTGAGTATTCTCGCAAGCGGTACGACCTTGCCAATCTGAGAGGTCTTTGCTGGGACCGTAACGTGGGCTTGGTCAATGGCTTAGGAAAAGGGGACTCTTTGAGTCAAGGCTATTGAAAGAAAATACTCCGCAATCGTCTCCGGGTTTACAAGTCAAGAACCCTGCAAAATGAGATAGAAATGGACTTGCTCGCACTTCTTCGAGCTAAGCTTATAAACATCCGAATCCTACATTAGTTCAAGTGCCATAATATGAAGAGACTTTGTAAGGGACGTAATGTAGGCTAGGCTCATGGGTTGAGAAATGAAAGGATCATTAGGCTCAAAATGTGTATAAATAGGGTGAATAAGTTGGTGATCATCTCGGCATTGTCACCAATCTTCCTTTTCGCCAGGGATTGTCTTCTCAGTAGACGTTCCATTGGGCTTGAATTCACCACTTGATTTCTTTGAGACTTGTAAGACCACTGCTCCACTGGGATTCATGACTTTGACATGTCGTATCTTGACATTTTTTCGCTAAAGTTTCCCCTTTTTTTTCGATTTTCTTTTCTCTTTTTTTTCTTTTCCTCTCGGGCATTGGTCTTGCTTTTACCAGGCACACTGCTTTTTCATGCCCCTAGTTCTTCTTTTTTTTTTTTGACTTTTGACACACATTGTCTACAATGCATATATTGGCCAGCCACATTTGGCTTGTTTTGATCGAATAACTAACATTTGAACTTTTAGGGTCTTCGTCTTCTATCGGCGCTCCTGATATGCTGCGTGGATAGTGACAACTTTTACCATGCCCCAGTGTGGGGGATGATCACCAACTGGGTTTAAGAAACGAATTTGCAGGCTCAATTGGGCTTAGCAAAGGATAAAGTGTGTATAGGATAGAGAAAGAAATGCTCTTCGTCATCCTAAGGCACTTGAACTTCGTGTGAATTCTTCTGAAAAAGCAACACTCGAAGATTGATGCAAGTGAGAGCAAGAAAATCTCTATTCATTTCTCACCTTATAATGCTGATTTACCTCCAGTTTGCCCCAATGTGGGGTGGTTCTTGACAGGGGTAATTTGAAAGGATTTCTCCAAACATGTAGGCTCAATGTGGCGAAACAATGGATAACCTGTAGTGTTTGGGATAGAGAAATGAACTGCCTTTCGTCACTTCAGTTGCCGTACCTTTTGCGAGATAACTCTTTACCTTGCAGACACGGAAATTTTTTTTTTACTCAACTCACTGGGGATTAGTGCATGGGACTGTGTATAGGATAGGGCTTGCCTTTCATCATCCCGATGTACCTCATTCAACACATTCAATTCATTCCATATGAGTTATCAGATTGTCCAAATAGATTTCCCCTTTTGAAATCATTGATGCAGACTGACAAAATGATCAAGCAGAATTTAAAGTAACTGCACGCATTCCATCTTTAAATTGATTGAAAGCATTTATTCATAAGTGAAATGTTTGTGACTCAGAGTATAAACCAGACAATTGAAAACTTTTGCCGCAAAAATGTTAGATCCTATCAGGGATAATACATCCTCACAGCATCAGAATTAACAGGAGTAGAAAACTCACAACCTTCCATTTCTGCAAGAATCAGGGCACCTTTGGGGAGCACCTTTTTAACCGCGTATGGACCGATATAGTTTGGGGCCTCTACTCATGTGGCAACTAAATCAGAGTTTCGTCTCATTCTCAGGGGGATTTGCCCCTCTTTTCGCTTCTCTGGGTTCCTCCGCATCACCCAAGTGACAGTTTGGCTGCGCAACATTTCTGAGGAACCCTCAAAATCATCGGGATCATCAAGATTGTCATCGACTGAATATAATGCACCAGATTTGACCGTTCCCATACCCTCGCGTGTCACAAGATTACCCCTGAAACATAAAGTAAGGGATTCAAAAGGACAAATGGGGCTAAACATTGCATTTTTTTCTAAATTTTTCTCTTTTTTATTTTTAAAATTTTTGGATTTTTTTTTTGAAATTTTTTTTAAATTCTTTTCAAAAAGGTTTTAACATAAGGGAACATGAAGAAGCCCAGGCCTCAGAATTCTCCTGGGACTATATTTTTCTTTTATCGGTTGGATATCATCACCGGGCTAGTTTGATGTACCTCAACATGTCCTCAAAAATGAAAATAATTTGTAATTTCATTGATTATTACCAAATGAATTACATTTATTGAATGGAAATTGCAACGATCAAGTCCTAGAAATGAAAAGTGCTAAAAAGCAGCTCCCAAGACGGGGCAAGTCCTAAAAAGCAGTAAAAATTCCCACGCAGGGGAGTATGCGGAAAAGTAAAGGTGTTACTCTTGCGGGCCAGTGCCCATTCCCTCCAACGGTCCTTCCTCAATAGCTCCAATGAAGAAATCATCGAATAGGGCAGTGATTCCCTCCATTGCATCATCAGGATCTTCTGTCATTGGAGATGTTGGATCATCCATACCTCTCCATCCATCTGGGACAATGTCACAGGGATCAACATAAAAGCTCGGAGGCGCCGAGTATCTCACATAATAATCGAACTTGCCGCTCGGTTGCCCCAAAGTGTCGATCACCTCTTTTTCTTCATCACCTTTAGGCGTGCTCTCTATGATCTCTTCATCATCGGACGCGTCTTCGAGCGGAGGCATGTCTTCAAGCAAAGGGTCGAGCTTGTCATTCCCGGTGTTCAATGTAGCAAACTCCTCCTCCCAATTAATAACCACTTTAGAGATAGTGGAAACGATGCCAGTGTGGTCAGCATAAACGATTATCCCAGCTTCTACCATTCTTGAGATTCTTTCTCTCATGATAGCTAGGGGAAGGACCTCATTATTCGGGTAATAACCGGCTTTCACTAACTCACCGTAGACGTCGGTGGTGTACACCTTGACATTCTTGATTCGACCAACATCGAAGCTAAATATGGCATTCACTTTGCCCATGTGATCAGGAAGCGGGTTGTTCTGAACATTCGGCCTGGCAGGTTGGAATGAGAAGGCCTTCGTGTCTAGGAGATCCTGGATTCGGTGCTTAAGGGTAAAGCAATCGTCAGTTGAATGCCCCACTTCGCCCATATGATAATCACATTTTTTAGATGGGTCATAATTATAGTACTTTTCAGAGTTAGGTCGCTTTGGCTCGGTGGTAAGCAAACCCTTCTTTTGGAGTACTGCTAGTACTTGGGACAACGACCCAGGAAGAGGAGTGAATTGCCTCTTGTTGTTCCTTCTCTGAGAGGGTTGACGACCAGTGTTCTGTTGTTGAGTTTCTGCTACTTGGATCGCAGAGACAAGGTTAGCATTCCGTCGGCCCGGTTGAGTGTAAGCCAGATTCACTTCAGCTGTCGGTTCTTTCTCCTTTCTTGCACCAAATCTTTTGGTCGAGGAAGGCGGCTCTACGAACCACCCATCTTTCAGCCCTATCTCAATCTGTTCGCCTATAGGGATGAGTTGATTGAAGTTGTCAGCCGGAGTGGCTACCATCCGATTACGGTATTCGAACGGAAGCGTTTTAATGAACATCCTCTTCAATTCACTGTCTATGGGTTCTGGGATAATCTGTGCGGCTATGTTTCTCCATCTGATAGCATAATCCTTGAATGACTCATTCTTCTTCATCTGAGCACGTTCAAGGTCATCGCGGGTGGGAATGATGTCCGTTATGAACCTGTACTGCTTTAGGAATGCTTCACTAACTTCCTTCCAGGTTTTGAGGCCATTTATCTTTTTCATGAGATACCAGTTCAGGGCAGGACCCGTCAAACTCGCCTGAAATGCGTGAATCATCAGGAGTTCATTATCAACGTACGGTGTCATTTGTACGTGATATAACTGCAGGTGAGCTTTCGGGCAGGAGGTGCCATTATACTTGTCAAAGTCTGGCATCTTGAACTTCTTCGGGATTTTGATCTGTGAGTAAAGAGACAAGTCGATTGAGGGCGAATCATGCGAGCCTTCTAACTGCTTCACTCTTTCTTCAAGTTTGTTGACTCGTTCATCAGGTTTTTCCTTGTTGACGATAATCTGGACGAGGTCATCTACTAAGTCGGGAAGATCGTCATCTTCCTCACTATCGGCATTCTTCCCTCCTTTATGCTTCGGGGCCAATGCCTCAGGGGATGTAGGAATAGGAGTCAGCCGAAGGGTTTTGATCTCAGCGGACATCTGTTGCATTGCGACGAGGAGTTGCTTCATTTGGTCCTCAATGCCAACGACACGATCTCGTAAGTCAGTTTGATCGGCCATTCTAGTTCTCGACCGCGTGCGAATAGGCGATCGTGATCGATCCGTAATTACCTAATGTAAAGAAAATGAACCAAATAAGCACATGGTCAAGACAAGGTTGGTCCATGACACGCTTTTAGTCTTTTTTTTGTTTATTCATGAAAATATTCGTATATGGTTGAGACTTTATGAAAAGTGATCTAGGCAAAGAAATGTAAATAACGTTCTAGACACAACATAGGAAATAAAAGCACCAAAATCCCTAATCATAAAACTATGAAAAACAAAAATTGAGACTCCCTATAAATTATGACCCGAAAACAAATTCTCTAAAGCCCTTTTTTTTTGTAAAAGAAAGACGACGGCAAACTTCTTAGGAAAATAATTACCTATGACACATCTAGGAAAATAAAGACATAGATTGAAAATAAATTCTCTAAAAGAGCTTTCTTTTTCTTTTTTTTTTTAAAAAAGGACTCAATGATTATTACTTTCAAATTTAAAACCAACCTAGACCTATCATGGACCGACCCGAAAAATGCAATAACTAAATTAATTGCAAAAAGGAGAGTTCAGAAGACTTACTTCACCCAGTAGGACCATGACAACCACATAGACATGCGCATGAAACGTGAGGTTCGATTTCTATCTAGACTCTGGCTTGCAAAGTGGAGACGTGAGGATTACCGGGCTAAACCAGTCATGGTTGTGGTTAGGCCGAGGTTCCCCTGACTCCGGCTTAGTCAAGGAGCCGACCCGGGTTGCAAAAGGTGCAACCGTGGTGGGAACTCAATGACACCGTGAAAAAAACTTTCGGGACCAAGGAGGGCGACCCATACCACGCGAGTGTGGTCGGGGTGTCCGCTGTCTCAGTACCATCCTAAACCTGTGCCGCCCAGGTCCGGCAGCGGGTAGTGTGTGCGGTGTAGTGTAAATGCAAGGCATGCACAGCAGGTTATATCATACAGCACTTCGTGCATAAAATAAACCATACATCCAAACACCTCCCTGCAAAACAAGGGTTAACAATCACGCCTCCCCTTATACCTCCCATTCTACAAAAACATTTAACACCTAAAACGTTAGGGACGTACCTGGGATCCTCGCTGCCAAACAAAAAATATTTTTTGAAAAGAAAAACTGGCCTAAGTCCACTAAGAGTTTTAACTCAAGTTCCCCAGCGGAGTCGCCAAGCTGTCGCGACCTAAATTTTCCTCTCAGGCTAATGGATTATTAAGACTAAGCTTAACTCGGGCCCTCCCAAGCCCTACCAATTCGCAACTTAGGATTTAAATTCTTAACGTGCAAATGTTTTCATGCTTGGAGTCGCCACTAATCTATTTATGGTAGGTCGATTAGAAACCTAAATAAAACATAGGGAAATATGTTTTATTCCTACGAACCAGAGATTTTAAGCTCGGGGACTTGGTTACGTTAGATCTAGTCTAACGCCCTTTCGGTACCTTTTCTTTTCAAAAAATGTTTTGCATGCAGTCTGGATCCATTTTATAGCTTAATCACTAACATGTGAGGTGTTCATGCGGGTGCGCAAACCACCAAAGTAACACCCAATAATCAAAACATTAAATAAATTGTAAAATTGGGAGAATTACTTACCTCGAAGCAACGTAAGCATCTGCATGGTTAGCTAGAAAATCATATCAACAATCCTAATATGATTTCTAATTAACAAGCAATTCACTCAATATTTTTTTTGGATTTTCACTTATTTAAATGAAAGCTAACCTATATGTAATGACATGCAAAAATTAACATGCGATTAATGCAGCCTAACATGCAAACTATATGTCATGCGACAACGTGACCTAATTCTAATGACGGACAAATGATTTATTTTTGGTATTTTCAAATGAAATTCGGAATTAAAAATGCCTAAATTAACATGCAATCTATTCTAAAAAAGATAATTTAATCTATTCTAAAGTGATTTCTTTTTGGTATTTTTATGAAAATTCGAAATAATTAAATGTCCTAAGTAATCCGCTAAGACTAGATCAATCTCTAATTTAAACTAGGAAATATACTACCATAAATCCCAATTTAAATCAAATAATTATCTTATCTTTTGGATATATTTAGGATTCTCTAAACATGCAAAAATTTCTAATGTAAATCCTATCTACTATTTTTGGATTTTCTTTATTAAAAGAAAAAAGAAAGCAATCAAATAAAGATAACACAACCACATTCAAACAATCCACACAATCCGCAAGATTCTTGAAATTTAGATAAGGCAAATAAATCAAACTAACGGTCATATCTATAGGGTTATAGATATCGACGGAAAGTTGATTGTTCGAATTTGGAAAGCGAATAAAATCTATTATCGTATCCAAGTGATTATGGATAAAATAACGATTTTCCGTATCGCCGCGTATCGTACCTTAGAGATAAGGTCGGATAGTCGTCCAGATACGTTGCTAAATTAGGCAAAATTCCTAATTTTAGATATTTTCAAATATTGCGGATATCACAAAATTATCCTAAGATTTAACAATCCACCAAAGAATATCCACGAAATATTTAAACATCGAAAACTTAGGAAATTAAATATTTCGAAAAATATTCGGATAATGACCTTACCTAATTTGCGGATATCTTCCAAATTCGGACTCGGTGTCGGATCGGACTTGCGGATCGAGACGGTGGCCGGCGGCGCATCGGTGCGTTAGGACTAGCGGCCGCGCGGCGCCGGGAACAATGGCGCTCGCGGCAGTGACACAGCGGTGGATGATAGTCTCGGTGTGATGCTCGTTAGACAACCGGTTCGGTGAACTAGCGGTATGATGATTAGCGAAGGCAACAAGTCGGGGTGGCTCGGTTTGACGATCAACAACCTGCAAAAACAGAAATTCCAAGCCTTGGATTGGCTCGGTGAGGAGCAGCTCGCGGTGGGACTCGGCTTGGCAGTAGGCGGCGTCTCGGTGCAGGTGGGTGTCGCGGTGCAGGAAGCCTTGCAATGTGGACAGCAACTCCGGCGTTTGTTGACAAACCAAGTGACTCGTGGTGATGAAGTCAACGAGCGTCGGTGGCGTTGAAGTTGCGTCGCCGAAACAGCGTCGTGCGAAGGATACGAAAATCCTCCAAGTGGACACCTTGAATTTTCTCACAAGTGGATGCTTGACCAAGTCAAAACGCACTCACCAGAAAGACGCCCATACATCAATGTTGGATCACCCTCTTCAATCTTTTTTCTCTCTCGCGTGTGTCAAATTTTGTGGCCGTGTATGAATTCCCTGGCCCCCACCAAGAAGAACCCCTTCTGTTGACTTCGTCTGTTCCTCTTCTCTCTCAGGCTTCTTTGTAAGTGCAGAACGTGGAGAGCTTTTGCTCTCCGCCTTGACCTTCGTCAATTCAACCTCCGGAAGAAAGAACCCTCCACAATCTCTCTCGGTTCCTTTCTTTAAAAAGAAATCTGATTTCTCTAATTCTGAAAGCCCCCCCTTCGATTATGACGCATAACGACATATTTATATGACAACCCTAGGTCAATTGGGCGGGCTTCCTAGTCCTAATGGGCTTTTGCTTTGGCTTTATCCTTTAATTTTTATTTAATTTCAAATTGACTGAATTAATTTGGGTTTTTCTTTAATTAAGTTTAATGGGCTAATTTAAGCTCAAATTAAGACAACCAAAGTCTTTTTGACGTATGATTTTCGGCCCCCATCCCTTGAGTGAGCCGAGTGCTCGAGCTCGGTTTATGCGATGAATTTTCAGATTTCTTGCCACCGCTGGTCCGATGCAGAATGCAATTAACCTATATGAACCTAAACTATATGCTATGAAATTTTAATATTTTTGTTTAGGGGTTAAAATTTAATCCCTAATTTTCTATGCAAATTACTAAATGATTAATCAAAATTTAGGTGTCAACAACTGCCCCTCTTTGAAGGTGAGCTCGAAGAGGTTGCATTCAAAGACTAAATGATGCCTAAATTTTGGCCATGAAAATGCAATGAATGTTATTTTTTTGTGGGAATATGAGTCCCATTTTGAAATGCAATAAGAAATGATGCATGTCGGCAAAAATGAGAAATGTACCTTGAGCTACTTACCTGTGGAGTGGTAGAGTTAACGCGAGGTACGGGACAATTGCATACCCGGATTTCTCCTCGGATACTCGGATGAGATACCTGGATTTCTCTTCAGGCACTCGGTTGAGAAATATGGTGAGATATCCGGATTTCTCCTCGGATACTCGGACGAGATACTTGGATTTCTCCTCAAGCACTCGGGTAAAAAATATGGTGAGATATCCGGATTTCTCCTCGGATACTCGGACAAGATACCTAGACTTCTCCTTAGGCACTCAATTGAGAAATATGGTGAGATATCCGGATTTCTCCTCGGATACTCAGATGAGATACCTGGATTTCTCCTCAGGCACTCGGGCGAGACACCTGGATTTCTCCTCAGGCACTCGGTTGAGGAATATTATGAGATATCCGGATTTCTCCTCGGATACTCAGATGAGATACCTGGATTTCTCCTCAGGCACTCGGGCGAGACACCTGGATTTCTCCTCAGGCACTCGGATGAGAAATATATAGACGTCTGGACATTGTCGAAGACGCCGAGTGACTGCAACAAAACTGATTAGATATGGAGCCTGTCGATTGCTCGAACAGGTGAATAAATACCTGGATAAACACAGGCACCTGAAGGGGTAGAGACATACTTACCTGTTGATATCTCTGACTCTTGAGTGTGTGTCTCCTGCTAGACACGGTTATAGATAATAAGTAATATGCATTCATGGGCAATCAAGAACACATATACGCATGCACTATAAATTCAATTGGTTTTCATGCATGATGGTTTTGTCAAATCAGCATTACTAAACTTCACTAGGGAAAATTATGATAAGACAATCTGAACTCATAAGTGGGTGTCTTGAAAATGTTAAATGAGAGACCTCCGGTCTAAAAGGGCTTTCACTCACTTTCATCGAAAGAGGCTAATTTATCAGAATCACTCCATCTCACCATCATCATGTCGACAAGGGTCTGAGTATTCTCGCAAGCGGTACGACCTTGCCAATCTGAGAGGTCTTTGCTGGGACCGTAACGTGGGCTTGGTCAATGGCTTAGGAAAAGGGGACTCTTTGAGTCAAGGCTATTGAAAGAAAATACTCCGCAATCGTCTCCGGGTTTACAAGTCAAGAACCCTGCAAAATGAGATAGAAATGGACTTGCTCGCACTTCTTCGAGCTAAGCTTATAAACATCCGAATCCTACATTAGTTCAAGTGCCATAATCTGAAGAGACTTTGTAAGGGACGTAATGTAGGCTAGGCTCATGGGTTGAGAAATGAAAGGATCATTAGGCTCAAAATGTGTATAAATAGGGTGAATAAGTTGGTGATCATCTCGGCATTGTCACCAGTCTTCCTTTTCGCCAGGGATTGTCTTCTCAGTAGACGTTCCATTGGGCTTGAATTCACCACTTGATTTCTTTGAGACTTGTAAGACCACTGCTCCACTGGGATTCATGACTTTGACATGTCGTATCTTGACATTTTTTCGCTAAAGTTTCCCCTTTTTTTTCGATTTTCTTTTCTCTTTTTTTTCTTTTCCTCTCGGGCATTGGTCTTGCTTTTACCAGGCACACTGCTTTTTCATGCCCCTAGTTCTTCTTTTTTTTTTTTGACTTTTGACACACATTGTCTACAATGCATATATTGGCCAGCCACATTTGGCTTGTTTTGATCGAATAACTAACATTTGAACTTTTAGGGTCTTCGTCTTCTATCGGCGCTCCTGATATGCTGCGTGGATAGTGACAACTTTTACCATGCCCCAGTGTGGGGGATGATCACCAACTGGGTTTAAGAAACGAATTTGCAGGCTCAATTGGGCTTAGCAAAGGATAAAGTGTGTATAGGATAGAGAAAGAAATGCTCTTCGTCATCCTAAGGCACTTGAACTTCGTGTGAATTCTTCTGAAAAAGCAACACTCGAAGATTGATGCAAGTGAGAGCAAGAAAATCTCTATTCATTTCTCACCTTATAATGCTGATTTACCTCCAGTTTGCCCCAATGTGGGGTGGTTCTTGACAGGGGTAATTTGAAAGGATTTCTCCAAATATGTAGGCTCAATGTGGCGAAACAATGGATAACCTGTAGTGTTTGGGATAGAGAAATGAACTGCCTTTCGTCACTTCAGTTGCCGTACCTTTTGCGAGATAACTCTTTACCTTGCAGACACGGAAATTTTTTTTTTACTCAACTCACTGGGGATTAGTGCATGGGACTGTGTATAGGATAGGGCTTGCCTTTCATCATCCCGATGTACCTCATTCAACACATTCAATTCATTCCATATGAGTTATCAGATTGTCCAAATAGATTTCCCCTTTTGAAATCATTGATGCAGACTGACAAAATGATCAAGCAGAATTTAAAGTAACTGCACGCATTCCATCTTTAAATTGATTGAAAGCATTTATTCATAAGTGAAATGTTTGTGACTCAGAGTATAAACCAGACAATTGAAAACTTTTGCCGCAAAAATGTTAGATCCTATCAGGGATAATACATCCTCACAGCATCAGAATTAACAGGAGTAGAAAACTCACAACCTTCCATTTCTGCAAGAATCAGGGCACCTTTGGGGAGCACCTTTTTAACCGCGTATGGACCGATATAGTTTGGGGCCTCTACTCATGTGGCAACTAAATCAGAGTTTCGTCTCATTCTCAGGGGGATTTGCCCCTCTTTTCGCTTCTCTGGGTTCCTCCGCATCACCCAAGTGACAGTTTGGCTGCGCAACATTTCTGAGGAACCCTCAAAATCATCGGGATCATCAAGATTGTCATCGACTGAATATAATGCACCAGATTTGACCGTTCCCATACCCTCGCGTGTCACAAGATTACCCCTGAAACATAAAGTAAGGGATTCAAAAGGACAAATGGGGCTAAACATTGCATTTTTTTCTAAATTTTTCTCTTTTTTATTTTTAAAATTTTTGGATTTTTTTTTTGAAATTTTTTTTAAATTCTTTTCAAAAAGGTTTTAACATAAGGGAACATGAAGAAGCCCAGGCCTCAGAATTCTCCTGGGACTATATTTTTCTTTTATCGGTTGGATATCATCACCGGGCTGGTTTGATGTACCTCAACATGTCCTCAAAAATGAAAATAATTTGTAATTTCATTGATTATTACCAAATGAATTACATTTATTGAATGGAAATTGCAACGATCAAGTCCTAGAAATGAAAAGTGCTAAAAAGCAGCTCCCAAGACGGGGCAAGTCCTAAAAAGCAGTAAAAATTCCCACGCAGGGGAGTATGCGGAAAAGTAAAGGTGTTACTCTTGCGGGCCAGTGCCCATTCCCTCCAACGGTCCTTCCTCAATAGCTCCAATGAAGAAATCATCGAATAGGGCAGTGATTCCCTCCATTGCATCATCAGGATCTTCTGTCATTGGAGATGTTGGATCATCCATACCTCTCCATCCATCTGGGACAATGTCACAGGGATCAACATAAAAGCTCGGAGGCGCCGAGTATCTCACATAATAATCGAACTTGCCGCTCGGTTGCCCCAAAGTGTCGATCACCTCTTTTTCTTCATCAGCTTTAGGCGTGCTCTCTATGATCTCTTCATCATCGGACGCGTCTTCGAGCGGAGGCATGTCTTCAAGCAAAGGGTCGAGCTTGTCATTCCCGGTGTTCAATGTAGCAAACTCCTCCTCCCAATTAATAACCACTTTAGAGATAGTGGAAACGATGCCAGTGTGGTCAGCATAAACGATTATCCCAGCTTCTACCATTCTTGAGATTCTTTCTCTCATGATAGCTAGGGGAAGGACCTCATTATTCGGGTAATAACCGGCTTTCACTAACTCACCGTAGACGTCGGTGGTGTACACCTTGACATTCTTGATTCGACCAACATCGAAGCTAAATATGGCATTCACTTTGCCCGTGTGATCAGGAAGCGGGTTGTTCTGAACATTCGGCCTGGCAGGTTGGAATGAGAAGGCCTTCGTGTCTAGGAGATCCTGGATTCGGTGCTTAAGGGTAAAGCAATCGTCAGTTGAATGCCCCACTTCGCCCATATGATAATCACATTTTTTAGATGGGTCATAATTATAGTACTTTTCAGAGTTAGGTCGCTTTGGCTCGGTGGTAAGCAAACCCTTCTTTTGGAGTACTGCTAGTACTTGGGACAACGACCCAGGAAGAGGAGTGAATTGCCTCTTGTTGTTCCTTCTCTGAGAGGGTTGACGACCAGTGTTCTGTTGTTGAGTTTCTGCTACTTGGATCGCAGAGACAAGGTTAGCATTCCGTCGGCCCGGTTGAGTGTAAGCCAGATTCACTTCAGCTGTCGGTTCTTTCTCCTTTCTTGCACCAAATCTTTTGGTCGAGGAAGGCGGCTCTACGAACCACCCATCTTTCAGCCCTATCTCAATCTGTTCGCCTATAGGGATGAGTTGATTGAAGTTGTCAGCCGGAGTGGCTACCATCCGATTACGGTATTCGAACGGAAGCGTTTTAATGAACATCCTCTTCAATTCACTGTCTATGGGTTCTGGGATAATCTGTGCGGCTATGTTTCTCCATCTGATAGCATAATCCTTGAATGACTCATTCTTCTTCATCTGAGCACGTTCAAGGTCATCGCGGGTGGGAATGATGTCCGTTATGAACCTGTACTGCTTTAGGAATGCTTCACTAACTTCCTTCCAGGTTTTGAGGCCATTTATCTTTTTCATGAGATACCAGTTCAGGGCAGGACCCGTCAAACTCGCCTGAAATGCGTGAATCATCAGGAGTTCATTATCAACGTACGGTGTCATTTGTACGTGATATAGCTGCAGGTGAGCTTTCGGGCAGGAGGTGCCATTATACTTGTCAAAGTCTGGCATCTTGAACTTCTTCGGGATTTTGATCTGTGAGTAAAGAGACAAGTCGATTGAGGGCGAATCATGCGAGCCTTCTAACTGCTTCACTCTTTCTTCAAGTTTGTTGACTCGTTCATCAGGTTTTTCCTTGTTGACGATAATCTGGACGGGGTCATCTACTAAGTCGGGAAGATCGTCATCTTCCTCACTATCGGCATTCTTCCCTCCTTTATGCTTCGGGGCCAATGCCTCAGGGGATGTAGGAATAGGAGTCAGCCGAAGGGTTTTGATCTCAGCGGACATCTGTTGCATTGCGACGAGGAGTTGCTTCATTTGGTCCTCAATGCCAACGACACGATCTCGTAAGTCAGTTTGATCGGCCATTCTAGTTCTCGACCGCGTGCGAATAGGCGATCGTGATCGGTCCGTAATTACCTAATGTAAAGAAAATGAACCAAATAAGCACATGGTCAAGACAAGGTTGGTCCATGACACGCTTTTAGTCTTTTTTTTGTTTATTCATGAAAATATTCGTATATGGTTGAGACTTTATGAAAAGTGATCTAGGCAAAGAAATGTAAATAACGCCCTAGACACAACATAGGAAATAAAAGCACCAAAATCCCTAATCATAAAACTATGAAAAACAAAAATTGAGACTCCCTATAAATTATGACCCGAAAACAAATTCTCTAAAGCCCTTTTTTTTTTGTAAAAGAAAGACGACGGCAAACTTCTTAGGAAAATAATTACCTATGACACATCTAGGAAAATAAAGACATAGATTGAAAATAAATTCTCCAAAAGAGCTTTCTTTTTCTTTTCTTTTTTTTTTTAAAAAAGGACTCAATGATTATTACTTTCAAATTTAAAACCAACCTAGACCTATCATGGACCGACCCGAAAAATGCAATAACTAAATTAATTGCAAAAAGGAGAGTTCAGAAGACTTACTTCACCCAGTAGGACCATGACAACCACATAGACATGCGCATGAAACGTGAGGTTCGATTTCTATCTAGACTCTGGCTTGCAAAGTGGAGACGTGAGGATTACCGGGCTAAACCAGTCATGGTTGTGGTTAGGCCGAGGTTCCCCTGACTCCGGCTTAGTCAAGGAGCCGACCCGGGTTGCAAAGGGTGCAACCGTGGTGGGAACTCAATGACACCGTGAAAAAAACTTTCGGGACCAAGGAGGGCGACCCATACCACGCGAGTGTGGTCGGGGTGTCCGCTGTCTCAGTACCATCCTAAACCTGTGCCGCCCAGGTCCGGCAGCGGGTAGTGTGTGCGGTGTAGTGTAAATGCAAGGCATGCACAGCAGGTTATATCATACAGCGCTTCGTGCATAAAATAAACCATACATCCAAACACCTCCCTGCAAAACAAGGGTTAACAATCACGCCTCCCCTTATACCTCCCATTCTGCAAAAACATTTAACACCTAAAACGTTAGGGACGTACCTGGGATCCTCGCTGCCAAACAAAAAATATTTTTTGAAAAGAAAAACTGGCCTAAGTCCACTAAGAGTTTTAACTCAAGTTCCCCAGCGGAGTCGCCAAGCTGTCGCGACCTAAATTTTCCTCTCAGGCTAATGGATTATTAAGACTAAGCTTAACTCGGGCCCTCCCAAGCCCTACCAATTCGCAACTTAGGATTTAAATTCTTAACGTGCAAATGTTTTCATGCTTGGAGTCGCCACTAATCTATTTATGGTAGGTCGATTAGAAACCTAAATAAAACATAGGGAAATATGTTTTATTCCTACGAACCAGAGATTTTAAGCTCGGGGACTTGGTTACGTTAGATCTAGTCTAACGCCCTTTCGGTACCTTTTCTTTTCAAAAAATGTTTTGCATGCAGTCTGGATCCATTTTATAGCTTAATCACTAACATGTGAGGTGTTCATGCGGGTGCGCAAACCACCAAAGTAACACCCAATAATCAAAACATTAAATAAATTGTAAAATTGGGAGAATTACTTACCTCGAAGCAACGTAAGCATCTGCATGGTTAGCTAGAAAATCATATCAACAATCCTAATATGATTTCTAATTAACAAGCAATTCACTCAATATTTTTTTTGGATTTTCACTTATTTAAATGAAAGCTAACCTATATGTAATGACATGCAAAAATTAACATGCGATTAATGCAGCCTAACATGCAAACTATATGTCATGCGACAACGTGACCTAATTCTAATGACGGACAAATGATTTATTTTTGGTATTTTCAAATGAAATTCGGAATTAAAAATGCCTAAATTAACATGCAATCTATTCTAAAAAAGATAATTTAATCTATTCTAAAGTGATTTCTTTTTGGTATTTTTATGAAAATTCGAAATAATTAAATGTCCTAAGTAATCCGCTAAGACTAGATCAATCTCTAATTTAAACTAGGAAATATACTACCATAAATCCCAATTTAAATCAAATAATTATCTTATCTTTTGGATATATTTAGGATTCTCTAAACATGCAAAAATTTCTAATGTAAATCCTATCTACTATTTTTGGATTTTCTTTATTAAAAGAAAAAAGAAAGCAATCAAATAAAGATAACACAACCACATTCAAACAATCCACACAATCCGCAAGATTCTTGAAATTTAGATAAGGCAAATAAATCAAACTAACGGTCATATCTATAGGGTTATAGATATCGACGGAAAGTTGATTGTTCGAATTTGGAAAGCGAATAAAATCTATTATCGTATCCAAGTGATTATGGATAAAATAACGATTTTCCGTATCGCCGCGTATCGTACCTTAGAGATAAGGTCGGATAGTCGTCCAGATACGTTGCTAAATTAGGCAAAATTCCTAATTTTAGATATTTTCAAATATTGCGGATATCACAAAATTATCCTAAGATTTAACAATCCACCAAAGAATATCCACGAAATATTTAAACATCGAAAACTTAGGAAATTAAATATTTCGAAAAATATTCGGATAATGACCTTACCTAATTTGCGGATATCTTCCAAATTCGGACTCGGTGTCGGATCGGACTTGCGGATCGAGACGGTGGCCGGCGGCGCGTCGGTGCGTTGGGACTAGCGGCCGCGCGGCGCCGGGAACAATGGCGCTCGCGGCAGTGACACAGCGGTGGATGATAGTCTCGGTGTGATGCTCGTTAGACAACCGGTTCGGTGAACTAGCGGTATGATGATTAGCGAAGGCAACAAGTCGGGGTGGCTCGGTTTGACGATCAACAACCTGCAAAAACAGAAATTCCAAGCCTTGGATTGGCTCGGTGAGGAGCAGCTCGCGGTGGGACTCGGCTTGGCAGTAGGCGGCGTCTCGGTGCAGGTGGGTGTCGCGGTGCAGGAAGCCTTGCAATGTGGACAGCAACTCCGGCGTTTGTTGACAAACCAAGTGACTCGTGGTGATGAAGTCAACGAGCGTCGGTGGCGTTGAAGTTGCGTCGCCGAAACAGCGTCGTGCGAAGGATACGAAAATCCTCCAAGTGGACACCTTGAATTTTCTCACAAGTGGATGCTTGACCAAGTCAAAACGCACTCACCAGAAAGACGCCCATACATCAATGTTGGATCACCCTCTTCAATCTTTTTTCTCTCTCGCGTGTGTCAAATTTTGTGGCCGTGTATGAATTCCCTGGCCCCCACCAAGAAGAACCCCTTCTGTTGACTTCGTCTGTTCCTCTTCTCTCTCAGGCTTCTTTGTAAGTGCAGAACGTGGAGAGCTTTTGCTCTCCGCCTTGACCTTCGTCAATTCAACCTCCGGAAGAAAGAACCCTCCACAATCTCTCTCGGTTCCTTTCTTTAAAAAGAAATCTGATTTCTCTAATTCTGAAAGCCCCCCCTTCGATTATGACGCATAACGACATATTTATATGACAACCCTAGGTCAATTGGGCGGGCTTCCTAGTCCTAATGGGCTTTTGCTTTGGCTTTATCCTTTAATTTTTATTTAATTTCAAATTGACTGAATTAATTTGGGCTTTTCTTTAATTAAGTTTAATGGGCTAATTTAAGCTCAAATTAAGACAACCAAAGTCTTTTTGACGTATGATTTTCGGCCCCCATCCCTTGAGTGAGCCGAGTGCTCGAGCTCGGTTTATGCGATGAATTTTCAGATTTCTTGCCACCGCTGGTCCGATGCAGAATGCAATTAACCTATATGAACCTAAACTATATGCTATGAAATTTTAATATTTTTGTTTAGGGGTTAAAATTTAATCCCTAATTTTCTATGCAAATTACTAAATGATTAATCAAAATTTAGGTGTCAACAGACAAAAATGCCCTTAATTGAGAATGACAAAAATGTCCTTCTTCAAGAATTAAGCAAATTAATTAGGGGATAAGCAAATCAATCATGGCCATTCATTTAGAATTGATCATGTCCATCCATAATGTCATGTCATCAATCCTTAGCCTCTAAGGAATATTCTTAATCATTAAGGATGCATTTTGGACCATTTGATCAATCTAAGGGCTAGAATTCAAAGTTGAAGGGGGTATATAGTGTTTTTCCCTCCAAAAATCAAAGGGGGGTTCATTTTCAGATCTGGTTTCTCTCTCTCTCTCTCTCTCTCTCTCTCTCTCTCTCTCTCTCTCTCTCTCTCTCTCACGATCACCTCTCTCTCTAGCCCTCTCTCTCGGCGACAGCCCTTCCGGCCTCTTGCCGGCTGCTTTCCGGCGAGCCACCGCCCCACCGGCGTCCCCCACGGTGGCCCAAGGCCAGTCGCAACACCAGCCGCCTCTGCTGGTGGCCGGAGCATCTCCCTCCGGCGACTTCTTCCTCTCGGCAACATCACCGGCATTACCGCCGGTGATGTGTTCAGCTGCTTCAACCGGCTGAACCGGCCTTCCGGCGACCTCCTCCGGCGATCCAAAGCATCCGACTACATTCCTCGGTGTCTTCAAGTCGCTGTGGTGTCCGGCCTCGCATCGAACGGCCACCGGATTGCATTCTTAGCTTAATTTTTTGCTGATTCATCTATTTGTGAGAAAACGAATTAATTCTCACATTATTTCGTGTAATCCATTGTCGTAGGTTGGCCGAGCTTTCCGAGGCCTCTCCGTGCCATTCCAGATCAGAATACGGAGACCGGATCGCTCGCTTGAGCGTTGGATCATTGTGAGACAAGGTAAGAACACTTGAACTCAATTCTGTAAATTCGTGTTCAGTGAAACCTGTTGGTTTGAGATGCTGATTTGAGCTTGTTAACGTCGAAATATGATGAAGTGATAAACTAGAGAGTCGTAGAGCTCATCTTAAGCTTCGATTTGATATATCATATGCCTCGATCGGACTTGATTTGCTATGTCAAAACATTTTTAGAAGTTAGGATCAGAATCTGGAATATGTTGCTCAAGTCTGTTCTGATGATTCCCTAACTGACGTTGTGCTGTTTGATGATTTTTACGATTTTCTACGATCATTTTCTGGAAAAACTTCCTTCATGAAAATTGTAGAACACATCTTGATCTGTTCACTGTAAAATTTTCATAAAATTCTGAGCATGTTAGCTTAGTACGATTTGCCACGTCATATGCATATAAATCTGGTGACATGTTGATTTCAGTCGACCTTCGTGTGTTCTTTGATTTTCATTAATTCGTGTGTTCGAGATATGAAATTGTTTTCTTCACGAAAGTTCTTCCTGAGATTGAGATCTTTCTATTGATACTAATTTCATCAAAATCGAAGATCATTTGAATTTTCAAAAGGAATTCTCACGATTTGATCAGAATCTGTGTCCAGATCTGATTTTCCTTCCTTTGGAATTTAAAAGATGTTTCTCCGAATTTGATAAAGTTAGAATCCTTTTTTGCAAAAAATCAAAACTACAAAGTTGCTCATTGGGGTCTCATTATGTCAACTGAAAATTTTGAGGACCTAATTGCAATTTTTGGAGGGTCAATTTGCTTGAAAAGTCTTCACGGGTTAAAATTCCATTTGCAATTGAGTCCTTCGCGAAAACCGAATTTTATAAAAATTTAGAGGGCTTTTTAGCAAAAACTCAAAACATGAAAGTTGTTGCACACAGGGAATCCTAACCGCACAAAAATTTTCACGCGGTTTTGATAAAGTTTGTTATTTTTCCCGCCATTGTTTTGAAATTCATAACTGAACCGAGTCCAGCCTGTCACTGAGATTTAATTCGATATTTTCGGGAAAATTGGCTAGGATTTAGAAAAAATGGTCTTCTTGACTTTTGATCCTCATGTCATAAGCTTTCTAATGACACCTGAACCACTTCATTTTGACGTCATTAGGATAGTTAATCATACTTGAACAGAAGCAATCCGAATTAGACTTTAATTGAATAAGTGGTCTTTTTATAAAGCCCACTTCTCATTGTTTGATTGGCTTCGAAACAAGGCCCATGGGCTTGAATGCATGCCCATTTTATTTTTATGCATGTGTTTGTTAGATGAATGTTAGGCCCGATGCATGTTCGGCGGGTAGCCCATTCATGATCATTAGAACCCGATTTTAGGGGTTAATTGATATGAGTTGCCGTTTTGTGAATACAAATGGTAGCCCATTATCATTAACCATTAATTAAACAATGTTAGGTGATTAGATGGGTGATGAATCGAATCGCATGAAAAAACAAAGGCCGATCCCGAGGCCCGTGTTTAATTAGTGATTGATTGCAACATTGTTCTTTCATATGTCATTTGTTATGAATGAATGTTATGAATGTAAACATCGACACCCGAGAGGCGGTCCAAGGAAGAAAAATCCGAAGTTGAAAAAGCCAAGGTGATTGACCGATGTCCAATCCGGTCTCAATTTGTACTCATTTGATGATGGTGTTAAACCGATGTCCAATCCGGTTTCAATTTGTACTTAATTCATTCATCCCCGATCATGTCTCGGGTTTTTCAATTCGTGTTGTAATAAACACCCGACGAGTTGCGGGTTTTTACTTTTTACTTTCTCGCACTTAGAATTAGCTCGTCTTTTCAATACTTCGAGTGTTTACTTTAAGAAATGTCTTTCAATACAATTGCTTGTTTCTTTCTTTTTCTAGACTAAGATAGGATTAGTTTAGAATCTCAAATGAAAATACAAAAACAAGATGCATGATCACCTAGTGGACTAAGACTTTGGCATGAAAATGGTAAAAAAAATGCATGACGACTTAGATAACAACCATGTTAAGTTTAGCGGTATCGAAAGGGCGTTAATAGAAATATTAACGTAAGCTAGTCCCCGAACCTTTGATCTCTGGTTTTCGTAGAAACCGAAACGAAATTCCCGCGTTTCGGTTGGGTATTCTAGCCGACCCCCGACCTAGGCTAGTGGCGACTCCTTTAAAAATAAAATCGATCCGCTGTCACGCGAGATATGGATTTAGGGAAAATCCACGTTCATGATCAATGGGTCATATGGCTAAATAAAAATTTCACACTTCAGTAAAAATCATTTTTTATGAGGTGCCATATGAACCATCTCATGAACACTTATCTCTAAACCCGCCTCATCCGAGCTCGGCCCTCGAGGGGCAGGTCGCGACAGGCTTGGCGACTCCACTGGGGACTAGGTTACAAACCTAAGTGGATTAAAGCCGTAATAAACTTGTTGGTTGTTATCTCACTTGTCTACATTTTGTAGCATCGACTGCAAGTCAAAGTCGCGTGGAAAAATGAGGTTAGTCCACTAACCATGTGTTAAATGGTTTTATAGATGGGAGCCATAAGGGGTGGAGTGAATGCAAACCCTTTATTTTGTAGGTGGTGTTCGGGTGAATGTCGAATGTATGAGATTATATTGAAGTGTTGTTTGCTTTAAATTTAAATGCATGCTTACTTGCTTTAGCACGACACAATGCACCCACATCCCGCGGTCTAAAACCCCGGATCGCTTTAGGGCACCTTTAGGAGGTATTAAGAGTGGAATCCGCATGTGAATCCATGTGGTAATCCATTCTTCAATACCGCTCATCTTGATTAGTAAGAAGTGCACCGACCGACGTTAGTAGCGGTGGGTAAACTCTTCTTATCTAATTAAGGTGGGGACCTTAAACCTTTAGAATCCTACCCTTAGGTGTCAAAACTCACATGTCCTCATGCGATGTGTCGATGTGTTTGCCATTTTATCTTCATGGTAAGGTTGATTGTATCATTCTACAATTTCAAATTACGCCATTTCAATTCCACGTTATATTCTTTTCTATAATGCGTAGTGATTAATCTCGATGCCCCAAATTAGGATTAGTCAAAATGGATATGTCGGAGATTCGAATTATCCCCGTTCCAAGAGCTCTCGTGACCATGTGGGAAAGTCTCGAGTCAAAGCATAAAGATTACGTGGAAAAGAGGATCGGATATCTTCCCGCACTCTTGTACATCGAGCCTCGTATCGCCATGATCAAAGCATTATCCCATTTTTGGAACTCAAAGACATCCACTTTTGTGTTTGGTTGAAATGAGTTGACCCCTACAATTGAGGAGTACGATATTGCCATTGGTAGAGTCGGGTCTTTTGGTCTAGTTAGTCCTCCAATAGATATAGATCCTATAATTCTTTTGAGCCAATTCTTAGGAATCGATATTCTCCAAATCAAGGGAGTTCTTAGAGGAAATTCCAATGCACTTTCTTTCACATTCCTAGAACAACATTTTTCTAGCTTGTCAAAAGAATCGGGTAATCAAATTCCTCGAGTTTTTCTCTTAGCCTTCTTTGGTTTTGTGGTTTTCCCATTCACCAAAAAGACCATGGATCCTTTGGTAGTTCACATTGTCAATCAAGTGTGTATGTTCAAAAGATTCTCCAATATGATCTTAGGCGAGACCTTCGTATCACTCAATAGGTTCAAACAAAACAAAAATAGTATCTTTAGAGCCCCAATAGGTTTACTCCAAATTTGGTTGGTCTCTCACCTCAAAGATTTTGGTTTGAGCTTGAAAATCATAGATGTGTCCAAAGATTGTCATCCTATCTCGCTTTTCCGAGAAAAGGAAAAAATCTTTCCCTTTTGGTCATTCTCAACTTGGTTTAGTTTTTTCAAGAACCTTGTTCCAAATCAAATCCAATGGCATGTTCGTTGGTTTGGAAATCCCGAGGTGCGCCTTAATAACGGATCCGACAACCCAATCCCACTCTTGGGTCTTACGGGGTCTACGTCATATTACCCTTTTAGGGTGATCCGTCAATATCGTGCGCTTCAAAAGATTCCACCATTCCTCAAGCTGGGGTTATATCATTTTGACTATCGCAAAGATGTCATCCAAAAGGATCAAATGACAGACGTGAAGGAAATGGTCAAGTCTATCATTGATATGTGGTACAAATGTTGCCCGGAGCCAATTCTCGTTACCGATGAGTCGGAATTGGAAGGGGAAATGAAGATACATCACGCATTGCCGGAGTACATACACCGTCGTATCGAGCCCGAGCTTAAAGTGGATCTCCCTAATGTTCCCGAGAAGCCAACTCAACAACAAGTTATAGCCGCCAGAGCTTTTAAGGAAAAGAATGAAGCTTTAGCCGAGGTTGAACGTTTGACCCAAGAAAACAAACGAATTCGCCTCGCATCTAAAGAAGATTCATTAGGATTTGGGCTATATTCCATGAGGAAGTCTCCTTTCATGTAATTTTTCTTTTATAGATTTGATGTATAGGGTTTCCTTTTTACTCATTTTAGTAATGATGTAATAGGATTCTCTTCTTGTCTTTAAGGGATTGTATTTCACAAATTTTGTTGTTAATAGTGAAATTTCCCTTTGTGTGTGCTTTCTTTTCCGAGATTCCAATGGAATATAGATGGGGCATCTTGATTAATCATCGCGTGTTACCCCTTTAATTGTATAATTTCTTGTGAAGAAATTATGATAAGAGATTATTCACGTGATATTGGGATCATGAGAATATTTCTTATCTTTATTTCATCTAAAGAAAATATAAAATTGAAGGGTTTTATATTTTCGTCTAAATTCATTTTCCGTATACTAATTTGATTTCTGTTTTTTACAGAGAGTATTAAAATACGGCTGAATCGCGCTTTATTATACGCACCCGTCGCCAAGCAAGGATGGAGAACGAAGACACTCGTACTCGCGTTATTACCATCGAGAATCAAATGGCACAAATGATGGCGCTCTTAACTGATCTTGCAAATCAAGTAAAGAACTTCACACCTGTGGCTCCTGCTGCTGCGGCTTCTACTCCTAATGCGCCCACTAATGCGCCGATGATAGATCCTGTTGACAAAGGACCTGTTGAAGAGGTCCCCGTTAATGCCATTCCTACCGTCATTGATTTGGAAGCTCCACCTAAGGAGTCGCATGTCGCTCATATGGATGAAGAGAGCGTGAGACGTCTTGCAAAATTGGAGGAACGCCTGTGCATGTTGCAAGGTTATCAACTCCAAGGCTTTGATAAGTTGTCGCCTTTTACAAAGGTGAAAGTCCCTGATTTTTACAAGGAGCCCGAATTTTCAAGGAAGTACGATGGAACTGGGTGCCCTAAAACCCATTTGAAGTATTATTTGAGCAAGATGGCTCGTTATTCCGATAACACCCCACTGTTGATCAATAATTTTCAAGATAGTTTGGCAGATTCCGCCTTAACATGGTTCATCGAATTGGATTTGGAGAAAATTTGCACCTGGGAAGATCTTGCAGATGAATTCCTCCAGCAATACAAGTTTAATATCGAAATTGCTCCAACCCGTGAAGAGCTGGTCCGGGTTGACAAAAGGAGGAATGAAACTTTTAGAGCATATGCCCAAAGATGGAGAACTATGGCATCTCAAGTCAAACCTCCGTTGTCCGAGAAAGAGATCATGCAGCTGTTTCTTCGAGCTCTACCTCGAGAGTACTTCGATAAGATGTTTAATAACACGTGCATCAATTTTCCCGCAATGGTAGAATTGGGAGAGCGTATTGAAGGAATAATGCGGGAAGGTCGATTGTCCGAGACGACGACTCGCAGATTTACCTTAAAGAAGGATAAGGAGCCAACGGTGGAGGTTGCCTATATTCAAAATCCTAATGCTCAAAAGCCATTAAACACACCAATTCAAAGGTCTGTTGTGGAAACAGGGGGTTCTTCCCGGAATTTTGACCGAAAAGGAAAAGCTCCGCAAAGGCAATTCACACCGTTACCAAGACCTATGTCTCAGTTGCTGCCAATGTTGATTGAACAAAGACTCGTAGCAAAAGAAATCCCGAGAGACAACCCACCAAAGTTTGTTGGGTTTGATTTGGCAAAATCTTGTGTATATCACATGGGTGAGAAGGGTCATGATGTGAACAATTATTACACTCTCAAGGTCAAGATTCAGAACCTGTTGGATAAGAAGATCTTGTCGTTTAAAGATGCCACGCCAAATGTTCAACAAAATCCGCTCCCTAATCATACCGAAGCCGTTAACGTGATATTTGGAGACGAGAATGAGAAACCTTTCTTGTTCGATGTGACGAAGTTGGAAGAACTATTGACTATAGCTAGAGATCAACCGAAAGAAGGGAATGTATCCCGGGAGGAGAAAATGTATTGTTTAGCCAAGATGTTTGCTTTAGGCATAATTCAGCCTCTTCAAGGAAGGAAGCCCGAAGGGTCCATCGAGACCGCTGTAATTGATTTGTCATCCGAAAAATTCTCATTCAAGTTCGCAAGTGAAGCCTCATGCTTTAAGCCAAAAGATGATGGATACGAGCCAGATGTTGATGAACCTTGGATTGATACATATTCCGATAGTGATTCGGAATGTGAGAGTAAGAATGCCTGTCAAGATCGTGAATTTATGAAGAAGGCTATCGAAAAAGGTGAAATTGTTGATACCCTCGGACAGCCGAGTGGTAAATATGACTTCATAGTCAAATACACGCCACCTCCAAGTTTCTTCGTTGACCCAAGGGATATCGTTCCCGATGGATGGGGAGGCATGGATGATGAAGATAATAGAGAATTTCTTTCCGATGCTGATTCGGAATTTGAATGCCATACCTCCCACTGGGATCGGGAGTTCGTTAGGAAAGCGATTGAAAAGGGTGAAATTGTTGACACTCTCGGGCAGCCAAGTGGAAAATACGATTTCATGGTAAAATACTCTCCTCCTCCAAGCGCTTTTATCGACCCTAAGACTATCGTCCCGAGTGGATGGGGGTCCGAATTTGAAGATGATGGCATGGTAGCCATGATTGATCCTGTTGTGATTGAATTGAATGCAACTTGTGAAATCCAAGCACATGTTGTGGAACCTGTGGTTATAGATCTAATGGCTGATGGCTTCGGAAATATAGAGATCTCTAATGAGGACATTGAGCCTGTTGTCATAGATGAAGAAATAGATATCTATGGCATCGTCGACTTATTTGAAGAGAGTTTTGTGGGTGCCATTTCCGAGAGCTTCGAAGATGATCCACCTACCGATCCCGCTGTGTAAGGGATGTTTCCATGTTCTACTTTGTTTTCAGTTGTAATCCATCTAATTCTCCCCTGCGAGGGAATTCCATTTGTTCATTTGTTTCGTTCATTTCAAGTGTTGTAATAATTCGGATCACGAGCTTCGGATCCAAAACACTATATAGCATTCATTTTCAATTCAATAAAAACATATGCATGTTTTGTTAATAGACGTGCAAAAGTATACCAAACCAGCCCTATGATGATGCTTTGAGGCCTGGACTTTTGCACGATCTATAGTTTCAAAATAATTTTTTGGAACAAGGATGTCCAATGATATGAGGACGAGTTCCCCTTGAAATTTTCGAAAATTCAGAATTCGAAAAGTTATTTTCATCACATCTTCATGCATTGCATTTCTTATTTTCATATACTAACCATTTTGTTTGTTGCATCTCAGGCATGACACTTTACATAACCATAATAGTCATATGCATGGCTTGGATTCATGTCCGAAAAACTCATACGAATCTGATTATTCTGATCTCGAAAATGAAGAAGATTCCCAAGTTATTAAAAAAGAATGGATCCGACATGAAGAATCCACACCTCCTACGGAAGAACGAACTGTCGTTATAAATTTGGGCGATTCAGAAAATCCCAAAGAAACAAAAATTGGAACAAGTCTCTCTCAAGCAGATGCTGATCGACTGATCGAACTATTGAAGGAGTATCAGGATGTCTTTGCTTGGTCTTATGCTGACATGCCAGGTCTGGACCCCAACATTGTGGAGCACACGTTGCCTCTTGATCCTGCCATTCCACCTAAGAAACAGAAGCTTAGGAGGACGAAGCCAGAATTATCCAAGAAGATTGAGGAAGAAGTCATGAAACTGTTAAAAGTTGATTTCATTGAAGTTACTCATTATGCTGATTGGATTGCTAATGTCGTCCCAGTCATGAAAAAGGATGGGCGAGTTCGGGTATGTGTTGACTACCGCGACTTGAACAAAGCAAGTCCCAAAGACGATTTCCCATTACCACATATTGACGTCCTGGTTGACAGCACCGCAGGATTCGAATTATTTTCTTTCATGGATGGTTTCTCTGGCTATAACCAAATCCGAATGAAGGAAGAAGATAAGACTAAAACATCTTTCATCACCCCATGGGGAACATTCTGTTACAAGGTTATGCCCTTCGGCTTGAAGAACGCAGGGGCAACTTACCAAAGAGCCATGGTGACACTATTTCATGACATGATGCATAAAGAAATTGAAGTTTATGTCGACGACATGATCGCTAAATCGCGACAAGGTGAAGACCACATTGAAGTCTTGAAGAAACTTTTTGATCGACTTAGAAAGTTCAAGCTAAGGCTTAACCCTGCTAAGTGCATTTTTGGGGCAAAGTCTGGAAAGCTCCTTGGATTTATGGTTAGTAACAAGGGCATCGAGATTGATCCCTCGAAGGTGAAGGCTATTTGCGATTTAAAACCTCCTTCTACTGTTAAGGAAGTTCGAAGCTTGTTGGGAAGATTGAATTATGTTGCAAGATTCATTTTCCAGTTATCAGAAACAGCCAAACCATTCTTCAAGCTATTAAAAAAGAATGCCAAAGTTGAATGGAATGAAGATTGTCAGAAATCCTTTCAACAATTGAAGCAATATCTTTCACAGGCACCAGTTTTGGTACCGCCTACTCCGGGTATACCTTTGATTTTGTACCTCACCATTCATGATGAGTCTTTAGGAGCTATGTTAGCGCAGAAGAGATCAGAGGATGGAAAGGAATGCGCTATTTACTACCTCAGCAAAAAGTTTACTTCTGGTGAAGCTCAATATCCAGAAGTTGAGAAAACATGTATAGCCTTAATTTGGGTATTACACAGATTACGGCAATACACTCTTCACCATCGCATTCTACTTGTGAATGAAAACGATCCTATCAAGTATCTTTTGGAAAAGCCTGCACTGGTTGGAAGGCTTGCCAAATGGCAAATATTACTCTCTGAGTTTGATATCCAGAGCATGTCTCAGAAGTCCGTCAAAGGTCGAGCCATAGCTGATATGTTGGCTGAAAATCCTTTAAAATCAAATGACTGGGATGAAATTGATGAAAGAATCCATCTGGTGTCACAAGACAAGTGGGTTATGTATTTTGATGGAGCCGTTAACCTATCCGGTTCAGGTACTGGAGCAGTCCTGATATCCCCAACGGGTCAGCATTATCCAGTAGCCGCAAAGTTGGTATTTCCTTGTACCAATAACATTTCAGAATATGAAGCTTGCATCCTCGGTCTTCAATTAGCCATCGATATGAAGATTAAGAGATTACAAGTTTATGGCGATTCCGCACTTATCATCCTCCAAACAGGAGGTGAATGGCAAACTCGTGATTCAAAACTGATTCCTTATCATGAGTATCTTAAAGACTTGGTGGAAGAATTCGAAGAGATCTCATTTGATTATTTGCCAAGATCTCAGAATCAATTTGCTGATGCTTTGGCGACATTATCCTCAATGTTACAAGTAACTGATGGATTGAACATTGATCCTTTGCAAATCGACGTTTTAAAAGAGCCTGCATATTGCATGGTTATAGAAGAAGAACTCGATGGTCAACCATGGTACTATGACATCATGAATTACCTTCGAGAAGGAAAATTCCCCCAAGGAAGTCAAGCTATGGATCGGAAATACTTGACTAAATTAGCTTCCAAATTCTTTCTTAGTGGAGGTGCTTTGTACAAGAGATCTTTTGATTCGGTCCTGCTAAAGTGCGTAGACACCAAAGAGGCCAATTTATTAATGAAGGAGATACATGAAGGAGAATGTGGTCCTCATATGAATGGCCATCTTCTAGCAAGGAAGATCATGAGGCTAGGTTATTATTGGTTAACCATGGAAGCCGACTGTATTCAACATGTTAGATGTTGTTATCAATGTCAAATTTATGGGAACAAAATCAATGCTCCCCCAAATGAATTGCATCAAATGTCCGAGGCATGGCCTTTCTCAATGTGGGGGATTGACATTATCGGACCAATTAATCCTAAGGCGTCAAATGGACACCGTTTCATTCTGGTGGCTATTGATTACTTCACCAAATGGATCGAAGCCAATTCTTATGCTCACGTCACTGCGAGAAGTGTGGCAAAATTTATTCGTCGAGATATTATTGCTCGATATGGGGTTCCCGAAGCAATTATCACAGATAATGGGTCAAACCTGAATAACAAAGTAGTGGATGAGCTACTCAATAAGTTTCACATTCGCCACTTGAATTCTTCTCCTTACCGCCCACAAATGAATGGAGCTGTTGAGGCGGCAAACAAGAATATAAAGAAGATTCTGTCCAAGACGGTAGAGAATTACCGAGATTGGCATGATCGGTTGCCGTACGCGTTAATGGCTTATCGAACTTCCATTCGCACCTCAACTGGGGCAACACCATTCTCATTGGTATATGGGATGGAAGCAGTTTTACCTGTGGAAGTGGAAATTCCTTCATTAAGGGTACTTTCGCAAATAAAGCTTTCCGAAGCAGAATGGATTCAACAGAGATTTGAACAGCTTAATATGATTGATGAAAAAAGGGTAAAAGCCATGTGCCATGGACAAAGCTACCAAAAGCGAGTGGCTAAGTCATTCAACCGTAAGGTTCGACCCAGGCATTTTGAGATCAATGATCTGGTTTTGAGGAAAGTCTTACCCATTATTCCAGATCGTGGAAAGTTTACCCCCAATTATGAAGGGTCGTATGTCATCAAGAAAGTGTTGCCTGGTGGAGCATTGATTCTTGTAGAAATGGATGGCCGAGAGTTGCCAAAACCTGTGAACGCTGATGCTGTCAAGAAATATTTTCCTTGAATAAAAAGTTTCGAGTTGCTTTGGACTGAATCCAAGTTTCTTTAGAACATTTGCATCATGCATTTCATGCATACATGGCATTTTTGCATATTTGTTCATTTTGTAGGTACTCAACTGTTCCCCAGGGAAGCTATTCCAAACCTAAAGGAGTCAAGCCCGAGGAAGTTGCTACATCAAATCAATCTTCTCCATAGAATTTAGGAAGTAGATCCTATGTGTGAAAACCTTTTTTCTGTCCAAAAGGTTTTTCAAGTTTGAAATAAAAATCCCCAGAGGAATCAAAAAAATCAAATGTTTTGATTTATCAAAATTCCTCACAGACGGGAGATTTAACCAAATGATCCTTTGGAAAAACAAAAAGAGGATTTCTCAAAAATGCCAAATGGAAATGCCTAAGATGATAAAAGGCAAACCTTTGATCAAACACGTCCCTATACTCATTTTGAGAGAATTGAGCGAAAAAACCATGTCGTAGGACGTAGGGTTCGTTCACATTGAATACATGGATTGAGATGATAAAAGGCATTTCATTTCTCTATCCTAAACACTCATGTCATCCTTTGCTAGCCACTTTGAGCCAAATAAGGAGAATTCTCAAAATATCCCTGTCAAGAACCACCCCACATTGGTGTCGCGACCTGCCCCTCGAGGGTCCGGAGCTCGGATGAGGCGGGTTTAGAGATAAGTGTTCATGAGATGTTTCATATGGCATCTTAAAAAAAATGATTCTACCGAAGTATAAATCTCTTGCTTAGCCATATGATCCATTGGTCATGAACGTGGATTTTCCCTAAATCCATATCTCGCGTGACAGCGGATTGATTTTATTTTTTAGGAGTCGCCACTAGCCTAGGTCGGGGGTCGGCTAGAATACCCAACCGAAACGCGGGAATTTCGTTTCGGTTTCTACGAAAACCAGAGATCAAAGGTTCGGGGACTAGCTTACGTTAATATTTCTATTAACGCCCTTTCGGTACCGCTAAACTTAACATGGTTGTTATCTAAATCGTCATGCATTTGTTTCTTACCATTTTCATGCCAAAGTCTTAGTCCACTAGGTGATCATGCATCTTGTTTTTGCATTTTCATTTTAAGATTCTAAACTAATCCTATCTTAGTCTAGAAAAAGAAAGAAACAATCAATTGTATTGAAAGACCTTACGTAAAGTAAACACTCGAAGTATTGAAAGGACGAGCTAATTCTAAGTGCGAGAAAGTAAAAAGTAAGAACCCGCAACTCGTCGGGTGTTTATTACAATACGAATTGAAATCCCGAGACATGGTCGGGGACGAATGAATTAAGTACAAATTGAAACCGGATTGGACATCGGTTTAGAATCATCGTCAATTGCGTACAAATTGAGACCGGATTGGACATCGGTCAATCACCTTGGTCTTCTCAACTTCGGATTTTTCTTTCATGGACCGCCTCTCGGGTGTCGATGTTTACATTCATACATTCATTCATAATGACATATGAAAGAACAAAGATGCAATCAAATCACTAATTAAGCACGGGCCTCGGGATCGGCCTTTGTTTTTCATGCGTTTCAATTCATCACCCACTAATCACCTAACATTGGTTGATTAATGGTTAATGATAATGGGCTACCATTTGTGTTCACAAAACGGTAACTCATATCAATTAACCCCTAAAGTTGGGTTCTAATGACCATGAATGGGCTACCCGCCGAACATGCATCGGGCCTAACATTCATCTAACAAACACATGCATAGCAATAAAATGAACATGCGTTTAGGCCCATGGGCCTTATTTCAAAACCAATCAAGCAAGGGGAAGTGGGCTTTATGAGAAAGACCACTTATTCAATTAACATCTAATTCGGATCAATTCTGTTCAAGCATGATTAACTATCCTAATGACATTCAAATGAAGCGAATCAGGTGTCATTAGAAAGCTTATGACATGAGGATCAAAAGTCATGAAGATCATTTTTCTTAAATCCTAGCCAATTTTCCCGAAAATGCACAATTAAATTTCAGTAACAGGCTGGACTCGGTTCAGTTATGAATTTCAAAACAAAGGCGGGAAAAATAACAAACCTTATCAAAAACGCGCGAAAATTTTTGTGCCGTTAGGATTCCCTGTGTGCAACAATTTTCGTGTTTTGAGTTTTTGCTAAAAAGCCCTCCAAATTTTTATAAAATTCGAATTTCGCGAGGGACTCAATTGCAAATGAAATTTTAGCCCGAGAAGAATTTTCAAGCAAATCAACCCTCCAAAAATTGCAATTAGGTCCTCAAAATGTTCAGTTGACATAATGAGACCCTAATGAACAACTTTGAAGTTTTGATCTTTTGCAAAAAAGGACCCTAACTTTATCAAATTCGGAGAAACATCTTTTGAACTTTAAAGGAATGAAAATCAGATCTGGACACAGATTCTGATCAAATTGTGAGAATTCCTTTTGAAAATTCAAATGATCTCCGATTTTGATGAAATTAGTATCAATAGAAAGATCTCGATCTCAGGAAGAACTTTCGTGAAGAAAATTTTTTCATATCTCGAACACACGAATTTATGAACATCGAAGAACACACGAAGGTCAACTGAAACTAGCATGAAATCCGATCCACATGCAGATGACGTTGTCAATCGTACAAGGTTAACATGCTCAAAATTTTATGAAAATTTTATGGTGAATAGATCAGGATGTGTTCTACGATTCTCATGAAGGAAGTTTTTCCAGAAAATGATCATAGAAAATCATAAAATTCATCCAACAGCACATCATCAATCAGGAATGCATCAGAACAGACATGAACAGCAATTTACAGATTCTGATCCTGACTTCTAGAAGTGTTTTGACATAGCAAATGAAGTCCGATTGAGGCATATGATATATCAAATCGAAGCTTAGAACGAGTTCTACGACTCTCTAGTTTATCACTTCATCAGATTTCGACGTTAACTAGCTCAAAACAGCATCTCAAGCTAACAGGTTTCACTGAACACGAATTTACAGAGTTGTGTTTAAACGTTCTTACCTTGTCTCACGATGATCCAACGCTCAAGCGAGCGATCCGGCCTCCGTATTCAGACCTGGAATGGCACGGAGACACCTCGGAAAGCTCGGCCGATCTACGACAATAGATTGCAAGAAATAATGTGAGAATCGACTCGTCTTCAATCAAATGAACGAATCAGTAAAAGTTGAAGAAAATGATGTGATCCGGTGGCTGTTTGATGCAAGGCCGGGCACCACAGCGACTTGGGGATGCCGAGGGAGGTAGTCGGAGGTTTGGAACCGCCGGAGGAGGTCGCCGGAGGACCGGTTCAGCCGGCTGAACCGGCTGGTTCAATCACCGGCAGTTTTGCCGGTGATTCTGCCGAGGAGAGAATGCCGCCGGAAGGAGCTGCTCCGGCCACCGGCGAGGGGGGCTGATGTTGCGATCAGCTTCAGGCCGGCGTGGGGGACGCCGGAGGGGCGGCGGCTCGCCGGGATGAGGCCGGCAAGACGCCGGATGGCCGGCTGACCGAGAGAGAGAGAGAACTCGAGAGAGAGGGAGATGTGATCGTGAGAGGGAAAGAGAGAGAGAGAGAGAGAGAGAGGAGAGAGAATTTCCAGATCTGAAAATGAGCATCCCCCTTTGATTTTTGGAGGGAAAAAACTATATACCCCTTCCAACTTTGAATTCTAGCCCTTAGATTGATCAAATGGTCCAAAATGCATCCTTAATGATTAAGAAAATTCCTTAGAGGCTAAGGATTGATGACATGGCATTATGGATGGACATGATCAATTTTAAATGAATGGCCATGATTGATTTGCTTATCCCTTAATTAATTTGCTTAATTCTTGAAGAAGGGCATTTTGGTCATTCTTAATCAAGGGCATTTTTGTCATTTTTGATTAAGGGCATTTTTGTCATTTTTGTACTCAAGAGGATGTGACTGACCTTGGTTGGTCCGATCGGATTATCGATTATCAAAATTTTCGACCGGAAAATGACTAGTCTGATCGGATCAGTTCAATTTGAATTAAATCGATTTGAGTCAATTAGCTCTGAATTTGGGTAATTGCATGACCGAGCTAGACTAACAAATTTAATTGAAGTCTAGTTAACCAAATTGAGTCCCAATTCATCAAATTGAATATTAGTCTAGAGTGGGTCAAGTTGAATTGCACTAATTAGACCAATCACTCTTAGACTTCCTAATCATTGGATCACTAAATTGATCAAATTGACCCAAATTCATGTGATTTTTCCAAAATTGATTTTGCATTTGGGTTTCATATAAGAAATTAGATTCAATCGTGTCTCAATTGCGCAAATCATGAAGAATCGATCAAAATCACTGATTATGGCCTAATTTGGGGGTTTTTGTGTTTGGCTTGGAATCACAAAATTGGTTCAAAAATTGGATATAAAATGACCTCTAGATCAAATGTCGTGAAGAAAACTAATCTAAAAAATGACTAGAAATGAAGTAATTTCATTTTTGGCCGATTTGAATCAAATTTCGCAAATTGGGAAAAAGTTGATTCCAAATCGATTTTTGTAAAATTTTAAATGCCAAAGGTAAATTGAATGTAAAATAAGATGATTTGTGGATTTTTGAATTTTTCAATTTTTTTGGTCAAAGGTTTGACCAAAAGTCAAACCCTAGTTGACTTTTCACTAGGAGCTTGATTTTATGATCAAATCTTTGAATTTTTCTAAAATTTCCACTTCTAAAGTGAAATTGAACTTGAAAGGAATCTTTTCAAACAAAAAGCCCCAATTTGACCTGGGGTTGACTTTTGGTCAAAGGGTTGACCAAAAGTCAACGCCAAAGTCAACCATTTGACTTTTTGGGTTTTTGTATGAAATGAATAGAAAATCACTTATAAAAGCTAAACCAACAGACGGAATTAAAAAACGACACTTTTTGCTCAAGAAATAGGCTCCGTCGCGATCGGAAACCATAATCTCGAATTTTTTATTTTTAATGACGCATCGGCTAAAAATTAGGTGTCAACAGCTGCCCCTCTTTGAGTGGGAGTTCGAAGAGGTTTCGCTCAAAGACCGATTGGCACCTGCAAAATTTTTAGTCGATTCCATTTGGGAAATGAAAGAAAATAGAGACAAAGACATTTGATCAGAGTCTTACCTGAAGCACTTACCGTTGGATTGTCAGACCGTTCATGTGTTCTTCTCTCTCTCATGGGGTGGAATGAAGGAAGAAAAGACAAAGAAATGATTTTGTAAGAAACCTATGGTTTAAGGAAAACCAAGAACCTAAGGACAAGGTTTAAGGATGACCTAGAACCTAAGGACAAGGTTTAAGGATGACCTAGAACCTAAGGACAAGGTTTAAGGATGACCTAGAACCTAAGGACAAGGTTTAAGGATGACCTAGAACCTAAAACAAGAGGTTATGGTTTAGGCTGACCAAAAACCAAGGGTATGGTTTAGGATGACCAAAAACCGAAAATGAAAGTTATGGTTTAGGCTAACCAAAAACCGAGGGTATGGTTTAGGATGACCAAAAATCGAAAATGAAAGTTATGGTTTAGGCTAACCAAAAACCGAGGGTATGGTTTAGGATGACCAAAAACCGAAAATGAAAGTTATGGTTTAGGCTAACCAAAAACCGAGGGTATGGTTTAGGATGACCAAAAACCGAAGGTATGGTTTAGGATGACCAAAAACCGATCCACTGGGGAAAGATATTTTGAAAAAAGATCCGAGATTGTTTAACAACAAACGGAATTTTTCAACTTTTGGTGAAAGGCAAAGATTATCAAAATCCTTAAGAGGAAATTTTAACAAAATAATCTTTGAATAACCACTTAAAGAGGTTAGGTAAAGATGCCAAATTGGAAATAACCTAATCAAAGAGGTCTTTCACACTGGCTCTCATAAAGGCTTAAATTCCCATTCATCGATGTGGGAAAGCTATTCAATTCTCACTGGTGATGCCTCACGAACCTATGTCGAAGGTTTTCGGAAACATTCACATTGAATACAATTGGTTGATCAGAAAGGTCTTTCAAAAGGACCGTAATGTAGGCTTGGTCATGGGCTTACACAAAGGGTATTTGCTTTGAGGCCAAGAAAAGAAACATATCATCAACATCTTCAGCGGGTTTACAAGTCAAGAACCTTGAAGATAAGATAAGATAGGATTACTTCCACTCCTTCTAGCGGTAGTTCCTTTGTGAAATCTTTACATTAACTCAAACCATCCCAATCGGAAGAGACTTCGGAGAGGGTTGTAATATCGGTTCGGGTTAGGCTCAAAAGGCTTGAAATTTGATAGAATGGGTTTGAAAGAAGAATGATGATTATCTTGGCATCATTACCAAATCATTCCAGTCTGACATCATTTGATTCTTGAAAACCAAATTGTCTCGAGAGTCCATTTTTCTTGCAATATAAGAGCTTTGCTCTTTCTAAGCATCTTTTGCAATGGAATTTTGCTTTTATCATAAGCATATTGCTTTTTCTTGCTTTTGCTTTTGCTTTTGACATATCTTTTCATGGGCATCGGCCTTGCTTTTACCAGGCACACTGCTTTTTCATGCCCCCTAATGTTTATCTTTTGAGTTCTTTGGACTCTCGAGACACTTTATACAATATTCACTAATTCTTCTAAATTTCCTTGGTAAATCATATGCATTGCCCCAATGTGGGGAGATAATCATCATTTTTGGGTTTTGAAATGAAGATGCTTAAGGCTCAATTTGGCTAAGCAAAGGATAATTGTGTTTGGGGTAGAGGAAAAGAATGCTCTTCTTCACTTTGGGATGCTTCGAGCTTCCATAAAGATCCATCTGAAACTATCACAAGAAGGTTAATGCAAGTGAAAGCAATAAAATCTTTCTTAATCTTTTTGCTCCAAAAATGATCAACCATAACTTCTTATTTTGCCCCAATGTGGGGTGGTTCTTGACAGGGGTATTTTGAGAATTCTCCTTATTTGGCTCAAAGTGGCTAGCAAAGGATAACATGAGTGTTTAGGATAGAGAAATGAAATGCCTTTTATCATCTCAATCCATGTATTCAATGTGAACGAACCCTACGTCCTACGACATGGCTTTTCGCTCAATCTTCTCAAAATGAGTATAGGGACGTGTTTGATCAAAAGTTTGCCTTTTATCATCCTAGGCATTTCCATTTGGCATTTTTGAGAAATCCTCTTTTTGTTTTTCAAAGGATCATCTAGTTAAATCTCCCGTCTGTGAGGAAATTTGATAAATCAAAACATTTGATTGATTTTTCTTAAAAAACTCCTTTGGGGATTTTTATTTCAAACTTGAAAAACCTTTTGGACAGAAAAAGGTTTTCACACATGGGATCTACTTCCTAAATTCTAGGGAGAAAATTGATTTGATGTAGCAACTTCCTTGGGCTTGACTCCTTGAGGTTTGGAATAGCTTCCCTGGGGAACAGTTGAGTACCTACAAAATGAACAAATATGCAAAAATGCCATGTATGCATGAAATGCATGATGCAAATGTTCTTAAGGAGACTTGGATTCAGTCCAAAGCAACTCGAAACATTTTATTCAGGGAAAATATTTCTTGACAGCATCTGCGTTCACAGGTTTTGGCAACTCTCGGCCATCCATTTCTACAAGAATCAATGCTCCACCAGGCAACACTTTCTTGATGACATACGGCCCTTCATAATTGGGGGTAAACTTTCCACGATCCGGAATAATGGGTAATACCTTCCTCAAAACCAGATCATTGATCTCAAAATGTCTGGGTCGAACTTTACGATTGAATGACTTGGCCACTCGCTTTTGGTAGCTTTGTCCATGGCATAGGGCTTTTACCCTTTTTTCATCAATCATATTAAGCTGTTCAAATCTCTGTTGAATCCATTCTGCTTCGGAAAGCTTTATTTGCGAAAGTATCCTTAATGAAGGAATTTCTACTTCCACAGGTAAAACTGCCTCCATCCCATATACCAATGAGAATGGTGTTGCCCCAGTCGAGGTGCGAATGGAAGTTCGATAAGCCATTAATGCATACGGCAACCGATCATGCCAATCTCGGTAATTTTCTGCCGTCTTGGACAGAATCTTTTTTATATTCTTGTTTGCCGCCTCCACAGCTCCATTCATTTGTGGGCGGTAAGGAGAAGAATTCAAGTGGCGAATGTGAAACTTACTGAGTAGCTCATCCACTACTTTGTTATTCAAGTTTGACCCATTATCCGTGATAATTGCTTCGGGAACCCCGTATCGAGCAATGATGTCTCGACGAATAAACTTTGCCACACTTCTTGCGGTGACATGAGCATAAGAATTGGCTTCGATCCATTTGGTGAAGTAATCAATAGCCACTAGAATGAAGCGGTGTCCGTTTGACGCCTTAGGATTGATTGGTCCGATAATGTCAATCCCCCACATTGAGAAAGGCCATGCCTCGGACATTTGATGTAATTCATTTGGGGGAGCATTGATTTTGTTCCCATAAATTTGACATTGATAACAACATCTGACATGTTGAATGCAATCGGCTTCCATGGTTAATCAATAATAACCTAGCCTCATGATCTTCCTTGCTAGAAGATGGCCATTCATATGAGGACCACATTCTCCTTCATGTATCTCCTTCATTAATAAATTGGCCTCTTTGGTGTCTACGCACTTCAACAAGACCGAATCGAAAGACCTCTTGTACAAAGCACCTCCACTAAGAAAGAATTTGGAAGCTAATTTAGTCAAGTATTTTCGATCCTTAGCTTGACTTCCTTGGGGAAATTTTCCTTCTCGAATGTAATTCATGATGTCATAATACCATGGTTGACCATCGAGTTCTTCTTCTACAACCATGCAATATGCAGGCTTCTTTAAAACGTCGATTTGCAAAGGGTCAACGTTCAATCCATCAGTTATTTGTAACATTGAGGATAATGTTGCCAAAGCATCAGCAAATTGATTCTGAGATCTTGGCAAATAATCGAACGAGATATCTTCGAACTCCTCCACCAAATCTTTAAGATACTCATGATAAGGAATCAATTTCGAATCACGAGTTTGCCATTCACCTCCTGTTTGGAGAATGATAAGTGCGGAATCGCCATAAACTTGTAATCTCTTAATCTTCATATCGATGGCTAATTGAAGACCGAGGATGCAAGCTTCATATTCTGAAATGTTATTGGTACAAGGAAATACCAACTTTGCGGCTACTGGATAATGCTGACCCGATGGGGATATCAGGACTGCTCCAGTACCTGAACCGGAGAGATTAACGGCTCCATCAAAATACATGACCCACTTGTCTTGTGACACCAGATGGATTCTTTCATCAATTTCATCCCAATCATTTGACTTTGAGGGATTTTCAGCCAACATATCAGCTATGGCTCGACCTTTAACGGACTTCTGAGACATGCTCTGGATATCAAACTCGGAGAGTAATATTTGCCATTTGGCAAGCCTTCCAACTAGTGCAGGCTTTTCCAACAGATACTTGATAGGATCGTTCTCATTCACAAGTAGGATACGATGATGAAGAGTGTATTGCCGTAATCTGTGTAATACCCAAATTAAGGCTACACATGTTTTCTCAACTTCTGGGTATCGAGCTTCACCAGAAGTAAACTTTTTGCTGAGGTAGTAAATAGCGCGTTCCTTTCCATCCTCTGGTCTTTTCTGCGCTAACATAGCTCCCAAAGACTCATCGTGAATGATGAGGTACAAGATCAAAGGTATACCCGGAGTGGGCGGTACCAAAACTGGTGGTTGTGAAAGATATTGCTTCAGTTGTTGAAAGGATTTCTGACAATCTTCATTCCATTCAACTTTGGCATTCTTTTTCAACAGCTTAAAGAATGGTTTAGCTGTTTCTGATAACTGGGAAATGAATCTTGCAACATAATTCAATCTTCCCAACAAGCTTCGAACTTCTTTAACAGTAGAAGGAGGTTTTAAATCACAAATGGCCTTCACCTTCGAGGGATCAATCTCGATGCCCTTGTTACTAACCATAAATCCAAGGAGCTTCCCAGACTTTGCCCCAAAAATGCACTTGGCGGGGTTAAGCCTTAGCTTGAATTTTCTAAGTCGATCAAACAATTTCTTCAAGACTTCAATGTGGTCTTCACCTTGTCGTGATTTAGCGATCATGTCATCGACATATACTTCAATTTCCTTATGCATCATGTCATGGAATAATGTCACCATGGCTCTTTGGTAAGTTGCCCCTGCGTTCTTCAAGCCGAAGGGCATAACCTTGTAACAGAATGTTCCCCATGGGGTGATGAATGATGTTTTAGTCTTATCTTCTTCCTTCATTCGGATTTGGTTATAACCAGAGAAACCATCCATGAAAGAAAATAATTCGAATCCTGCGGTGCTGTCGACCAGGACATCAATATGTGGTAATGGGAAATCATCTTTGGGACTTGCTTTGTTCAAGTCACGGTAGTCAACACATACCCGAACTCGCCCATCTTTCTTCATGACTGGGACGACATTTGCAATCCAATCAGCATAATGAGTGACTTCAATGAAATCAACTTTTAACAATTTCATGACTTCTTCCTCAATCTTCTTGGATAATTCTGGCTTTGTCCTCCTAAGCTTCTGCTTCTTAGGTGGAATGGTAGGATCAAGAGGCAACGTGTGTTCCACAATGTTGGGGTCCAGACCCGGCATATCAGCATATGACCAAGCAAAGACATCCTGATACTCCTTCAATAGTTCGATCAGTCGATCTGCATCTGCTTGAGAAAGACTTGTTCCAATTTTTGTTTCTTTGGGATTTTCTGAATCGCCCAAATTTATAACGACAGTTCGTTCTTCTGTGGGAGGTGTGGATTCTTCATGTCGGATCCATTCTTTTTTAATAGCCTGGGAATCTTCTTCATTTTCGAGATCAGAATAATCAGATTCGTATGAGTTTTTTGAACATGAATCCAAGCCATGCATATGACTACTATGGTTATGCAAAGTGTCATGCCTGAGATGTAACAAAAAGAATGGTCAGTATATGAAAATAAGAAATGCAATGCATGAAGATGTGATGAAAAACTTTTCAAATTCCAAATTTTTGAAAATTTCAAGGGGAACTCGTCCTCATATCATTGGACATCCTTGTTCCAAAATTATTTTGAAAACTATAGATCGTGTAAAAGTCCAGGCCTCAAAGCATCATCATCTCGCATGATTCCTTCAATACGCTCTCCCAATTCAACCATTGCGGGAAAATTGATGCAAGTGTTATTAAACATCTTATCGAAGTAATCTCGAGGCAAAGCTCGAAGAAACAACTGCATGATCTCTTTCTCGGACAACGGAGGTTTGACTTGAGACGCCATAGTTCTCCACCTTTGGGCATATGCTCTAAAAGTTTCAATCCTCCTTTTGTCAACCCGGACCAGCTCTTCACGGGTTGGAGCAATTTCGGTATTAAACTTGTATTGCTGAAGGAATTCATCTGCAAGATCTTTCCAGGTGCAAATTTTCTCCAAATCCAATTCGATGAACCAAGTCAAGGCGGAATCGGCCAAGCTATCTTGAAAATTGTTGATCAAAAGCGGGGTGTTATCGGAATAACGAGCCATCTTGCTCAAATAATATTTCAAGTGGGTTTTAGGACACCCAGTTCCATCGTACTTCCTTGAAAATTCGGGCTCCTTGTAAAAATCAGGAACTTTCACCTTTGTAAAAGGTGACAACTTATCAAAACCTTGGAGTTGGTAACCTTGCAACATGCATAGGCGTTCTTCCAATTTTGCGAGGCGTCTCGCGCTCTCTTCATCCATATGAGCAACAGGCGACTCCTTAGGTGGAGCTTCCAAATCGATGACGGTAGGAATGGCATTAACGGGAACTTCTTCAACAGGTCCTTTGTCAACTGGATCTATCACCGGCGCACTAGTGGGCGCATTAGGAGTAGAAGCCGCAGCAGCAGGAGCCACAGGTGTGAAATTCTTTACTTGATTCGCAAGATCGGCTAAGAGCGCCATCATTTGCGCCATTTGATTCTCGATGGTAATAACGCGAGCACGAGTGTCTTCATTCTCCATCCTTGCTTGGCGACGGGTGCGTATAATAAAACGCGATTCAGCCGTATTTTAATACTCTCTCTGTAAAAACAGAAATCAAATTAGCATACGGAAAATGAATCGAGACGAAAATATAAAACCCTTCAATTTTATATTTTCTTTAGATGAAATAGAGATAAGAAATATTCTCATGATCCCAATATCACGTGAATAATCTCTTATCATAATTTCTTCACAAGAAATTATACAATTAAAGGGGTAACACGCGATGATTAATCAAGATGCCCCATCTATATTCCATTGGAATCTCGGAAAAGAAAGCACACACAAAGGGAAATTTCACTATTAACAACAAAATTTGTGAAATACAATCCCTTAAAGATAAGAAGAGAATCCTATTACATCATTACTAAAATGAGTAAAAAGGAAACCCTATACATCAAATCTATAAAATGAAAATTACATGAAAGGAGATTTCCTCATGGAATATAGCCCAAATCCTAATGAATCCTCTTTAGGTGCGAGGCGAATTCGTTTGTTTTCTTGGGTCAAACGTTCAACCTCGGCTAAAGCTTCATTCTTTTCCTTAAGAGCTCTGGCGGCTATAGCTTGCTGTTGAGTTGGCTTCTCGGGAACATTAGGGAGATCCACTTTAAGCTCGAGCTCGATACGACGGTGTATGTATTCCGGCAATGCGTGATGTATCTTCATTTCCCCTTCCAATTCTGACTCATCGGTAATGATAATCGGCTCCGGGCGGCATTTGTACCACATATCAATGATAGATTTGACCATTTCCTTCACGTCGGTCATTTGGTCCTTTTGGATGACATCTTTGTGATAGTCAAAATGATATAACCCCAGCTTGAGGAATGGTGGAATCTTTTGAAGTGCGCGATATTGACGGATCACCCTAAAAGGGTAATATGACGTAGACCCCGTAAGACCCAAAAGTGGGATTGGGTTGTCGGATCCGTTATTAAGGCGCACCTCGGGATTTCCAAGCCAACGAACATGCCATTGGATTTGATTTGGAACAAGGTTCTTGAAAAAACTAAACCAAGTTGAAAATGACCAAAAGGGAAAGATTTTTTCCTTTTCTCGGAAAAGCGAGATAGGATGACAATCTTTGGACACATCTATGATTTTTAAGCTCAAACCAAAATCTTTGAGGTGAGAGACCAACCAAATTTGGAGTAAACCTATTGGGGCTCTAAAGATACCATTTTTGTTTTGTTTGAACCTATTGAGTGATACGAAGGTCTCGCCTAAGATCATATTTGAGAATCTTTTGAACATACACACTTGGTTGACAATGTGAACTACCAAAGGATCCATAGTCTTTTTGGTGAATGGGAATACCACAAAACCAAAGAATGCTAAGAGAAAAACTCGAGGAATTTGATTACCCGACTCTTTTGACAAGCTAGAAAAATGTTGTTCTAGGAATATGAAAGAAAGTGCATTGGAATTTCCTCTAAGAACGCCTTTGACTTGGAGAACATCGATTCCTAAGAATTGGCTCAAAAGAGTTATAGGATCTATATCTATCGGAGGACTGACTAGACCAAAAGACCCGACTCTACCAATGGCAATATCGTACTCCTCAATTGTAGGGGTCAATTCATTTCGACCAAACACAAAAGTGGATGTCTTCGAGTTCCAAAAATGAGACAATGCCTTGATCATGGCGATCCGAGGCTCGATGTATAAGAGTGCGGGAAGATATCCGATCCTCTTCTCCACGTAGTCTTTATGCTTTGACTCGAGACTTTCCCACATGGTCACGAGAGCTCTTGGAACGGGGATAATTCGAATCTCCGACATATCCATTTTGACTAATCCTAATTTGGGGCATCGAGATTAATCACCACGCATTATAGAAAAGAATATAACGTGGAATTGAAATGGCGTAATTGAAATTGTAGAATGATACAATCAACCTTACCATGAAGAGAAAATGGCAAGCACATCGACACATCGCATGAGGACATGTGAGTTTTGACACCTAAGGGTAGGATTCTAAAGGTTTAAGGTCCCCACCTTAATTAGATAAGAAGAGTTTACCCACCGCTACTAACGTCGGCCGGTGCACTTCTTACTAATCAAGATGAGCGGTATTGAAGAATGGATTACCACATGGATTCACATGCGGATTCCACTCTTAATACCTCCTAAAGGTGCCCTAAAGCGATCCGGGGTTTTAGACCGCGGGATGTGGGTGCATTTGTGTCGTGCTAAAGCAAGTAAACATGCATTTAAATCTAAAGCAAACAACACTTCAATATAATCTCATACATTCGACATTCACCCGAACACCACCTACAAAATAAAGGGTTTGCATTCACTCCACCCCTTATGGCTCCCACCTAAAAAATCATTTAACACATGGTTAGTGGACTAACCTCATTTTCCACGTGACTTTGACTTGCAGTCGATGCTACAAAATGTAGACAAGTGAGATAACAACCAATCAGTTTATTACGGCTTTAATCCACTTAGGTTTGTAACCTAGTCCCTAGCGGAGTCGCCAAGCCTGTCGCGACCTGCCCCTCGAGGGTCCGGAGCTCGGATGAGGCGGGTTTAGAGATAAGTGTTCATGAGATGTTTCATATGGCATCTTAAAAAAAATGATTCTACCGAAGTATAAATCTCTTGCTTAGCCATATGATCCATTGGTCATGAACGTGGATTTTCCCTAAATCCATATCTCGCGTGACAGCGGATTGATTTTTTTTTAGGAGTCGCCACTAGCCTAGGTCGGGGGTCGGCTAGAATACCCAACCGAAACGCGGGAATTTCGTTTCGGTTTCTACGAAAACCAGAGATCAAAGGTTCGGGGACTAGCTTACGTTAATATTTCTATTAACGCCCTTTCGGTACCGCTAAACTTAACATGGTTGTTATCTAAATCGTCATGCATTTGTTTCTTACCATTTTCATGCCAAAGTCTTAGTCCACTAGGTGATCATGCATCTTGTTTTTGCATTTTCATTTTAAGATTCTAAACTAATCCTATCTTAGTCTAGAAAAAGAAAGAAACAATCAATTGTATTGAAAGACCTTACGTAAAGTAAACACTCGAAGTATTGAAAGGACGAGCTAATTCTAAGTGCGAGAAAGTAAAAAGTAAGAACCCGCAACTCGTCGGGTGTTTATTACAATACGAATTGAAATCCCGAGACATGGTCGGGGACGAATGAATTAAGTACAAATTGAAACCGGATTGGACATCGGTTTAGAATCATCGTCAATTGCGTACAAATTGAGACCGGATTGGACATCGGTCAATCACCTTGGTCTTCTCAACTTCGGATTTTTCTTTCATGGACCGCCTCTCGGGTGTCGATGTTTACATTCATACATTCATTCATAATGACATATGAAAGAACAAAGATGCAATCAAATCACTAATTAAGCACGGGCCTCGGGATCGGCCTTTGTTTTTCATGCGTTTCAATTCATCACCCACTAATCACCTAACATTGGTTGATTAATGGTTAATGATAATGGGCTACCATTTGTGTTCACAAAACGGTAACTCATATCAATTAACCCCTAAAGTTGGGTTCTAATGACCATGAATGGGCTACCCGCCGAACATGCATCGGGCCTAACATTCATCTAACAAACACATGCATAGCAATAAAATGAACATGCGTTTAGGCCCATGGGCCTTATTTCAAAACCAATCAAGCAAGGGGAAGTGGGCTTTATGAGAAAGACCACTTATTCAATTAACATCTAATTCGGATCAATTCTGTTCAAGCATGATTAACTATCCTAATGACATTCAAATGAAGCGAATCAGGTGTCATTAGAAAGCTTATGACATGAGGATCAAAAGTCATGAAGATCATTTTTCTTAAATCCTAGCCAATTTTCCCGAAAATGCACAATTAAATTTCAGTAACAGGCTGGACTCGGTTCAGTTATGAATTTCAAAACAAAGGCGGGAAAAATAACAAACCTTATCAAAAACGCGCGAAAATTTTTATGCCGTTAGGATTCCCTGTGTGCAACAATTTTCGTGTTTTGAGTTTTTGCTAAAAAGCCCTCCAAATTTTTATAAAATTCGAATTTCGCGAGGGACTCAATTGCAAATGAAATTTTAGCCCGAGAAGAATTTTCAAGCAAATCAACCCTCCAAAAATTGCAATTAGGTCCTCAAAATGTTCAGTTGACATAATGAGACCCTAATGAACAACTTTGAAGTTTTGATCTTTTGCAAAAAAGGACCCTAACTTTATCAAATTCGGAGAAACATCTTTTGAACTTTAAAGGAATGAAAATCAGATCTGGACACAGATTCTGATCAAATTGTGAGAATTCCTTTTGAAAATTCAAATGATCTCCGATTTTGATGAAATTAGTATCAATAGAAAGATCTCGATCTCAGGAAGAACTTTCGTGAAGAAAATTTTTTCATATCTCGAACACACGAATTTATGAACATCGAAGAACACACGAAGGTCAACTGAAACTAGCATGAAATCCGATCCACATGCAGATGACGTTGTCAATCGTACAAGGTTAACATGCTCAAAATTTTATGAAAATTTTATGGTGAATAGATCAGGATGTGTTCTACGATTCTCATGAAGGAAGTTTTTCCAGAAAATTATCATAGAAAATCATAAAATTCATCCAACAGCACATCATCAATCAGGAATGCATCAGAACAGACATGAACAGCAATTTACAGATTCTGATCCTGACTTCTAGAAGTGTTTTGACATAGTAAATGAAGTCCGATTGAGGCATATGATATATCAAATCGAAGCTTAGAACGAGTTCTACGACTCTCTAGTTTATCACTTCATCAGATTTCGACGTTAACTAGCTCAAAACAGCATCTCAAGCTAACAGGTTTCACTGAACACGAATTTACAGAGTTGTGTTTAAACGTTCTTACCTTGTCTCACGATGATCCAACGCTCAAGCGAGCGATCCGGCCTCCGTATTCAGACCTGGAATGGCACGGAGACACCTCGGAAAGCTCGGCCGATCTACGACAATAGATTGCAAGAAATAATGTGAGAATCGACTCGTCTTCAATCAAATGAACGAATCAGTAAAAGTTGAAGAAAATGATGTGATCCGGTGGCTGTTTGATGCAAGGCCGGGCACCACAGCGACTTGGGGATGCCGAGGGAGGTAGTCGGAGGTTTGGAACCGCCGGAGGAGGTCGCCGGAGGACCGGTTCAGCCGGCTGAACCGGCTGGTTCAATCACCGGCAGTTTTGCCGGTGATTCTGCCGAGGAGAGAATGCCGCCGGAAGGAGCTGCTCCGGCCACCGGCGAGGGGGGCTGATGTTGCGATCAGCTTCAGGCCGGCGTGGGGGACGCCGGAGGGGCGGCGGCTCGCCGGGATGAGGCCGGCAAGACGCCGGATGGCCGGCTGACCGAGAGAGAGAGAGAACTCGAGAGAGAGGGAGATGTGATCGTGAGAGGGAAAGAGAGAGAGAGAGAGAGAGGAGAGAGAGAGGAGAGAGAATTTCCAGATCTGAAAATGAGCATCCCCCTTTGATTTTTGGAGGGAAAAAACTATATACCCCTTCCAACTTTGAATTCTAGCCCTTAGATTGATCAAATGGTCCAAAATGCATCCTTAATGATTAAGAAAATTCCTTAGAGGCTAAGGATTGATGACATGGCATTATGGATGGACATGATCAATTTTAAATGAATGGCCATGATTGATTTGCTTATCCCTTAATTAATTTGCTTAATTCTTGAAGAAGGGCATTTTGGTCATTCTTAATCAAGGGCATTTTTGTCATTTTTGATTAAGGGCATTTTTGTCATTTTTGTACTCAAGAGGATGTGACTGACCTTGGTTGGTCCGATCGGATTATCGATTATCAAAATTTTCGACCGGAAAATGACTAGTCTGATCGGATCAGTTCAATTTGAATTAAATCGATTTGAGTCAATTAGCTCTGAATTTGGGTAATTGCATGACCGAGCTAGACTAACAAATTTAATTGAAGTCTAGTTAACCAAATTGAGTCCCAATTCATCAAATTGAATATTAGTCTAGAGTGGGTCAAGTTGAATTGCACTAATTAGACCAATCACTCTTAGACTTCCTAATCATTGGATCACTAAATTGATCAAATTGACCCAAATTCATGTGATTTTTCCAAAATTGATTTTGCATTTGGGTTTCATATAAGAAATTAGATTCAATCGTGTCTCAATTGCGCAAATCATGAAGAATCGATCAAAATCACTGATTATGGCCTAATTTGGGGGTTTTTGTGTTTGGCTTGGAATCACAAAATTGGTTCAAAAATTGGATATAAAATGACCTCTAGATCAAATGTCGTGAAGAAAACTAATCTAAAAAATGACTAGAAATGAAGTAATTTCATTTTTGGCCGATTTGAATCAAATTTCGCAAATTGGGAAAAAGTTGATTCCAAATCGATTTTTGTAAAATTTTAAATGCCAAAGGTAAATTGAATGTAAAATAAGACGATTTGTGGATTTTTGAATTTTTCAATTTTTTTGGTCAAAGGTTTGACCAAAAGTCAAACCCTAGTTGACTTTTCACTAGGAGCTTGATTTTATGATCAAATCTTTGAATTTTTCTAAAATTTCCACTTCTAAAGTGAAATTGAACTTGAAAGGAATCTTTTCAAACAAAAAGCCCCAATTTGACCTGGGGTTGACTTTTGGTCAAAGGGTTGACCAAAAGTCAACGCCAAAGTCAACCATTTGACTTTTTGGGTTTTTGTATGAAATGAATAGAAAATCACTTATAAAAGCTAAACCAACAGACGGAATTAAAAAACGACACTTTTTGCTCAAGAAATAGGCTCCGTCGCGATCGGAAACCATAATCTCGAAATTTTTATTTTTAATGACGCATCGGCTAAAAATTAGGTGTCAACAATTGGGGCAAAATAAGAAGTTATGGTTGATTATTTTTGGAGCAAAAGATTAAGAAAGATTTTATTGCTTTCACTTGCATCAACCTTCTTGTGATAGTTTCAAATGGATCTTTATGGAAGCTCGAAACATCCCAAAGTGAAGAAGAGCATTCTTTTCCTCTACCCCAAACACAATTATCCTTTGCTTAGCCCAATTGAGCCTTGTTAGACGGCAAAACTAAAAATTAGTTTATTCAGAAAAATACTTGGTACTTATACACCGTAACCCTTAGACATAATAAAGACTAAAATACCCTCATACTCTTATATTATCTAACACTCCCCCTCAAGCTGGAGCATAGATATTAATCATGCCCAGCTTGTTACATATATATTCAACCCTACTACTCCCCAAAGCCTTTGTCAAGATATCCGCAAGCTGTTCACCGGTTCGAACATGACTAGTAGAGATGACACCTTCTTGAAGCTTTTCACGAACAAAATGGCAGTCGACTTCAATATGTTTGGTGCGTTCATGGAACACTGGATTCGAGGCTATATGAATAGCTGCTTGATTATCACACCTCAGAACCATTGGGGCAGGATCATTGAGTCCAAGTTCGACCAATAACTGACGTAGCCAAATTAACTCGGACGTAGCTTGTGCCATAGCTCTATACTCTGATTCTGCACTCGACCTTGCCACGACACTTTGCTTCTTACTCTTCCAGGAAACCAGATTCCCTCCTACAAAAATGCAGTAGCCTGATGTAGATTTTCTATCTGAAGGAGACCCGGCCCAATCTGCATCCGAATAGGCTTCCACCTTTCCATGGCCATGATTCTGATAAAGAATGCCACAACCTGGAGTTTTCTTCAAGTACCTCAAAATTCTGATCACAGCATCCCAATGAGAAGTACGAGGCGAAGACATAAACTGACTCACAACACTCACAGGAAAAGAAATGTCTGGCCGAGTAATAGTCAAATAATTTAGTTTTCCCACAAGTCTCCGATACCTTTCTGGATCATCCAACACCTCACCATCCTCTACCTTCAGTTTCAAACCAGCTTCCATAGGAACATCTAATGGTTTGGCTCCTAACATACCTGTCTCCGTAAGTAAATCTAAAACATACTTACGTTGAGAGATATGAATACCTCTCTTTGCTTGCGCCACTTCAATACCCAAAAAATATCTGAGTCGTCCCAAATCTTTTGTATGGAACTGTTGCTGCAAATATCGTTTCAGTTCATCAATTCCTACAGAATCATCTCCAGTTATGACAATATCATCCACATAAACCACAAGAAAGATCCGACCAGTGGCAGAAGTTCGATAAAACATAGAATGATCACCATTACATCTGGACAACCCAAACTGCAGCACTACCTCAGAAAATCTCCCAAACCAAGCTCTAGGAGACTGCTTTAAGCCATATAAAGATTTCTTCAAGCGACATACATACCCAGACTCCCCCTGAGCAACAAACCCAGGTGGTTGCTCCAGATACACCTCCTCATGTAACTCTCCATGGAGGAAAGCATTTTTAACGTCCAGCTGATAGAGAGGCCAAGAAGCAGAAGCAGCCAAGGAAAATAAAAGGCGAACAGAGGTCATCTTAGCCACAGGAGAAAATGTATCACCATAGTCAATGCCATAGACCTGTGCATATCCTTTAGCAACTAATCTGGCTTTGAGACGAGCCAGAGAACCATCAGAATTAACTTTAACGGTAAAGACCCACTTACATCCAATGGCAGATTTCCCAACAGGTAAGGGAACAAGCTCCCAAGTCTGGTTCTGTTCCAGTGCTGAGAGTTCCTCCTCCATAGCTGACCTCCAGCCCGGACTAGATAATGCTTCAGCGACATTCTTTGGAATGGAATGTGTATCGATAGTGTTTAGGCAAGCACGAAAAGAAGTAGATAGACCAGAATAGGAAACAAATTGAGTGATCGGATGTTGAGTGCAACTACGAACACCTTTACGATGTGCAATAGGGATATCAAGATCAGTGAGAGAAGGACTTACCTCAGGCTCAGAAGACGAGGGAGACAAAGTAGATGGAGGCACATCCGCAGGGGGCTCGACATGCTGACGAGGGCGTCTGCTGTATACATGTTGAATTGGAGGAACAGGTGAAGATTCCATAGCAGATTTCACAACATATGTAAGGACATCATCTTCTACTATAGGAGACTCAACAAGTTCATCTTGATAGATGGTGGATTCAAAAAAGGAGACATCTGCAGTAGTAAAATACTTCTGCAAAGAAGGACAATAACACCTATACCCCTTTTGTGTGCGAGAATATCCGACAAAAATACACTTAAGAGATCTGGGATCGAGTTTAGATATACCCGGACGATGATCTCGGATATAGCAGACACACCCAAATACACGAGGCAGTAGATGAAACAAGGGTGCAGAAGGAAAAAGGAGAGAGTGTGGAATTCCACCTTGAAGAACAGAAGAAGGCATGCGATTGATAAGATAACAAGCAGTCATGACTGCATCAGCCCAAAAAGATTTGTGTACCTTCATTTCAAATAATAATGAACGAGCAACTTCTAGCAAATGACGATTCTTCCTTTCAGCAACACCATTTTGTTGTGGTGTATCTGAACAGGAAGACTGATGAAGAATGCCTCGTTGAGTCATGAAGTTATTGAAGGTGTGAGAAAAATACTCTTTGGCATTATCACTTCGAAGAACACGAACAGGAACAGAAAACTGAGTATGAACTTCATTCACAAACGTACAAAATATGGAAAACAACTCAGAACGATTTTTCATTAAATATAACCAAGTAACTCTTGAATAGTCATCAACAAAAGTAACAAAGTATCTGAATCCTAACTTGGATAACACAGGACATGGCCCCCAGACATCAGAATGAACTAAATCAAATGGTCGAGATGACCGTTTATTGACTCTTGGACTATAACTAATACGATGAAGTTTGCCAAATTGGCATGACTCACACTCAAGACTGGATAAAGAACTAAACTGACTATCTAACTTCTTCAAAGTAGCCAAGGAAGGATGACCCAAACGACAATGAACTTGATGTGGAGAAGATGCAGAACAGGCAACACCAGTGTCCTCATCAAACATATATAGCCCCCCCGAGAGGTGTCCTCTACCAATCGTCTTCCCCGTCTTCAAATCCTGAAAGACACAAGAATCAGGGTAAAAGGTTACTGAACAGTTATAAGTTTTGGTAAGACGACTGACAGACATGAGGTTGAAAGGAAATTTGGGAAGATACATAACCGAGGACAAAGAGATAGATGATGTGAGTGGAACTGTTCCTATTCCCTTAACTGTGGATAACGAGCCATCAGCTAAGGTAACCATGGATATAGTCTTATGAAAATCAGAAAAGGTACCTGAAACGCCTGTCATATGATCTGAAGCACCTGAATCAATGACCCAGGAGCGAGAGCTGGAAGAGAGACACGCTGTTGCATTACCTGTCTGAACAAAGGTAGCTGAGGAGGAGGATTCTGATGGAGCAAAAGGTTGAGTACCAGACTCGGTTGCATCAGCCACATTAGCTGTTGCTTGTTGAGATGGCCGACCATGAAGTTTATAACAAAACTTCTGAATGTGTCCCGGTGCACCACAGTAATGACAAACTCGAACAGCTCGTGTATCACCAGTAGACTGGCCAGATGAAGGAAGTGAGCCTCTGCCAAACCCGCGACCTGTACCTCCACGTCCACGATATCCACCTCGATAACCAGTGTCACCTCTACCAACTCCTCCAAGACGGGACTGAGATACAAGAGCTGAATTACCTGCCATGGATGTGGAATCTTGGGAAGGCTCATGAGACACCCGAAGGACACGAGCAAATGTATCTGTCAATGATGCCACTATCTCTCCTGCAAGAATCTGTGATCTGACATTTTCATATTCTGGACCCAGACTTCCCAAGTATACCATAACAGCCAATTGCTCTCTTTGAAGTCGCATCTGTTCAACATCAGTCGAAATAGGAAGTAGAGCATGCAACTCTTCATACAATCTCTTGAAGTCAGCAAAGTGTTCAGTGATAGGACGCCCCTTTCTCTCAGATCGATAAAATGCCTGTGAAAGCTCATAAACTCGAGAAAGGTTATTTCGACCAGAATACAACACATCTAGATACTCCCACAACTGTTTCACTGTATCACAATGAGTGACCAATCTAACAACTCCTTTTTCCATAGACCCCAGCATTTGACTCAAAATGAGTGCATCAACCACATCCCAATTGGCATCATTAGCCGGTTTAGATTCAGTCAAGTGATTATGCTGATTCCTACCCGTCAAAGTCAACCTGATAATTTTCTTCCAGTCTAGAAAATTGCCGATCCCCTCCAATTTAAAATCAGTAAGCCGAGCCGAAGAAGATGTAAATACTTCAACAGAACTACTCCCAGCAGTAAGTTTCTGATCATTATTACTCATGTTTTCAACAAAACTCTAATCACTCCAAAGCAAAATAACAGATATCCAACAGTCAACTCCACCAAATCAGTTCCAATGTCCAACCTCAACCAGGACGAGTCACAGCTCTACACCAAATAAGACCACTACCAACACATATCAACCTCAACACATCACAACCACAGCACGATTCTCTCAATCAAACTCACCACAGATTACCATATCATCATAAGAAGCCACAACATCACATAGAAAAAATCACATAAACTTCAGACTTCACCAATTTCACAACCAGTTCGCGTGCACGACGCTGACCAGTCTTACATCAATGGTCGTGCACGCAGGAATTCACATCTGGAGCACTGGGGTCGCGGGTTGAGGGCGCGCTGAAGTCGCGCAGACGCTGGAACCGCGCTGGGGTCGCGCGGGTGAGAGGCGCGAGGTCGCGCTTCTGCGCGAAGACGCTGGTCGCGCCGGTGGAGGCGCGCTGAGGCGCGCTGGGTCGCGCCGGTGGAAGCGCGCTGGGTCGCGCCGGTGGAGGCGCGCTAGGCGCGCTGGGTTGCCGGCGACTAGATCGCCGGAGTTCAGATGGGGTTCAGGTGGGCGGTGGTTTAGGCTGGCTCTGATACCATGTTAGACGGCAAAACTAAAAATTAGTTTATTCAGAAAAATACTTGGTACTTATACACCGTAACCCTTAGACATAATAAAGACTAAAATACCCTCATACTCTTATATTATCTAACAAGCCTTAAGCATGTTCATTTCAAAGCCCAAAATGATGATTATCTCCCCACATTGGGGCAATGCATGTGATTTACCAAGGAAATTTAGAAGAATTGGTGAATATGTATAAAATATCTCGAGAGTCCAAAGAGCTCAAAAGATAAATATTAGGGGGCATGAAAAAGCAGTGTGCCTGGTAAAAGCAAGGCAAAAACAAGAAAAAGCAAAAACAAGAAAAAGCAATATGCTTATGATGAAAACAAAATTCCATTTGCATAAGATGCTTAGAAAGAGCAAAGCTCTTATGTTGCAAGAAAAATGGACTCTCGAGACAGTTTGGTTTTCAAGAATCAAATGATGTCAGACTTGAATGATTTGGTAATGATGCCAAGATAATCATCATTCTTCTTTCAAACCCCTTCTATCAAATTTCAAGCCTTTTGAGCCTAACCCGAACCAACATTACAACCCTCTCCGAAGTCTCTTCCGATTGGGATGGTTTGAGTTAATATAAAGTTTTCATAAAGAAACTACCGCTAGAAGGAGTGGAAGTAATTCTATCTTGTCTTATCTTCAAGATTCTTGACTTGTAAACCCGCTGAAGATGTTGATGGTATGTTTCTTTTCTTGGCCTCAAAGCAAACACCCTTTGTGTAAGCCCATGACCAAGCCTATATTACGGTCCTTTCGAAAGACCTTTCTGATCAACCAGTTGTATTCAATGTGAATGTTTCCGAAAACCTTTGACATAGGTTCGTGAGGCATCACCAGTGAGAATTGAATAGCTTTCCCACATCGATGAATGGGAATCAAAACCTTTATGAGAGCCAGTGTGAAAGACCTTTTTGATTAGGTTATTTCCAATTTTGCATTTTTATCTAACCTCTTTAGATGGTTATTCAAAGATCATTTTGTTAAAATTTCCTCTTAAGGATTTTGATGATTAGTGCCTTTCACCAAAAGTTGAAAAATTCCGTTTGATTTGTTGTTAAACAATCTCGGAACTTTTTTCAAAGTATCTTTCCCCAGTGGATCGGTTTTTGGTCATCCTAAACCATAACATTCATTTTCGGTTTTTGGTCATCCTAAACCATAACTTTCATTTTCGGTTTTTGGTTATCCTAAACCATAACCTTCATTGTCGGTTTTTGGTCAGCCTAAACCATAACCCCTTTCCTTAGGTTCTAGGTCATCCTTAAACCTTGTCCTTAGGTTCTAGGTCATCCTTAAACCTTGTCGTAGGTTCCTGGTTATCCTTAAACCTTACCTTAGGTTCCTGGTTATCCTTAAACCTTACCCTAGGTTCTGGGTCATCCTTAAACCTTGTCCTAGGTTCTGGGTCATCCTTAAACCTTGCCTTAGGTTCTAGGTCATCCTTAAACCTTGTCCTTAGGTTCTAGGTCATCCTTAAACCTTGTCCGTAGATTCTAGGTCATCCTTAAACCTTGTCCTTAAGTTCTAGGTCATCCTTAAACCTTGTCGTAGGTTCCTGGTTATCCTTAAACCTTACCTTAGGTTCCTGGTTATCCTTAAACCTTACCCTAGGTTCTGGGTCATCCTTAAACCTTGTCTTAGGTTCCTGGTCATCCTTAAACCTTGTCCTTTGGTTCTTGGTTTTCCTTAAACCATAGGTTTCCTACAAAATCATTTCTCTTTCTTTTCTTCCTTCATACCACCCCATGAGAGAGAGAAGAACACATGAATAGTCTGACAATCCAACGGTAAGTACTTCAGGTAAGACTCTGATCAAATGTCTTTGTCTTTATTTTCTTTTTCCCAAGTGGAATCGACTAAAAATTTGCAGGTGCCAATTGGTCTTTGAGCGAAACCTTTTCGAACTCCCACTCAAAGAGGGGCAGCTGTTGACACCTAATTTTTAGCCGATGCGTCATTAAAAATAGAAAATTCAAGATTATGGTTTCCGATCGCGACGGAGCCTGTTTCTTGAGCAAAAAGAGTCGTTTTTTAATTCTGTCTGTTGGTTTAGCTTTTATAAGTGATTTTCTATTCATTTCATACAAAAACCCGAAAAGTCAAATGGTTGACTTTGGCGTTAACTTTTTGGTCAACCCTTTGACCAAAAGTCAACCCCAGGTCAAATTGGGGCTTTTCGCATAAAAAGATTCCTTTCAAGTCCAATTTCACTTTAGAAGTGGAAATTTTAGAAAAATTCAAAGATTTGATCATAAAATCAAGCTCCTAGTGAAAAGTCAACTAGGGTTTGACTTTTGGTCAAACCTTTGACCAAAAAAATTTAAAAATTTAAAAATCCAAAAATCATCTTATTTTACGTTCAATTTACCTTTGACATTAGAAATTTTACAAAAATCGATTTTGAATCAACTTTTTCCCAAATTACGGAAGTTGATTCAAATCGGCCAAAAATGAAATTACTTCATTTCTAGTCATTTTTTAGATTAGTGTTCTTCACGACATTTGATCTAGAAGTCATTTTATATCCAATTTTTGAACCAATTTTGTGATTCCAAGCCAAACACAAAAATCCCCAATTTTGGCCCTAATCAGTGATTTTGATCGATTCTTCATGATGTGCGCAATTGAGACACGAATGAGCCTAGTTTCTTATATGAAATCCAAATTCAAAATCAATTTTGCAAGAATCACATGAATTTGGGTCAATTTGATCAATTTAGTGATCCAATGATTAGGAAGTCTAAGAGTAATTGGTCTAAATAGTACAATTCAACTTGACCCACTCTAGACTAATATTCAATTTGATGAATTGGGACTCAATTTGGTTAATTAGACCTCAATTAAACTTGTTAGTCTAGCTCGGTCATGCGATTACCCAAATTCAGAGCTAATTGACTCAAATCGGTTTAATTCAAATTGAACTAATCCGATCGGACTAGTCATTTTCCGGTCGAAAATTTTGATAATCGATAATCCGGTCGGACCAACCAAGGTCAGTCACATCCTCTTGAGTGCAAAAATGACAAAAATGCCCTTAATCAAAAATGACAAAAATGCCCTTAATTGAGAATGACAAAAATGCCCTTCTTCAAGAATTAAGCAAATTAATTAGGGGATAAGCAAATCAATCATGGCCATTCATTTAGAATTGATCATGTCCATCCATAATGCCATGTCATCAATCCTTAGCCTCTAAGGAATATTCTTAATCATTAAGGATGCATTTTGGACCATTTGATCAATCTAAGGGCTAGAATTCAAAGTTGAAGGGGGTATATAGTGTTTTTCCCTCCAAAAATCAAAGGGGGGTTCATTTTCAGATCTGGTTTCTCTCTCTCTCTCTCTCTCTCTCTCTCTCTCTCACGATCACCTCTCTCTCTAGCCCTCTCTCTCGGCGACAGCCCTTCCGGCCTCTTGCCGGCTGCTTTCCGGCGAGCCACCGCCCCACCGGCGTCCCCCACGGTGGCCCAAGGCCAGTCGCAACACCAGCCGCCTCTGCTGGTGGCCGGAGCATCTCCCTCCGGCGACTTCTTCCTCTCGGCAACATCACCGGCATTACCGCCGGTGATGTGTTCAGCTGCTTCAACCGGCTGAACCGGCCTTCCGGCGACCTCCTCCGGCGATCCAAAGCATCCGACTACATTCCTCGGTGTCTTCAAGTCGCTGTGGTGTCCGGCCTCGCATCGAACGGCCACCGGATTGCATTCTTAGCTTAATTTTTTGCTGATTCATCTATTTGTGAGAAAACGAATTAATTCTCACATTATTTCGTGTAATCCATTGTCGTAGGTTGGCCGAGCTTTCCGAGGCCTCTCCGTGCCATTCCAGATCAGAATACGGAGACCGGATCGCTCGCTTGAGCGTTGGATCATTGTGAGACAAGGTAAGAACACTTGAACTCAATTCTGTAAATTCGTGTTCAGTGAAACCTGTTGGTTTGAGATGCTGATTTGATCTTGTTAACGTCGAAATCTGATGAAGTGATAAACTAGAGAGTCATAGAGCTCATCTTAAGCTTCGATTTGATATATCATATGCCTCGATCGGACTTGATTTGCTATGTCAAAACATTTTTAGAAGTTAGGATCAGAATCAGGAATATGTTGCTCAAGTCTGTTCTGATGATTCCCGGACTGACGTTGTGCTGTTTGATGATTTTTACAATTTTCTACGATCATTTTCTGTAAAGACTTCCTTCATGAAAGTTGTAGAACACATCTTGATCTGTTCACTGTAAAATTTTCATAAAATTCTGAGCATGTTAGCTTAGTACGATTTTCCACGTCATATGCATATAAATCTGGTGACATGTTGATTTCAGTCGACCTTCGTGTGTTCTTTGATTTTCATTAATTCGTGTGTTCGAGATATGAAATTTTTTTCTTCACGAAAGTTCTTCCTGAGATTGAGATCTTTCTATTAATACTAATTTCATCAAAATCGGAGATCATTTGAATTTTCAAAAGGAATTCTCACGATTTGATCAGAATCTGTGTCCAGATCTGATTTTCCTTCCTTTGGAATTTAAAAGATGTTTCTCCGAATTTGATAAAGTTAGAGTCCTTTTTTGCAAAAAATCAAAACTACAAAGTTTCTCATTGGGATCTCATTATGTCAACTGGAAATTTTGAGGACCTAATTGCAATTTTTGGAGGGTCAATTTGCTTGAAAAGTCTTCACGGGTTAAAATTCCATTTGCAATTGAGTCCTTCGCGAAAACAGAATTTTATAAAAATTTGGAGGGCTTTTTAGCAAAAAATCAAAACATGAAAGTTGTTGCACACAGGGAATTCTAACCGCACAAAAATTTTCATGCAGTTTTGATAAAGTTTTTTATTTTTCCCGCCATTGTTTTGAAATTCATAACTGAACCGAGTCCAGCCTGTCACTGAGATTTAATTCGATATTTTCGGGAAAATTGGCTAGGATTTAGAAAAAATGGTCTTCTTGACTTTTGATCCTCATGTCATAAGCTTTCTAATGACACCTGAACCACTTCATTTGGACGTCATTAGGATAGTTAATCATACTTGAACAGAAGCAATCCGAATTAGACTTTAATTGAATAAGTGGTCTTTTTATAAAGCCCACTTCTCATTGTTTGATTGGCTTCGAAACAAGGCCCATGGGCTTGAATGCATGCCCATTTTATTTTTATACATGTGTTTGTTAGATGAATGTTAGGCCCGATACATGTTCGGCGGGTAGCCCATTCATGATCATTAGAACCCGATTTTAGGGGTTAATTGATATGAGTTGCCGTTTTGTGAATACAAATGGCAGCCTATTATCATTAACCATTAATTAAATAATGTTAGGTGATTAGATGGGTGATGAATCGAATCGCATGAAAAAACAAAGGCCGATCCCGAGGCCCGTGTTTAATTAGTGATTGATTGCAACATTGTTCTTTCATATGTCATTTGTTATGAATGAATGTTATGAATGTAAACATCGACACCCGAGAGGCGGTCCAAGTAAGAAAAATCCGAAGTTGAAAAAGCCAAGGTGATTGACCGATGTCCAATCCGGTCTCAATTTGTACTCATTTGATGATGGTGTTAAACCGATGTCCAATCCGGTTTCAATTTGTACTTAATTCATTCATCCCCGATCATGTCTCGGGTTTTTCAATTCGTGTTGTAATAAACACCCGACGAGTTGCGGGTTTTTACTTTTTACTTTCTTGCACTTAGAATTAGCTCGTCTTTTCAATACTTCGAGTGTTTACTTTAAGAAATGTCTTTCAATACAATTGCTTGTTTCTTTCTTTTTCTAGACTAAGATAGGATTAGTTTAGAATCTCAAATGAAAATACAAAAACAAGATGCATGATCACCTAGTGGACTAAGACTTTGGCATGAAAATGGTAAAAAAAATGCATGACGACTTAGATAACAACCATGTTAAGTTTAGCGGTACCGAAAGGGCGTTAATAGAAATATTAACGTAAGCTAGTCCCCGAACCTTTGATCTTTGGTTTTCGTAGAAACCGAAACGAAATTCCCGCGTTTCGGTTGGGTATTCTAGCCGACCCCTGACCTAGGCTAGTGGCGACTCTTTTAAAAATAAAATCGATTCGCTGTCACGCGAGATATGGATTTAGGGAAAATCCACGTTCATGATCGATGGGTCATATGGCTAAATAAAAATTTCACACTTCAGTAAAAATCATTTTTTATGAGGTGCCATATGAACCATCTCATGAACACTTATCTCTAAACCCGCCTCATCCGAGCTCGGCCCTCGAGGGGCAGGTCGCGACAATAAGGCGAAGACATCCTTCATAACATCATGGGACACATTTTGTTACAAGATGATGCCTTTCAATGTGAAAAATACTGGCGCTACATATCAAAGGGCAATGGTAACTTTGTTCCATGACATAATGCATAAAGAAATCAAAGTATATGTGGACGACATGATCACAAAATCCAAATAAGGAGAAGATTATGTTGAAGTGCTTCGCAAGTTGTTCGAAAGACTCAAAAAATACAAGTTGCGACTAAACCCCAACAAGTGTGTATTTGGGGCAAAATCTGGCAAACTTCTAGGATTTGTGGTCAGTAGTAGAGGTAATGAAATAGATTCCTCCAAGATCAAGGCAATATACAACTTAAAAACTCTTTCTACGGTAAAAGAAGTGAGAAGTCTATTGAGGTGATTAAACTACATTGCTCGTTTCATCTATCAGTTTTCTGATACTATTAAACCATTCTTCAAATTATTGAAAAAAAAATGCCAAAGTGAAGTGGAATGTGGAATGTCAATGAGCCTTTGACAAGATCAAAGAATATCTGGTGTGCCCACCAGTGCTGGTACCACCAATCCTTGGAATTCCGATGATCTTATATTTGATGATTCACTATAAGTCGTTAGGAGCGATGCTTGTACAAAGTAGGCCAAATGATGGTAAAGAACAAGCCATTTATTACTTGAGCAAGATGTTCATAACATCATAAATGAATTATCTAGCAATCGAAAAGACACGCGTTGCGTTGATTTGGGTGTTACACAAATTAAGGCAATGCACCCTTTATCATCAAATTTTGTTAGTGACTGAGAATGATCCGATCAAGTACCTTCTTGAGAAATCCTTCTTGATCGGGAAATTAGCAAAGTGGCAAGTCTTGTTATCTGAATTTGATATCAGAAGTTCATCCTAAAAGTCAATCAAAGGATGAGCAAGAACAACTTGATGATCATATATTAACACTGGTCGACAATAAATGGACCATATATTTTGATGGTGTAACCAACTTATCTAGATCAGGAACTGGGGCAATACTGATCTCCCCAAAAGGCCAATACTATCCGGTATTTGCGAAACTGGTATTTCCATGCATCAATAATGTCGCTGAATACGAAACATGCATTCTCGGTTTGCAATTAGCCCTCTCAATGAAAGTAAAGAGGTTGCAAGTATATGGAGATTCTATACTCATTATATTACAAACAACTGGTGAATGGCAAACTCGAGATGCCAAACTAATTTCTTATCACAGATACTTAGAAGAGATAATAGAAAAATTCAAAGAAGTAGGATTCGATTATCTCTCAAGAGCTCAGAATCATTTTGCAGATGCTCTTGCAACTTTGCCATCCTTACTACAAGCTCAAAATGGTATGGATATAAAATCATTGAGAATTAATATTCTTAAACAACCAGCTCATTACATGATGGTCCAGGCAAAATTTGACAACGTACCATGATTTCATGACATCAAAAGATATCTTCAATCGGGAGAATTTTCTGAAGAAAGCCAACCAGGTGACAGGAAGTTTCTAAGGAAGATAGCCAATAAATTCTTCCTCAGTGGTCAAATCCTCTATAAGAAATCATTTGATTTAACCCTACTAAAATGTGTGGATACTGCAGAAGCTGAACAAATCATGAAAGAGATTCATAAGGGTGAATGTGGACCGCACATGAATGGACATCTTCTAGCCCGAAAGATTATGAGGTTAGATATTATTTGGATGACAATGGAAACAGATTACATCCAACATATGAAGTGTTGTCATCATGTCAAGTCTATGGAGACAGAATTAATGCACCGCCAAATGAGCTACATCAAATGTCTGAGCTATGGTCATTTTCAATGTGAGGCATTGATATGATTGGTCCAATCAACCCTAAGGCCTCAAATGGGCATCAGTTTATCCTGGTTGCTATTAATTATTTCACTAAATGGATTGAAGTAAACTCCTACACGAATGTTACTGCCAAGAATGTTGTAAGATTCATTAGGCATGACATCATTGTTAGGTATGGGGTTCTAGAAGTAATAATTACGAACAATGGCTCAAATCTAAATAACAAGATTGTGAATGATTTACTCGAACACTTCTACATCCGACATCTGAACTCATCCCCATATCGTCCACAAATAAATGAAGTAGTTGAAGCGGCAAATAAGAATATCAAGAAGATATTGGCCAAGACAGCTAAAAATTACCGTAATTGGCACGAAAAGTTGCCGTATGCTCTGATGGCATACTGAACTTCAATTCGAACATCAATTAGAGCAATCCCGTTTTCCTTGGTTTATGGAATGGAAGCTATCCTACCTATTGAAGCAAAAATTCCTTCATTAAGGATACTATCTCAATTGAAACTTTCAGAAACTGAGTGGATTCAACAAGATATGAACAACTCAACATAATCGATAAAAAGATATTAAAAGCTATATGCCATAGGCAAGCCTATCAAAAAATAGTGACTAAATTCTGTTGACACCTAAATTTTGCCCAAATCATTTAGGGTTTTATCGCATAAAAATTAGGGTTTAATTTTTTAATCCCTAAACCAAAAATGTTTTCTTTAAATAGCATGACATATAGTTATAGGTGCATTTGCATTAACAGGGCCTAGTTTAAAAAAAAAAAAAAAGTTTTTTCGGGTCAAGACGATCGGCCCATTTCTCCCGGGCCCGGCCCACGCGCCGTTCACCCCCCTTTTAATGAAAACCCTAGCTCTCACTTGAGAGGGGGGGCCGGGCGGCACAAAAAAGAAAGAGAGAGAGATTGAGAAAAAAGGGGGCGAGAGTTGCAGAGAGGAAGGAGATCGAGAGAGAGAGAGAGAGAGAGTTCCAGAGAGCCGAGGGAGAGAGTCCGGAGAGCGAGATCGAAGGCGAGCGGTCCCGTCGACGACGGTCACGCCCCCAACCGCAGCCGGTGGAGCTCCCACGCGTCTCGCAGTAGGTCCCGGCCCTGAGTGTTCTTCGTTTCTCTTTGTGTTTGTTTTTGTTATTGCTGAGCCTAATTCGGGGTCGATTTTCCCGAGGATTCCGGCTCGAAGACGCGCGGGACTACCGGACGAAGTCCGATCTGTCGCCCCCGGTCGCCGCCTCTGAGCCGGGTAGGGAACGCCGCAACGGCGCCCCTCCCCTTTTCTTTTTTCCTTTTCTGCTCTGTTTCGGAGGGGCTCGCTGGCCGGAGCTCGCGGCCGTCCGGCTCGCGCGAGTTCCGGCCAGTGACACCTCGGTCTCGGTCATGCTTGTCTGCACGTTGTGCTGTGTGAATCTAGGACGCGTATGAGTCCCGGTCGAGCATGAAATCCTCCGTTTTCGTCGCGCACATGAACTGTTCGACGGAATGCCCGAACCATCTCCTTGTGTACCTCTGTTCCGGGAGCGTTTTTTTTAGGAATCAGTCGGTCTCGGCACGTCGCCGACCGTCGCGGCGGTCCGGGCATGGCCACGCGGGGAGCGAACAGCCACCCTTGGTCGGGATTCGGCTGGTATGCATCCGACGAAGCCCCGACCGTGGAGGTCGGGGTGCGTCGCCCGACGGCCGAGCAAGGGCTCGGCCGCCGGGCCAGAAACCCCCAGCCACGCAGGCTGAGGTGGGGGGCAGAGAGCGACCGACATTCTGGCCGGTCGGACGGCGGCACGGGCGCGGCGTCGGGCGTCGGCCGTGTGAAGCGAGCCCCCGGGCGACGGTCGCCGGCGCTCGGACCGACCGAGGGAGACGAAGAGGGAGCGGCTGTCGAAAGCCGGGTCGCGAACCGAGTCGGATCCGGGTAGGGCAACGCACATCCGGGTCGGGTCGCGGGTTGTGACCGGATAGGTTTTGCGAGTCGGGCCGGTTTTAATTTTTAGGGGTTTTGGGCCTTTCGCGTTTGGGCCGGAGTTGGGACTTGGGCTGAAGTGTCGTTAGTTTTGTTTATATAGTGGGCTGGCTTTCCTTTTTTTTAAAAAAAAAAATTTCGGGTTGGGCCCTTTTTATGGTAATTTCGGAAATTTGACCGGGCTCAACAAATGAGCCCGGTCCGTCTGCGAACCCGGCCGGCGTGCCCGGGTCAGTCCCGGTCCGGGTCGGATGTGGAGATCCGACCCGGATCCGGTTCCTTTTATTATTATTATTTTTTTTTATGTTGCATTATTTTAATATTTAAAAAAAAAATTAAAAAATTTTTTTTTAAAAAAAAGAGAGAAAAGTCCGAATTTCATTTTATTTCATTTTATCTTATCTTATTTTTATTTTTCTCGAAAAAAATTTCAAAAAAATTTTAAAAAATTAAAATTTAAAATTTAAAATTAATTTTTTTTAAAAAAAAATTAATTTTTAAAAAAAAATTCAAAAATCAGAAAATTCATTTGGGTTTTGGAATTGCTTGTTTTCGCCCTTTTCGCATGTTTAGTGCTAATTTAATCCCACGTCGCTCGGTTCACACACTTTGAGTTGCACATTTAAATTAGCCCCGCACTTAGTTGATTACGCATGTTCAGGTTTAGATATTAATTATTGCTTCCTTTAGTTTAGTTGGGAAAGGAATTTTGAGACTTTCAATTAGCAAGAACATGTTAGGTGATGAATTGAACAAGATTAGGTACCGAAAGGGCACTAATTAGTCGATTAGTGTAATCAAGTCCCCGTACCCGTTGAATCTCTGGTTCGTAGAAGTGAAGTTCTTCTCCCGTGCTTCGCTTAGGTGTCTAATCGACCTACCAAAAACCGATTAGTGGCGACTCCTAAATGAAATTGATTTGCATGTTAACAACTTAAACTTAAGTCGCGAATTGGTATGGGCTTGGGAGGGCTCGAGCTAGGTTTAACTTAGTAATCCATTAGCCAAACCCCTTAGGCCATCGGGGCCGGCTCGGGGAGGTCGCGACAAATTCTTTAACCGAAAAGTGAAACCAAGGCATTTCAAAACAAAGGATTTAGTAGTGAAAAAAGTCATCCTCAATAATTTAGATCCTCGTGGCAAATTCCCTTCGAATTATGAAGGTCCATACATTGTCAAGAAAGTTATTCATGGAGGAGCGTTGATTCTTGTAGATATGACTGGAACAAAATTGGCCTATCTTGTAAATGCAGATGCTGTCAAGACTTTCTACCTATGAAATGAAGACAAACATTCAAGAAGAGATTTGAGTTACTTTAGAATGTGTGCATATCATGCATTTCATGAACATATTTATCTGTTTTGCAAAAGAAAGCAAAAGGAGTCCGAACCAGTCGATGATTTTAGAATCCCCAATGAAGTTGGCAAATGATAGAGGGAAGTATCATTTCCAATTCAATTTTTCCGTTGATATTGCCTAATGTATTTTTTTTTATCATCCACAGGGAGACAAAGAAAAGGGAGCAACAAAAGAAGAATCTCCAGTGGAACTAGAGCAAAAATATACAAACAAGAAGGATCTTAGTAAGTTGATCAGACAGGTATCCCTAAATCATGAGTGCATGTGTTAAAGAAGTTGCCTTTCTAAGATAAAATCGAACTTTTTCTTCCCCAAGCGGGATGACACTAAGACTGAGCAAAACAAAATAACTTATTTTGAAAAGAAAATACCTCAGAAATATTTCAAATCAAAAGTTTTGAAACACACTTTCTTTGAGAGTGTTTTAAGTATCAAAATTCCCTAAAAAGGGATAATTTGACAAAAGGCTTTTAAAAATTTCAAAGAAAAAGTTTGGATCAAATTGAATGAAAAGAAATTCAAATGATGAAAGGTAAGCCGTATTCAAACACGTCCCCTGTACACTTAAAGTTATAGTGAGGGAGTGAGTGAAACAAAACTCATCCAAAGGAAATAGGGGATATTCATAATGATTACATAGATTAAAATGATAAAAGGCAGTCATTTCACTTTTCTAAATACATGTTTATCCCTTGCAAATCAAATTTGAGCCAAAATAGTGGAGAAGTTTTTTTCAAAACAACCCTGTTAAGAACCACCCCACATTGGGGCAAACCAGGAGGTTTGTGGTTGATAGCTATGGAGAATAGGATCAAGAAAGATTATATTGCATACTCTTGCATCAATCTTTCTGTAATAACTTCATATGAAGTCATATGGAAGCTCAGGACATTCCAAAAGGAAGAAGAACACTTCATTTCTTATACCTAAATACATTACCTTTGGCAAAGCCCAAATGAGCTTGAATATTCATTTCAGAACTCTAAATTGGTGATCATCTCTTCACACTGGAGCATGAGCATATGATTCACTTTGAATAAATAAGAAACAAAAGGCATAACACAGAGTCCTTAGAAAAAATATTCAAAGACAAAAGAATCAGGGGCATGAAAAGGTAGTGTGTCTAATAAAAGCAAGGCCAAATGCCCAAGAAAATGAGAAAGAAAAAAAGGGTTCAAAAGAAAGCTCAAAATAGAAAAGGTCATGACAAAACAAAGCCAAGATCATGACAGATTATAGATCACAATAAATGAGTCTAAGCGAAAAAAAAAAAAAAAGAGATGGTAATGAACGTTTAGGGGACTCTGACGTTCATAAAAAGAAAGATCTCTAGTGAACAAAAGAGGAAAGTGATAATGATGCCAAGAAGATCACTAATTTTATAAAAACCTTGAATTCAAACAAATGAGCCCTTTTTTAGCCTACCCAATACCAACAATACAACCTCTCCCCAAAAACTTTTCAAATTAGGATGTTGAAAGTAGAAACATGACTTTATGACAAGAAGTCATCGCTCAAAGAAGTGTATACACTAATATCTTGTCTTGTCCTCAAGGTTCTTAATTTGTAGACCCAAAGTCAGAAATGATGAAATCCTTTTTCTTAGCCTCAAAATGTCTATCTTTTGAATAGCCATTGACCAAGCCAACATTACGGTCCTCCGAAAGATCTTATCATCAATTGAATTTTATATATTGCGAATATCTCCGAACACTTGAGGATTGGTTAAGAGAGATAAAATTGAGAGATATTAGATAATTCCCATTTCAATTAGATAAAGAAAAGAACAAGTTCACATATTGAGACAAATCATTTCTAATGAAGGTCTTCTAAATGATCATTTCAAGCATTTCTTGAAAGATTGCAAGCACTTTGTTCAAATAATTCCTTGAAAAGGAAAATTTGATTGTCTGAAATGCATTAATGCAAAGAACGTATGTTTCCAAACCATGTTTCAAAAGTTTTTGGTCAACTTAAAATCAAGTTTTTAAATAGTTTGTGGTAAGCTAAAAAAAAACCACACTTCAAACAGTTTTGATTAATTTCAAAATCACTTTTCAAAATAGTTTTTGGTTAACTAAAAACCATACAAAGGTTAGTGGAACCTTAAAATCACATAACTCATGATCAAGGCACTCATTGTTTGAAGCCTTCTTAAGTCCTAATGACGAGGAGTCACTAGGCAATACCCAAAGCCCTACTGATGAGGAGTTACTAGGCAATTTTCAAAGTCCTACTAGCGAGAGGCCACTAGGCAATTTCCAAAGTCCTACTGATGAGGAGTTACTAGAAAAATTTCCAAAGTCCTACCGGCAATGAGCCACTAGACAAATTTTCAAAGTCCTACTGGCGACGAGTCGCTAGACAATTTCCAAAGTTCTACTAGCGAAGAGTCATTAGGCAAATTCCCAAAGTCCTACTGACGAGGAGTCACTAGGCAATTTCCAAGGTCCTATTGGCGAGGAGCCACTAGGCAATTTCCAAAGTCCTACCGATAAGAAGCCACTAGGCAAATTCCCAAAGTCCTACTGGTGATGAGCCACTAGGCAAATTCCCAAAGTCCTACTGACGAGGAGCCACTAGGCAAATTTTCAAAGTTCTACTGGCGAGGAGCCACTAGGCAAATTCTCAAAGTCCTACTGGAGAGGAGCCACTAAGCAAATTCCCAAAGTCCTACTAACGAGGAGCCACTAGACAAATTTCCAAAATCCTACTAGCGAGGAGCCACTAGGCAAATTCCCAAAGTCCTATTGGCGAGGAGCCACTAGGCAATTTTCAAAATCTTATTGGCGAGGAGCCACTAAGTAATTTCCAAAGTTATACTGGCGAGAAGTCACTAGGCAAATTTTAAAGTCCTACTGGTGAAGAGCCACTATACAAATTTTCAAATCCTCAGGCGAGGAGCCTCATGTGTCTATGGTTTATGGGTTCGTCCTTAAACCACGAAATTAGAATAATCATCAAAATTATTATTGCCATCAATTCATACTCTTGGATAAGCAACAAAGAGACGCTTACAAATAGGTAAGTTTCTCTTTCTCAGTCATTAAGAACCTTTTAAAATGTGTTCTGAAAAGGAAAACCTTTGGATTAGATCACGAATTTCAAAGACAGGATCCATAATCAGTTGTTGTGAAATTTCCATTTTGTTTTGTTCATTAAGTCAACTAAAAATTCAGATGTTACATTATCTTTGAAATCAACCTCTAACGAGTTCAATCTTAAAAAGGGCCAGTTGTTGACACTTGATTTTTAGCTCATTTTTTTTTCATATTTTCAAAAATCTCAAAATTAGGATTAGGAATCTTGGCCAAGCCTAGAAACCTACTTCTAAACCAAAAATGATTTTTTTAGCATTTTCCTGAATTTTTCTTTAATTTCTTTTAGTCAAAATAAGTGAGAAAATCAAGAAAAATAGAAAATGAAATCATAAAATTCCATAAAAATAGTCATTAGTCATATTTTAAATTTAATTTCACTAATGCATTATCAATTTTGGAAAATCTCAATCGGGCATGTGTTTTTTCCCAAAATTGGGCAAAATCAAACCCAAATTGAACCAAAAATGCAATTAAATCTTTTCTAGTCATTTTCAAGTCATGGTGTCTTCGCAAAAAATGATTCTGGGACCTTGAATTACATAATGGTTGGTCCAATCGCACAATTTTTCATAAAAATTAAAAATTCCCAAAATTCAATTGAAAATTAGGAATTTTGAGCCCAAAATTGGGAATCATGTCCAATTTGAAATTGTTGAATCATGAGACCATCATTTTTGGGGTTAATCAAATGTGGGTAATTCAATTTTGGCACCAATTTTTCCTAATCAGGTCGTTAAGGTATCGAATTGAGCAAAGACCCAATAACCCAAGTACAAAAAGTTAAAAATCTAGGATATGATTTTGATAAAAATTGGGAAAATCACATATTTGGGTTCAAAATGTGATGAGAAATTCAGATTTGGGATTAAATTTGATAAATTGGGTTAAAATTGTTTCGAATTTGTAAATTTAGACCAACCCGAGTCGGTCACCTTCTTCACTCGGTTCGCCCAGAACATGCCAAACCCAAAAAAAACTAAGTTAAACCCGTGACTTCGTGAACCTTCCCCGATCAATTTAGCACGTGAAAATCAAGTTGGCCAGTCGGAGAAGCTCCAGCTGCCGCTAGAGAATCGATCTTATCGATCGGAAGTCGATTTTAACTGAATTTGGGCGGGAAAATTGATCAACAAAAACAAGAAAAAACTGAACATTATGAATAGAAGGTGCTCGACATTATTCTAGAGAGGGAGAAGAGAGAGAAACAACGCAAAAACAAAGAAAATCTAGAGAGAGAATAGGGAGTTGAGGTCCCTTGATCGAGTGTCCAGCACGGACGAATGGAACGACGCCAACGAATCGATCGTTCAAGGCAGACCTCCTCCTCTGTTGATCAATGAAGAACTGATCGTGAAGCTTTGAAACTAGGGCTCGGTCGGCATGACCAAGTGTTCTCAGACGGAACTGAAGCCATCAACTTAAAGCCTGAGTATTAGAGAACAACTTCACGGGCGCTCATTAGTTCGGGAACTCCGATTTGTATACATTCGAAGAAGATAAACATTGCTCATAGTCACGATTTTTCCAGAATTCCAGAAAATATGATTTGACTCAATCTTGTTGTTCCTGTTGTTCTAATCGTGATTTTGTATTTCTGAATGTTCAAAACTTGTTTCTAATCATTTTTTTATATTACTTGATTGCATTTTGGGCATAAAACATGCATAAACCGAGTCAGCCACCATTAAACCTTCTCGTTGGAACTCAGAGGATCTCGCTGGAGCATGTCTCATGGTCGTAGGCTGTCCAAGTCAGACTTCTTCAACTTTGTTTGATGCTTTGTTAGTTGTTAGAATCGATTTAGACGGTTAGGGCAAGTAGGATAGTGATTTGGAGCTTTGGAAAATGTTAGCATTAGGTCAGTGACAAGTTAGGTTTTTTGACTGGTTTTTTTGCTAGTTGACAGAGGTCCGACGACGTGCTAAATGGGTTAGACTGAAAATAGAACATACGAACATTACAACGGATCAATCAGAATGATGAAACTCTCACCGGAAGGTCGCCAGAGAATGGTTCAAACCGGTGGCCTCGGAAACTTAGAACCATGATTTGTGCCTACCAAGTGCTCGACCAAATGCCCCAATGAGAAATGCCAAAAACGGCGCTGTTTTGGCGCTGAGCTCGCTGGAGGAGACAATTGGCGACCGGCGCCGGCAAGACCCGATTCAACCAAGCCAAACCGGGTTGAACCGGTCTGGTCCGATTCATTTTTCCAGTAGGAAAATTCAAAAATATATAAAAAAATTTAAAATTCTAAAAAATTTAAAAAAAATCAATAAAAAAATCAGAAAAATACAAAAAAAAATTGAGAAATTTGGAAAATTTCAGAAAATTAGAAAATTCATAAAAAATAAAAAAATTTAGAAAATTCATAAAAATCCAGAAAATTCAGAAAATACAAATAAAAAATGTGAAAAATTCAGAAAATCTAAAAAAATTCGAAAATTCGAAAATCCATAAAAAATTTCAGAAATTCATAAAAATCAATTCTTGGTTCATGAAATTCTCAAAAATTCAATTTTCGAAAAAAAAAATCAAAAAAACTCACAGAATAGTTAAAAAACACTATGGTCAACCTTGGAAAATGAAATTTGAATTTTTGAAAGTGCCTAAGTGGCATTTTAAAAAAATCTCAAATTCAAAGGTTATAATCCCTAAAAAACCTTAAAACCCTAAAAAGACACAAATTATGAAATGAATAAGCCTTTAGGGCTTCATTAAGGTTTGGATGTTTTGGTTGGATTTCATTTTTAGAGACAATTTAGGATTGTTTGGTATGATTGATCTTGATTGGGCATTTAATTCTTGATTGATTTTCCCCGCAATTAGAATGAATAGGATTAGTGGGTAAGTCTTGGAAACTTGTGTGACACATTAGACATCGTATCGTTCTTAGGTATCAAAAGGGCGCTATGGATCTCGATTCGGGATCATTAGCGTAACCAAGTCCCCGTACTCAAAATCTTTGGTTCGTAGAATCGTGGTATTTCTCTCATACCCTGATTAAATTTCTAGTCAACCTATTAACAATGACTAGTGGCGACTCCAAAATCGAAAATTTAGATTAAATAGGAAATTACCATCCACTATCACTTGAGGTATGGTCTAGAAGAGTCTCTTGCACAGAAATATCTCCTTAGCGTGCAAACCCCAAAAACCCAAAAAAAAAGCGCGGCGCGACAAGGGTTCATCCCATTTCCAAGAAATTCGAAACTAGAGTGACCTGGAGGATCAAACTGGATTGTTTTTCCATAACAATCATCATTGGTTCGTTGTTTACTGAGCTAATCCATTCCTATAATGACTTTAAAGTTATAATAATTAATACCACCAAATCTATCATTTGATCCGTCCCATGTAAAGATATCTTACAATCTCTACACATTAAAGTTAACAACACCTTATCTTTTAAAAGTGTAGAGACACTAAGGGGCACTTCAAGTAATTCGGATTTCAATCCATACAATCGCACAAATTGGCAGATATAAATGAGTAGGTAGCACCAGTATCAAATAAAGCATATCTCTTATGTCGCACAAGGAGAGTGTACCTGAAATAACAGTCTTAGAAGCCTCAGCTTCTTCCTGAGTAACTGTGTAAACTCTTCCTTGGTTTGGCGGCCTTTGTAAGTTCCTTTGCTGCTATGCTCCTCCCTGAGTTACTTGCTACAACGGCTATCCCCCTCGAGGCCAATACTTGGAACTATGCACATATTGTCCACATCTATAACATTGCCTTGATGATTGACATGGTGCACTCCTGTGCTACCTTTCACACATTCGACAATTACCAATTGCAATTGGTCTCTTTCCTCTTGACTGGTCATGCCAGGACCTCTCAAGGTTTCCACTATTGTGTCTCTTGTTGGAATCAAAAGGGGCTTTTCCAAAATGGATAGGCCTCTTGCCAAACCTAGCACTGTCTCACGTAGGTTGGTGACAATCGTCCTGGTGCCTCACTCCCTGTCGTCCCCTTTACTAACTCTTGCTCAATGAGTTGAGCTTGCCTATAAAGTACACCATAATCCTTGATGTCCAACGGTACTAATTGCTTCCTTATCTCAATCTTCAAGTCATTCAAGAACCTTTTGGCCTTATCTTCGACATTCTCAACCATTTGAGGTGCAAACCTAGAAAGTTCAGCAAATTTCGCTTCATATTTATCCACTGTCAGATTGTTCTGACACGGTTGCATGAACTCTGCTATTTTCTGATCCTTTGCACAATCAGAAAAATAGTTCCCATAAAATGCTTTCACAAAAGTTCCCCAGACTACTAGCGTACCTATTAGGAACACCTTTTCCTTGGATGCCTTCCACCAATGTTCGGCATTTTCTTCCAGTTGGTGCTCAGCTTAGATCAGTTTTTCAGCATCATTGCGGTTCAACAAGATAAATATCTTCTCCAAACTCCTCATCCACCTTTCTACCTCACTGGGATCCCATAATCCCGTGAACTTAGTCGGTTTCAATTTCAGGTATTGCTCAATGAGCCTTTACACACAGCAATCACCATTTCCCGCAACCACTTGCTGTTGGGCTTGTTGTTCAAACAGTGCCCCACATAAGCCCAAGCCTCAAGGATTCCATCCACTTGAGGATCCCTTCCAAGTGCTGAACTAGAGGAAGATCCACCATTCTTCCTCATCTTGTCTCACAAGTCTTCTGCACATTAATCACCAATTAGTTCAGATGATCAATCGTCATAGTATCTAATAAGTAACATATGTTACTAACATCTCATGAGTAATCTTAGTTACTTGTATCTCTCTAGCACAGAACTAAAAAACACATGCATCAGGTGTTTTACAATGCGTGTGCGTCCTTACCCTTCAATCACTAGCACACCTTATCACTCCAGAGTAACCTAGGGTCCGATACCATATCGAGGGTTGTAGTGTCCTAGGCACGCTCCTTTCAAGGTGAATTATCTAATCCTCATTAGTCATCAAATTATTCGCAGGCGGAAGATGCTTCTTTCTAAAGATCAGCATTCATAACATGAATGTGTCATAAAAACATAAAATCATAGAAATGTTAGAACTCGGAAGTTATGAAAATAACATCCATCTTTCTTATAATAACAAGGGTGATACAAATGTGAGTTCAAAACACGAGGTGACTACAAACTACTCCAACCCGTCTAAACACTATGACCCACTAGCCCTAACCAAAAAAAACAAACAAGGCTATCACCCACCTCTACACAACCCTATCTCCAAAAAGTGATAGTTGTGTCTTTTCCAAAAATTTGCTCCTTCTTCCTTCTCCTCCTTGATACATCATTCACTTTATCCCGTTATTGGCACTGTCATCAGCTCCATCCGGCCCCTAATATGGGAGTGGCCCCACCAATCATCCTCCAGCACAAACGTAAATAGCAACAAATCCCAAAAGAATGGGTCCCACAAGGGACCTAATATCAACAGTCAGGATAGAAATGTATTTTACAAAAATTAGCTCAGGAAAGTACATGTCCACAAACTCATACACATGACCCTCAAAATCAATGGGCACCCCATAGATAATCGAAGTCGAAGCGGGGAGGATCGACATGGCTACTAGTCTGAAAAGTGTCAACAACAAGCAGTGAGTAAAAGCTCAGCAAAGTAAGCTCTATCACGTCATACTAAAGAGATAATATCACGCACCTCAACAAGGTCAAATAGATAGGCAACTAACAAATCCACAACCAGCTATAACATACAAAAAAAAAAGAACTCCCTTTTTCATTCGGGGACTAATCATCAGGCAAAAAGATTGTCAATCAATGAACAGTCAATCACACGAGTTCTCATCGCATACGTTGTGTGACAATGATTAAATTTAATCACCACTCCAAGACACATGATCAGTGCAATCCCCGGCCACGCAAGGAGGAACATCTCGACCAGCAGGTCCAGTGTGCCCAAATCGGTCTACTGCATTATAGGCCGAATTACTCAGCGGCCCACATAGGCTTCATAGGTCCACTAACCACAGCATCCTATTTGTACTCCTAGAGTATCTAGGGCATGGCTCTTCCTAGGCATCGTGAAACACCAGCTCACGGCATCCTGCTTTCTTGACAAGCTCCTCGGAGCATCGTCATCCATAGATCGACGACATCAAGCATCTCTTAGTCACACAACCACATGCACAAACAATATTTTCAATTTATTCGACACATTTCTACAACCACAATTTCCAGATTCCGTGCTCTCAAGGATTACCCAATTTACAAAAGCATTTGATATCAGATCAAGGCCAAATAAGCATAATTGAAAAGCTAAGTAAGAGTGGTTACTGTCTCTAGTAGACCATAATAAAAAAAAAACCAGTGTTTTCAAGTGAAAACCAGAAGTTCAAAGATATCTAGTGAAACTGGACAGATTTGCATGACTTGGGAAATCAATTTCAAAGGCATAGCAAATGGATTCCAAAAATTTTGAAATTGAATATGTTATAAACAAGACCTTAGCAAATATTTTCCATGGAGAACACAATCCCAAAATCCTCCTGTAAAGGCCACTTTTAATGGCTCGAAAATAGACCAGAACTGATCTGTCAAAACAGGGAAGCCGAGTCACAAAGAATGCTCATTTCACAAACCAAACTATTTTGAAACGCTTCGAAATTTTTATATGTCGTAGACAAGGGCTTCCTGAAAAAATTTTGTGAAGGAAGTGTGACCAAATTTGAAGTGAAAATTTTTATAAAAATTCAAGAAGGCACAAAGGTCACAGGTTCCGCAATATAAAACGGCTTTGATTCTATAAGAAGTTGGACCTTCGTAAAATCCATTTGAATTCAAAAAAATCTGAAATTTAAGTATGTTATAGATTAAGATCTTTTAAACAACTTTGAAGAAGAATATTTCGCGAGATTCAGACCACTAAAGGCGCTACAAAAATAGAAAACTAGGAACGTCCAGAAAAGTCAGTTCTGGAACCGAGATAAAACTTCAAGAAAACGATTTTCAACTTGAGATCCACCACTTCTCATCCAAGGAAAAACCACATCAAGCGTTCAAATCAACATGCATCACCTTTCCCAACTTAATCTAGCAATCCAAATCCACCAAAAATCATTCTAGGGGTTCAACTACACAAGAGCAACAGCTATACACAGATCAAACTCTCTTACCGTCATTCCAGCCACTCAACGACCTATCCAAGACCCAAAATCGACATGCAATACATTATCATGATTAGTATGAAGTGAGAGGCACACTTGCCTTGCCGGCAAGAGTGGTTGTCACAACGGCGGGTCCTGGCCGAGAGAGAGAGCAAGAGAGACATTGGTTCCAGGATCGAGTTGGCAGGTTTTGCTACTGCTGCTGTTGGTGTGTGGTGATGGAATGGTCGGCCGCTTCTTCTGGTCCCTAACGGGGCAGAAGGACAGCAATTGCTGGTCGAGCGGACTGGCTAGCTTTCGAGTAACAAAGAGAGAGAGAGAGATGAGAAAGGCGAGAGAGAGTGCGGGTGAGAGAGAGCTGGGCGAGAGTGAAAGAGAGAGAGCTAAGGGAGTGAGTTGGGAAGAATGAGCTCAGGGGGAAAAAATGATTATCCGAAGTCCTTACAGCTTCCTTGCATGTATGGGCATGTATGGATGCCACTTGGCATCTCTCCTTTGCCAAGTGGTAGAGGGGTAAAGAAGATAAAGAAGAGAAGGGGAAGGGGTGGCCGCTGGTGGTAGTGATCCCCGGCGGTGAGGAGGAAAGAAAAGAAATAAAAAGGGAAGAAAAGAAAGAAAGAAGAAAAGAGGGGGAGGGGGGACGACAGTGACGTGGTGTTCCAGCGGTGAGCAAGGGAAAAGATGGGGAAAAAAATGACAGTGATGGGTTTGGCATGGAGTCGAACCACGCGAACGAAGCAACGTTGGGTTAGTCGGCTTGACGGTAATTAATCCTAAGAATGCAAACTCACGATTTCAAAAACGATAATGATGTTGTTAATGCGACACTCAATCTTTAATTCCTAATTTCCGTCAATGAGCGTCCTAATCCATTAGAGTCCTTTAATCCTTTGGCCATGAATTTCAGGATGCCACACAAAACCCCTTGCCCAAACATGTGTTAGACAACATATATCTAGTCCTTTCTAATAAGGTTTTGTTCATGCATTATGCAATACCATTCTGCTGTAGTTTATTTATTGTAGTATGATGCCTCATAATACCTTCATTTTTGCAGAACTCATTAAACTCGCCTCCATAAAATTCCAGCCTATTATATATTCTCAACCTTTTGATCTTATTACCGGCCTGCCTCTCAATTGATGTTTTCCATTTCTTAAATGTAACAAAAACATCACTCTTCTGTCTTAGAAAATAGACCCAAATTTTTCTTGAAAAATCATCAATGAAAGTATGTTGATACCTTGAACTTTCGCAAGAACTTTCGAAACTTGCCCTTTCAAAGGAACTTTCGCAAGCCCTCGAAGATCATAATGAATATAATTCAATGTGCCCTTTGTTGTGTGAATTCCTATTTTGAAACTGACCCCTATCTATTTCCCGAAAACACAATGTTTACAAAAATCGAGTTTTCGAATTTTCTAACCACATAAGAAGACCTCTTTTAATCAGCGCATCCATCCTTCTGATACTCATACGGCCTAATCTCATAAGCCATAATTTAGTATTATATGATTATGTTGTAGTGGATAAGACTGCAGCTAAACTAGTAACTCTAACGCCTTGCAGCTGATACAAAGTGCCAGTTTTCAACCCTTCCATCAAAAGAAGTTAACCTCTCATAATCTTCATAACTCTATCTTCAATTGCAAACCTATAACTGTTAGCATCAAGTATAACCAAAGAGATGAGGTTCTTTTTCAGATCAAGAACGTGCCTAACATTTTCCAAGAATATGATCATGCTATCGTGCATCTTAATGATGATAGTCTCAGTCCCAACTTCTTTGCATTTTACATTTTTTTCCAATTATAATAACTCCACAATTATATCCCTCATACATGGAGAACCAATCAAAATTAGGACACATGTGGTATGAACAACCTTAATCAAGAATCTAGCTATCACTGAATTTGTTTCATCTGCAACCAATAAATAATTTTCATTTTCCCTTAATTTTGCTAATTCAGATTATTTTCTCTTTGTTGTTTTACCTTCAGTTTTACATAATTTATCTTGGTGTATCCCTTAGACTTACAATAGTTGCAAGTCAGATCTTTATGTTTCGATTTTGACCTGCTCCCACCACTGTTGCTTCTCTTAACATACCTTCCCCTAGATACAAAACTAGCCCCATGATCACTACTGCCTTCAAAAGTCAATTTTGTATCCATTTTTTGCTTATTTAGAAGACTAGACATCTTGAAGATCGATTGTTTCTCTACTAACAATCACAATCTCTCTAAAATTCTTATAAGAGGGAGGTAATTAAACTAATAATAAAATCTTCAATCTTAACATCAATACTTCTTATTCAGAGATAACAATATTGAACTAAAAAATATGAGACTTAAGGGAAGCACTTTCATCCATACGAAGAGTATAGAGTCGTTGCTTGAGTCTCAATCAATTGGTGAGGGATTTTTGTCAAAAAAGTATTCTCCAATTTCATCCATAACCTACATGTGTTTTTTGATCTAGTACCTCCTGCAGAACTTCATTCGTGAGACACAACTGGATAGTAGACAAAGTCTTTTCATCCAATTCTTTCTAGATTTCATCTAATGTGTTTTCCGGTTTTTTCCCTTTCCCAAGCAGAGTTCTCTTTAAACCATGTTGCGTAAGAACATCCAACATATGAACCTGCTATAGGTTGAAACTGTTGCTCCCATCAAACTGCTCAATGTCAAATTTCATTGGTGAACTTGAAGTTATAACTAGAAGATTGAAAAAACATATGACTCTTATACTAGATTGTTATGACAGATCGGAAACTACAACAAAATTAAACTTGAGAAGCATAAAAGAACAAGCAAATTTTCGTGGAAAACCCTTGCGGGAAAAACCACGAAGATAGGAGAAGCAAATTACAAAATGTGACTCATAAAAAGACTTTTTTGTCTCTACTTCTTAACCTAATAACTTTAGCAAAATAATATTTATATTACTCCCAAGCCATAACATTGACACAAGCTTATAGAGAATTCAAGACATACACAACAAATGCATTAAGAGAGACATGGATGGTTATAGGAGCAATAGAACATGTCTTCTTGGATAAAAGGAGGGAAAGTACAAAACAAGTCCTCAACTATTGCATTGGTATCAATTCAGTCGTGAACCTTTTAACTGGACCTAATTAATCCTAAACATTTTGCATTTGTGCAAATTGAGTCCATCTAGCTAATTTTGGTCGAAAATCACCGACATGGATGCCAGCTATCTTATGCACGACCGGTGCTAACGTGAACATGCAAAACACGAGTGACATTGAAACTGGAATGAATAGGAGAAGGAATAAGGAAAGTTTAAGGGAGATGCTGTAGTTTTGTTGAGATGTATGATACGAATTGCAGTTTTTTCTTTCATTGTCGTAAATTTCAAGATGGCCCTTATTTTTCCCCTTCTATAGTCATGTCATTTTCTAATTGATGAATTACAAATATGAAGGTCGCTCGTATTTATTTTTAGTTGGGTTTACATGTTTATGATTGGTAATGTACCTACCGGAGCTATGATATTGGAGGAACTTCCTCCAACCAAAACCGAGGTAAACTATAGATTACAATAGCCCCTTTCGAGGCAAAGAATTTCTTTACATAATTAGTATCAATGCATAGGTCACGAATATAAATACCAATAATCACTCTTATTGTAATTTTATCTATCATCGTAATACTGGTGTTTTCTTTTCGCTTGAATTCTCTATTTGATGTGATTTCATTTGCATATCATGATTCATATTTCTTGTGAAGGTTTTAATGTATGTTTCCCCATCGAAGATTCAATACCAAGGAATACCCGTACTCTTTAGGCAAGTGAGTCTATGGTTCTTTATGAGTATTGTGCCTCCACAGATTCTATTAAATTGAAAAGCAAAAGAATCACAATCGTTCATATTGAGAACTGCGAAACGGTCGAGATCTATTTTTTTTCAATTTGATTGTGAAATATTGTGATTTTATCGTGTCCTGTGGAGACTATATCTTGACCTCAAAATAGGGCAACTGATAAACGACTTCACTTTTCACAAAATGAGCGAGACAACACCTTCCCCAAAGAAAGTATCCAAGTAAACAGTGAGAAGCACCCTGAATATATATGATCGATTCGTGACAAAATTCATATATGAGGATCCATTCATCTATACTTAAATAAAAAAAAGGGTTTTTTTTCCCTTTATTTCAACATTCTCTTCAAAATATTCGAAAAATGGAATTGTGTTTTTTATATAATTTTAGAAAGTGATGAAAGAGAAATTTATGATTTTATAAAAACAAAAAAAAAAAAGAATTCACGTCGCACCCACCATCAGTAGCCAACTTCGATGATCTCAGGTGATGATGTAGAGAGAACATGAAGCTTACTAATTAGAATTTATTAACACGTTTGGCTGCCCAAATTAGGTATCACTCCAAGACAAACAAATTATTGAAAAACAATTCACCAAACTTAATTTCTATAAGATTTTGTTCCTAACCTATATGCAGTTAAAATCAATATGTTGCATGAATAAGTTTGATCAAAACTAGAATTTTTTTTTCCCTCTGCTGTTTTTTGTGGCCAATTAGGAAAGGTGGTCCTAGTCCCTGCACATCGAAAACCGCAAATCCTCGGAACAACACACATATCGTCATTCGTCACATCCCTACAAAGTTTGCCACCCCTTATATTGCGGCTATCAGACATTTGTCTTATAGTATCGACCGTAAAAATAGATATTGACAAAAATACAAAAAGAAGAATGCGTGCGAATGATACACGCGTCTATATTTCGAGTCGTCATGTTAGTCGGCCGACCGACCGAGAGACATGACCGAGGGCTGTCAGCCTCTCAAGTCGATAGAGTTTAAATGCGACCTCCACCTCTACTAGAGCTCGACTAGTATCTATTTCAATCAATTCAAACTCGACTTGTCTCCATCCAATTACCTAGAAGTAAGGCCAAAATGAAAATATTCAAAGTAAAATAAGATTGAGGATAACACATGATATATACATAGATTAAGATTATACAAACTAAATATAAAGTTTAATTACTCGGTTGCAAAAGAAGCCATTGCTCTTGTATTGAAACGAATCCCAACGAGTCGGGACACTTTCTCCTTTCCTGTTCGCTACTAACGGCCAAGGAATTTTACAATGCTGAGAACAGTAACACTAACACCCCATCCCGCCCAAAAAAGAAAGAGCCCCAATTTCTATCTTTTGATAAATAAGTACAATATTTTCTTCAAATATGATTTATGGTTTCTGAGGTAAGCTTCAGCAGGGCAACTTGAAGTTTTCACGTCCCCCTCCCCTGCCGCACAGCCCGCGTGGCAGTGGCAATCAGGTCCCCAGCTCCGGCGGTGGCCGTACGATCATCTCCATGCACCGCCGCCACTGCCGCGGCCTCTGCTTCCACCCCGGCGGCTTTGGAATCATCTTCCCTACCCGTCAAATCAATCGCGGCCTCTCTGAACTTCCTGTAAATGTCGCCCCTGTAGAACTTCCTCGTCCTCAGCACCAGAATTGAGGACACCAAGCACCCGAAGAGAGTTGCCGCCGTGATCACCAGAAATGCTGTCTTGTAGCACTCAACACCCTTACACATGAAGTCCTTGACGTCTTTCCTCGCCAACCCCGAGTCCGCCATCTGCCTCGCTGCCTCCCGGTCGTAGAGCCGGCCTGCCACCTTCACATTGAGGACGTAGCTTCCAACGGGGCTTGCGACAGCCCCGAAGTTGTACAGCGTGGAGTAGTACTTGAGCCCAAAGATTTCGGATATGATGGCGAACACCAGCGGCCACTGCGCGCCAAAGCAGAACCCGGTGATGACCGATGCGGCGTAGAGAGCATTGGGAACGCCAAAGGCGATTAGGAGGTGGCCAACGCAGGACAGGAGGAGGACAAGGGTCAGGAGGAGAGGGCGGGGACACTTGTACTTGGTAAGGAGGACCTCGGAAGCGAACCCGGACACAACACGGCCGAGGTAGTTCCAAATGCTGACAAGGGACACAAACGTGGTGGTGCTTCGGGACGGGTACCCAAGCGCGCTCCCAATCTGGCCCAGGTTGTCAATCGCAGTCAGTGTCCCGCCTACGCCGAACGTGGTGGCAATGAATAGTATCAGCATGTCGATGCTGAAGAGGGCCTGCAGGATCGTGTAGTCCTCGCCTCTGTCCGGAGGCCGGAGGATATTGCTGCAGCCGCTCGCTGCCATATGCTGTGGCACAGGCAGCGGTGGCACAGGTTCGGAAGCCCGCAGTGGTGGTGGAGTTTCAGCGACTACTTTGAGCTGATGGGGAGGGTCATTGTTCATGATGATCTCTCTCTTCCTCTTCCAGAGAAAAATCTCTTCTTTGACGACGATGAAAATTGGCAGGAAGAGTAGGAAAAGAACGACTGCAGCGCTTCCAGCGTACTCGATCCTCGAGAACGAGAGCTGGTTCTGCAGTATTATGACGGCCATGAGGAACCCGGCGAGGCCGAGCGAGACATACAGGAGGTTGTAGAAGACCTTGAGCTCGTTCTTCTGCCGGACCACCGCAAGGACGCGGATGGTGCGCAGGAAGACGACGGAGATGGCTGCAGGGAGCCAGGCGATGAGAAGGATGAGGGACTCAGAATCGTCGCCATAGAAGGCGTGGTAGAGCTGGGCCAGGATGGCGCCGCTCAGGCCAACGAAGCCCTTGAGGAGGCCGAGGATGGCACCGCGACTCTCTGGGAAGTTCTTGACGGAGGTGACTAGGGCGCCAGTGTTGGCAAAGGACTGGGAATTGGCGCCGACAAAGATGTAGAGGCACATCAGCCAGAGGCGGGGCCGGGCGGAGTGGCCGGTGACGGCGAGCCAGATCATGAAGTAGCCAAAGAAGTTCATGGCAGCGCCGATGGAGAGGACAACCCAGGGCGGAGTGACCTCGTTGATTAGGCCCGAGAGTACCCCGACGTTGGCGCCAAGGTCCTTGAAGAACCCGAGAAGGTTGAGGCTGGTCTGGTCGTAGCCAAGGTTGGTCTTGATGTTACCGGAGTAGAGGCTGAAGATGTAGGTGGCCCCGGCCACAGACATGATGAGGAGGGCGGCGAAGGCCATGAACCACCGCCCGAGGAGGACATGCATGGCCACCGACCTCGTCTCCCTCCAGCGGTGGCTGCCGGCGGTGGCGTCGGCCATCACCATTTTGGCAAGTAAAGTTGCAACGGACGTTGTACTCAAGAATGATGGAAGGAATTTGCTGATTGGGGAGGGCCTTAATCGCTGGTGTTTGTGGTGTGTGTGGACATGATTGATCTGAGCGGCTCTATATACTGGTTGGTGGGGGGAAAGGAGCGAGCTTTCGTGTTGACTTGTTTGGTCGACTGGGATTGTGCGTTTTGGGAGGTGGGACGGTGTCGTTTGGCGAATGAAGAAGGGTGGCCAAGTTTCAGCAGAAGCAAAGTGGCTTTTCGTTGTCCCGTACACAAAAGGAGAAAAGAGAGTGTGCTTTTGGTCGTCAATACTGATCATGGAGCAGCGAATAGAACGACCGTTCCTGCCCGAATCGCGGGAAAACGGCAAGCTCCCACCGGTTCTTCGTATGTGAACGATGGATATAATCCCAGACAACAACGACACCGAAACATCTTATCTCTACTTTTTCCAATTGATCATGGGTTAATAACGCTAAAAATCCCAAACTGGTACGCCTATAATAATTTTATCCCAAACTAATTTTTTGACTATCAAAAACCTCAAACTGGTACACATGTGATAAATTTACCCTCAATTTATTTCCGTTAAATTTTACTGTCAAATTGCTTTGTTAAATGACACTCAGTATTGACGGATATACCAATTTTATGTTTTACCCTCCATTTGTCACAAATGTACCAGTTTATGATTTTTTTGTGATATTAATTCAATTTAATAGAAATTAACATAGAGTAAATTTGTCACAAATGTACCAGTTCGGGATTTTTTATGATCAAAAAATTAGTTTGGGGTAAATTTTTCATAAGTGTACCATTTTAGAGTTTTTCATGGTTAAAAAATTAATTTTGGGCAAAATCGTCACAGGTGTACTAATTTGGGATTTTTCGTAGTATTAACCCATCTTTAATAAATAGGGCTAATAACACAAAAAAACTTCAAATTATGCCCACTAAAACACAAATACCCCAACCTTTTTTTTTTTTGGGTAAACCCCAACCTTTTTTTTTGTGTCAATGAAAATCCAAAACTTGCCTGTTCTAATTCAAATACCTAAACTTTTTTTTGTCATAAAAAATCTCAAATTTATACCAATGTGACAAATATACTCTAAATGAAACTAATATGGAGGGTGTATATATCACAAATGTATAAGTTTAGGTTTTTGGTGATAGAAAATCTTAGGGATATTTGGATCATAGTGGGCAAGTTTCAAATTTTTGGTGACCCAAAAAAAACTTTGGGATATTATTATCACAATGGACATAATTTAGGGTTTTTATAGTATTTGCCTTAATAAATAAAGCACATCCTCCATCAATTTCAACCTCAAACTTCTCAAAAAAGTTCCATTCAAGCCCATGCGATTATTAGGAATCGGGATCACTTGTATGTCAAATTGAATGGGCAAAGTCGAGGATTGATAGGATAAGAAATCCATGGAATCGCTCAGACCAGAAAACAATAATTCATCATCCATACTATTTATAATTATTAGGTCTATGAATTTTCTGACCTTAGTGTATGCAGAGTCCACGTGTGGAAGACCCTTTTGATTTTGCGCACCATAAGTGGCCATCTTATCCTTTAGAGAATCATTTCAAGTGTGGTGCGTGGCTAATCCTAGTCCTAATCCCAATCATGAGAATTAGGATCTTCGCTTATTTCCATCCATCATATGCACACGTTAGTCTTCTCTTCATTAGAGCATATGGCAAGTTAAACTATAAAAAATTGATTCTTATGAATGATAGTCGACTAATTACTCGAATGGGTAACGCCAAAAACAGATTTTTATTCCATTATTCCCAAATTAAAATTTCATATTCATCCGGTATCCCTGCTCTTTATTTTGGTCACTTACCTTTGTTTAGTGATAAATAATCGATCGACCATTAATACATTTAGTGTATCAATATCCTCTAGGGTTCCATCAATTTTCTTCTTTAATAGTTTAAGAAAACACAAATTAGGATCAATGTGTTTTCTCCTCCATTCACTTTCAACATTTCTTTAATATTGTTTCGCATTGAAACATTACAATTCAGGTTATGAATACCAGTTACATATGGTCTATATTTGCTCTCTGGTTAGGTCAAGCACACAGGTTCACCTGGTTTTGCCATTTGTACGTGCATGTAGAACATTCTCGCATCTTTACTTATAATTTTCTCGATGTCTTCTTGATGGTTATTTTTCTTTTTGGATAAATGGTACGAGATTATCATATAATACATAACATAAGAGTACATGGAGCTCCAAAGAAGACTTAGCAATTTTAAAAATTACATATATGATGTGAATGGGTAGGAATAGTGAAAGAATGATGGAGCTAATTTCAAAAAAAAGCACCAACTTTACCTTGAGTGACAATTTTGGCCCGAACTTTTTTTGTCTCAATAGAAAGCATCAACTTTTACTCTAGTCCCAAAACTAGCTCCTGTGGTATGAAATTTTCAAAATGTTTGGACCAGAGTTGGGATTTAAATTAAAGTTTATGATTTTTTATGAGACAAAAAAAAAAGCAAAAGTTTAGGCCAAAATTGTCACTCAAGATAAAGTTGATGTTATTTGTTTTGAATTAGGCCAAGAATGATGTGGCCTCTTAGATGAATTTCTCATGATTTTTCATTTTTTATGCTACTCTCTCTCTCTCTCTCTCTCTCTCTCTCTCTCTCTCTCTCTCTCTCTCTCTCTCTCTCTCTCTCTCTCTCTCTCTCTCTCTCTCTCTCTCTCTCTCTCATACTTCATGGAGTTCCAAAAAAGACTTGGCATCTTTTTTTATGCCGGCCCTTAACAATCAAAAGAAAGAAAAAAAAAGAAACTAAAGAAAAAAAATTTAAAATCAAGTAAAAAAATTAAAAAAAATTATCTACATCAATGCCAACCGTACCATGTAAGACAAACGGCGTCCACGTCATCAACTGAATGACTATATTGGCAAATTGTCAAAATATTTAAGACTAAATTGACTAAATTTGAAAAGTTCATGACTAAATTGGCACAGTAGATTTATGACTTTTTGGGTAATTTTCCCAATTTGATTGATAGTTAAGTAATTAACTCATGAACTAACGAAGCATTAATAGAGACAGTGATGGCTATGAGAACAACCGTATACGACCTGCCTTCTTGGCTAAAAGGTTCATTGTGGATAAAAAGTTTGGTGCGGCTGAATGAGCTCATGCGAGAATTAATGAACTAAACCCAACTACGTTTAGCCGTATCTTTGAAAGGATCGATTCCGTCCGGTTGTTTCTTTTGCGCACGTTATTAGAAGGACGTGACGACTTTTTGCCGAACTTGGGTTCCGGCATTCTGCAACGCTGCTTGCATCTCCTTCGTGCATGGATAAGAGAAGAATTCATGCACTGTACGAATTCTTTGTATGCACCAGAGAATTTCTTGCTCTCTCTCTCTCCCCCCCCCCCTCCCTTATGGGAATCGAATCTACACATGCAAAACACAAGCGACATTGAAACTGGACTGAATAGGAGAGAAGGAATAAAGAAAGTTCAAGGAAGATACCGCAGTTTGTTGAGATGTATGATACGAATTGCCTTTTTTTTTTCCATCGGCATAAATTTCAAGACGGCCCGTACTTTTTCCCTTCTATAGTTACCTTGTCTTTTAAATGATGGGTTACAAACATGAAGATCGGTCATGTTTGTTTTTAATTGGGTTTCCATATAGATGATGTTTCTGACTGGTAATGCACCAACCGGAGTAAGGATGTTGGAGGAAGTTCCTCCAACCAAAAAGGAGGTAATCTATAGCAAGACAGACCACTTTGTTTTTAATGTTTTACTTACCAAAGCAGGTGGCACCACTTCTGTTTTAAATAAACAGTAAAATTAAGGATGAGCACTGAGTCCGGTTCAATTCGAGAGCCAGACCGTACTAGCCTTGACCGCTGGATTGGAGGCCAAATCTAGAGAGAATCAGTTCAGCTCCTGATTTAATGAATCTAGAAACGGTAGTTCCGTGAACCTAGAATCAGCTTAAGACAGATTCAATTCCTAGTTTCAAGGCTAGAACCACTGGTTCTACCGAGAACAAATTCAACCAGTCCATTTCCTTAGCCAAACCAATTCGAAACTGATTTTGAATCCTCTTGTGAAGAAAATATATAAATATATATTTGCACCATAAAAAATTATCGTGGTCTTTAACATGAAGAAACAACTTTAAAACTTGACAAAAATGTGTTTTTGTAGTTAAACTGTGCAACTTTTATGTTATATTGTAGGAATTTTTTTTATTCAAAATAGAAAATGGGCCGGTTCCCGATGGAAACGAGAATTGAACCAAAACCGTTGATTCTAGAACTGGCAGTTCCAAAATGGACTGTTCAATTCCCAGTTCCAATCTTTTGGAACCGAGGGTGGTCAATTTTCGATTCTAGGTCGAGAACACCCATATGGAATTGGTCACTCCTAAATAAAACCTCTATTAAGAACAAGAGTGGTAATTTCTGACATGAACTTATACGTTTTGACACTGTTTTTTGGCAAATTCAAGGGTGACACGAGTTTAACATACATAAGTATTATAGTATAATTAACACGAGCCAAGATAGTGATTCTCCAATATGTTCCGAGTTTTGGCCAAAAATTGAAAGGGTTGAAGGCCGTTTATCGGTCAAGCATAGTGGCGAACCTTGGTTGTCTATATATTTAGGAACTTTGCTGGACCACAATTGATCATGGTTTGCCAACTTTGGATTAAATTTTCTTTTTTACCTATTTTGCGAGATTACACATTAGAGTCTCTTGAGAGTTTTTCTAGAGTTTCTAAAAGTTTTCTGAGTAAAACTCTGAAACAATTGAGTGGAAATATTAGTTATAATTGGTTGAGTGTAATTGGAAATTGAGATTGAGAGAGACGTACTTCTGAGCTTGTCATTGCCATCGTTCGTGATAAAATCATCGATGACCGCTTTGCCCTAGAGTAGATACCACATAAACCCCGGTGTATTGTTTTCTCTATATCTCGTTTATTTCTCTGTTAATCTCGTGATTTGATAGATTTGCACAAAATTTTTTGTACATCATAAATTATCAAAATGAATATTGAAAAAAGAAAACATGTCAAAAAATAGGTTATATTCAAGTATATAACCTAAAATAAACTAAAGCTAAAATAGTTGTATTTACTTAATTAAAAAAAATTGGAACTAAAGCCACACACTTTTGTGTGCCATATACTTAAGTTAAGGGTAAATTAATATCGGTATCTGTTCAGGCAAGCATTATGATATCAAATTGTATTATTAACACATAAAATACTAATCGCCATAGTCCCATTTGAGGCAAAGAATACCTTCACATAATTAGTATCAATGCATAGGTCAATAATATAAATGCCGATAGTCCCTCTTATTATTATTTTATCTATCTTCGTAATAAAAATGTTTTTTTTTTTGCTTGAATTCTCTACGTAAATTCATTTGCATATCATGATTCATATTTCGTGTGCAAGTTGTAATGTATGTGTCCCCATCGAAGCTTCAATACTAAGGAATACTCGTACTCTTTAGGCAAGTGAGTCTATGGTCCCTCATGAGCACCGTGTCTCCACAGATTTTCACTATTAGATTTTTTTTTTTGGGGAAAAATTTTCGCTATTAGATTGAATTGTAAAAAAATCACAACTGTTGTGATTGAGAATTGCAAAACGGTTTATTTCAATCTTACGGTGAACAATTGTGATTGTGATGATGCCATGTCTCGTGGAGACTATATCTTGACCTTAAAATAGGGCTTTGACCAACTATTTTACTTTTGCACTCTATGAGGGAGATAGCACCTTCCCCTTAGAAAGCATCCAAGTAAACAGTGAGAAGCACCTTAAATATATGTGATCGATTCGTGACAAAATTCGTATATATGAGGGTCCATTCATTGTACTCATAGAGAAAAGTTTACTTTCCTTGATTTCAACTTTCTCTTCAAAATATTCAAAAAGGAATTGTTTTTTTTTTAAATGTAAAAAGTTATGCAAGAGCAATTTATGATTTTATATAAAAAAAAATAGAATCCACGTCACCCATCGTCTGTCCATAGTTGTCAGCTTCGATGATCTCAGGTGATGATGTAGAGAAAAGATGAAGCTTCACAATTAGAATCTAACACGTGTGGCTGCCCAAATCAGGAATCACTCCACTGAGACACTTCGTCGTTCCTTATGCCATTTGATCTTTTTTCCAAACAACTTAGCATTTTGCTTCTGTACTTAATATTCGATTCACGAGCTGCTTGACCGCATTTGGTGATTCAAACAACGTTAGCAAATGGAACTCAATAAGGATTAGAAATGGAATAAAGAAGAAGAAGAAAAGTGAAACCGACGTATATGATTTATATACACCAGCAACATGCACGTGCCTCAACGCGAAAAAGAATAATATCACGTGCAAATAACATTTGATTGTTGAATGAAAAGGGAAGAAATTAGATGAATGAACAATCTATTCCGTAGGCATTTTGTCTACAATTATGTTAGTTTCAACAGAAATATTTATACGGTCAAGTGAACGAATGTGTATCAATCATGTTATCATGTTCTTTTTTGCTTTCGAAAAAGTAAAATATCTTTAATATCTGACAAACCATTTGTTTAAGAAGAAAAGTAGCATCATAAAAAGCATGAAAATGAAAGTTCATATGTAAACGTAGCTAATTAATAAGTTATTGTCCATATATCAAAGCTTGAAAAAAAAAAACCTGCAACACCCTCTTATTTAAAAAGTTTGGAGGTAAATAGGTAGGGGTGTCAATGGGTCGGGTCGGGTCGGGTTTCTATGATACCCGACCCGACCCAAATCACAAGGGGCGCATGCTCTCTCTCACCTGGCCCGGCCCAAAACGCATAAAACCCAAAGCGAAAATCCGGATAGGGCCGGGTCGGGTCAGGCCGGGTTTTTGGGTTTGCAGGTGGGGGGAGGATCGAGGAGGAGGACGGCGAGGAGGAGGTCAGGGTCTGGTTGAAAGCGAGCTTGGCGCTGGAGGACTGCTGCTCCTTGAGCTGCAGGTCGCGGTAGCACTTGGAGCAGAGATCCTGCGTGGCGGGGCTCCCGAAGAAGCCGCAGTTGTTCGCGCAGAGGCGCGGGCCCTGGCACCGGTGCTCTTCCGCCATGATTCTTTCTCTCCCGAACCTGCGAAGAACCACAAACCACACAAACCCGAACCGAGACCCCGGTTTTCAGAACACCGATCGCAACCCACCACCAACAACCAACAAACCAAAACCAAAACCAAAACCAAACAGATCCAGATCTACCGATTCATCCTAAAGGTTCCTTCTTCCTCAAACACACCCAAAAGGGAAATCGCCGGCATCGGCGCGCTCACCTCTCGGCGTTGATCGGCGGGAGATGATGAATTCGAAGGGGCCGGAGCAGAGGAGGAGATCGGAGAGGCAAAGACGGAATCTTTGGGGAGCGGTGATGGTGGAGGTGGTGGTGGGCTAAAAAAGCGAAGCAAGAGGCACCTCCTCCACACAAAGACGGTTTTCGGGATACCCCCGCTGTCACATGACTGAACCAGGAAGGAGAAGAGGAAGAAGAAGATGCGAAGCGAAGAAGAAGAGGGAGGAGAAGAGAGGAGGAGAATGCGCTGCCCTAGGGTTTTTTAAGTCACAGGCCGATTGTTAAAAAAGCCCGGTCCGAACCGACCTGGCCCGAAATAGGGATAATATTCAAAATTTAGAGCTATTCCCGACCCAGAAAAGGCCCGCCCCGAAAAAGCCCTAAATTTCCGGGCTGGGCCGGGTCGGTCCAGGCCGGTCCGGGTCGGGCCGGGCTTTTTTGACAGCCCTATAAATAGGCCACTAGAAATAGATTGAGTGAGTTTAACATGAATGTGGAATTCATATATACATCTTGTAACACATATAACTGAAAATCCAATCGTTTTGTCAATTGAAAAGTCAGATCAATTTCGGGTTTGCCAATAATCCGAAGTGAGTTGACTTGATTTTAGACAGGAATACAATCAACATAGACACCAAACCTCACTAATTTTGCGTTGGGAACAACTTTGTTTTCCCTCATGTTGATATTTCAATAAACACACATTGTATATTACATAATATAAGGACATAAAAATGTATATTTTTTTTCGAATGACTATAGTTGATAATTCCTAATTCGCTAATTGTTAATATTTACTCAAGGCCCTTTCGGACCAAATAAAGAAAAATTGATGCATGTGTAGTATTATATGAAGTCTTCTTAAGTGCAAATGTAAGATGAAGGAAAATGTCATCATGTATCAAGATATTCATGAAAAAGTTACAATTCATCGGACACGTGGATGCTTAAAACTTTAATTTATTTTTTATCCAAAGATGTTCATGCATAAAACCGTTGTGGTGAAATACACAATAAGAAGTTAAATCAAGTGTCAGATAAGTTACATCTTTTTTGGTCCACTTTCTGGTGTAATTTTTTTCTTCCACCATCCAAGAGACCCTTAAATCAAAATTGAGAAAATGATCCCTTTGTCACAGGTCGATTGTTTGGGATCAGACTCGTGCGGCGATTTAGGCTTCCTTAAATCGGTGGAGTGTCTAAGTTAAGCCTTTTCCCAAAAATCGATCGCTCGCTTACTTGAATCAAAGAGAGACAAAGTGTTTAGAGAGAGAAACTCTGAGAAAAAATGATTTCTGCTACTCAAGTGTTTGGGTGGATATAAATGAAGGGGAGGACATCCATATTTATACAAGAGTCTTTCTCATTATAACCATTGATTGCCTTTCGATTTAACGAAAGAAATTGCATTTCCCCATCTATACCAACTACTTTATGCTGAGAATGTTATAGAACTCAATGCATTTACCGTATTGCCCATCCCTAAGAATATTATAGAGGACTTCGGAAGCCTTAGGCAACTTGGTCAATCTTCTTGGATCGAACACGGTCCTTTGTTCATGAGAAAGCTTGGGACCAAGACATTCTCCCCCACCCATTTGAGCAACGTCCTTGGTGCTCTCTACTCGGTGTCTTTTGCTTTGGTTATTTGATTCCTTTGGATGTTACTGATTCTTCCATTGTTTATGCCCCTTTGTCTTTGGCTTCTCGGCTTGTTGGCTATTCAGTTCCTTTTTCGGTTCAGCTATCTTGACATTGTCCAGCTAGTTTTCCGCTTTCGGAAAGAGTACATAGATTGGCATTTCTTGTTGAGTTGGTGTAGGATATTCCAACTCTACCTTAGGTTTTTGCAAAGGTTGCGGCTTTGTGCTTGATTCGGTTGTGAGCTCCTCAACTCTCAACCCTTCGTCCACGAGTCAGATCGTGGAGATGTTCTTGGTCTCTGTTAATCCATGAATCGTAGGTACCACCAATGGGCATTGTGGGTCGGAGATGATAATGGACTTCATCCCCAAGTCATTCATGGCGCTCGCATTGTCAAAGAATTCCAAACCTAAGATAAGATCATATTCGTTGAGCGGAGTTACCTCGAAGGATAGCTCACCCTTCAATGCACCGACTTGAAGTTCCACTTTCTGAGCAATGCCTATGGCTGGTACGTCATCTAAATTGACTGCCTTGAACCAATGTCTGGTTGACTCCACGCGAAGTTCCAAACTCTTCGTCGGCCCACTTGACAAGAAATTATTTGACGCACCCGTGTCAACCAAGGCATATAGTGCTGTGCTACATACCTTGACTTCCACCAATGACAAAAGTGAGATTGTTGGCTTCCTTTTGGACGGTGCTTTGGTTTTTACGGAATTGATGGAGTTGGGAACCTTAACGGCTCTGAGTCACACTTCCCTTCTTCCTTGTTTCGGCTCTTCCTCCTCCGAGCTTATTTTTCTTGGGGATTTTTGGGTCCAATGGAGACCTCTGCAAATGACGCTTGGGGATGGTGGCGGCTTCTCAAACTTTTCCTTATTGAAGTCTCCTTGGGGTCGGTTCCACCTTTGGAAGGATGGTTTGGATGACCCTTCTCCTCATGATTTCTCCCGTTGATCCTTTCGGCCACGAGTAGCTTCGCCTCTGGGGCTTTTCAGCTACGAACAATTTCACCTTCTTCATCCTCGTGGCAGTAATTAGTTGTCCACCTGTTCTCTTTGGACTTGGAGGACTCGACTATGGTGAAGTTGATGAGAGACTCAGATACAATGAACCTTTGAGATATTTTGGACGTTTTTTCATTTGAACTCAAGTTGGGCCCATAGCTTCAATCTATCCATGAATGGCTCGAGAGCCTCCTCCTCCCTAGGTTGGGAATTTGGAGCTTGAGTTACGTGAACTCCTTCACATACTCCCGGACCGAGCCCCGTTGCTCAAGGCGATAGAGCTGCCTACAAACCTCTTGTTGAGCAAACTCGGGGAAGAAGTAATCTCGAAATTCCTCAATGGAATCATCCCACGTGTTGATGGGATCAACGCCTCACTTAGTCTTGTCACACCTATTGCGCCACCAAAGCATTGCATTATCAATCAGGAACATAGAAGCGGTTCTTACCTTGGCCATCTCGACTTGAATCCCAATGGCGCCAAACTATTGCTCCATTCTCCAAAAAAAGAAATTGTCCACCTCTTTAGCATACCTGTTGCCCTTCAACTCATTGGGCTTTGGCACATCTAGCTTGGGCGCCAGTTGAATGAGTATACCACCATTTGCTATACTAGTCTTCCACAGGACTAGCTCAATCTTGAGTTGTTGGACCTCCTCCTTCAAGGCTTCGATCTCGGCTTTGTGGGGGTTGTCATCTTTAAGCTTCAAGACTTCCATCTTCAAGGCCTCGATCGATGCTTCAAGAGCCTCATCCTTTAGTTGTAAGGGGGGCATGGTTCGATTTATGAAATTCATGAACTTGAGGCGGAACATCTCTTGTACTTCGGTGATTCACCCTTTCACCTCATCAAGTTTGTCGACGAACTCTATCAGGGAGGCCCTCATTCTAGTGAGCTTCTCATCAAGGGCGGATATGACGTCCAATGAGTTTTCCCTCTTCTTGGGTCTTCCGTGAGTCTCATTCTCTTGGGCAACCTCCTTTTAGCACCATCCACGACATTTGGGACAGCTTCTTGGCTCAACATTCTCTCGATCAATTGATGTGCTCCTCGATCTCCTTAAACGGTTCTCCTCTACTTGCTTTTATATCACTTGTCACAAGTCAATTGTTTGGAATCAGACCTGTGCGGTGACTTAGGTTTTCTGAGATCGGTGAAGGTCCTAAGTTAAGCCTTTTTCCCTATGATTGATTGCTCACTCACCCAGATCGAAGAGAGAGAAAGTGTTTAGAGAGAGAAACTCTGGGAAAGAATGCTTTCTATTGCGCAAGTGTTTGGATAGATACAAACAAGGAGGAGGGAACCCTATTTGTACAAGAGTCCATCTCATTACAACCGTTAATTGCTTTTCGATCTAACAGAATAGATTGCATTTCCCCATCTACCAACTACCGGCATTTATGTCGAGAATGCTTTAGAACTCAATACATTTACCGTATCGCCCATCCTTGAGAATATTCTAAAGGACTCTAGAAACCCTAGGCGATTTGGTCAATCTTCTTAGATTGAACACGGTCCTTTGTTAATGGGAAACCTCAGGACCGTGACACTTGCATTGCACTGTCTTAGATAGATTGCAAGTTAAGAAAGTCTTCAAGTGGGAAAAATACCAAAAAAGTCCTAAATTTATTGATACTAATTGGACCAATTTAGTCTTAAATTTTTTCAAATTGATACCAATTGAGGTCATTCGGCCAATTTAGGACAGAAAATGCTAATGTGGACGCTTGGATCCAACGTGACAAAGTTAGCGGTGACGTCACCTAGGCAGGGGTCGGCCTTGTTAGCACTAACCCTCACGGCGAAGAGGGAGACCTTTGCCTATGGTGGCGAGGACAACCATCACTCAAGCAAGGCCAGCCCTTGTAGACCATGACCTATGCCCTTGGAAGAAAAAGTAAGAAAAAAATTCAAAACAATTATTTTAAATGTCCACTTCACACCAAATGTGCCACATAAAACGAGCGGCATCCACGTCAATAGTTTCCAGCTTAAATTGGCCAAATGGATTCAATTGATATCAATGTAAAAAGGTTTATGATTAAATTGGTTTAATTGAAAAAATAACACTGAATTGATACCAATATAATAAATTTATGACACTTTCGATACTTTTCTTGTCTTCAAGTCTCAAGAGTCACGAAATCCTGTTTTGTTCTCTTACATCATTACGTGATTTACAGAAGGTCGATCGATTAGGTTTCATGTTCAATCGACATCGGAAATACACATACGACGTACTTTTTGCGGTGTCATGTCAAAAATTGGAGAAAAGTATCCTGATTAATGAAGCGAATAGACTCAATCGCACCATGAAAAGCTTATCAATCTAGACCTGCGAATCTATGTCCAAATTTTTTTAAAGTGCAGTTCAATACGCGATTCCATATCATAAGCAATTTGCTTGACCAAATTTTTAAGATGTAATTGGCTCGTTTTATTCTATAACGTAATACACATGCAAGTTAATATGATCTTCGAAAAAAACTTTGGAAGTCGCTAGCTGAGATCTTCTGTGTCATAATCATATATCACATGTGCATTGTTGTCGTATATAGTTAAATAAAATCAATTTTAAGATGTGAATCTACAACACATACTTATCTCAATAAGATTCGGGAGTGCCATGCAATAATAATTTTTTAAATTCATTTGAAAAACAACTTATGTTCAAGAGTTTGATCGTTCGGGTGCAAAAAAGTCTTATTAGAACCAAACTTTAGATCTTAGTGTTGAAATTGACAACGAAAAACAATAGCAAGAGTTGTGCATGGGGATTGGATATTAAAATAAAAGTATCTTAAAAAATTACTCACCACCTCTAATATTAAAATAAAATAAAAGACAATTAATCCCCTGGTAACTCTTAATCAAAATAAAAATGAAATGAAAAAAAAACTAAAATTTTTTCGACTAATTAAGCCGCATAACCCTTTTACTAATGTCATCGGGAAATTGCTTCTTTTTTTATTTTTCTTCTTTTTTGCCAGAATCTTTCATTGGTCTTTACTGGTTCTCTTTGCAAATTTTGCGGTAAAAATGTAGATAGTCTCCAACTTCCTAATCTTCCACACTTTGCATTTTTCTACTTTTTAACATATGCTCAGGAGAACATATTTTAGTCCCGAAGCCTAAGAAATCATTAAAAAAATAAAGGATGCAAAAAGTTAGAATCTTGAGATTAGATGAAGGGACTGGTTTACTCTCCCATCAGCTTCCCTTTAACCACTTTACTCTCCCATCAGCTTCTCTTTAACCCCTGTTTGTAAGACCATCTTGGCCAAGCTTTTCTCCATGGACTTCCAGACAAGAACAGAGGACCAACGGCCTTGTAAAGCATCATCAATACTGGTTTCCAACCTTTTTCCTCATTTATCATATCTTGTTCACCTCCCGAACAACGAGCGAATTAAAATAGCAGTGTTCGCCAGAATACTAGACTTCGAGCAAGCATAAGAACACTCAACAGTGATGCGTTGTACTTGATAATGAAACTGAGATATCACTATGATTATTCTGCATGTTTATTAGGGCATATGGAGAGAGCACCATGAAACTAAACCTTGTAGACTTTATTCTTTCTGCAATAACAAACCTCGGTTAAGGTTACACATGAATTCACAATATAAACAAGCTGAACTCTATACACAACTAGATGCTATTTACAACTCTGAAATAGGACTGCAAAAAAAATCTGCATTCCAAGAATAAGCCATAAGAGCCTGTCACTCGCGAAGCATAAGCATTTCTACAACATGACTATTAGCGCCTCGCTGTGCTTCTGCGGCATGCATGCTAAGAGCTGAGAGCTTGATTTCATGTCCCATCCCATTTGCTATAAACATCTCCATTCGCAGAAGCAAAGTTAGTCTTCAGGAAGCTGTGAGTGAAGTGGATGGTAGCTAAGTTCTCACCTAATTCACATCGGCAAAGCATGTGCGGTCAATGGAATTAGATATAGGTTTTCAGTCCCAGCCCATCAACATCTTCCACACTTCCTCCTCAATTTTCTCCCTCGCAATAGATAAGCCTTCGCCTTCATCGAGACGAACTCTGTAGACTTCCCATTCCCGATCTCCAATCATGTGTCTCCCAATCTCAGCCTGGGAAAAAGAGAAGTTAGAGAACAAAATTGATGTGCAAGTTCATGAACTCCCATCAAATGATAGACAGAAGTCAGGCTTTGCACGAAAATGATGATCAGATTAACATTACAAAAGCAACAAGAAACAAAGTTTTGGACACAACATAAGAAGCATAGGCATCACCATCAAAAAGCAGCACACATCAACTTAGTCGTAGTGTCACCAATTTGTGCATGGACAGAGCAGGCCAGAAAGAGAGTTTGAAAATTCAGCCGATATTCCAGTACTGAGAACCCAATTCAGACAACAGACACAAACTATGATTAAAGATGTAGCTTAAGCAAGCAGGGAATGTACCGAAAATATGCCGACGTTGAGTATCTTGAGAGCGAGGGTTATGTCATGAAAGACGAGGGGCCGGCCTTTTCCAGAAAACTCCACGGGATTCGCAACCAGCAACTCTGTGTCAGGATCGCGACTTACAATGGCTACTCTGAGAGGCTGAAGGAGTTCCATCTCCAGACGGGAGGACAACACTTGCTGCTTGCTTGGGGCAACTATCTTCTTCCCATCCGCTTGCATTATGAAGAGATCAATTTCGCAGTTCCTTCTTTGCTTTGTGAAGAAGCGTCCATAAGAAATCTAATAACATCACCATTTAGCAATATTCGTAAATAAGGACAAATTAGATGAAACTGTATTCTATAAAATTATTTATGCTATGATAAAATAGGTCAAAATTCCCAGTTTCAAGGCATGCATAAGAATGTGAACCTCTACCAAAGAAAGAAATTCTAAAACCATCTGGTTAGACAGGCACTTTATAAACTCAACACTATCGTCATTCTTTTTTTTTATTTTTTTGCATTTTTGTCTTCTGTAGTTCATTTTTCCCTCATTCTGTCGTCAAAGATATGTGATGCTACACAGGCATATATAAAGAAGACCACCCAGAGAACTTCAAGCAGAAAGTACATTTAACGTTGAACCTGGATAAGTGGGTGGATCATCAGATCATATAAAAAGATACTTCCTCAGAAAAAACCCACCAAAGTGAAGAAACAAGAACCAGATGAGATAGAGCGCTAAATGCATACCCATGGTGATTGGAATTCTGACATTCTTGAAAGTAATCAAATGGTTTGAAAACTTCCTACCTGAATATTGTAGTCCTTCAGGGTTCTCATTATGTCATAGAGAAGTCCTTTGTGATCTTGGCAACTTATTTGGACAAGTGTGTGAGCAGGGCTTAGCATGTTGTCCATCTTGACGGAAACGCTCTTGGAGGTCGACAACCCGTTTGGCTGATTAGTAGGCATTTCCTTCTGGAAAAAGTCTTCCGTGATTGCAGAAGGAAGAAACGAAGCAGCCTGCGAACACTCTGTTATTTCAGGAACAACCATTTCTATGTCGCAACTGATCATGGCCTCCCCTATCACTGTTTTCAAATGATCGATTACGTCATCCTGCCTCTTCTTTGTGTGCAAAAGTTCCCTGGCATGAGAAAACTTAACAATTTAGGCAGGAGAAAAGAGAATAGCAATGTCAATATGAGAAATAACATTGTCAAGTCTAAGAAGGGTTTGCTTATTCCCCCTCAAGGTTGTTTATGCAAACCAACTGCTATCTTCCTAAAGCTCCAGTACCAACTATCTTAAAGAAGATAAATATGTCTTCTTCCAGAACTAGCCAATGATCTGTACACCCTAGTAGTATAGAAGTGAAGGCGGTAGAGAAACTGCCAAGCCAAGGATTTAAAGCTATTCTTGTCTGATGGTAATTTCAGGATTCATTGTATTATGTGCAATCTTTCATGGAACGCGTATCAATCTTGCTTTGAGAAGATCGAGCTGAGAAATTATAGAGCAGATTATGGACAAGGCTGAATCTATGCAGCATTGACATAACAGCACAACAAAACTATGCCTAAAAATGGATTTGTAGGTTGAGCTTAAGCAGACGGAAATATCATACCTGGTGTCAGTGATGAAAAAGAGGTCCATCACTGTTCCATCAGGTTTCGTGGACACCTTAACTCTCTTGATTATAAGCTCAAGCTCGCAAAGCAGCCACGTCACATCTGCCAAAAAATAAGGAACAACCTCAAATTCAATGTAAAAGATATATTTTCCTATATTTTATAAGATGAGGATTCCAACGCCCCCCCCCCCCCCTCGCAACTAAAAAAAAATTGGGCAGAGGGAGCGATTGACAAGTTATTTCTACATATGATTTCATTAAGAAGGTATTAAAGGGGTACCGTCCCTGCATAAAACAATTTCAGGTAGAAGCCACGCATTTACAAAATCATGCACAAAAGACTTTACCTTACCAACAAACTAGGTGTATGAAATTTAACTTTCCCGTTATACCAAAAGTGAAGAGTGAACAACCAATTACCCCTAAAAGAATCCCAAGAGGATTCAACTCCTTGAAATGCCCTTTGTTCCTCTCTCTACAAATGAGCCAAAAAACAAGAAGAAGAGTCATCTAATGATTTGTTTCTTTCAACACATGAACCAAAAGTCACTCTCCAAGCCCAAAGTTTGTGTAGCACGGTGCCTGAGGTCACCCAATTTATTCAAAGTGATTGACAATATTGTCACTCCAAGCCGAAAGTTTGTTTCACGCTGCGTCTGAGGTCACCAGATTTTAGTCTAATATTGTTACTGACACAATGAGGAAGGCCATGAAGAGGATTCTTGTGCAGTGATCGTTATAGAAGAAATGTCTGGAAGATGCAAGTCAAAAGGCCATAGTAATAAAGCAGAGTAGCAGTAAGTCAAAGGCATCATGATATTATCATCTATCTCTGTTATTTTTAAGAACCTGTACTAAACAGAGAAACACTAGAATGGCACCAAGTAAAGAAAAATATAATCATTCAATTTCATAAAAGAGAGGAAATATGAACATCTAAGTCCCAAACTATCTAATCCACAAATATTACGTTATACTCCTCAAATCTACATCAAAAGAGACAATTTGATTTGATGCCAAAAGTAATGAAGAAACCAGGTTTATGTGGTTATGAAAATTACCATACAGAAGTCCTCTCCGATCACAACAACCTAACTTCAAAAGAAAGACGTCAGGAGGCTTCGATGGCTGCAGCTCAGGATGGTAAAACCAAATGCTGGAAGCTGAAGAACAAGAGGGACACGCCCCAACTAGTCTCTTTTTCAATAAACTCCACCTCGTGTTCGGTTTGCCGATGACCCAAAACAGTATATAGCACCATTTTCCATCCGTCGACACATCTTCATCGCAACATCAAATAATCAGATATCAGCATTTCGAACAATCATGACCAAAAAATATAAGGATAACTTAACACGATGCAACCAAATCCGGCAACAATTTCCCATTGAATGGAACACAATGACCCAGAGTCGGGAATCAAAAACCATATTCTCAATTCAAACAATCACAAGGTCATTTCAAAAAGATTCATTGGGGGAAAAAACTCCACATAAATATTGTTTACTTCTGCAAGACACAACCTTAACATCTGCCTCAAAACAGATCGTAAACATATGTCTCAACTAAAACTCATCCACTTGTCTGCTATGACACGGAAAAAGATGATATTCGAACCTCCACCTCTCGCTTGCCCTCCAATAAAAACATATAAAGTTTCTGCCGCTTTTTATCCACCTCGCTCTTCAGTAAAACTTCATCAATCGACCCAAGAACAAGAGCAAGAAAAAACAAAACGACAGAGCTCCAAACGGAAACCGACCCAGATTGAAGTTCGAAGTTACCTCCTCGGACGATGCTCAGGCCGAAGAAAAGAATGATGCGACACAAATCGCAGCCCAACCCAGTTTTGTCGGGGCAGTTAATGGTGATCATGCTGGGCTCTCCTTCTCTCTCGGACTGCCTTATGATTACCACGTCGTCGCACGGAATCCCCATGCTATCCTTACCCCCTCCTCCTCCCCACCCTTCCTCCTTGGAGCGGAATATGCAGAGTAGAAAGTAGGCTCTTCTTTCTTCTTTCCTTTCTGGTCTTCCCCTACCCTTTGATGCAAGTCAAAAGAGACTGCTGAGGTCTTGAGAAGGTCTTTTCTCATGCCCTGTGATGTCACAGAGAAGAACAAGAACAAGAACAAGAACAGTAAGAAGAGGGACAGGAACAAGAACAAGAAGTGGCAAGAGACAGCAGAATCTACGGAGGCCTGCCTTGCTCTTCTCTTGGGTTGTTGAATGGAGTCGGCACTGAGTTCTTGCTGGGTTTTGTTGCCTTGCCTGTTGGTGCTGCATCCTTGTCCTCCTTCTTTCCTTTTTCTTTTTTTAATTCCTTATTTTCCAATTTCTTTCTTTCTTTCTTTTTATTTTTTAATTTTTTAATTTTTTTTGCGCTGCTCTCTTTGAATTTACTGCTCTTCTGGTTTGATATCTCGAGAACTGTTTCACGCGAGAATATCGCCGCGAGACAGTGAGACGTTAATATCGTGGACACGGAGTTAGCATAGCATGGGGTAGAGGTGAGCGTTCCCGATCTGGTCCTGTCCTGTCCGGTCTAACCCAAGAATTGGAAATTGAATTGGGAGGACCAATTTTCAGTTCCTAAGATCATGGACCGAACCGACTAATCTTGGGATCGTGGATCGGACCGAACAATTGTCGATCCGGTCCGATCCGATTCCAATGGGATTAATATTAAATATTATTTATGAACCGGAAATCGATTATTCAGTTCTTTCTTTTGTAATTCTGATTTGATCCTATAAGGCCATAGAAAAAATTAGAAAAATATATAATATATGAAAAAATTGAACAATCGGTTCCAATGAGATCAATATTAAATATTTTTCATATATATATATGAAAAAATTAGAAAAATATATATTTATCGGTCCGATCTGATTTCCACAGGTTCCCACCTTAGAACCGGGAATCGGACCCCCCGAAAACCGGTTTCACTTTTAGAAATCGGGAACTGAACTGATATTCCCGATAACCGGACCAAACCGGTCGATCCATTCCCGATTTTGGCAGTCCATCTTGCTCACCCCTAGCATGGGGGCATTACTAGTACTATGGTAGCTAGTGGTCTAAAATTGTTGAAGATTTTGTTTTTTTTTTCTTAGTACCACCAAAAATCACAAACTAGTATACATGTAATAAATTTACTTCAAACTAATTTTTTTATCATCAAAAATCCCAAACTAATGCATATGTGACAATTTACCCTGCTTTAGTTTCTATTAGATTGGATTAATATCACAAAAAATCCTAAATCAGGTACACTTGTGATAAACAAAGGGTAAAACCCCAAACCGGTACACCCGTTAACTTTCACGTGTCATCTAACTTGGCAAATTGACGATAAAATTTAACGAAAATATATGGAGGGTAAATTTGTTACCGATTTACCAGTTTTGGGTATTTTGTAGTCAAAAAATTAGTTTTGGATAAATTTATCAAAAGTATACTGATTTTTGGGTTTTTTATGGTATTAACCTTTTTTTAATGTACTTCACCCAAAAAAAAAACCTTTTTTTAATGAAAAAGGGGTTAAAATCAAATGCAAAAAATTTAACATCATAAATTTACTATCCATATTCTATTACCTAATAAAATATAAAGCAACTTTGTAAGAGACAATGAAAAAAAATTAGTATTCAAACTCTTATTGATTTCAAGATTAGCAAGCTAGTTAGTAAAGTGACTTCCTTTCCAAAATTTATATTGAAGATTTTGAATTGTTAACAAGTATCCCTTAAAATTATTAAGCAGGTAAGGAAAAAAGTTGTTAGTATTTAATGTATCATCATTTCGTGTTATATATAATCGCTTTTTAAACAATCAAAATATTTTTTATCTATCATGTTTAATTGGAGTTTATATGTATCGTTTATAAAGTCGATACTGTAGCAATTATATTTATAGTGAAAAAATTGTAATTTACGTGCCATTAAATTTATACTCTCTTCTTGCACGTGATTTACGAACCATGCCCACATGATTCGGGCTTCTCATTCACTAAACAAAATTTCAAACCGTTGGTTTCGTGGAATTCTCCCAGCTTTTCTATTAGGATATGAGTAAAGTCACTCGCACCTTTCATTGAAGTTTCGAAACTTGTGTCGATCCGGCACTTTAAGCGTAAAACTTTTTTTTCATTTATTTAAATCTTAAAACGCGTTGTCATTCTCCATGTTAGTCCTTCCATTAACTTGTTGACGTTTGTTGGATCAAAATTCAATGTGCGTTTTTTTATTAATTTTATTCTATTTTTCTCATGAGTGGATCATAAAAAAATCTTAAACTAAAAAACAACACCGAAACTCAAAAAGAAAATGGTTAATACTACAAAAACCCTAAACTGATACATTTATTTTTTGCCCATCAAAATATCCAAATCGATACATCTATGATAAATTTACTGTAAACAAATTTTTAACCACCAAAAACCCTAAACTGATAAATTTGTTACAAATTTTACCATCCGTTAAATTAGATTAATATCACGAAAAATCACAAAATGGTACACTTGTGATAGACGAAGGGTAAAATCCCAAACTGGTACACTCGTCAATTGCCACATGTCATTCAACTTAGAAATTTGACGATCAAATTTAACGAAAACTAAAAGAGAGTAAAATTATCACAAATATACCAATTTAGGGTTTTTGTGGTAAAAAAATTAGTTTAAGGTAAATTTACCACAAATATATTAGTTTGGAATTTTTCATGATCAAAAAATTAAATTGAGGTAAATTCATCACAAATATATCAGTTTTGGGTTTTTCGTTAAATTAACCCAAAAGAAAATGTGCAAGGAGGTTGAGGTTGAGGACAAGAAGGGGACCCTCCTCCCCCTTTTTATTTAAAATTTTCATTTTGTTTTAGATTATCCTTTTATGTTTTAATCTTCAATTTAATTTTTACGCCAACACAAAAAGGTTAACAGCGTTTTGTGTGGAACAACTTTGTTTTCGACTTTAATAAACTCCGTCATTATATTTTTTGTGAGAATTTTGCGAAAATTGTGCAATATAGGATTCAAAAATACTTGAAAGATTGTGCAATTGTGCTTGTAACATTCTGAATTCACAGTGGAGTTTTTACGATTGCACACGTCGTGGATGAATGCATTGTTCAAACCAAACTAAGGAAAAAAATCACAAAAACCTCTCAGACTATGCCACTGTGATACAATTACCTTGAATTTTTTTTTCCTGACATGAAAAACTCTAAACTGTATCTACTACAACATATTTACCCTAAACTCTTTTTCGTGACATGAAAAATCAAAAATTTGTATATCTATGACACATTTACCTTCCATCAAGGTTTCATCAGATAAACAGCCAAAACAATATTTTTTTATTTCACCTAAGCCACATGAGCGTTATGTCAATAACGTTTACTTTTTCGACATCAATGTAGGCAAATTTTTAACAATCCTAATTGACGAAACTTTGACGGATGAGGGTACATATGTCACACAGGAACAAGTTTGGGATTTTTGGTGTCACGGAAAAAGTTTGGGGTAAATGTGTTACAATGAACATAATTTGAGGTTTTTAGTGGCTTTTATCCACCGAACTATATAGAATTTTGGTATTTTCTTCTTTTTTCTTTTATTACTTTTTCTCTAGTATATCAGAGCTAAACTTCTTTGGTTGATTGCACGGTCTACATTTAATCCTAAGAAATTAGTATCCGAACCAATGGTTGATTGGTGGGCCCTCAATATGTTGATCAATATTTTATGGAAACATCTTATGGAAGAAATCTCATGATCGGTGCGATTTGCTAATGAGAATTGTTAATTCTTATTGGATATTTCAACGGTTTTGAATTATTAAAATATAATAGGTCATGCATGATGTCATAAACTTAGGTGCCAAGTATTTCAATTAGACATGTGACAAAATAGGGTGAGAATTAAGACATTTATTCACATTAATATAGTGACAAGTAAGATAATTTAATTGAATAGAGGGAGATATTAAGTTATTTTGGGTATATACTATACATTGCGGTAAATAAACAAATAAATCGGTATTCATTTGAAATGTTGGTAAATCAGAAAATTATTTTGAAACCGTTAAAATCATTAATAAAAAGTATAGCATAAAAGTAATACCTTAACTCAATAAAATTTTTAATGTTTGGAAATCATTCGATACATATTTTGGAGAGAATTGGCTCAGTGGCTTAAGATGCGCCACTTGACACAGTCCTCCTACCTCGCTAATGCCCAAGCCATGATTTGGCCGGTTTTTTTTTTTTTTTGCTAGACCATAATTTGGCCTGTTGAAAAAGTTCACCGGTGCACACATCATCTCACCGTCACCACCACATTAAAATATTTTTAAATGGAAAATTTAAATTGATAAATGAAGAAAGACGATACGTGGAATGCCTGCACATACGAAATAAATCAAAATATAACCTGTCTTTGATATCATATTAAGAAATTTATTGGCCATTCTAATACTTGGGTAGCAATATGATTTAGGTTGGTGATTGTTGGTTTTCATGATATGAAGTGGAGAATTAAGTTGAGACATGTCGATGCAAAAGGAAATCTAGACAAAAAGAGAACGTATCTAACACTGAAAACTTGCATGTGAGAGGGAAATTATTGCGAGGCATGTTTGAGTGACATTAGAGGAGTCTGACATTGTAAATTTTGTGGGGTGTGGAGCAGCATGTGGGAGGGGCATTAGAGAAAGCTCACATGGAAGACTCGGCACGATGAGTTACTCAAACTTGGGCTCTCTTTCCTAGAGCTCTCCCTAATAAAAGCATAGGGGTTTTTTTTTTTTTGCATCCCAACATAATCAATCATTAAATTAAAAGACTAAACAACACTTAAATTCTCATGGTGAGGATAAAAAAAATTCAATATAGATAACGTATAAAATGTCATAGATTAATTTGATAAAATGAAAACCGATATCTATTTTACATTAGAAAAAGTTTTGGTTCTTTTGTTTGTTTTGTAGAAAATGAATGATTTGGAAAATATTTTTCTAAAAGTGATCATTTATATCATTTGAAATAATTAGTTAATGAAAATATTTTCATTATTGACAACAATTTATATGTAAATATTTTCGTGGACAATGAAAATATCTTTCATTCATTTATTTTCGTAAGCTATACAAGGGATTTTTTTTAAAATGTTTTCAAAATTATTCATTTTCCCTTCAGACAAACACACTCAATGCACCTCAGCATTTCCCTGTTATGTAACATTTCTCAAATGCTCAATCTAATTATCAATTTAAAAAATTTATTATCATCTTTATGGATATGCGCACTAAAAGTCTTAAAATTTGTCTTTAAAGTGTAATTGAGTCCTAAAACTTATCAAATTGGCACAATCAAGCCCTTCCATTAATTCCGTTCGACTTGATTAATGGAAAATGATGACATGGCTTTTTTTACTATTTTCTCTCATACATTGCAATGACAGGGCTAAAACATGAAATAAAAATGTTAAAACAACGTCATTTTAGTTCAAACATGATTTCTAATACAAAATTTTGTTTAAATTAAATTAAAAAAAAAGCTAAAAAATAAGAAAAGGAAAAAAAAAAGGAGAGTTAAACCAGGCAGCGAGCCCAGCAACCCTTGCCGACCATTCCCCAACATCGCCGGCCCTTCCTGGTAATGGTGGAGTTGCAGCGACGAGGGCCCTCACCGCCAAATTTGAACTTCTTTTTTCAGAAAAAAAAGCTTATTTTTTAATTTAATTTAAATAAAATTTTATTAAAAATCAAATATAGACCAAACCAGCATCGATTTAGCCACGACATCGCCACGTATGATATAAAAATAATAAATAAATAAAAAAGAAACGTCTGTATTTTTCATCAGTTAAGTTAGATGGTATTAACGAAAAGACTCGATCGTACAAATTCGACAAGTTTTGAAATTTAATTACGTTTTTTAATAATTTTTTAAACTCGATTGTTCTTTTGCTACATTTCAGGATTTCGAATAGCCGGACCCCTTATGACAAGCACCGACCGCGCAAGATGCTGCTGATGTGGCAGTGACGGGGTTCCAGCAATATCGGACCTTTGTTCCGGACTCTCTCTCCCCAGTCCCCTGCCTAGTCCAACAAGGGCGGCGGTGTCCATCTCTCCCGCGAACGAGAAATCGCCGAGTCGATGATGCTGAAGACTCGTTTGCGGAGAGCCTGGAAGGCTAAGGTGTCGAGAGTTTGAACTCCCCCCAGCGGCGCTCGTGACTCGTGCGTGACTCGGGATACCCTGTCTCCTGCCGCCCTCGCGTGTCTCGTACCGGCGATGGGCCCCCCCTAGCCCCTACCCTCACCTTCGCCGATGCTTCAAGAAACGCTCGCTTTCTTTCGAAATTATTTTATTTTTAATTTTCGATTTTTTTTCCGAGATCTTATTTGACAAATTTACAGTCCAACTCACGCCGACCGACCGTCCTGGTTTTCAAATCAGTGTTACTCTTGTTCCGCGAAATTGGTAGCCATCGTTATCAGCTGCCAAGTACATAAATTGGTAAAGCAATGTCCGTTTGTATGAGTTTTTTTTTTTTTTTTTAATTTTTATTTAATAAAAAACTTGGGCACTTTTAGCTTTTTTAAATTCGAAATACTTGAAATATTCGCAAAATCTAAATGTTAACCTGTAAATTCATATGTATTCTTGAATAATATTTTAAATTTTATCTTACAAGAAGAAGGTACTATTATTTTGCGTTCACTTAAACTGAAATAAGCATGTCCTTGATATTGTCTTCTTTTTCTTTTAAGAATTAGGTTATGTTAGAAAGAAATCGATGCACTTTCCATTTTGGGTCAATACCATAAAAAACCCTAAATTATGTCCACTGTGACATAAAATCCCAATTTTTTTTGGTCCCTAAAAGCCCTAAACTTGCCAATTGTAACACAAATACCTCAAACAATAAAAATCTCCGAACTTATATCGGTGTGACAAATATACTATGGATGGAATTGAAATAAAGGATATGTACGTCACACATATATAAATTTAGGTTTTTTCTTGACACAAAAAAAGTATGAAAAATTTGTGTCATAATGGGCATAATTTGGGATTTTTTTATGGTATTCACCCTTCTATTTATTGGTGTGTATCATCATTGTTATTTATGGTTTTGATCTACGTATAACATTTATTGTGATCATGCTTGTATGTATAAGATCATATGGAGTTTCGCGCTAAATAAAATTGATGCATATTGTTTATTGGTTGCTCTGTCCTTATGGTAAAGAAAAAGAATCTTTCAATTTTAACTCAGTCTAATGCCTCCAAAATCGATAAGAACAAGAAGGTGAAATAACAATATATAATTCAGATGAGGTTAGAAGTTACGACAAAAAAAAGGGATGCAACAATTCAATTATTACATTGAAACTTAAGTTGAACGGTTTAGATGGGACTTCGATCTCGAAATGCTCCAAAAAAAATGAATTCTTTTTTGAAAGCTTAAATGTACACACATGAGGCAGTGTTTGGCACGATAAATCAGACGAAATGGATAAGAAATGTAATGAAATGATAACTAGGTAAAATTACAGGAATGAAATAAAATTAAGATTTTTTTTGTTTGCTGAGAAAAAGTATTGCAAGAATGAAATGTTATAAAGACTTGAGTAAAATTGATGAAGGATTTATAATATAGTTGCACTCATTAACAATTACAGTTTTATTATAGCACGGTATAATTATATCAAATAATTGTCCACCATAGTTAACGGTTGATAAAGAACTACATAAAAGTTACAAAAATAACAGTAATTATTCAAAATCGATATTCATATTTTAGAACATATTAAAAGGTTGTTCCAATTCGTAAATAAAAGGACTAATAATATTCACAATTGCAAAACATAAGTAATTTAGTATATTTCTTTTTCATTTTCATATCCATAATTAATTTAACCTAACATCCATTTACAATTATTTAATATTCATAACTAAATTTGCAGGATACCGCATTTTCACTTAGTTGGATTTATAGTTCCTATTTATAGATACGTGCAAAAGGTTGTGATAACTCCTAAACATATTATCATACATGCTAAAAACAAATCAAAGGATCAATAGTCCATATATTTAAAATGCAACACTGCTTGAATGTGCGGTCGGCATCGAAGAATCACACATCTCCCCAAGAATCTCAACTGCAAATAGTTTCAATTTAAAATATAGCACGATCTGAATGGGAGTTTTTTTTGTCCGACGAAAGGGCAACATTGTTAGAGGTAAAGAGAAGTGCCATGCATCTTCCTCGCCTTTGGAGTTATGAGGTGAGAGTCAAGATAGCAACAATAGTGGCTAGATCTTTCTAACTTTGTGATGGAGACCCTAATCAACTTGCAATATATGTATAAAGATTGTGTTAGTCGTGGGTTTGGTGTCCACTTTGGAAATAGGAGGCAAAAGATGGAGACAACTCAACCAGTTGGATTGGATACCAAGTTGGGTTTCTCCCCCACCCACATTTAAAATATGTCCATTTTGAGGATGCTGATCCTCCAGTGACGCCATCACATGACAGCAGAGGAGGCCTTGCCTTTTTCTCAGTGGTTCTCTTTCTGGGGTATTAGGTATTGATGTTTTTTGTCATTCTTATGATAATTTTACTCATCCAGTCCCTAACCTCAACGTGGCTCTATGTATGAAATCTAAGCTCCTATTCAGCTGTAGGGAAAAGGGTTTATCAGGTTCTGTTATTGGTTCCAATAAGTTCTCTTTGAATTTCTCCTCCTTTTTTCCCTAAAAAATGATATGCTTTGTATGATTGGAGCGTCGGATATGTCTTTCATCTCCTATTATCCATCGAGCAAGTACAGTGGCAAAAGAGTTCTGACGATCTCGAATGATGCATTTCAAAGTAGTGCGGACAAAGATGAATTGCGATTTGCACTGGCCAAAATTGTCTTGGTGGCAAACATGCGTAAGGCAACATGTAGCGGTATCAATGTTTAATACGTGAGGGTTTTTGGTGTCATAAATATCTCTGATCTCACATCGTTTATGTTGAGATATTGCGCTGATGAATTAGTCTTATGAGATATTGAACTAGCACTTCGAGTTCTGAAGTCTTGAGTAAATTTGCACACAAATAAGTTGGAAGCCCAAAGTAGAAATCCAACAAAAAAAAATGTAGTCGGAGGTAAATGGAAGAAACAAAAGCAAAGCAAAGAAAATGAATAACTATATCCTTTCCTTTTGTATTGATAGAGAGAAGATGGAGGGGTTATTGTAATTTTCAATTCACTAACATAAGAGCACACGCAAGTTAGCTTGTGTAAAATAAAGTGGTAGATCTGCAGATAACAATAGAATACTTGAAAATTCATATTACTCCCGAAGAGAATTTAAACTGGCATTAAATTGGATGACACACAGCAATTTACAAACGTATCAATTTGGGATTTTACCCTCCGTTTGTCACAGATGTACGAGTTTGTGATTTTTCGTGATATTAATTAAATTTAACAAAAGGTAAATTTATCACAAATGTACCAGTTTGAAATTTTTTGTAGTAAAAAAATTAATTTATAGTAAATTTATCATAAATGTACTAGTTTGGAGATTTTAGTAATACTAATTCCATCCTTATCCTCAAAATCATTCAAAAACTAAGTGGGAAAATGACTAAAACTCCCTTTTTAAATTTTTTAAAATTTTTTATTTTGTCGGGCTAGGAAAGTGACTGGTTGGGGATAGTTTGCGTGCCCTAAGATAGAATGCCGCAAGTAGTTCCCATGGTTGCTGAGATTTTGAGTCAGACCGAGGTCTCCATTTCCAGTCCAACTACAATTCAATTCCTTTCAGAGGAGAGGAAGAGAGGGCAAATGTTGACTTCTGACCTGACTTCGTTGTCGAAGCAATCTGATCTTGTGGCCTGAGGGATTCTAGCTGTCCCTCTCCGTGCTTTAATGAGGCCACGTTGAATTTTCTCAGGAAAAATTAAAGATCCTTAGCTTTTTTATGTCTTGTCGCCCTCAAGGTTTCTTTTCCTCGTTTGAGCCGCCGCCAACAACTTTTGAAAAAGGTATAAGCTTCACATGTGCGGCGCGGCTGATTACTAAAAAAAAATTAATATCACAGAAAACTCTAAATCAATATATTCATAATAAATTTAAATTAAATTAATTTTTTATCATAAAAAATCTCAAATTAATACTTTTATGATAATTTTATTTTTCGTTAATTTTCGTTAAATTTTACTATCAAATTGCTGAGTTAATGACATATGACAGTTAACGGATATATCAGTTTAGGATTTTAACGGAGGTGTATCGGTTTGTAGCTTTTCATTATATTAATTCAATTTAACGGTAGATAGATGTATTCCTTTGGGGTTTTTAATAGTCAAGAAATTAGTTTTTGATAAATTTGTCATAGATGTATTAATTGGGATTTTTTGTAATCAAAAAATTAGTTTGGGGTAAAATTTTCACAAATGTATCAATTTATGATTTTTGATGGTATTAAGCCCTAACTAAAATATGAATGATTGGTGGAAAATTGGGTGTCGCTGTGGCATTGCAATTTATGAATTACATGGAAATTTTGTTCTGACCCTTTTTCTTTTCTCAGAAAAAAAGACTGGTACTTGGAAAGAAAAAAGCGCAAATACCTTTCGAGACCGACCCGGGGAGTCTTACTTAATTCCATCAACAAATTCAACACAATTGATATCCATTCAAGCCAAGGTAGAATTTGGTCACACCTTACTTTGGTAGGTCGAGAATGAAGTTGTCGAAAAGAAGACTATTGACCAGGTTACCGATTGAGGAATTATCGATCTTTCCTTCCTGTTCAAATATTAAGTTATCAATTTACCTTATTAGTTGCTAATATCGATGTGAGGATGTCCCAAGCAATTTCCTTTGATATTTGTTGATTTCCTAAGATGATTATTTTCTGGTCAAGACAAAGGTGGAGAATTTTGGAAGATGAATTAAAAGGCTAAAGAGTCAAAATTTTAAATCTCAATGTCATTAATGCATTTTCTAGTTACTAAGTCTTTAAATGATTTGTAGTTCTCATGCTTTTAATATTTGGGGAGTCCTCGTGTCTCTTCAATGTTTATCTATTTCCTATGTCTTAGTCCTTTTATAAAAAGAGGAGAATTCTCCCTTGTAACGCAGATTTTGATAAATATATGAGAATTCCTCTACATGAGTTGAATTATTTATTCAATTCTTTATCCAACATCGTTGCTAGTGAATCAAAAAGTTTTTTTATCCTTTGTTGGTAAAGAAATCCTTTACGCCCTGGTGGTGAGTTGCCATCTATCTCGGTTCTTTATCATTTGTTGGTGGCCTGTGCCTTCAAGTATCGATGGTGAACCTTCCATATCCTTCGTCCTTTATCCATCGTCCCATTGTCACTCCACACATCGATTCACACACTTGACCCCTCAAATCCTCATTTTTGGAATCACTTGCCCACGAACATATAAGAGACACTTGTGCTTTTGATGAAAATCTTAGAAGTCTTGCATGAAAAGGCACTTGCTCATGTGTACGAGACAATTTTGGCCTTTGTCATCATTATCGTCCACTGGTGCCGTTAAATTGTCAATGTGCCGATGTGCCAATGGATGGAATAATTCCATTTATTTGTGGCGGATATGCTATTTTAGTGAGAAAGTCATGTTTGGATAAGGTTTTTACTCACTTCGACTAATCCACCTCCCGAAAATGATCTTAAGGGCACACTCCCTCACATCGGCCCGGCACATTCAGAATTTCACTCGTTGAGCGCTCTGAACAAGGCTATAGAGAAGCAAGCTCTCTTACCATTTAAGCCAACACTTTAGTAATGGTGAACGGAGTATCGACAATAAGAAGATATAGTACTCTTTATGCCGTTGGAAGGAAAGCACTAGCAAAGACAGGTACATGCCTTTTCTGTTGGATTGGACCATGCGCATAAAGTTTTTACCATAAGCACACGCAACTTCTCAAGAGATTTAAATATTTTGAACTGAATTTTACCAAGTTTTTATAATGGATGCTTTTTTTGATCTTTGGTACTTTGGCTGAGAAAGAAGAACGACTTCGACTCATTGGCTTCCGGATGCAAGACATCATCATCAGAGTCCAGGTCAGATGCCACTTAGACAGCACTATGCACATATTTTTTATTATTAATTTTTTTGTTGGGTAGGCTTCACGTGGTGTCATCCAAGATAATGACATAAATTAAACAATTATTCATTATTCCTTGAGTTGAGGGAAGGAAGGAAGCAATTTCTCGCCATTTTTTTTCAAAAAAAACGATTTTAAAATAGGTAAATTCAGATTCCCAAACAAATATCGAGTCGGGAATTTGAAATTCGAACTCCCCCCACAAGATGGTTTTTCTTCGTGTCCATTTGATTAATCGATGAAATGTGGACTTTTTGATAGATTCTAATAATGAAAAATCCTGCGGGCTAACCCCGGTTCGACACGTGGACCGATTCGTCCGCGATCATCTTGGGGGGAAGGATTGTGGGCCCCGCGGGTAGCTATCAGAGAGCGGTGGTGGCCTAACCTGTCATTAATTTGACTCATGGAATATTTGGTTTGAAAAAGTTCGTTTTTCCCTTAAATTGAATTGAAGTTGGTGGGTTACTAATGACTTGGATGGAGGTGAATAGATTCGGAAAACTGATTTATAGAGCTAAGCTAAGATAAATATGCATCTCTTAACCTGAACGGCCTTATATTATCTCTACTACGCGACACCTAGGATAAAGTTTGATACCACGATATATGTCAATTGCAAAAACAATTAATTGAAAAAACGTAAATGTGTAAATCCAAGTAAATAATTGACAAATCAAAAAATCCACAAACTTGCATATACCCGATATTTCAAAGACCCATAAGCTTATTAATTTTTTATATGAAGGACAAATAAATCGATCATAAAGTTTTTGTCCATGCAAGTTGGTGTGACACATAATGACACGGGTAACAGTGCTAACCTATACAAAAGATACATCGGTCTCAAAGGATGCCGTGGACACATCGATGAAAGCCGGACGATGCCGATCCCTAAAATGTTGTTGCTTCGAATTCCTCTTTATTGTAACTAAGCCGCTTCAAGTGCGTTCCCAGAGATCACTACGGCTCATTTCTCTACTAATCTATTTCTCTAAACGCCATTTCAGCCACGTCGCTGGTATCGGTTTGCTTGGACAGGATATTCAACGGTAGGTATTTCCATCTTTCGAGTAAAAACTCGTGAATTTCTTAGGACCGTTCGAAAAGTCATGGTATTCTTGTCCTACGGACAGAAGCCGAATGCTTTCCTTCAGATTTCGCCTATTTGTTTTCTTCTCTTTGGCTGAGAATCTGGCCAGGAAGATCGTGGGTCTGGGCAAAGCCAATAGGGGTTTAGATGATAAGCGAAGTTCTTGCGCCCGGTGCACAAGGCATGCTTGTGGGAAACACTAACAATTTCTGCCATTTGTTTGTGCATATTGGAGGATTAAAGAAAACCACAGAACCAACGTAAAAGCAAGAAGACCAACTCCTCTTTTTTCAATGATAAAGTACAACAGCATAACGATCAGCATTTTGAATCCTTCTCCTTAAACAATGTCGCTCAAACAAAGGGGCCCACCTCCGATGTGGATGTCTTGCTAATCTTCTTGGTCACTCGTGCAAAATCCCTTTTTTAATAATCTGGCCGGTTCGCTTTGTGCCCGAAAGACCCCACTTTGGGGGTTCTTGCTCACTATTTTACACGACTTTCTACCATTACTTCGTGTCACTTTCGTCCCAATTTACATCCCTGGCTCAAAGAGTTTCCAAGCACGCCAAAAGGCAGAGGCCCCCACCGGATCCATGCCGGAGATTCTCCCTTTCCCTCGGTAGGTAGCAAAAATACCACGTTGTTTTGAACGAGTGGCTTGCCATTTCTTTACAGAAAATAAAAGATGATTTTTGTGTGGAAAGTATCCAAGGCCAGCCGTATGCGCCAAAATACATGTCCAAGTGGGTAGTTTCTTTGCTTCCACTGACTGCTTTCTAGGTTCCAAAAATTGTGGACGTAATAATTTGAGAATTATTGCCAGACCATGTCTTGTAGCAACTTGTATTCTGGTACAGCAGATCTAGTTTTCTTGCTAGATCATGTCATGGGCTCGAGGGCCTCTTCTCACTGGACCTGTCCGTTGGGGGGAACCCAAACCATTTGGAAAGTCCAACATGCCTATTACCAGATGAAAGGTTCCGGCCGGCAATGGCGATGACCATTTTAGATAAACTAATTTTCAATTGCAAAGATCATACAAAAACATCACTTTCGACCTAAGTGAATCTTTCATTTATTTACCAACAATCTCTCGGTGTCCATGTTTTTCACGCGCTCACAGACCGGATTTCTTGAATGGACAAAAGTTTTAAGATAATGCACTGGCTTCTTCTTCTTCCTTTGCTTTGCTTCTCAATCAAGCTAACATCACTCGTCCTTCTTGTCCACCACTTCCGGCGGTTTTCCGGCTGACTCAGGAACACCCGGTGCATCTCCTTCCCCTACCTGCCAGGTGAATAAATATGTAAAACTCGGAAAGGCTCTAGAGAAAGAGATGTGAATAAGAAAAAGGAAGAAAGTCCAGAGGCATTATAGATATCTGCTACACCTCATTGCCCGGAGGATATCACTATTCACTGACCTATGTTTACAACTTGATTACAAATCTGGCACAAAGATTACAAACTCCACTAGCATTTATGGATTACCCAGTGACGAAAGCACCAAAATTCATGGCAACAATAAACATGATGCATTAAAAACAGATTCAATGCCCCTTCTTTCAGGTACTTAGTAGCACGTGTGACATCAACCCGTTTACTATTGTCTACTATAATTTGATTTTTTCAAAGCCCCTCTGAAATATCCTTAAATAGGATAACTGATCTACTCCATTGATACAGGCCCAGATCCACCCAACGAAAGGTGAAGACTCAAACGTAACGGCTCAGCTCTTTGGTAGTTTTGCTTGCACAAGCATGAAAGGAGGACATGTATAGAAACACCATGATCAATGAATCAAACATTTTGTGCATGAACAAAGCTCAGGCTCATGAAGGTGTTCCATCTACATAAGAGAGACAACAAAATACACCTAGCAGGTTTCATTTTTGGGTTCACAGGAAGAAGGCAAATCCAAAAGCACAAACTGCATTCCCAATGAAATATTTCTGATCACCATTCCTTGGTTTTGATGACGCACAAAGGGAGTAATTGAAAATACAATAACCCTTCAGCAAAGTAAAGTTTATTAAACACCCATGAAACAACCATTCATGACGAGACTTGAAAAGAAAGATAAAAAGATTTCCAACCAAACCTTCACCTGGAGGTTGTGACAAAGTACAGACAATAAAATAAGAATCAATGAGAGAGAAACAGAGCATTCAAAAATGCCCATTGCAAGCCATATATTATTCCCCCAACCAAATAAATAACACTATCAGATTAAAGGCCAGAACTATGGATTAAGGATTACAGTAAGTCATTAACTACACAATGTCAATGATAGGAGCATGGGAGCCCATATATTTAAGTACATACTTCTATAAGCACAGCCATTCTTCAAAGAAATTTCTGGAATTATATACGTGTTAATAGGTTGTATTATGATTACTAAAAAAGGTGAGGTTCCAGCAGCATAGACCATCAAAAACCAAATAAAAAGCAGCATCATAACCATCAACATTTAGTCAAGGAATATGAAGTGACCATGGTGTCGATAAACGGTAACTGCAAGTAAACGAAACATTTAGATAAAGAAGCAACAATGCTAAATCTGAGGACAAGATGTGAAACAAGATGTACCATGGAGCCAGTTCAGTTGAAGTCACCAGACACTGAAACGTCCTCAAATTAGAACCCATGATACACTTCTACACTTTACTTTCGTGCACAGAGGAAATAAGCTCTTGGAAGTAAACACAGTTTTGTTCTCAGAGGACCAATTTTTTTCACCCAAGTATTCTAAGATCATTATTGACTATACAGAAGTAAAACCCCATTGTCTCCTTTAGAGCAGTTGTTCAGATGAAATACAGAGCTCTGTGACTCAATAACAGCGGGGATAAATTAACTGTTTAATGTACTTTCCTGACAAGCATATATACTTTGTTTGATGTACATCAACAATATTGCAGGGATAAATTAACTGTTTTCCCAATAAAGCAACAGTAAGTATATTCCAGCACCATCTAAGTGCCAATATTCATTCTCAAGGAAAGTGACAAAATGCTAAGGAGACTCGATCCGCGTACTTTTTCCTGACAAGCATTTGATGAACATGCAAGAAAATCTGTCATGCTTGATTTTCACGATCAAATTGGAGGTGAGCTCCAATCTTCAAGTACCATTAATCTTTCCACTAAATTTTGAGGGAAGGACCAAATCATGTCCCTCTTTATCTGCTAGCATTTATGTGCAACTTAACTTGCACAATAGGGACCAATTTTTACAAAAAGCGCAAAGAAAGAACATTGATTAGATAAACCAACAATGAACTTCAGTCCGACTTCTTCCAACAAAGAAAAAGCCACAATGTTCCATCTCCAATTGTAATGAGCTATCCTTTATCCTATAGGTCCAAATTATTGGCAAAGTTAAAAGAAGGGGAAAAGAAAACCCTTAGCGCACATCATACCCTGTGCTCAGCTATGCAGCCAACAGTCTATTCTATGCGCCCGCCCAAAATAGGTGATTAAAGGAAACAATCTTCGCCTCTATTTTAAAAGTTTTCCCATTACAACCAATACTGCAGTACACAGATTCCTACATGAGTTATATGGACTACGAATTCGCAAATACTCCAGGATCGAAACCAAACTCACAACACACTTCAAGTGATTCGCACGCATGTAAGCAGAGAACAAAAACCACAATTTTATATCCAACAACTTACTTTGCCATCCTTTATGGGTGCTGTTGGCTTATATGGACATGCTGGAGGAGTCCTCACAGGTTTCCTGTACTCCCACCCGAAGAGGGCGTACACTCTCGCCTGCGAATTTTCACCATTTAGAATTTTCACATCACGGAGCTCGCGAAACCAAATTCGACGCGAAGCCCACGAAAGCCGCACAAAAGGGCAAATAACCAGCACCACGATCGTCCCAACACAATGCTTCAATCACCAATTCGACCCAACAATCACCCAACGAAAAGAAACCCTAGAAATTCACAGGAAAACGGCGAATTAGACAAACGAGGAAACGACGCGAGCGGCAGGATCGTCTTACCATGATGATGTCAAGGAGGAGGGGCAGTAAGTTCACGATGGGGACGAGGAAGAGAGGTAACAAGCACGCCAAGCAAACCTGATCGGACAATTCCACACGAGGTTAGGGGGCAAAAAAAACCTCGACGAATTCGCCATCGAAGAAAGAAGATGGCGGAAAGTTTCGAGGGTTTCGGAGGATTCACCATGTTGTATCGGATCGCACGTTCGAGGAGGGATGAGATTTGCGGCGATTTCCTCTGTTCCCGGCGGTGGTCGAATCGCTATCGTTTCCCGTCGGAGAGTTCAAGGTAACGACCGCAAGAAGTTGAAGACGACGGGGAACAAGAAGCCGAGGATATAACGGTACGCCTGGGTTGCGGGCGGGTTTTCGGGTCAAGGGCTCGTAATCGGTGGATCCAGATCCGGACTTGAGCACAAACGACTTTACCTCTAGGCTGTGTTTGGTCGACCGTATAAAAGCCAGGATAGGATATATTTTATCCTATCCTGTGTTTGGTGGTGGTCCAGGATAGGATAAGGTCGAATATAGACCGGATATAGCCCGGATAAAAAAATCCGGGGGGAGGGGGTAGGATAGACCCCGATAGGATTTCTAATGCCTATTTTTCGAAAAACCCTACGCTCCACTCGCCGTCATCTTCATCCCCACACCTTGTGCGCTTTCACCAAAAAAATTTCTCGACTTTTTTTCCTTCACCAACTCCTCCGGACCCGTGAATAACAAAAAAATAATAATAAAAATTATCCTATCCGACTTTAAATCTGTAGTCCACCAAATAGTGGACATGATATGAAGAAATCCCAGGATTTCTTATCCTATCATATCCAATCCTATCCTGTTTAGAAATCCGGACGACCAAACGCAGCCCTAGGGTTTTTTCAAGGATTGTTGCAACTTGCCCCCCTCGCTATCTTAATTTTGTCATATTAGATGCTTGATGTTTTCATATCGATGTCCCCTAGCATTAACTGTCTTACCTCTAACTCAATAAGAATAGGAGCACAGCACGATTGTGCTTTTTTAAAGAATTTAGCCTTACCATAAACAAAACTCAGTTTGATATCAAAAGGTATATATATATATATATATATATATATATATATATATATATATATATATATATATATATGGGAAAAAGCTACTAAAAACTCCAAACTTTACCCCCTGTGACACATTTACCCCGAACTTTTTTTTGTAACACCAAAAACCTCAAACTTTGCTATTTGTGATACATTTACCCCAATATACTGTAGCCTAGGGTATTTTAGCCTTTTTCCCTTTTTCTATTTTTTTCTGTTTTTTTTTCTTTTTTCCGGCGAGGGCAAGGGCGAGGGCCGCCCGACGCCGCGTCGGGTGGCCCTCGCCCTCGCCGGAAAAAAGAAAAAAAACAAAAAAAAATAGAAAAAGGGAAAAAGACTAAAATACTCTAGGCTACAATATATTGAGGTAAATGTGTCACAAATAGCAAAGTTTGGGGTTTTTTGTGTCACAAAAAAAAGTTCGGGGTAAATGTGTCACAGGAGATAAAGTTTGAGGTTTTTGGTGATTTTTTTACCTATATATATTAGGGCTGTCAAAAAAATTCGATCAATCACCCGATCCGACCCATTTTCGTATCAGGTCGGGTTGGGCCTCAATTTGTTTGGGTATTAGAAAAAATAATTGGGTACTGTTTTGAATTAATTGGGCTCGGGTACCCGAGCCGAGCCCAACCGAAACAATGAAACTTTTCTTCTGCCGTCTGCGTTCGCACATGAGCCGAGCCCAACCTTTCTAAGAAGGAAACCCTATCTTGCTAAGAGATCGCGCGCGGGGTCCTGAAGATCTTCCTGGAGAACGTGATCTGCGACACCGTGACCTACACGTAGCACACGCGGCGGTAGACGGTGACTGCCATGGACGTCGCGTACGCACTCAAGAGGCAGGGGAGGACCCTGTACGGCTTCGGCCGCTGAAAAACGCTGTTCTGGGTCGATTGTAGTCGTGTTAGGTGAAGTGCGTTTTGTGTTCCGAACGAAATGAACTTGTGAGGTTTGGTTTATGGGTCTATGATTGTACGAATGGGTTCTGCATTTGGGTGAATAGAATTTCAGTTTTTAGTTCTCTCTCTGGTTTCATTCTCTTTGTTCCTTGTGTTTTGGGATGAGTTTGGCGTTCTATCGGTGCATTTGGGTGATGGTTTTGGAGGTCCGCATTTCTTGAGTGGGTTCAAACAGAGTCGGATGCAAAGAAGAGATCACGGTTGCAGAGGGTGATCACGATCAGGCATTGCAGATTTAGATCGGACACTGGGTCATTTGTGGTATATCTTCGTCCTCGCTTGTGTTGGTTCTTTATAGTACGCTGCTTTGGAAGCCATTTCCAGAGCCCGCGATGAGGGAGTCCCGAATCTCGTGCTCTATAATTACCCACCGTTCTCAAGTGATTTGCTGTTCTTTCTCTGTGTCTTCCTTTTGTCTCTGAAGTAGGCGATTTCTCTGTTTATTTGGGTTCTTGTGACGTTCTTGAGCTTAAATGTTACTGGGAATTTGGGGATGGTGGGCTTCAAAGGAGTAAAGATCGTTGGTGTTGTTTGGATTCTGATTGATGTTCTATTGTGCCTTGTGATAAAATAAAAATCCAAAACATGAAACCCGACCCGACCCCACCCAATCTGGCTTGATCGTGCGGCTATATCATATTCGGGTCTTGTCTCCGGTTGGGCTAAACACACACGTTTAGTATTTCGGATTGGGTCGAATATCATAAAAACCCGACTTGACCTATTGACATCGTCTCGTTACAATATCAGATTTTACTATATATCGTCAAGAGCTATATATATACACACACACACACAGGGGTATCAGAACCGAACCAAAAAATCGAACCGAGATACGAACTGAATCGAATCGAAAAATTGGTGTGTTTCGGTTTTGGTTTGGTTTCGGTTTGGATAATCAAAGCTAACCATTTTTTTTTTTAGTTCGGTTCATATCAGTTCGGTTCGATTCAGTTTGGTTCGAACCGAACTGAAAAAATAACTCCGGTTTATGCCTTAAAAGAGTGAATCCCCTCTCTCTTTTGCTCAAATCCCTTCACTTTCTACCGCAACGATGAATCGCCGCCACAATCCCAACCCTTTCAACAAGGAATAAGACCTCCATTCTCGGTGAGTGCTCTCTGTCCCTCTCTCTCCCCCTCGCAGATCTACGCTCATTTCTGTGCTTCCATCGCTGCTCCTCTCTCGCACGCTTGAGTCTAGATCTGCTTGCTCTGTGTGGTTGAGTTCCGTAGTATACAAGAATGGTTTGATACCGAAAATGGTTCTATTGATCGAGCCAATAATTCTTCTGGGTTCTTGCGAGAGGTTCCATTTTTGACATTTCTCCTGACTCTTTAATTGTAAGGATTTCCTGCGTTGCTCCTTGCAGTCTCAGTTTGGAGTTGGGGTTTAGCCATTGTATCTTCTGGGAATTGTGGATTAGTTTTTGTAATGCTTGGTTTGCGGGTTGATGGTGGCGCTTGTACTGCGGACTTGCTTAAGCGTCCTCGGATAAATAGATATGTTTCTAAGTTGGGTAATGGTTCTCTCTATTTAATTCCTATTAGAAACAGTAGCTTCACTGGGCATTTCTAATCCTTGATTCAGTTCATTTATTGAGCTTTCTTTCTTTTGTTTGCAGTGAGCTTTACAAGAACAACATTCAAGATTTGCAGCTCCTTTCTTGGCCCTTCTCAAACCATATCAGTTTGGTTTGGTCTGGTCATGTTTGTTTGTGCTGAAAACAAAAAAAGAAAAAGAAAAAACTGAAAACCAAGCTGTGAATAAAAAGCAAAAAAAAAAAAAAGAAGAAATCGAAAACCGAACTGAATCGAACCGAACCAAACCGATTTTTCGGTTCGGTTCATATTTGGTTCGAGCAAGATTCGGTTCAGTTCAAGGGCGCACCTTTAACAGTTCGGTTCGGTTCGGTTTTTCAAGAGAACCGAACCAAACCAAACCGTTTACACCCCTACACACACATATCCATCAAAACCAACTCAAAAGCTCCATGGCTATATACTACTCATACAAAAAAGCCTCCACTATAAAAAAAAGTCCTCCATGGTAATGAAACATTCGTGCTCTACTTGTGGCTCGCTGAGCAAGTAAGATGAGAGAAATGAGCTATCATGACTCAGTGAGTGATAAATTTCTTCTAGGTAGATTGAACATCCACTATGCATGTTTAAGGTACACAAGCATAAATCATCACACCAAAATTTCATGATATAACAAACCTCAAAAATAAAATGAGTTATATTTTACATCAACATAACTATATTCATATCAAAATACTCATTTCAAATAATAATATCAAAACTAGTATCAATGGTCCAGCCCATTGATCAATTTCATTGAAAAAACACGCCAATGTTCAATTCCATTGGCCAATCTCGCGCTCACATATCTAATCATGATCATGGATAACGGCCTATGATAAGGCGATCAAGTTTGCCCTTTTGGCTAGGTCTGCACCTATATTGTTGGTGGCTCAACCAAAAGGGATATCCTAGACTATTATACGCATTCTCACAACCCTTCAATGGGTTCACAAAAACACTGAGCATTAATACTTACCCACAACTACATCCTCCACAATTCACAAAGCCATTTCATATATCGCATTACGTTTCTCAAACTAGTACAAAATCTATTTGATAAACCATTTCACAAATCAGTATATAACTATTCATAAACTATTATTAAAGTCAAGGACTTCTCATGAGTCTTTCCCAAAAGGTTTCACAAATCATTTACATGCAATCAACTCAAATCGAAATCAAAAGATAATTTTCTATTTCAAATAAACAAAACGGCAATAAATGCTCAACATATTTTTATGCAATAAAAATACCATTAATTTTATCTCATAACATAATTATAACATATCATTTTCAAAACATGAGTTTATAAACTCAAAGAAGAAATAGCACTACTCACATGGGAAAGCCGAAAAACCAAGCTATGATGGTTACTTAAGCTGATGCACTCAAATACTTAATAATTAATCGAAAAACGGTATGAAAAACTAAGTAAACCAATATTTTAGCGAATGAATCGATAAAACTACACTTATTCGTCGATAAAATGATGCCTATGCTGTGACATTTCAAAATTCGTTACATCAATTAGTGAGTTACAGGAGAATTGTTTTAATATCGATAATTGTTTTTAATTAGTTTATGTGTTCCAAATGACCATTTAAGATAATTTAGGGATAATGGCCATTAATGTATGCCTTGTGTGGCTATTATGTACACCTAATATACATAACATAGGACATGATTGGAACCCTAATGTACCCTATGCATGGCCGACCACTTGGTGCTAATTTCGCATGGAAATTTAGTGAATTTTTGGGGTGAAATCATGCATGACTGCCCACTTCAGCCAATGAGAATTCATGCAAGGGTGAGAAGCTTGGTTGATACAATTTCTAGGGGATAATGATGAAGGGCTAGACCATTACTTACTCTCTCTCCCTTAAACCCCCCATTCGGCCAACCCCTTTCCCCTACTCTCTCTCTCTCTCTCTCTCTCTCTCTCTCTCTCTATTTCATTTTTTTTCATTTTCACTCATTCTCTCTTCCTCTTAACCTTGGCCGAGACACACCCACCACCTTCACTTCCTCCCACCACCACCTCCATCTTCATCTTCATCCCATTTTCTTCCATTTTCAAGCTTGAAGGTCACACTAGCAGCTCAAAGGGGAAGGATCCTAGTTGTAGAATCACCAAGGCAAGGGAAACGGCTTGATTCTAAGCCTATTTATCCTTATACATGCTCGGTTTTACTTGTAATGTGCTGTGGATGAATGTTTCTTTCTTGCATGTGTGATTTTTGGTCTTGTATGTGCTTGCATGTGAAATTTCAGACCTGGACAGTGAGTGCATGTGGGTTTCTTGGCTTTAAAAGTGATTGCATGTAAGTTCTTAGTGCTTATATCGAATTGCATGTGAAGATGACGGGTTTAGAGTGTTGAATGAAGGTGGGAATGGCTGTTGCATGTTAGTTTAGCCCTCTGGATTTGAGTTTTGTGGGACAAAATTTCGTGAGTATCAACTAGGGTTTGGTTTCTTGGAGTGTGGTTTTAAAACCCAGAATTGTAGTTATTGTACCTCGTCTATTTGCTATTTTTGTAGATACTTTTGTGGGTCAAATTTGGGGACACATTCTTTATAAAAAGTTGTTTACCACTTCTTGAAGTTTAACATACTTTAAATCTAGATTTTCCTAAGCTGATTTGGGTTGGATGAATGTCTACCTTCAAACCGGGTTCGAACTGTCCAGTATTGCCAAATCAGTGTGACCTTCATACTTTCTCAAATTTCCATACATTTTTCCGGTGCAATTTTTAACAAATTTCCTTCACGAAAGTTGTAAGGGACTTATTTTTCTTTGACATATAAAAATTTCGAGGTGTTTGGAGATGATCTGTGTGGAGGAATGAGTCTCTATTGAGAAGCAGACATTTTGTTCCAACAGATTGATTGTGGTTTAACTTTGAGCGACTGGTAACCATGTTTATAGAATGATCTGGGCTTCATACCCCTCATGAAAAATGTCATTTGAGGTCTTTTTCTATAACATATTCAAATTTCATAATTTTTCGGGGTCATTTCCTATTGTCGTGCAAAATTGTCCTGTTTTACCCACTGGCAAAAAGTCATGATTCTCTACTTGAAAATGACCAAATCACAATTCAATGTCTTCTGGAGATAGACCCCACACCCTTTAGGCTTTCCAATGAGGTATGATTGGCCTCAATATGATATCAAATAGTGGTACAAATTGGGTTACCTTGTGGTAAGAGATTATGGAAATTGTGGATATGAATAGCTAGTGTGTAATAATAAGGTATTAAATCACTTTTATGGCATATGTTATTCAATGTACTTTCTGGATATGATGAAATGTATGGCATGAAATGGTTTTGTTGCTGTATGTACCAAAGAAAGTGCTTGAGTTGTGTGATATAAATCTACCATAAGGGATGTCCATTAGACCTTGCGCCGATGATGCCCCATAGGAGGTCAGGATGTCCCTGAGCTGAATACAAGGATGCTGTGATTAGCAAATCGCAATGCCTTGGAGTAGAGATGCCTATGGTCGATAAACCATGGAAGCCGGACCGATTAGTAAATCGGCGTAATCCGGGGTGCCTTGCGTAGACTAGTGGATAACTAGCGAAATCCGTGAGTTGGGCATCAAATTAAACAATTGAAACATTGAAATAATGTGGCATGTGCTCGTGGCATTATTGCAAATTGTTAAGTTGTCTCTTACATATTACAATTATATTGTGTTAACAATGATATGGAAATGAGTTTGATTGAGAACCTTTGATATGGTTAGCGTCCTATAAAATATGGCAAGAAACTATGTTAGTTAATGATTGTTTAGTACGAACCTTGTAACTCCATGGTTGGTGGATTGAATTGCATGAAATGGGATCGTTTCTCTTGCTAAGATTTGCTTACTCCTTTATTGGTGAACCTCTTTACAGATAACTAGTCATGGCAGCTTTGCTTGCTATTTCTATTGCTCGATATAGAGTATCTGTAGATTTTGAGAGCTCGATCGATGACTTCATGGATTCTGCTTTCCCTAATGCTGTTTTTACGAAGTGTACGTTGGTTTTGTGGGTCAATGCAAGGCGAGCTTCGGGGTGTATTGCCTATCGTTTTGTGGTAGTATTTGTGAAGATCGATGGGCGTTTGCTTGGTCCAATTCCATATTTGACTGACAGCGATAGTAGTAGCAGCGGTGGTGATGGCGAGTAGACGAGATACGAAGTTGTATAGAGTGGATCACTTTTGATGTTACGGCCTTTAGCTTTGGCGACCGCGAAGGGGATGGTAGAATAGACAGGGGACTTTTGGTTGACTACTTTAGAAATAAGAGTGGATGGCACTTTTTGGCCTCCTATGTGTAGTATGATATATAGATGGTTTGTACCCACCCCTATGAACACATATAAATGTGTAAATAAGAAGTGATGTTAATTTATTGGTCCGAGTGTGCCCCTTTTAAGTATAGCAACAAGGCGCATGATCTCACATAATTCATATTATATATGCTTCATATTATATTATGTCTTCCACTCGCGTTTGTAATGTAACATATTAAAGATGCGTGTGTAAGTAGAGTCCTGGGACGCTACATACGCGCCAATGGCAAGGAGGTCGCCCATAGTGGATATCCATTATTGTTGACTATGTGTAGCTCGCACAACAAACTTGTTCGAGCCATAATGTCTTCCACCATACTCCATTTCAATTAAATTTATAATCCATAGAAAGTTCTTTCGACGTACTACAAAACTCGTAACTTGGTAGACTCAAAAGCTAGCTAAAAAATGAAGAAACTCAGCCCCAAAATTACTGTTTGCAGTTTGTACAATATGTGTGACTTCCTAAAAATTTCGTCCGTTAGTTTAACGAGTGTACGTAATGAAACATTACTTGGGAATGGATATTATCACGAAACCACCGTACCATCACCTTGTCAACCACAGCAAGACCAACCTACAATTATCTATCATTTCATTTGTTAATGTTGTGTTATGAATTAACCGTCCTGACCTTATCATATCCTTCGTTTACACTATGAACTTTAGTCACGTTATCTATCCGAGTTGAATTCTTGCACATCATTTCTTTTTTCCACCGACTTCATGCAACAAATTTACATGGTCAGCCCATTCTTCTGCTTTTCCATCTTCCACGCCATCACCAACACTTCATCCACTTTCAATCATTCGGTCAACACATTATTTTGCCATTCTCGCCATTTGTTTCCTCTCACTAACAACAGCCATTCTCGCCATTTGTTTCCTCTCACTAACAACAACATCACCGCCACCGTCAGTTACTCTTTCCCTTGTATCACCATAGCCATCTGTCCATTTCTTTTCTCCGATCAACAACTTCTGCTCTTCTTTAGTCAACCGGCGAAGGAGATTAATCTGGCGAAGCCACCAAGTCTCCGATTTTTTTTCCTTCCCTCTCGCCGACTTATACTTCTTCTTCTTCTTCTTCCCTTCTCATTTTGTAGCGCCCAAAACAGAGCCTCCTCCTCTATTGTTTCTCTTATGTTTTGAATCAATTTCATTGCCCAACACCAATAGCTTGCTGTCTGTCCTCACAAGTCGTTTCCAGACCTTCACACCGCCAACTTCCTTCTCATCGTGGCTTGAGGTGTGATGAAAGGCTTGAGGAGAATTTTCTGTGGTTCTCTTTCCCTTTCCGAACCATGCCGCGCCATATTCAACCGTTAAGGCAAGTGAAACTCTGCCTCCCTATATTAGATTGGAATAGTTTGCATGTTGAATTGGTTGTAGGTGTAGGATATTGATGGAAATGGATGGTGGTGATGGAATGAGCTTCTAGTTGTGGGTGTTTTTGAACACCAAGTGTAGATCAAGTTTTGAGCTATTCTTGAACTTGAGTTGTGATTTCCAGATTCGATTTCTGCTAGACCTTTATCGTTTCCCAATTTTGTAGAGATTTCTGTGGTTCGAATATTGTAAGAATTTCTCATGAAAGTTGTTCAAAATATCTGGGAGTATAACATATTTTAATTTAATAATTTTTGGAGTTGTGGGTAGCACGAACGTCAAATCTCCAACCCGTGCTAGACTGCCCGAGTGCTCTATTTCAGTGACCTTTCCACGTTCTTGATTTTTTATAAAATTTTCTAGAATTATTCTGGACAAACTTCCCACAAAAAAGTTCTTTAGGACTTATTCCTCTACAACATATTTAAATTTGAGAATTTTTGGAGATGATTTGGTTACTGAAATGAGCTCATGTTGAGAAGCAAGAATTCTGTTCCAATAAACAGTTTTTAGTCTGACTTTAAGCTCCCGAACAAGGTATTTACAGAAATAATTAGACTTTTAATTCCTCATGAAAATTGTTTATCAAGGTGTTCTTTATGACATATTTAAATTCCAGAATTTTTGGAGTTCATTCACTAATTATTTTAAGCTGATTTCAAAACTGGCGCAAAACTGCCAGTTTTGCCTTTTTTCAAAGATTCACTATTTTCTAAGTGAAAACGTAGAATCTCGAGTTGGTATCATCTGGAGTTAGAGTCTAAACTTTTTGAGCTTTCAAATAAGTTATGATAGACCTTGATTGGATGTCAAATGATGGGGCAAGCGAGGCTAAGTTCATAAACAAGCTTGGAATTGGCAAGCATTGCTACAAAAATTCGATTGTTGTGTTGTCTGTGTGTCATTGAAAAAAAAAAAGATTATTGTTGGAGATTCATGCACTATATGAGTTGATTATGCGTGTGGGCTTACTGAGTTGTTGAATGCCATCGGTTAGTGAACCGACGATGCCCCGAGGAGCCATAAGGAATGTGGGATGCCGTGGTCAATGGACTACGATGCCTAGGATGAAAATGCCTTAGATGCCCCGGGAGTTTGATCGAGATGCCGTGGTCAGTGGATCACGAAACCTGCGTGGGCCGTTGAGAATTCAGGTGTATACCGCGACGGATCGAAGTGCGCACCGAATCCCGCCAGACGGGAGTTTTCCTCCTTGCATGTTCGGCGAGTGCACCAGGCATGTGACTTGGAGTGAGATAATGTTACCCAAGCAAAAGTGAAGTTGTGTGTGCATGCTTGAATCGTGCTATTGATTGTGATTGCTGAGTTAAAGTATCACACTCGAGATGGTTACTAGCATGGGCACAACAAAATATGATTCTTGTGATTATTAAGTCCAGCTAGAAGACTATTATACCTATGCCTGTTGATATGCATTCTATTCTTGTTTGGTATAGGTTGACAAACATTTTGCTTGTTAAGCCTAGCTCACTATTGTTGTGATAAACTTTTACAAATCTGTAGCCATGCCGATACTTTCCCTATCAATCTCCATTAGTTATGGAGCACCTGTTGATTACGAGAGTCATCTGTCTAAGTTTGTGGACCCTGACGTTCCAGGGATGATTTTTATTAGATGTATTTCCATTCTGACTATGGACATTGGGTCCCCAGTGGGACCCATACTATTGGGGTTCGTAGCCATATATGTTTGTACCGGAGGGCGGCTAGTGGGACCTCTTCCACACCCAGGGTAGGATGGGGTAGATGACGATGCTAGTAGCAAGATCGAGTGAGGCTAGTGATGAGGAGTTGGGGGATGGACCATTTTTGGAAAGACATGACTAGCACTTTTTGAGATAGAGTTGTGTGCTCGGGCGATAAAATTTTGAAGCTTGTTGTGATAGATGGGTAGATATGGATAGTTCGGGTTAGAGTAGTCCCTATATATGGTCTCCCCAAATGTAAACTCATTGTTGTATCACCCTGTGTTTATAAATAAGAAGAAACTTGAAGTTTAATTTTTGTGCAGTCAATTATAGTAGTAGACTTTCGTTATTTATAATTCATGTTATAAATGTTGTCCTTAAGGAGAAGCGTCTTCCACATGCAAATTCTTATGTACTCGTAAAGTTAGACTGACTCTTAGGAAGGGCGTGCCTGGGACACCACAGCATGTGCGGCCAACGTCAAAATTTCGTTCCGGGCAAATCATAAGCTCAATCAAGAAAGATCCATAAAATGTTATAGTTTCACAACATCCCAAACTATCATTTATATATATATATATATATATATATATATATATAGAGAGAGAGAGAGAGAGAGAGAGAGAGAGAGAGAGAGAGAGAGAGAGAGAGAGAGAGAGAGAGATTGGCAAAATGACACTATAAGTGTCATAAGTTATGTACAGAGATCACGTTGATGTCAATTTTTTTGAAAAACGATCACTTTAGTGCCAATGCTGACATGGCAGCCAGAAATCTGACGTGGCTCTTTTTTATTAATTTCTTATGCTGACATGACTAACCGGAAATCTGACGTGACTCGCTGGAAATTTGATGTGGCCTTTTTTTTTGCCGAAATTTTGGCTGGAGTCACTAAATTGATCTTTTTTCCTTTGACTTGGCACCAAAGTGATCCAAAAAAAAGTTATGGCACTAAAGTGATCTTCGTACATAACTTATGGCACTTATAGTGTCCTTTTGCCTATAGAGATTATTGGCTTATAAGTGATTTTAATCTAGGCATCTACATTTGTGATTATTAAAATAAGCATGGAAAAGTTCAATTACGTCAATATTGCGACATGCCAAATTTCGTATACCCAATCTGCGCATGGCTACCATTCTGTGCCCGAAAACAGATTCTGATCAGAAATGATTCTTTTTGATTCTGTGCCCGGGAACTGATTCTGAGCATTTGAAGGCGTTTGGTAACGGCTCAAAATTTCTATTCTTGAAATAGTAAAAGAACAAAAATGCGTTTGGTAACGGCATAAATTTTTTTTATTAATAATATTTTAATAACATTTTAAATATTTTAATATTTCTTTCTTTTCTTTTTTTCTTCTTCTCCTTCTTGGCCATGGCTGGTAAAATATTTTTTAATTATAATAATTTTATTAAAAATAATTTTTTTATTTTTTTGGCCATGGCCGATAAAAATTTTTATTATTAATAATTTTTTAAAAATATTTTACTAAAAAATATTTTTATTGAAATTATTTTTTATTTTTTTGCCATGGCCTGGTCACTGGCCATGGCCGGCAAAATATTTTTTATTAATAATATTTTAATAAAAAATATTTTTTTGAAAATATTTTTTTTTCGCCATGGCCTGGTTGCTGACCATGGCCGGAAAATTTTTTTTATTAATAATTTTTTAAAATTTTTTTCGCCATGGCCTGGTCGCTTACCATGGCCAGTAAAATTTTTTTTAACAATATTTTTTATTAAAATATTTTAATCTTGCCAGATACGGCGAAGGTGGCCCTTGTGTCGAATATTAGAAGCTATATTAAAAACCAAGAAAAAGAAGAAAAAAAAACTGATTCTCATTTTTGTTCCCAGAATCAAGAAGCTACTTTTTTTTTATTCTTGATTCTGCTCCAAAACTGATTCTGGGCATAAATTTCAAGAATTTGTGCCCAGAATCAAAAAATTAAACAAACGAATTTCTATTCCCAAATTGATTCTGGGAAAAAAAACAGAATCAAACACTATTTGGCAAGTTGCCATGCGCAACCTTAGTTAGTTTTTCACTGGCTAGCGATGGTCCGGTGACAAATCAAATAGGTTGAATGGCCAAAGGACAATGTGCAGTTAGTATATCACCAAGAATTAATGCTGGAAAATGGCCGAAAGGTCGTCAGAATTTTGTTCAAACTGACGGCCTTGAAAACGTGAAACATAGAACCATGCCTACCAGGTGTTCAAGGAAATGCCCCAATGAAATTCCATGGAAACGACGCTGTTTGGCGTTGTGCCCGCCGTAGAATGTGATCGACGACCGGCGCCGGGCGGCGCCGGCGACGCCCGGCTCAGTCAAGCCAAACCGAGTTGAATTGGGCCGGTCCGGTTTGTTTCCCGACGGAAAAAGAAATAAAAAAATAAAAAAAATTTGAAAAATTCAAAAAAATTCAAAAAAATTCAAAAAAAATAAACAAAAAATCTAAAAAATTTTGGAAAATCGTAAAAATTTAGAAAAAATAAGAAATTCACAAAAAAATAAAAATTTTCAGAAAATTCAAAAAATTTTAGAATATTCAAAAATTTTCAGAAAATTCATAAAAATTCAGAAAATACGAATAAAAATGTAAAAAAATTCAGAAAATCTAAAAAATTCGAAAATTCGGAAATTCATAAAAATTTTCAGAAAATCATAAAAATCAATTCTTGGTTAATGAAATTCTCAGAAATTCAATTTCCAAAAAAAATCAAAAATCAAAAAAATCAAAAATTTCAAAAATTCACAAAATGGTTCAAAAACATTGTGGCCAACCTTAAAAAGTGAAATTTGAATTTTTGGAAGTGCCTAAGTGGCATTTCTAGAAAATCTCAAATTTAGAGGTTATAACCCCTAAAAAACCCTAAAACCCTAAAAACACAAATCATGAAATGAATAAGCCTTTAGGGCTTCACTAGGGTTTAGATGTTTTGATTGATTTTCATTTTTAGAGACCATCTAGGATTGATTGATTTGATTGACATTGATTGCGCGTTTAATTCTTGATTGATTTTTCTTGCAATTAGAATGGATAGAATTAGTAGGTAAGCCTTTAAAAATTGCATGACACGTTAGACATCGTATCGTTCTTAGGTACCGAAAAGGCGTTGGGGATCTCGATTTGGGATCATTAACGTAACTAAGTCCTCGTACTCAGAATCTTTAGTTCGTAGAATCGTTGTATTTCTCCCGTACCCCGATTAAGTTTCTAGTCTACCATCAATAATGACTAGTGGCGACTCAAAAAATCAAAAACTTAGACCAAATAGGAAATTACCATCCACTGTCACGTGAGGTATAGTTTAGGAGAGACCCTTACATGGAAATACCTCCTTAGTGCACAAATCCTGAAAATCAAAAAAAGCGCGGCGCGACAAGTACCAGTGACGATTACTTCAGACTGTGATCCTAAGTTTACTACCGTTTTTTGGAAAAGTCTTCATACAGCATTAGGAATGAAGTTAAAGTTTAGCACGACCTATCATCTCCAAATGGATGGCCAGTCTAAAAAGACGATTCAGACTTTGGAAGATATGCTGCGGGCATGTGTATTGGATTTTAAGGGTAGTTGGGAGGAACAGTTGCATTTGATTGAGTTTGCCTACAACAACAGCTATCAATAGAGTATCAGAATGGCACCATTTGAAGCACTGTATGGCAGAGCTTGCAGAACACCGGTTTGTTAGGATGAATTTGGTGAGAGGAGCATCACGGGTCCAAAGTTAGTTCAGCAGTCAGTCGAAACAGTCAAGGTGATTCGGGACAGGCTTAAGGCCGCTCAGTGCCGCCAAAAGAATTATACAGACCGGAGATGTAGGCCTTTCGAATGTCAAGTGGGGGACCACGTTTTCCTCAAAGTATCGCCGATGAGAGGGTTGTCACGGTTTGGCAAGAAACCGAGGTCCATTCAAGGTCTTAGAGAGAATTGGCACCTTGGCCTATCGTCTCGCATTACTGCTGAATTTGTCCCAAGTTCACAATGTGTTTCACGTGTCTATGTTAAGGAAATACGAATCGGATCCGACCCACGTACTGAATTACGAAGAAATAGACGTGGATGACAGAGTGTTGTACGTGGAAAGGCCGGTAAGAGTCAAGGACAGAATAGAATGAGTATTGCGAAACAAGACGATCCTAATGGTCAAAGTGATATGGGAGCATCATGGAACCGAATGTGCGACATGGGAAAGCGAAGAGTTGTTGCGACATCAATACCCCCATTTGTTTGGATAATTGAGTTAGATTGTAAATTTCGAGGACGAAATTTTTATAAGAGGAGAAGAGTTGTGATATTTCGAATTTCGATCCATTTTTGGGATTTATAAAGCATGTATTTCGTTAGTGTGCTTATAGTAAAATTTCACTTGGAACTGATCACTCTTGGGTTATTTTTAAATTAGAAATTTCGCTAGAATCGCACTCGATCGAATTTGGCCGTTATTTAGAGCCCGAACTTTAGAGTCGTATTTTTTGGAGTTTCGTGACGAATTAAATTGGACGGTATCGATATTATTATGGCTGGCATCGATATTATTGTAGCCGGCATCGAAATTATTGTGGCCTGCGTCAATATTGCCTGGATTGATAAAAAGTGAAATTTGGATCAGGTGCGGATTTTGGACTAGTAGACTTTCCTCTTAGTGTATTTTATTTAGTGTCTTTTGGCATGATCCTAATTTTTAATTAGGATTTTTCATGGACCGTTGGATCGACTCCAAGTTTGAATGTGGGCCGTTAGATCACACTCATTGTGTTGACTTCTCTCTCTCTCTCTCTCTCCTCTACCGCGTGTCCCCTCCGCGCACGTCCCCTCCCCCATCTTCCCATGCAAACCACTCTCTCTATCCTCCTTTTTCTTTTCCTCTTCTTCTTCTTCTTTCTTTTCTTCTTCTTCTTCTTCTTCTTCCTCCTTTCTTTTGCTGCTGCCCTGCTTCCCTTCTGCCGTCGCCGTTCATCCCAGCCATAGCTTGTCGGCCGTCCGCCTTGTGCCGCCGCATGTCCAGTCGCCAGGGCCACCATCTGCACAGCCGTTCCCCCTGGGCCGACTGCCCTTTCCCTTCATTTCCTCCCCTTTGCGCGCAGGCGGCAAGCTCACCGCCACATTTGCCGCGGCTTGGCGCTGCCGAGCCTCCAGCCGGCTCGTCCGGCCTTGCCTAGCCACCTGTGACGCCGCCATGTTGTCCCTGACCATCACTAGCTCGCCACCACCACCCTAACTCCCCCTCTCGCCCATCCTCCGGCCTAGCTGATTGTCCCCGCCACCATCGCTGTCGCCATCGCTCATCGCCATGCAACCTAGCTTGCCGACCGCCCAGCTCGCTCGTCGCTACCGCCGTCGCTCATTGCGTATGACGTTGGGTGTTTCGTTTGGGTCGATGACAATTCCTGGGATGTCTCGTTCGATACGATCGTCGTAGAGGTGTCACGAGCCCGTTAGGGTCTGAGGCATGACAGATCACAATTTTCAACTCGATCACAATTCATTACAAAAGCTCAACACCAAATCATCATTAAGTAGAAAAGGGATTTCATTACGAAAACCCTCGAGTTTTTGCGAAAAATATTTTCCCTGAAAATTGGTATTACAAACCTCATGATTTGTCAAAACCCCAAGCTTACTATGAACAAATTCTGGCAGAAACCAAATCCGTCACCTTTAAACACTTTGACGCACTAGAAAATCCAAACAATATTACCCATTCTATAGCCACGTTACTCCAAGTCATTTCCCCAGATATGTAGAAACCAAATCCCCATACTCCTCTAAAGTTTAAAGCCCGATTAGCCACCGGATTACCATACCTTGCAACTCACATATACCAGGATTACCAACAAGCCTAGTGTAATGTATTTTTTTGCCAAAATGAAGATAATTGCCACACCTGGCTTTTTTACTTTAGAACAAATTTTTCCATTACACAATTACCTTATTGGTTCCAACGTTGGTGGGATCAGTTTGGCCCAGTCATTGAAATATTACCAGAACAATTCAAAAAGAGCCTAACAATATTTCATACTCATTTCCAACCTACACCACATGAATCAAAATTTTAAAACCTCATGAATTTTTTTTATCAACTTCATACTCTCCTGGGTTACAGCCTAGGAATTCGATTTCATTAACCCAATTACCCAATCACAGGTCCCCTATCTGGTCCGCAGATACAAAACCAATTGGTGGGACAATTTTAAATTTACTAATCAATTGTCCAAACAATCAGTTCTAAACTGGTTGAATAACAAAAAATTAAAAATTACCCAATCACCCATTGATAAAAAAAATTACAGAATTCCTACAACAGAAATTATTTACTCAAGCTCAATTAGCAGCAATCCAATCACCAGAACAATATATTGTTGCATTATAAAAAATCATATCAGAACTCAAGTCACATGATTCTTCCGGCGAATCTCATGACAGTGGAAACACCAATGAAGACGGTTATTATGGCAATGATCTGGAAAATGATAATGAAAATGAAGACCTTTGAATCACATCACCTTTGCAAGCATCTGCTCTGAAGATCACCAGCACAATCATCACAACGGACGAAGTTCCGAACAATTAAAAGAATATTAAAAAAAATCATTGTTCGTGCCAAGACAAAAAGTCTACAAAGCAGGCAGAAGGAAGAGGAAAGACAGGCTTTCTTTTTCAGATTCCTTGACTCTATGCTCTCTCCCCTCTTTTTCTAGCTTTTTAGCTTTCTTGCTCCCCCTTCTCTCACATCTTCCGAAACCTCCATCTCTCATCTTTCCATCTTCTTCTTCTTGTTCTTACATCTTCACTTATATTTCCCAATCATAACCACATCATTTGAATCACTTGAATCACCTTTTGTATCACAAGATCACTTCCGTTTATATCACAAGATCACTTTAGCCTGTATCACCCGATCACTTTTAAGTTTCCTCATTCAATGAGAAGATTACCAACCAATTAATGGTAGGCTTAATCATTATATGATCTAAGTTTATCTTTCTTGTACTATTACAAGTGGGATCACTACTTGGGTGTGGATTACCACTGTTCATTAGTGTGTGGATTACCACCCATGTAGAAGAATTGCATTTTAATCTTTCTTATTTATATGTCTGATGGGATCTTTCTTAACGAGGGTCACGTTATGATTTATTGTTAATTACATTCATCCATACCGCACTTGAGAGTGGATTTCCCCTCTTGTGTGGAATTCCCCCTTGTGGACGGTTTTACATTTCTTTATCTATCCAACGGGATCTCTTTTAACAAGGGTCATGTTGTGATTTGTTATTAATTACAATCATTCATACCCCACTTGAGAGTAGATTCCCCCTCTTGTGGATGATTGTTATTTTATGCGTCATTTACTTTATGTTCTATATGTCACTCTTGCTTTATATATAATTTTCCATGCTCGCAATTTTAATTAGCTTTATATTCTTTGCAAGTATACAACATATTATCTTAACAAAAAAAATCACTACAAGATTCATAGATTACTTTGATCACATACTAGATATTTGTGACGCCTCCAGTACGTCACTTTTAACGCAGTTAATGTATTCTTTCACTTTTTATGCATGCGGAAGCGTGTATAATCAAAGAACAACCTGAGACATAGAAAATTTAAAGGAACACACGCGGAAAATATAAACATGGCGATCACATTTTCATTTTTATTTATATACTTAGGTGACAAAGGTCCGAGTACATTGGGGGAAAACAAAAAGGTACTACCCCCTAACTACACCAAAAATAACCACCAGTCGTACTACCCAACCTAGATTCACATGTATGAACACTGTCACCTATTCATCGTTCACGGTACATCCAAAAATTCACTGTCGTGCCTCCAAAAAATTGCTACACCATTATCCAGTCCATGGCTCACTCCACCCCGCTACTACTGTCACTTGCTCCATCGTCACCAGGATGTGGAATAGGTCCCACCAATCACCCTCCAACCCGGGCATACATAGCTACAAACCCAAGGAGCACGGGACTCACGAGGGATCCTATATCTATTATCAGGATCGAAATACATTTAACAAAGATGATCTCAAGAAAGTCTAGGTCCACAAACTCAGTGATGTGCCTTGTGAAATCAACGGGGGCACCATACTTAATAGTGGTGGAGGCAGGCAGGATCGGCATATCTAGAGATCTGAAAGATGATAGTCAACAACAAATGAGTATAAACTCAGCAAGTAGAATATCTACCAGTCTATACTATATAAATTAGTCACTTCACATGCGAGGAAAACTCCAAGTGTAAAATACATGAAATCAATTTGAAATCAACTTGTCTAAGAACCTTCCTCACAACCCAAAATAGTATGTTGGTATGAAAAGGAAGCACCTTGGGATAAATAAACCAGAAATGTAAATGAAACATAGAAATATGAACGATCACGTTTGACTCAATAACTTAGGCCGCAACATCCTCCGGAGAACCCACTTACCCCTCGGGCATCTAACACCCACCATGGCATCACAAGGACATCTGGAGACCCTTGTTACCCCAGGCATCTGGAGGAACCTAGTTACCCCTCCAGGCATCCCAATTCCGGGGCATCGGCGTCATGGGAACCGATGAAACAGTCACACTTACAATTCCACACACCTCAGCGTGTACAGTGCAGCAATTTAGAAATGTCATTTGCATTTCATTTGCATTGCTAATGCAAAGGGAATATCTCAAGTTCCAAACCAACCAACATTTGTCCATTCATAAATCATATAATTTGTATGAAAATAGTTAGTCAAAAAATTAAACAAGCTAGACTTACTTTTTTTTTTTTATAATCGAGATGTTCGCGCGGCCGGCGAGCTTGCGCTCAAACCAGCGATGAAGCCCGACTAGTCCTCGGGGGGCTAGTGCAGCATCCCACTGCCACGACCCTCCACTTAAATCACCGGCACCTATGAGTTTTGAACCCAAGACTTCTCGTGAAAGGAATTGAGTGCAAACCATCGCGGCCACCGATGGGTGGGTCAAAATAGACTTACTTCATGAACACGAGAACTCACAAAAAGGAAATTTTATCCAAAAATCCAAAAAAAATTGTCGCATAAGGACAGTTTGCACAGTTTGCACAGTTTGCACGCCTTCGGAAATCATTAACATTCCCTAAATAAATCAGCTCTAAAAATTACAAAACTTTAACACAATGTAGACGAGACCCAAAGAAACATTTCTCCTGAAGAACTCGAAACCCAGTTCAGCTTGTATGACTCTCAACAATTCGAACAAACCGGGCCAAAAATGGAGTTCAAATTCCAGAGCTCAAACGGACACAAAAATGGACGTATCACAGATTCAATGGGCTCTAAAAATCATGAAAATTTTTATATGTTATAGTCTTAGATGTAGCCTACCACTTTCATGAGAACACTAGTCCAGATTCCTTGTCGAAAATTCTATAAAAATTCTTAACCGTATAAAGGTCAGGAACTGTTTTGAAAAACTGACATGGAACCCGTGTGATTCTCAAAGCAAAATATAGATCATATGAGGTCCGAAAAATCTAAAACTAAAGTATGTTATAGAACAAAGTATAAGGTACGAATTTCGTGAAGGAAGTCCCAAGAAATTCACACCACACAAATTTGTATAAAATTGGTAAAACCGTGGGTTTAGTCATGAATCGAATCAATCTTGTACAACACCTATAAGTTTCATCCAAATTTGCACCATTCAACCCAAAACATGCTCGACTGTCATCATCCAGTACCTCAACAACACCTTCAAGAATCACATGAACCATAAACTCAAGAATTTCAGCTGTGCATGTCTTCCGTTGATCACCAAATAGCACGAACTTGCATAGAGATAACAGTAAGCCGTGGAAATCTAGAGAAAACAGGCCTCGCCAAGCATAACGGATCTACACAGCATAGATTAGAAGACATCCACTTGCCTGGAAGTCTAACCGTCCAAGAATTTGCCGCGGAATCCTCTTGATTCTTCTCGGCGCCAACAGATTTGCAGAGAAAAAGCAAGAGAAATTCTGGTGTTCTCTCCCTAATGGAGAAATTGTGAGTGAGAGTGTGTGTGTGTGGATGGGGAAGTCTGCCGAGAGAGAGATTTCTTCATCTTCAACAACCCTTCTTGCATGAAAATCCATGTGTGACTTGACTGGGGTGACAAGTGTCAAGGCATGGATGACACTTGGTGTGGTGGCGGTGACATTTGGCGCAACGGGGGAGGGACAAGTGGCGCGGCATGTGGTGCTCTTGGTCTGACCTGGCCAGCCATGATGCCAATTTGGTCCTAACTAGGCGCACTACCACGTAAATTGGACTCTAATGATTATACATTAGGATCACAATTTGTCCAGTGAATCATATAAATAATCGGTCATGACATGTACTAATAGTCGTCATTCCAAAATCCAATGACCATTTTCCCATTCAATTTCCTTCACTCACTAAGATTGCGCATGACAACCTAAGTAGCACCGACACGCGACACGCGACACAACACGACACGACACGTGACACGTTATTTCTCAAAAATACAGAATTCCGACACGTTGCGACACGTTGTATATAAAAAGTAAATTTTTATAAATACATGATAAATTATCATTTTTAAATTTGATTCAATTATGTAAATAAATAATAATAAAAACCTAGAATGAATTTACCCTAAAATAATTATACACATAAATTTTCAAAAAATAATTATGTATAAATATATATTAGTTAAGAAACTAAAAGTACATAATCAAATTTGAAAAAAACGAAAATACAAGATCAAAAATAGAAAAAGCCAGCCTATTTGATCAAAAAAGAAGCCCAGCCCACTTTCACTTTGTCAAAACCCTAGTAGTGTCTTCTTCCCTATCCCTCCCCTCCCTCCGCCTCCTCCTCTCTCCAGCTTCCTGCTCCGCACAACGCAGGCTCCTCCCACCTCTTCCTTCTCCTCCGTCACCGGCGAAGTGCGAGGCAAAAGAGATGACGGCGTGAAGTGCGTCGTCCTCGGCGCCGGAGAAGCGGGTGGCGAAGGAGACGACGGCGTGGAGGGCGTCGTTCTCAGCGCCAGAGATCTGCACCTTCTTCCTCATTTCTCTCGGATGCACCTTCTTCCTCATCTCTCTCTGTGTGACGAAGGGACACACGTGTCGCCGGCGTGTCCGGCGCATTGACCGCGTGTCCGAGCGTGTCGACCGCATGTCCGACACGCGACACGTGTCGGACACCTATTCAGAAGTAAAAATAGCGTGTCGGTGCTTCCTAGATGACAACTTGCCAAATAGTATTTGATTCTGTTCTTTTATTCCCAGAATCAGTTTGATAATAGAAATTCGTTTATTTAATTTTTTGATTCTGGGCACAAATTTGCAAGCATAATCAAGAATAAAAAAAAAGTAGATTCTTGATTCTGCAAACAAAAATGAGAATCGATTTTTTTTCTTCTTCTTTTTCTTGGTTTTTAATATAGCTTCTAATGTCCGACGCGAGGGCCACCCTCACCGTATCTGGCGAGATTAAAATATTTTAAGAAAAAAATATTATTAATAAAAAAAATTTTACCTACCATGGGCAGCAACCTGGCCATGACAAAAAAAATAAAAATATATTATTAATAAAAAAAATTTTACCAGCCATGGCCAGCGACCAGGCCATGGCAAAAAAAATAAAAAAAATATTTTCAATAAAATATTTTTTATTAAAATATTATTATTAAAAAATATTTTACCTGCCATGGCTAGCAACCAGGCCATGGCAAAAAAATAAAAAAAATAATTTCAATAAAACTATTTTTTATTAAAATATTATTAATAAAAAAATATTTATAAAAAAACTATTTTACCGGCCATGGCCAGCGACCAGGCCATGGCGAAAAAAAAGAAAAAATATTTTCAATAAAAATATTTGTTAGTAAAATATTTTTTTTAAAATTATTTATAAGCAGATTTTTACCGGCCATGGCCAAAAAAAATTATTTTTAATAAAATTATTATTAATTAAAAAATATTTTACCAGCCATTGCTAAGAAGGAGGAGAAAAAAAAAGAAAAGAAAGAAATATTAAAATATTTAAAATATTATTAAAATATTATTAATAAAAAAAAATTATACTGTTACCAAACGCATTTCTGTTCTTTTACTATTTTAGGAATAGAAATTTTGAGTTGTTACCAAACGCTTTTAAATGCTCAGAATTGGTTCCCGGGCACAGAATAAAAAAGAATCATTTCTGATCAGAATCTGTTCCCAGGCACAGAATGGTTGCCATGCGCAGCCTAATTGTAATGTTGCTATGATACACCTATTTGATATCCGGATGATTCCGTCACCATAAGGCTGTTGTTTGTTTGGAGTTTTTTTTGTATAGTCTTGTAGGATGTGCAGCTGGATGCTGCAATTTTTTAATGGATAGTGGAGACTTGGGTTTTGGGATTTAAAATTCCAAGTGACTCATCATTAATTTGACTAACATTTCCATGTACGAACTTAATCTTTACCCCTTATGTTGAACTCATAACATGCAATCATGAACTTGTTCTAATTTATGTTTTCTCTAACTAATTAGTTGAAATGTCAAGAGCTAACGAGAATCGAGAAGAATATTCAACTACCGAACAATTCGAAAGATGTAGAATTGCATCCTTAGTTCATGAGGATGAGGAAGATAACTCTACTTGCTCCAAGCGTTCAAGAAAATGTACTTCGATTATATGGTCTGAATTTGAAAAATTCACGGATGGTGATGGCATGAGAAAGGCTAAATATAAGTGGTGGGAAGTAACTTACATGGCTAGCCATGGGACAAAAAACTTGTTGCGTCATTTAGATAATTGTCCCAATCGCGAGGTCAATGTTAATGATTCCACAAGTACAATTCAACCAAGCTGTATTTAGAGATATGTTAGCAAGAGCAATAATCAAACACAATTATACCTACTCTTTTGTAGAGCATGAAGCTACTAGAGAGTTGTTTAGAAAAGTCTTGTGTTTCTCCTACGTGTCACCCTCGTATAGTGGTGCCATTCTTTTGGAAAAATTGCTGACTTTGTTAAGAGAGTGCGGTATTGAGAGGAAGATTTTCAGCGTTACATTAGATAATGCATCATACAATGACAATATGGTTGATATTTGGAAAAATACACCTTCTGTGAGATCCTCTTTGTTATGTGATGGACAATTTTTTCATGTGCGTTGTGGTGCACACGTTTTGAATCTCATTGTACGGGAAGGTCTAAAGGTTATTGATGGATCATTACATAATATTAGAGAATCTGTCAAGTAAGCTGACCCAAACCCGACCCGACTCGCCCATTTGACAGGTCTAAAAATAAGCCTATCCAACACCAAAATAAATCCAAAATTGAAAGTTATACGATAGACTAATTCTTATGTTGTAAGTAATTCTTAGTCTTTTTTTCATGAAAAACATAAATTTGAGCTATTCATGATAAAGTGTCTCGATACTTGGGCTTTATTTGTTTTGTGAAAAATAAAGATTTAAAAAATATTTTCATAAAAATTATCGCTTGTATCACTTGCAAAAGTGAATGAAGGAAAATATTTTCATTATCCATGAAAATATTTATAAACATAAATTGTTGTTAGTAATGAAAATATTTTTTATTAATTAATTATTTTAAGTGATACAAGTACTCATTTTTAGGAAAATATTTTTCGAATCATTTATTTTTCGCGAAACAAACATATGTTAATAAAAGGTAATCGTCCATAGTAAAATTTTTGGAAACGAAAGACAACCAGAAATTAGTATAAATGTTGCAAAGACCTAAACCAGTCCCGACTTGCGTTGAAAAAATAAACATGAAATGAAATTTATCCTTGAAACTCAAATATATATATATAGACCCCAGATCCTCCTCTATATATATATATATTTTTGTGAAGAAAGTGATGAACAGCACATAGATGGTGTACCACTGTTTTGAAATGTGAACACACATGCGGAAACACAATTTCCTATCAAACAAAAATCAAAAGAGTTCAAAAGATAAAAGAGATGCAAATCACATTTTGTTGTTGTTCGGATTTCTACGTAGCCTATTCCACTCTCCCAGCTCTAATGACCTCAAATAAGGCTATATAATTCACTATGTAATCCTAGATGTGTTACAGCTTGTAGAAAGTGTGCTACTTCTACTCGAACCTTCAATTGCTTTCCCAAACTTGAGCGCCTTTTATTACATTATATTATTCTCTTTCCAAATTACAATAGAGATAATGATACAAACAGTTTCTGAACTTTGGCTCAATGTGCATTTTGATCCCTGAACTTTTAATTTGTTTAATATAGTCCCTGAATTTTAACCTAATGTTTAATGTGGTTCCTAAACTTTTAATTTATTCTGATTCCTGAACTTTTAGTAAATGTTCAATTTAGTCCATGAACTATATGAAAATGTACAATATAGTCCCTGAACTTGAATTAATGGAAGGACTACATTCAATATTTTTATAAAGTTTAGGGAGTATATTAAAAGTTTATGGATCACATTGAACAAATTGAAAGTTCAAAGACCATATTGAATATTGGGTTAAAGTTCATGGACTACATTAAACAAATTAAAAGTTTAGAGACCAAATTGCATATTGAGTCAAAGTTCAGGGACTGTTTATGTTATTTTCTCTTACAAATATTCATGCCTCTTACAAAGATTTACAATTACGAATCACTTTACAGTACATAAAGAAAAGCAAGAAAATTCAATGCAAGAGAGAATTCGTAAGCTTTGCCCACATCACCAACAACTTTAACATATTTATAATGACTTCCAAGCTTCAAAACACGAATTGGAAGCTTTGTTCAGTCAAGGTCTGACCTACTTTGACCGCCAGAGCCACTTTCTACGCCATCAAAACCTCTTTCTAAGGAGCGTAGAAGGTGATTTCCCAAAATAGAACACTCTGCTTCTACAATCTTCTTGACTTTTTTCCTGCAAAATAGCAAAAACATGTTCCATTCACTTCAAGTTATTTTGAGCAGGTTCTAACCCTTATAGATAGCTGTGAAACAACAATTTGAGTCCAATTCAAATTATAAAGACTTGGGTCTTTCCGCTTGGACATGGAGGCTCATATGTGGAACCATTTATTTCGTCTAGCATGAGCTGCTTCTGCAAAACGGTCCTTTCAGATTTTTTACGAAATTTCGTCATATGGTCTGTTCACCTTATACAACACAGGTTATTCCAAGCAAATTAACTTCCTCGTTATCTGTAAACTATTCACCTTCTATTAGTCCTTCCGAGTTTTAATGAACTCTGTTCTGGAGCTTGCTCTCCTTCCGCAAAGGTCCTTCAGGCTTAGCCCCATTTTGCGTTTAATAGTTTGTTCTCATTCTGCAGAGCCAAAGCCATTCGATGCTTTGGACGTCCTATTGTCGATTCCATTTGCGTATGATTTGTGTCTATAGAGGTTGTTCATACTACACACTCAAATATACTTGTTAGCAGCTTTAGATTATTTCGTAATCTTTGAGATGCTCATATGGGATTTTCTCAACAGTTTTCCTCTTTTTGATTGTGACAAAACAATCTCTAACATTTGTAGATTGCATTGCAACTTTCTTAACCATTAGTGCAAATCAACAACTTTTAAACATCTCAAAAGTTACCCAGCCTTTTATAGTTGTAGCAAAAATAGCATTCCTTATTATTCTAACCATTCTTGCCGTCACCTATTCTACGTATTAGCCATAAATCAATGCGAGTTCAACATACATAAGTGTGATAGCACAATTAAAAGGCATAGAAATTTTCAATGACATTGCTTGACATGATTGTAAAACTTGATTATAACAAGCGAACTCGAATTGACAATTCTAATTTTATCTCAGTCTAGTACTAAGGGCAACATTTAATTCGCGACAAACTCACGGTAACTCCTCACCTTCATTAACTCCACCTTCTCATCTTTGTCGGCTCTAATTTCAAGTTAATTTTGCGGTGAAGAATAAGCTACTTAATGTCGGTTTGAAGAGGGTAACAATTGTTAATGTGCATAATCAGCATAATGACAACCACGTTATTTGACATGTGGAATAGATGACACCGAGAATAGAAGGAATATTAATGGAGCGTAAATAGTGCAGCAATGGTAAAAGATAATGTGCTTTTTGAGACATTTAAAAGTTTTTGCTAAATTTATAGTAATCGTAAAAGGTTGTCTACATTTCCGAGACATTGAAAGTTTCTCTTGGCTCATGTTCCGTGAAAAATGAATTATTGAAAAAATATATTTTTTAAATGATTACTTGTATCGCTTAAAAAAATAAAAAATATTTTTATTATCTACGAAAATATTTTGAATTAAATTATCGTTAATAATAAAAATATTTTTTTATCAACTTATTATTTAAAGCGATATTAAGAAAATATTTTCTAAAACGTCGAATTTTATTTTTGATTTTTTTAGCCAATTTGCCCTTGCCCTAGTGAGTCCGCAAAGCCATCGCTTGTTGCCCAGAAAATCTGGAATCAGAAGAACCGGAGACCCAAGAGAGAGTATGGCGCGCAGCATCTCCTCCGTCACCGGCGCCCAGCTTCTATCACTGCGGCGCCGCCCCAACATCGCCATCGTCGACGTCCGGTGAGCTCGAACATCGCCTTCTGGTCTCTCCATCTCCGCGTCTCTGTTGGGTTTTCTTTTTTATTCTCATCGAGGGGGAATTCCGTTTGATCCAGGGACGAGGAGAGGAGCTACGACGGCCACATACCGGGGTCCCTGCACTACGCGAGCGGCAGCTTCTCCGACAAGATCGCCGATCTCGTTCAGGACGTCAAGGGGAAGGACACCCTCGTTTTCCATTGCGCCCTAAGCCAGGTTTCTTGGTTTTGATTGTTCAAGCGCCTTCTCCTATGTCCAGCTGTTCTCTTTATCCTATGTAGTTTTTAAGTGATGTCGTCGTTTGATTGGTCGCAAAGAGAAATCTTGATGGTGGGTCGACATGATCTGGTTGTTTGGAGAAATGGGAAATTGGTAGTTACGATGATAGCTGTCTAAGCATACTAGTTGAGTTGAGTTGAGTTGAGTTTTTGATAGACTCAACAGCAAGTTACTAACTCAAATTGGGTATGTTTGTGATGTTAATTCGCTGTCGTCTCAAAACGGATATTGTCGCCAATGTTGGTTAGTGCTTGTCCTGTCTTGCATTCTCGTGTTGTGGTGGAGAGTAAATTGTCTACCTTGGAACATTGAGGAAACTTCGGGAACAAGTTGATCAACCTTGTGAATTAGTCCGGAGTAGGTAAATCCTGATTCCCCTCAAGTTTCCATGAGTGTGAAAGATGAAAAAAAGAAAGAAAGCTGCAGGTGTGGGTAAGGCTTCCTTACATAGTCATGGGAACAGAAAACGTGGACTTCTGCACTCTTGTCGTTTTGGGGGGGCACGGGGAGATGGGGGATTCATCCTGTTTCCACCTGTTTGTGATCTGAAAATGCGGACTTCAATTGCTGGAGTTGACCTTAAAACCTGCGTCTGAAAACTTGGTTGGACGAGATGCATTTATTTGTCACTAAATGAACTTAAGGTTATAACTTTGGGAATAAGATGATATCGTGAGGCTGACTTTCTCTTTCAGTGTTGTGCATGTTTCACAGGGTTGGCAAACTGTCTTTATTGTCGATGATGCCTAATAAATATTGTGAAGTATGATCAGATGGGAGTTGTCTAGCTAATCTTAAATTCTTTGTTCTCCCCACCCAACATTAAGTGCTTTGCCTTTTTCTCCATTTTCTTTCACTTCTATAGTTCTATGCATTCATTTGTCTTGAATTAACTTAAGGTTATAACTCTGGGAATGAGATGATATCGTGATAGGCTGATTTTCTCTTTCAGTGTTGTGCATGTTTCACAGGGTTGGCAAACTGTCTTTATTGTCAATGATGCCTGATAAATATTGTGAAGCATGATCAGATGGGAGTTGTCTAGCTATTCTTAAATTCTTTAATCTCCCCACCCAACATTAAGTGCTTTGCGTTTTTCTCCATTTTCTCACTTTTATAGTTCTATGTAATTCATTAGTTTTTGTACTCTCGTCTTTGTTTTAGTGGTGAATCTTATATTGATGAAGTAAAAGCTAATTTTTGTATATTCTATTCTATACAGTTCCTAAATTGGAACTTCTTTACTCTGTATGGATAGGTTCATCCCATCTTCCTTCCATTTTGGAGATGTTGAATACACAGTATTAGACTTACAGAATTCAAACTATAACCTTCACCCTGATGCAAGACTTGCATTGAGATTGAGTGGGCGAGAGTGTGCTTGCATCTCTACTTACATTTTTTTTTTATCACTCATGTTCTATGGTCTCTTTAAAGATGGTCTATCATATGTGTGCATGCCTCTCTACTCACGTGTGTGCCTGCCTCTCTACTCACTTGTTTGACTGCCCATCAAATTTCGAGTGTGTATCTTACGCCTTTTTTTTGTAGGCGTGCAATTGAGAGTGTGTTTGTCTATCAAGTGAGATGTTGAATACAGATTATAGATGGAGATACGGATCTCCGGCTATGAATTTCATACTGAAGAGAGACTTTCTACTCAACTATCGAATGGACTTATGGACTATGGCTGGTCTATCATTTAGTCTTTGTCTTGACAAGGCCATGCTATGGAACTACTCTGTTGGTTTTTTCATCTCTTGCATCTCCTCCTGAAACTCTACGTATTTACCAATCCATGTATTGCATTTGTGCATCGTCAGTGTAAATATTCCCCAAATACTCTCAATATATCCTAATGTACTTCAGAATTGAAAAGCATGCTTTTGGGTTTGTCAGTAGATATTTGCTCTAAGTTATACACGTTTGAGGACTATGGATGGATATGCGGTTCTGCATTATAACTGTGTTGATGCCTGTCTAGGTACGTGGCCCAACTTGCGCAAGGAGGCTAGCCAATTATCTCAAGGAGATAAAGGAAGATGGAGGAATCAAAGACATTTTAGTGCTTGAACGTGGCTATAATGGATGGGAAGCATCGGGGAGGCCCATATGTCGCTGCACCGACCTCCCGTGTAAGGGTCATAGTGGATAGTCATGGACGATGATGTAGCATGTTGTATTAGGGAGCTCCTCGATGTGTGGCCATTCTACAAGGACACTTTGTTCTTTAAGATACCACCTGCTGGTCGTAAGTCTTAGATCAATTGTTATACTTGCTGGTCTGACAGAGAATATTGATTTTCCTTACATGCGATGGCCAAAGCGCAATACCAGATAATCCGATGTCGTTGGATCTTATTGGGTTTGGCTGCGGCGAAACATATGAAACGCGAAAGATACGAAGCTATCCAAATGTGTCGCAAGGATGCTGAGCTTGTTTACACACATTATTGCCTGCTGTTTCACTGCTTTCCATTTAGAGGAGACTAGAGATGAACAGGACAATGTCTGCCTCTGTTGGATGATTACTTGAAATCTGCAGAACCAGTTGTGATTCACAGGTGATTGGGCTCTTATATCACATGATATGATGATTTCTAAGAGACCATAGACAGCAATTATTTGATTTCGTTTCAATCGATACTGTTAATTATCATACAGAGAAATTCGATAGCGTTTGGGAATGTAGAACAGCAAACAATTTACTGGCCAAGTTTATTCTCACTGACTTAAAAAGCTTAAATGCAAAGCGTTCATCATGCTAAATCTGGAAAGTTAGGTTACATCATCTTTGGAAATTCGAATTAGGTCTTAAAAGCATGTTGAGCTCTAATACCACAATCAGTTGGCACTTCTAATTACAGTGCGTCCAACCCCCATCCTTATGATTGATCTTCTAATCAAAGATAGATCGAACCATGTTCAGATGTTTTGAGATTGCTCATCAGAAAAGCTGATACATATACTAACCATATTATCGGAACATGTTTATGATTGATTACGAGCGTCTTCTGGCAAGCGGCATTGATTTATTTATCATATCTAAATAACCCCGTATTGTTATATATAAAAATTAACTAGGCCCAACTACAATTTGCATTGGCATAAATAATTAACCGACAAAATCATGATTTTGATGGTTAGGAACATAAAGGGGAAAAAGGTTAGCATGACCAGTACAAAGAGGAAAAAGTCTACTTTATCTAAAGTTACATGTATTCACGATCGAGTCATTCAACTTTAAATTTAATTATCGAGTCTTTAAATTTATATAGTATTTCTAATTAAAAATATCCTTTGGATTTTACAAGAGTCTTACACATTACTATGGCCCATCAGCAGCTAATATAAGACTAAGATCTCAAAATTAAAAGACTATATCTAGATCCATTGCACTCGAGTTTTCTACATCAGATCCTCGCTAGCTCCAACAAGTAGGTTAGCTTCATTTGATTTGATTTAGAGTTAGAGATACTCAATCAAAAAGAAGTCATGCAAATTCAAAAATTTAATTCAACAAGTAAAAAACTTCCTAACAACTTAATTATAAACAAAGGTCGATAGCCGTTAAATTAAATGAATCGCTGTTTTGAGGACATGCATTGTCGTAAGCTTAAAAGGGTCAAATTAGTTGGTGATTTTTTTTTTCAAATAATTAATCGATTAAAAAAATTAGGTATAACGACACAAACAGTTCTTGAATTTTAGTTCAATGTGTAATGTATTCCTTGAATTTTTAATTTGTTTAATATAGTCCCAAACTTTAGCCTAATGTTCAATGTGGTCTCTTAACTTTTGATTTGTTTAATGTGATCCTTGAATTTTTTGTATACGTTCAATATAGTCCCCGAACTATATGAAAATGTTAAATGTAGTCCTTAAACTTGAATTAATAAAAAGATTACATTGAACATTCTTATAGAATTCATAGACTAAATTGAACATGTATCAAAAGTTTAGAGATGATACTGAACAAATTAGAAGTTCGAGGACCGCATTACACATTGAGTTTAAAGTTTAAGAACGATTTGTGTCATTGTCCCTAAAATTTACGAAAATGTTAAATGTAGTTCTCGAACTTGATTTAATAAAAAGATTACATTGAACATTTTCATGAAGTTCGTGGATTAAATTAAATATATACAAAAAATTCAGAGATGAAATTAAATAAATTAAAAGTTTAAGGACCGCATTACACGTTGGCTCAAAATTTAAGAACGATTTGTGTCGCTGTGAAAAGATCTGTCGGGTCGGGTCAGTACGGAAGTCCAAAACCAAAATCAATTTGTTTTTGGCGGTTCCCTCAATTTCTCCCTCCCAAAAGCGTCTCTCCCTCCGTCTCGCTTTGCTCGCTCGCTCGCGCTCTCCCATGGCGGACATGGAAGAAGATCAGTACGACGAGAGTTACAGGGAGTTCCTCCAAGAAACTGGACTCTTTCGCCGTACGTATGCTGGAGCTGCAGAAGACACCGAAGACGATGGAGGAGATGAAGAAGAAGAGGAGGACGAGGACGAGGACGAAACCGAAGACGACGGGGACGGCGTCGAGTTCATCCCCGTCGAAGAAGAAGAAGGTTCGCCGGCGGTCGACGTCGCCGGCGACGGCGGAGATGCCTCGGCTTCTGATCAAGCGCGATTCGGCGGAGAAGGAGGAGAAGAACCGAGGGATGGGCGGCTGGGAGGAGGAGGAGGAGAGGGGTGTTCTCCGGGTAGATTTGAGGCCGGCGGTGACGATTCCGAGTCGAGCCAGTGGAATCGGGGTGAGATCGACGGCCTCTTTTGCCCCATATGCATGGAAGCTTGGACCGACGACGGCGAACATCACATGTGGTCCGTTTTTCTTTTTTACATCCTCACCGCTCTTTCCAGTCTATCTGAGCTCAATCACTTGAAAAAAGCACCGTTCATGTCGTGTCATAGGAGATACGTAGCTGTTGGAGTAATGGGTCTGCGCCATTTCTATAAGCTTTTTGCTCTCATAAAAAAATGCAACTTTTGGGATTGGGACTGTCTTCACTGTTGAGTTCTCGGATATATGAAATGTCCAGTTGATGGAAGCAACATAAGTCGAGGCACATTCGTTAGTAAAGGTCATGGCTTGTTCGGATGCGTGAAATATTTTCGGTAATGCTCTTATTTTGTTATGTTTGACGAGTGCAGTTGTCTTCCTTGTGGCCACATTTATGGCATGTCTTGCATCAAGAGATGGTTAAAGCAAAGGGGGAACTCGGGCAAGGTTTTTACTATCCCTTTTGTTTGTATATGTTCTCTGATCGGTCGGGGCACTCTATTTAATATTCTTATGCTTGTTCTTCTATCTCTCTTTTAGTGTCCTCAATGCAACAGTAAGTGCAAATTGAAAGATGTGAGGAAACTTTTTGCATCACGCCTTGTAACGGTAGACGAGGAGTCTCAGAAGGTAGTTTCAATCCCCAAAGCTGTTGACGTGCTTAGAAGGATGAAAAATGAGCTTACTTGAAATGACAAGACCTTTTGTTTGCAGAAAATCCGATTCCTCGAGGCCAAATGTGCTTCTCTTGAGAAGAAGGTAGAGATGATTGCTAGAAAATTCTAAGTTAGATTATTGTGTTGCACAGTGTGCCTGCTTGTTACTGATAGTAATTTTCTCGACTAAAGTTACCAAAATGTTTTTCTGACCCAAAAAGAAAAAGTTACCAAAATGTTCAATTTTACTTGCATATTCATTTTTGTCTTGTTTTGATTCTACAAGTTCTATCTTTGGTTGGACAAAAAAAATATTTAGGGATATCTTTTTAGCAATTATACTTGGGCTCTCTTAACTATTGGATTAGGCAAATTTGTTTCTGTTTGATCAATTCTCATAGTGCAGAACTGCATTTGTCACACTGATATCTACAGGTTGCTGGTTGGCATATGAGAGAAGTTGAATGGAAAAGGCAAGTAAAAGAATGGCGTGAGCATATGAACGAATTTGAAAAGAGAGAATCTGAGTTGAATGAGAGGGTTGATCGTCTTAAGGAGGTAGGCTTAATCTACATTTACTTTGTGATTTCAAATTTTTTTAGGCATATACTTTCATATAGCTTTAGCAGGTATTACCGTTAATACTACTTCTTGGGAGACTTGTGAGGTTCTGGTATCTTGCTCCATTGGCATTCACAAGTTTTGAAGTGCAAATTTGCAGGTCCATCCATAGTCAGAGGTTCAAAATAATTTCTATTAGCTCTGTCCATTCTACTATATGATTCTGGGAGAATGAGGTTTCTGAGCTGTTCTAATTTCTCGGTCATCAGTTGATGGCACTTTTAAGTGCTTTTATTATGTTACTTTTCTGCAAGGATGCTTGCGCTGTTTGTTCACGTCCCCTGCACAATTTTTCAGAATCTTTGTTGCTATTTAGCTGTACAATCAGCAGTGCCATTAAGTGAAGCATCACAAAAATAATAATGTATTTCTTATGATAAGAAATCCGTAATCTTACACAACCTAGGTTATACTGAAGTTTTGCATTGATTTTCTCTTTGTTGGCTCCACAGAGGACAACTAATCTAGAGCGCTTCTATGAAGTTTCGAAGAGCAGCCAATTTGGATCTGCTGAAGCTGATGCAGTACCGCAAGCACGATATACATCTGGTATAAGTGAATATGCTTCCCATTTGTGAAGTTATCTTACTCCTGGAAAAGTAATCTGATGACATATGCTGTAGGTCTTGAATGGGGATTTAGGTTTCACGGTGGAGAATCCTCTAGCAATTTTGAAACACAGGTTCAGCTTTATACATTCATTTTGGTTTTGTTTTGTGCTCAAAATTGGATACGTGCTTTGTTAGAAGCTTTTGGATTGCATATGTAGATAAACAAATTTACTTAAACTGGACCTTTAATGGGCTAATTGTGGGGGATAAGAACCAGTTGCTTGTGTAGCTCCAGAAAAGGTAGTCCTTTCACGTGCTAACTTGCGTTTTGACCTTGAAAGAAGAAAGTTGGTGAAATGATGTGCGGTTAAAAGTACTGGGTAAGAAAAATCTGGAAAATGGTGAGTTTGCCTCTACATGCAGCTCACAAGACTTGAACATATTCGAAGAAAGTACAGAATGCAATTATGAATTTCAATCTGCATAAAAGGGGAAAAAAGAGAGCCTAGAAAGGGAGGTTGTTGGTGGTAGAATGGATAGGGAGGTTGTTGGTGGTAGAATGGATTTTCCTTGAAAACCGATTTGGAAAGTAAAGGTTCCGAGTAGAGTTTCTTTTTTTTCTTGGGAAGCAACTTGCGTATGAATCCTTACTTTATATAAACTACAACAAAGAGGCAAAAGTACTAGTTAATAGGTATTTCCTCAGCAAAAAGGAGGCGAAGTCCGGGCAGCAAATCCTCCTTCATTGTTCTTGGACGAGAATGGTTTTGACAGTTTCCTATGCTTGCATTGGGTTCTCTTGGGTTATTGGAGGTTCCATCAAGCAAGAAATTTGGACTTGGCAGGGAATTTGTTTACTGCACAACAATAAAATTAGGATTGCCTCAATTTCTCTCTGTTTTTGTTTGATTTCGAATGAGCGGAACTAGATAGCTTTCTATGGAGAAGAACTTTCGGTTTTTATTTTTATTGAGAATTGGCTAAAATTATAGGCTTTTGGTATAGTGGAAACTTGCATATGGATGTACTTGCCTCGGTCGACATAGTTGATGATTATCTTGTATTTGAGCTCCCTTATGGTTGTGAGAGCTGTTTCCGTATGGCTTTAGCTTTTTGGGCTCTTCTTGTATGTGGGTTTGCACCCCCTTGGTGCCCTATAGTCGAACTTTTCATATATGAAAAAGAGAATACCACCCGGAAAGGACTTGCGAATCTTTTTGTATTGTAGATTATTTGTCCAGGTAAAATGATTTATGTGTTTTAGTGTGGCTGCCAGAAAATTTTGAACGGCGTGTGGAAGGTTATTTGCTTTGGTAGGGGAATTCATTGGAATTTTTCTCTTTTGTTTTCTATGACTGGAGAGTCTACTTTAGGCATATAACAAATGGGGCTCATGAAAAACCCCATTAGATTCACGAGCAGACAAGATCTAGTCGAATCCTGGATAGGTGTTCTAAGATTGAATTTCTCGCACTTGGTTGTGTTGGAATTGAGCATTTGTCATCTTTCTAATCCATCTGTCTGTTTCTGAATAACTTAAAGACCTTTATTGATGGCAAGTTCCTTCTTCATAATTCATATTGTGGGCTTAGTGAAATTTTTGATTGTTTTTTGTACCTCTTTAGATTGAGTCATTTTTTAGCTTGCTTGATATTTTTATGTGCAATTTGATCCTTCCATTGCCTAATGTACTTGCTCCTTTAAAATGTAGAAGTGGCAATCTTCCAATGTACCATTGGTGTGCTATTGCTGGTATTTTCATTTTTTATTCTACTAATTTTTAAGTTTTTCTCGAGTGAGTATTTAATTACATCATATGTCAAAGCAGAAAAAATAGACTTCAGTTTACCATACATGTGTTTGGTCGCATCTTTTTAGTGAGTCCACTTAGAATGGTCACTCAGCATTTAAAGGAGCAAGTAATGCTAGGTCATGAACATATCTAATTGCAGAAATCAAGCAAGTTAGAGGAATTGATTGCGAGAAAGGAAGGATGATGAAATTGAAAAAAAAGGGTACAAGTTAAGAGGACCAAATTAGACTTAACCTAGAATTAAATGAGATGGGCTATTGAATCAGTATTGACCCCTCAATCTCTACTATCCTTAGGAGACTCTTCGATTGGAAGCTTATGTCATCCTTACACTATGCGCAATAAAATTGTTGATATATGTAATGGTTCCTGTGGTGCTTTTCTGGCTAGTTACTGTTGCGGTTTCAGACAAGCAATGCAATGCCTTGCGGAGCTGAATATGCACGAAACATGTTAACATTGAACATATCCACTTTTCCAAAAGTCATGGTTTTGTACGGGATATTATCTTTGGAATTGGTGTTTTACAGACCGAACTGCGAGTGGATGGTGCACGTCTATTTGATATATGTGCTTCAAGTCAAATGTTAGTAATAGCACGAAGGCTATCCGGTATAGGGATAAGGGATGCGCTCACCAAGGTAAAATTTCTGGACTTTGGCATGAGTAGTTGATTCGTTTAGCATAAGTACCAACTTCATTTTTTAGTGTAAATGTGCAGATGAGTTTGATATATCCCCACGATACTGAAGATATCATTCTCCCTTCCAGCATTAAAGCTGTTAGAGACCTGCGTATTTCACCTTTTGATGGCAGTCTTGCAATTTTTGCTTCATTGGGAAAGACATTATCAGTTCTCAGGTAGTGTTCTCAGTGGATACTACTCTTTTTGTTTCCCCTTTCTGTGGCCTCATTTTACAAATTTAAATTTGTTTCATCTCTTGTAGTCTTGAAAGCAACAACGTCATCCTCGCCTATGACCTACCGGTACGCATATTGTCTCTAGCTGTGGCCTGTTTTTCTCCCTGTCCAGGTTATCAAACTTCAGATCATCAATGTTTCTGTATATTTCACATTAGTATGGTGATATTTGTGCAGAAATTTAGAAATGAAGTAAATGAAGCCACCATAGTGTATCTTCAATAGATACTAGGAAGATCATTGTTCTATTATTTCGGGCATATTTCTTAGCTTTCTTTCCCTGAAAGTGTTCTTACTATTGTAGTTTAATTTTTTTAAAATATCAGCCACACTGCTTATCTGTAAATTTTCAGGTTAATTTTATTGTGAATGAGAATGTATGATTTATGTTGTAAGGCATGCAGACATGTGCACACTCACTTCCACATGTACATGCATGTTTGCTCAGGTACATACCAATAAGCTCAGGTCCATGAGGAATATTATAGCCATTCTATAATTCGGTTCTGTAAATTTTGTGGTGAATTTTATTTTGGATGAGAATGTATGATTTATGTTCTAAGGCATGCAAACATGTGCAAACTGACTCGCACATGTACATGCATGTCTGCTCAGGTACATACCGTTAAGCTCAGGTCCATGAGGAATGTTATAGCCATTCTATAAGTTCTGGTCTTCCTCTTGTCAAGGAATATTATACTATTGATACTTTGCTTCGTGGGAAAAAAAGCTAAAATTTGAACTGGTCCAGTTACTTGAGTCTGCAGTTGATGGAAATGGTAAGTTAAATTCAGTTAATATGCATAGGGCCTACTTTTGGGCCCTATTGTTTAGGAGTAGAGTATCTGACCAGTTATGCATTCAGGTTCTCGATTTCTGTTGCTCAGGAAGCAGGAATCAAACTTCTGGACCAAAAATTAACCACGGCAAACCACTGATTCAACCAAAAATACATCTGCAATTGAGTGTCTATAGAGTTGTGTAACCTAATTTAGTGCTTTTGCCAGTTGCTACTGTTCATGTTCTGCCTTCCTCTGTAATTGGTTTCTACTTCTTCCTTTGAGATGATGCATGACTGTTCTGTGTTGTCCAGTTCTCTATTTGGCATCTGAGTGCTCCTTCAGTCGTCGCACTCTGCCCCCAATCTTAACTATAAGTCTGGGTATGTTTTGGGGTATGGGTGTTTTGACTTATTTATATTTCAATGTATCTTGACTCTGTTTTTCCAGGCTGCTGCTTGGTCGTGTTCATGGGATCTCAATAATGCTCATCATGTATATGCAGGACTACAGGTCTGCCTGCTCCTCTTCTTTCCTTTGTTTTGCCAACATACGTCAGTTCATCGTCAGATTACTCTCTTGTCCATCTTGCAGAATGGAATGCTTCTGGTATTTGATATGCGCCAAACTCTGAAGCCTATGGAATCTCTGGAGGGCCTATCATGCAACCCAATTCATTCCATGCATTCTCTTCTACATAAGGAGACTCAAGGAGCTAGAACCATTTTAAGCGCTTCCTCAATTGGGTTATGTCAATGGAAAATTGATTCCGGTGAAGAAAGGTTAGTTATGGTGGACTTCATAATTTTTTTAGATTAGCATTCACACTTAAATATGATGCAGCAAGGATTGCGCAAACTCTTGTGAGAAAAACTAGTTTGAGTGGTAAGTCGTTCATGGTGCTTAGTTAAGTATATTTTCACAGAGAGCTCAGAATTGTTGTATATAACAGAAAAAGTGATAGCAACCCTCAGTAGAGAGAGAGAGAGAGAGAGAGAGAGAGAGAGAGAGAGAGGAGAAGAGTCGGAGAAGGAGAGGAGAATTGGGATTAAAAGGGAACAATAGATCATAATATTTTTCTCTATCCACAATTGTGCATAACCGAAGCATTTAAATAAAGATGAACAAAACAACTTGCTAAATTCTAGGAATGACTAACCCACTACTAAAACCTACGAAGCACTCTGGGAATGTGGGGTTGATTTCCCAAGATTTTCTCTAACTTCTCCCATACGTGTCTTGACTTGTTCAGCCACTATCCCCATTAACGCCACTTCATCTTGCTTCTTTTCATTTTTCCGAAAATATGTCTTGAGAGGAAGAGGAGGTAGCATAGGTGGTAGCATCTTATCAGTGCTCCCCCCCTGAAAACTCGCCTTGTCCTCAAGGCGAAAGTCTGGAAATTGACCTGCTAGAAGGTCATAATCTTCCCAAGAAGCTTCTTCGAAAGGGCGATTTTCCCATTGGACCAGAACTTCAAGAACTGGAGGATTGGATTGTGACACCCAACGATGGTCCAATACCTTTGCTGGTGTTAAGATGAGCTCCCAGTCATTTGAAAGAGGCAAAGGTGCTGGTGGATTGGATGGATCGTGACCACTGGCAGAACGCAACAAAAGCACATGAAAGATGGGATGGATTTTGGAATCTGAAGGCAGCTCCAGCTCATATGCTACCGGTCCAACTTGGCGAAGGACTGTGTAAGGGCCGAAATATCGTGGAGAAAGTTTTTCATATTTTCTTTTTGATAAGGAACGTTGGCGGAATGGCTGGATGCGGAGAAAAACTGCTTCACCTTCTTGAAAAACCAGCTCTCGACGGTGGGAATCTGCTTGTGCCTTCACCCTAGATTGAGCTTTGAGAAGGTTGTCCCGTAGAAGTTTGAGCATTTCATCACGGTCCTACAACTGCGACTCAAGTTCAACAATGTGTGTTTCTCCCGGAATAAAAGGGTGAAGCTGTGGAGGATCTCTTCCGTAGAGCGCCTTGAAAGGAGTGGTTCCAGTTGAAGTATGGAACCCTGTGTTGAAGGAAAATTTTGCCTAGGAGATGTATTTGCTCCAAGTTGCTGGTCTTTCATGTGCGAAACATCGCAAGTAGCCTTCTAAACAACGATTTACCACTTCCGTTTGCCTATCCGATTGGGGATGGTAAGAAGTGCCCATGCGAAGCCTAGTTTGACTGAGTCGGAATAGCTCTTGCCAAAAAGCACTCAGGAAAAGCGGGTCACGATCGAATAATATAGAACGGCGTATGCCATGCAATCTCACGATCTCTCTGCAAAAAAGAGCAGCCACAGTTTTGGCAGTATAAGGATGGGTCAGTGAAACAAAATGACTATATTTGGTGAGTCTGTCCACGACTATCAAGATGGTGTTGTATCCACCAGACTTTGGAAGCCCTGTGATAAAATCAAGTGAAATGTCTTCCCAAACTCTTTCTGGAATAAGTAGTGGCTGTAAAAGGCCTGCTGGTGCCAGCGTTTGGTACTTTGTTTGTTGACAAACCATGCAATTCTGAACATAACGCTTCACATCTTGCTTCATTTGAGGCCAGAAAAAACACAAGTTGAGGCGCTTAAGTGTCTTGAGATAACCGCCATGCCCTCCGACTAATGAATCATGGGACTCGGCCAATAATTTCGACCGTAGGGAGGAATCATCCGGAATGACCAACCTGTCTTTGTTGAAAAGTTTGTTGTCAGCAATGTGAAAATCAGGTTTGGAAGACGGATCCTGTTGGAGAGCTTCAATGATACCCTTAGTGTATGGATCGCGGTGTAAAGAATTGGGCAAGGTCAGGAAATCCATATTGACAGGCAGAGCTAAGGCCATGAAATCTGCATGTTGTGGCCGTCGTGACAATGCATCAGCCCCTTGGTTCATCTTCCTAGATTTGTATAATATGGTGAAGTCGAAAGGGAGCAATTTCAAAAGAAGGCGTTGCTGTTCGTTAGTGGTGATGCGCTGATTCAACAGATACTTAAGGCTGCAATGGTCAGTTTTCACAAAAAAATGTCGCCCCAACAAATAGTGCTTTCATTTTTACAAAGCCAAAACCAAAGCAAGTAACTCACGATCATAAGTAGATTTATAACGGTTAGAAAAGGAAAAACCGTTACTAAAGTATGCAATAGGGTGTTTGGATTGCAAGAGGACAGCAGCCACTCCTTCTGAAGATGCATCACACTCTACTGTGAAGGGGCGACCAAAATTGGGCAGCCCAAGAACGGGAACAGTGGTGAGTGCAGTTTTCTACTGATCGAACGCCAAATCTGCTTGCTTGGACCATTGAAATGCATTCTTCTTAGTCAAATCTGTAAGAGGCCGTGCAATCAATCCATAGTTCTTCACAAAGTGGCGGTAATACCCAGTGAGACCCAAGAATCCACGCAACTCCTTGACATTCTTAGGTATTGGCCAATTCAACACAGCTTGCACTTTGTCTTGATCAACGCCAACTCCTTGGCTGCTGACCTCGTGACCCAAAAATCGAAGTTGTGGTTGCTCAAAAAGACATTTCTTCGCGTTGGCCAAGAATGAATGTGTTTGTAATACTTCAAGGGCTAATTGTAGATGGGTGAGGTGTTGGTCCAAGGTGGGGCTATATATTAGGATGTCGTCAAAGAAGACTAAGACAAATTTTCGAAAGTAGGAACGGAAAAGGTCGTTCATGGTTGATTGAAAAGTTGAGGGGGCGTTTGTGAGGCCAAATGGCATAACCACAAACTCGTAATGGCCCGAATGGGTGCGGAAAGCAGTTTTGTGGATATCAGGGGGATGGACGTGAATTTGATGATAGCCCGAGCGGAGGTCAATTTTGGAAAAAATTGTGGCTCCGTGTAGTTCATCCAAGAGCTCATCTATATTGGGAATGGGGTACTTGTCGGGCATGGTCATTTGGTTTAAAGCCCTATAGTCTACACATAATCTCGAGGTGTTATCTTTTTTCTAGACTAAGAGGACTGGGCTAGCAAAGGGGCTTGAAGTGGGGCAGATGAAACCAGATTGGAGAAGCTCACCGATTATGTGTAGTAAGGTCTAATGTTGGGTGGCTTGGAATTGGGTAGTAATGGGATGGCATGAGAATGAGATCGGAAGGGGGGAAGTGTTGTGGGTTTAGCGAAGACAGCCTCAAATTCATGTAATAAAGAATTTACTGCCGGTGGAGGAGGGTTACCTAGTGTCACCATGGATTTGGTGACGTTGAGCTTCGAAATGGCTTGAAAAGAGGCTTCGGCTTTAGATAGTGCTGGAACTCCTTGAAGCCGATAGCGCTTTCCATCTATATAAAAGATCATAAACATCTTATTCCAATTTGCTTGCACAGTGTTGAGCGACGCAAGCCATTTGATCCCCAATACTAAGTCAGCCCCTCCAATGGTGAATGGATAGAAGTCTTGGGTAATCTGCAAACCCGGTAGCTGTACTGGTACCTTACGACAAACTTGATTACATCGTATGACTTCCTCATTACCAATCCGAACACCAAAAGGTACTATCTTCTCAATGGGAATATTCATCGATGCTACTCGCGATGAAGTGATAAAATTATGGGTCGATCCACTATCAACTAATATGAGGATAGGTGAGCCCATTAAAGAACTCTTAAGCTTCATGGTTGTGCCACTGGCTTTTCCCAGAATCGCATGTAACGGGATTTCCGCAAAATCTGTCTCGAGTTCTTCTCCTTCGCCACGCTCCACCAGCTGCTCATTTGCAGCGTTTTCCGCATCATTCATCTCCATGAGAGAAAAAGACGACAGCTTGCAACGATGTCCTGGAGCAAACTTCTCGTTGCATCGGAAGCATAGGCCTTTCGCAATGCGGTTTTGGCGTTCCCCATCTGAAAGTTGCGCTGAAGTTGTTAGGTTGGAAGGTAGATTTGATGTCCCTGTGTTGCGCGAATTAACATTCGCCGTAGTTGGGACATGTTGAACACCCGCAATTAGCGTGGGACGGAAAGGGAAGGAAGAGGCAATAGGTGGAGGACGGTTTAAGTTGGACCAGTTAGATCCCCTTGTTCCACGCCCTGAGCCGAGCTTGGTTTCAAACTCTAAAGCTAGGCTCATAGCCTTGTAGACAGTCCGCGGTTTATGAATACGAACATCAGCCCTGAGTTCCTCCTTCAGTCCATTGAGGAACACCCCCAACAAGCAGTGCTCTGGCCAGTTGGAAACCTGAGCTGAACGTTTGGCAAATTCTTGCCGATACTCCTGTACAGATCCAATTTGACGTATTCCGCACAAGTGTTCGTCGGGATTCTGAAATTCCGCCGGTTCGTAATCCTCTTGTGGGGCTTTAACAAGTTCCTCCCAATAGACCAATGTCCACTCTTTGTTAAACCAAGCGAACAAATCCAGCACATCACCCTCAAGGTACATTGCCGCGACGTCAACTTTCAATTCATCGGGCGTTTCATAATAGCAGAAATATTTCTCCGCCTTGAGTATCCATCCACGAGGGTCTCCTCTCTCGAATTTTGGAAATTCCATTTTTGTGTATGGCCGTCGGGTTTGATTGCGATGCCCCCATGGGTTGTCCGCCCCATTATCCTCCTTCTCGGACCAAATTGACTTCCTATGCTCCCTTGGTCCGAAGGAAATTTCTTTGGCTTTGGTCTTGTTGGAAGCGCCAAGTAAGGATTCGGTTGGTGGTACACCGCTGGATTGCTCCTTGAGCGCTGCCACGTCAGCCACCAAGGAATCAATCGTTGCAAGGCGAGCCGCAATGAAGGCAAATTGTTGGGCAGAGGCGTCAGCATCTGGTGGTGGGGCTGAGAGGGATTCAGTAGGAAGGTTGGTAAGCGGAGAGGTGTGTGAAGGCGTAGGTAGCAGGGCTGGTTGTGTGTTGGGGGTTGGGTTTTGGGAGTCGAGGTTCGAAGAACTGGAATGAGTATTCACCATGATGGTTCGACTGGCTCTGATACCAAAATGATAGCGACCCTCAGTAGAGAGAGAGAGAGAGAGAGAGAGAGAGAGAGAGAGAGGAGAAGAGTCGGAGAAGGAGAGGAGAATTGGGATTGAAAGGGAACAATAGATCATAATATTTTTCTCTATCCACAATTGTGCATAACCGAAGCATTTAAATAAAGATGAACAAAACAACTTGCTAAATTCTAGGAAAGACTAACCCACTACTAAAACCTACGAAGCACTCTGGGAAAGTGGGGGTTGATTTCCCAAGATTTTCAGCCACTATCCCATACGTGGCTTGACTTGTTCAGCCACTATCCCCATTAACGCCACTTCATCTTGCTTCTTTCCATTTTTTCGAAAATATGTCTTGAGAGGAAGAGGAGGTAGCATAGGTGGTAGCATCTTATCAAAAAGGTTACAAGTTCACCTCCTTTTTGGCAATTAGTGTAAAAGTTATGTACTGATTATTGAAGGTCTTGTTTTTCTTTAATCTTTTTGAAGGCCCACTTTGGTATCTGAATCAGCAGATGGAGGAGTTTGTATATCCCTTGCTTATTGTCCAAGTAGTGATGATGTAGTTGCCACATACCGTCCCAAAGTGGAGATGTATAATGAGATCACTACTTCTCAGCCTTTATCCACTCCTAGTCCTCCTGTAGGGGGACGAGCAATTCGGGGCTATCACATGCACTTCAGGAGAGCAGGGAGCTCTTATCAGAAGTTGGGTACTACTTGTGCGAATGTGAGTGATGTTCGCCTCCCCAAATCTGCAATTGTTAACCTAGAGAATCGGAATCGGCTTTTTGCTTCTGGTGATGAAGCGACCAATCAGTTGATCTTGCAAGAAATACCATCATTTTCAGTTTCTCAGCAATTTCAACTGCAGAAGCATCCTTTCCGTGATGTCAAGTACACTAGCACCATGAACCAAGGCCTATTAAGTTGTTTAAGCGAGGATTCATTGCAGATTTTCAAAGCTAAGCCTGCATGATAAAGGTAAATCGTAGTAATATCTCTGTTATTTTCCATTAGCACGTTGGTTTGTGAACTGGTTTGGTTAGCTTGTCGTGTTGAACAGAATTTGGCTCATAAAACTCTGGAACATTATCGCCTGATCTATGGACGTTTTCTTTCTTGGTTGGCCTCGTGCAGATTATCAAATTTAGGAGATCCTTTGGGGTTGGTTGCGTTGTTTCCCCAGCAATCTGATTCGGCTTGTCCATGACAGAGAGGGAAAAAGGTAAGATCACAAATGTATGGTTGGATCAACTTGCTTTTAGTCTTTGCTGTTGTGATTGGTCCATAACTCCATGGGCAGCACTTGAATCACATGAAAGTCACCGTACTTCTCTTTTATCCTTTTGAGCAATGAATACAATTTTCTTTCGACAAAAAAAAAATCATATGATTTAGAGAACTTTGCAATCAATTAATTATACATTATACATTGTTAGGCGTCTTCTTGGTGGTTATCCATTCGTAATTTTAATTGGGAAAGTACTTATACTGTTCTAGTAGCTAAGTAAATGAATTTTTCATTTGAGTTGAAGAAGGAATACTTTGATTACAAGGGAAAAAAAGATAAGGTCGAACGTGTTTATATACTCGTCCTTTTGAAAGCATTGAGTTCTATTAGTAAAATTGAGAACAAGGTATGTTTCTGTTCAGTCAAAATACATTTAGCATGCCCAAAATGATTTTATTTCTTACAAATAGCGAGTACACGATTTGGCAATCAGGCGAGGATTCTACATTATCACCTTCCTCGGCATAAAAAATTAAAAAAAAGAAGACGGTTTCTTGATCGAACTTGTGGGCAGCGAGAGCGTAGGGCTTAAAAGGAAATTTAATCCAAAAGCTTAAATAATTAGATAAAGAGGTTACATGCGTGTAAAGGTCTAACGATTGATGTGGGATAACGCTGTAATCGTCGTCCGATATGCCAATTGGACTGAAAAATGCACGGTAAATCTAAGAACGGTGAATTAAATGAGAAATAAAACTTTCAAAGGGATTTGAAGAAAGAAAGTCTAATTCAAAAACTTTCAAAGGGATTTGAAGACAGAAAGTCTAATTCAAAAAGAAGGCGAAGCGGGGAAATCACTTTGACAGAGAATGCTCACGTATATTAATGCTTAAATCACCGCCAATACAAAAACCAATGAAGCTTTTAGGCGAGTCGTGATAAAAAACTGTGAAATTGAGGAATATTTGCATAATAGTAAAACGAAGATAGAATGGAATGCTTTTGGTTTTGTGAGATTTAGTGAGATTATAGTCAACTGTTCTAAAAATTTAAGCTGCTAGATGAATGACATCTAATCTAATCTTTTTGCCTAGCAATAAGTTTAAAAGTTTAAGCTATTAGAGTAAGACGTGGTTTAATATGTAAATATACTAACAGGTTTGAAGGGAACCAAATAACCATCGGGTGAAAGTGGTTAAAGATGTAGAGACTGTGAGAGGGAAAAGAAAAGAAAAAAAGCCACAAGTATCCGTTTGTTTTGAGGAAATTGAATGATTTAGAAAGTATTTTTCGAAAATATTCGCTTATATCGTTTGAAATTATTAATTAATGAATAATGTTTTTATTATCCGTAGAGATTTATGATCAAATTTTTTCGTAAACAATGAAAATATGTTTCGTTCATTCATTTTTATATGCGATACAAATAATCATTTTTTAAAAATATTTTCTCAAAATCATTCATTTTTCGTGAAACAAACAAAGAATAAATACTTAATTTTTACGACTGAAGTTGACTGTATACATTACTTCGTTAAAAATTCGAACAAAGAGTATAATTGGACCGTGCTCATCGAGAGCTTTCTTTCAATATCCAATTTGCCAAAATTGAACGGCCGAATCTATAAACATCACACCTTTTAATCACGGCCGTCCGATCGTGACATGATGAGAAATTTACAAATTGACTTGACCGATTAATTTTACGGCAATCGGATATTAAACAAAAAAGAGAAAAACATGACTTTTACCTCGACAGTTTATTTGGTTCTGGAAATCTGTGATCCTGGTATTTTTTAAAAGATCAAATCATATTTTTAGAAAATTCAAGTCGTGAGCTTTTCGTGAGTGCAGAAGTCGGGTCAATAATATGTGAACATAAAAGTCACATGCAGGTAAAGTTTGGTCAAATTTGGCTAAAAATTATACGAATATCATTTTTTTTTAATTTCAAAAAAAAAAAGGCTAACTAGCGCCGTTTGGTCCCCAGGGTAGCCCAGCGCCAAGCAAAACAAAGGCCCAATTCGCTTTACTAACTTGATTTTTCCTTTTGCGAGATTATTCTGGGTAAATAAAATAGGCTCGTCGTAATGCTAAGATTAGGGTAGAATATTTAGTAAAATAGCCATCCTTCTGTTGGCTTTAAATTAAGCTTTTCCTGAATAAATAGATTGTCATAAAGTTGAAATTAACATTTGAAAAAACAAAAGTATATACCCTTATAGTCGTTAGTTTGCTGAAATATACGATAAATTTCTATAGTTTCCCCGGGCCATTTTTATACTTGTTCAAATAATTGCATTAGAAAGCCCCATTGCATGAAGCCAACCCCACAAATCGAAATAACGAGGGAAATTGTCCGAGAATACTTATTTTCCAAAAAATATTTTCCAAACTATAGTTCTTTTCTCTAAACATATTTCGAGCTTTGAAAACCCTACAACGAGTTCAAAAGGACGAAAGTACCTTAATCTAAGTAGGCCAAATAATAACATGGTTCCGTGAATTTCAAAACTAAGCTTGCATGACTAAATAAAGCGTCACTTAGTCAATTGCATGCGTATACACATCAGAAAATTAGAATGCACGCATGCTTGTGCATCATTAATCAAGTTTCCAAAATGCAAATACGGATGACACGCAGTCAGTTGGGCGTAAATAAATGAGGAGGAATCTTTTCTTGATTATGTCTTCGAAAAAAATCAAAAGTTTGCCTCAATATTTTAGGGAATTATTTGGTAATTGCATTGAAATGACTTAATTGAATAACGCGGTATCGAAAGAGTGTCGTGGGATGCTAAGCAAAACCCTTTTTCCATTGTAGTAGCCGTGCTATCTCTAGAATCCCTGATCCCGAGATGAAGCAGAGGGCGCTACAAGAGGGAATGAAGTGCCATCTTTCTTTGATAAGCGATAAACTAGGAAAAAGTCGTATAGAATGACTCATAGACTTATTAAAAGCGTTGCATGACTCTGTCTCTCAAAATTTCTTGCAAGTGGTGCGCATAATGCCTAATTTTTGGACTTGATGATGCGCAGTGTCGAAGAAGCATTCCATATCTCTCCAAGCGACCAATGGGACACGCCATCTCCAAAGAGAAGAAAGTTAGAGGATTTGATTGAACAAAATACAAGTTGGAATGCCAGATGCTACAAATAATGAAACTTAGGTACCGCATGATAGCCATTCTGGTTCAGTCCAGAACTAGTTTTTTGTTCCCAGAATCAGTTTTGAACCAGAAATCTGTTAGTTAACCCAATTTCATTTTTCTATTTTCGAAATAAATTTTTGTTCCAAAACCGATTCTGAACCAAAAATCAGAACAAAAAAAAAGTTGGTTTTTCGTTTCTTGAACAAAACTCAGAACCATTTCTGAGGAACAAAGGTAAGAATCATTTCTTAAAAAAACATGTCTGTCTCTCGTCTCCTCTCATCTCTCTGATCTGAAGCCCGTCTCTCTCTGTACTCTCTCTCTGTCGCCGTCGAGAGGAAGCCAGGGCCGCTCGCTCGCTCGCTCTTGCTCCATGTAAGCTCTGATCCTGCGCTGGATCTCCTCTCATCTCTCTCTTTTCTGGATTTGGAAGTCGCCGTGATCGGGGGGGTCAGCTTCGGCCTCGCCATGGCCGCCGGTCAACTTCGCGGTCACCCAGATCTGGGCGAACGCGAGGTCGACCGGCGGCCCTGCCATGGCCGCTCGGCCTCCCCCAGATCTGGCCTCCCCCGCTCTATTAGAGAGCGGTGATGATGTTTGCAGCACTAGTTTTTCTGCTTTGTTGTCTTTATAATTAGCTGACTAAAGGAATAAAACTATCATGTAATTACTGGTTTTGATCTTTGAGCTGAGCGAGTCAATGCGCTTTGCTTCTCTTGATGCTTAAATCTGAATGCGTGCTTTGTGTTTTTCCTAGGTGTGGTTTAATTTTCTTATATTGTCAATGCTTGAACTTGAACTATATATCTTTGTCAAATGCAGGCAGTAAAGAGGATGTTTTCTTCGATTCGAAGCCCTGGTTAGAGTCCGACTGTGAAGATGATTTTTTCAGTGTCAATGGTGGTAAGAAACATGTATGGTGGTTCGTGGTTTGTTTAATGTTTCTTTAGTTGCCTGCTTCATTTATCAATTTAAGTTGCTCTTGGTTAAGGAGGACGCTTTTAAGCTACCGCCACTCCTTTGATTTCCCCTCTAAAAAATGGCAGGTTTTAGACAACAATCTTAGCACTCTCACTTAATTAGTATGCACCACTCACAAATTCCTCTCTCTCTCTCTCTCTCTCTGGGTAGGGGGCGATGAATTGGGTATTCAGTCTTCTATTGAGCAAATTGATGGAAATCAATTGAAGTCTCTTCAAAAATGTACCTGAGACCATCTTGAAATTAAGAACAGGGGCTGCAACTAGCACCGATCTCTAATCGATTGATAATTGTCCAGCCAAAGTGCAGTTGTCCAACTCCATACCTGATATAGCATCATGAACTTACCTGAAGTCTCTCATCATCTTTAAGAGTTTGCTTTTAATCATCATATGCCTTAAAGTTAACAACTGCATGGCAAATTCTGTCATTGAGGTCGTGGCACTTATTTTAGCCATGCAGATTTTCCTGACTCTTATATTTGTTCAATCCTAAGGAAGAAAAATAACAAGAGAAGGAGCAAGATTTTGCTTTACTCACGAGATATGCTGTTTATTGTGTCATCATTTTCTTTCTTGGCTTATATCATTCTATAATACTTCTTTTTATTATTTGTGTGCTCATTCTTGCTTCTACTGCAGATTTCACTCCTTCTCATGGGAGTACTCCTTCCCGTGGAAACACTCCTATCCACCCATCCTCATTCAGGGGAACACAATTGGTTAAGAATGCCCCTCATGACAAAGCACCTGTCCTTGTTCCCGAGCCTTCCCTAACAGGTAAGAAAAAGAAACTCGCTGAACTTTCCGAGATAGCCTCAGGGAGCAAGAAGATGTTGCCGATCATGATGCTTCGGCTCACAAAGCTATGGCAGAAGAAAGGGCTGAAGCCAAGCCAACTATACTCGATGTTCTTCCGATCTCTGATCAAGGAACGCCTTCCATCTCTAAGCCCACTTTCATGTGTAGCGGCGAAAGGACTCCTAATGGAGACCATGTGATGGAGGAGCAGAAACCAGTTAGAACTGTGACTTGTTGCCTCCCCAGATTGTCTTCACACGGCGGTTTTACTGAGAGGAATAAAAAGATGAGCTCTGCAATAACCGTACATGATTAAAATGTTCATCAGTTTGAGCTTTATATGGCGGAAGTCGGGATCTCTTGTGCTGAGAGACTGTGTATAGTCTATAGAGGTCTTAAATCTTGTGTGCATGTTGCTATCTTATGCGAAAGCATGTATATTGCAAACTGAGGCAACTGACTCGAGTATTTGACTCATAGCAAATTTTCTTTTCGCTTGTTCATGTCTACCTTGATCTGTTCCTGGATTATATTTCTGAAACTTCTGTCGTATTCTACGTGTAATGAGCAAAAAAGTGCTCCTTCCATAGTCGATTATCAGGAACAGGGAAAATTGAATCAGGAAGTAACTTGTCTCTGACCTTGGTGAAGACCAAAAACTCCTCGGAAGTGAGATCCACTCGGATAGTAGCAGAAAAGCCATAGTCCTATTTATAGATTGTGGAATCTTCTTCACAAATTGCCACAAAATAAAACGGAAAAAGAAAAGGCAAGCTTCGACGTAATGCAGAAGTGTGGGAGTGAGAACTACAGATTGGATGAATCACAGTTGATAGCTTTGTTTCAAAGACAAGCTTTAGACCTTTGTAACCAACATATCCTTTGCTTTGCGGGAAATGCAAACACTGAACACCCTCAATTGCCATCTGAGTAAATTAAGCATGCCTTGATATGTTATCATTAGCCAGTGACCCCTTCTTTTCTTTTCAGTGATTACCACCACGTACGGATGTGATTAAAGTTCTTGAACATTAATTTCTTCACCAAACATCAAGTGACGAGGGGCTGTCTTAGATTTTTTTATTTTTTTTAGGGAATCTCAAAAAAATTAAATTTCTCTTGAAATGGTTGGCCACGGTATTCTAAGCCATTCTGTGAAGTTTTGAAATTTTTAATTTTTTAAAATTTTTTTTGGGCATCTCAAAAAAATTAAAATTTACTCAAAAAGTGGGTGGCCACAGGTATTCTAAGCCATTTTGTGAAATTTTGAAATTATTTTTTATTTTTTATTTTTTTGGGTACCTCAAAAAATATAAATTTTACTCAAAGTGGGTGGCTATAGGTATTATAAGCAATTCTGTGAAGTTTTGAAAATTTTGATTTCTTGATTTTTTTTGAAAAAATTAAACAAATTTCCTATTTTCCCTAAATCTGAATTTTTTTTTATTTTCTCGACATTTTGATGATTTTTTTTTTGGAATTTTTCAATTTTTTGGGATTTTCTGAATTTTTTTTGAGATTTTTATGAATTTTTCGGATTTTTTTAATTATTTTTATTCCATTTCTAAAAAAATGGATTTCTGCTCCTGGAAATAGAATTTTTTGTTATTTATCAAACGGGTTTTTGTTTCAGGAAATAGAAATTTTATGCTGTTATCAAACGGATTTCTGTTCTAGAAATAGAAATTTTTGGTCGTTATCAAACGGGTTTTTTTCCTCAGAAACTCATCCAGGAACCAGAAATAGAAAAATCTATTTTTGGTTCAGGAACTCATTCCGGAACAGAATGGTTATCATTCGCTACCTTAAGATACTGAGGGTGTATTTGGTTCAGCATTCCCAATGAGATTTCGGCCTCGAAAGCCCTTTAGAGAAATGCTGAGACGTTTGGTGAGTATTTTCAATGGGCTTTCGACCGAAAGCTAGCATTGAGAATGCTAAAAGCCCAAAACTAATCAAGACTAGCTTTGGGCTTTCAGCATTTGCCCAGCGCTGAAATCACTTTTTTTTTTCTTTTTAAACTACCCTCACTAATTCTTTAATATTCTAATTTTGCCCCTCATGACTATTCCATTTCTTTGGGCTGAAGGCGGTCGGCCAGAGCCGCCCAAGGCCAAATCGGGACGGAGAAGTGTCGATGAGGGGCCAACGAGGTTGCTCGACCCTGATGATGGTTGCCGGTGGCCGTAGCCCATCACCGGCTCTGGTGAAAGGTAAGCCTTTTTTTTTTTAATAAAAAAATCCTAAAGCCTTTGCAAAATAAGATTTGGCAAACACTACTTTGACCAAAAGTAACTTCACAAAGGACTTTTTACCAAAAGCAATTTGTATTTTTTCAAGGGGCTTTAAGTTAAAGGTAGTTGTATTCGCCTAAAGCCCATTGGGAATGCTGAGCCAAACGCACCCTGAATTTGTACTTAGCCCAAACATTATTTTTATCTTTTGTAGCGAGCTCATCCTCAATATCATTTTCATTGGTTTTGTTGCATTACTGTGGTCGTGAAGGTGGATCAAACATTCCTATTAAACAAGTGTTATCATATAACTTTTAGAAAAAAAATTTGTTATCATATAACGTAAAAGGACTTAAAATTACGACTCTATTTATTTCATGAAAAATAAGTAATTTAGATAATATTTTTCAACAACACTGAACGAAAAATCTTTTTCATCGTACACGAAAATGTATATACATAATGGCTAATATCACGAAAAACCCCAAATTGATATATTTGTGACAAATTTACTTAAAATGAATTTTTTGACTACAAAAAACTGTAAATTTGTATACTTGTAATAAATTTACCATCAGTTAAATTGGATTAATATAAAAAAACCACAAATTCGTATATCTGTGACAAATGTAGGGTAAAATGCCAAACTGATATATCCATCAACTATAACGTGTCATTTAATTCAGTAATTTGACAATAAAATTTAACGAAAACTAACAGAGGGTAAGTTTGTCACAGTTGTACCAATTTGGATTTTTGGTAGTCAAAAAATTAGTTTGGAGTAAATTTCTCATGAGTGTACCAATTTGAAGTTTTTTGTTATATTAATCATACATAAATTGTTATCGATAATGAAAATATTGTTCATTGACTAATTATTTCAAGCGATATAAATAATCACTTTTAAGAAAATGATTTTCAAAATATTTATTTTCCGTGAAATGAACGGAACCGTATAAAAATAAAACCTTAAGGCCAGAAAAATATAGATAAAGACAAAAAAGTCCGACCTGCCGGATTCGAACCAGCGACCTAAGGATCATCTGCAACAACTACAGTCCTCCGCTCTACCAACTGAGCTAAGGTCGGATTGATGACACTTCTTCCACCTTTAAATAATAATATTATAAATTACTCTACCGACAAAAATGTAAATAAGAAAAGGCAAAGCTAAATAATCTCAGAGGAATAAAATTTCTTTCACTAATTGGTTTATGGTTTTACTTGGAAATTTCTGAAATTAATCGACCCAATTTCATCATCGTTCTCTCCCTTTCCATGAAGTACTTGTGATTTCTCCTTTCAATGAATTATGGGATAACTTGCTTACGATATCATTTATTTTATTGAAACAAAAATTTTCATTTACAAGAAAACTAGTTGTCTTTTCATATATAACTTGCCTATGCATGCGCATGCTCGAGAATGGAGAAAATAAATAATAAATTATTCGAGTTTTTTTAGGGAGTGATTTTAGTGGAAATAATTACACGCTGCTTCAAAAAACCACCCACTTAAGTGTGTATAAAGACAGATTTGGATTTTGATATAGTAAGAATCATAGATATATTGAGGGCATTTAAGTATATTAGATAGTGGACATCGGATTCAAAAGTTCCTTTTATATATAACATGAATAAATAGATAAAATACCGATTAGAATTGCGCTCGAAATAAAAAGAAAACTCTATCTTATCTAGTGCTAAGCATAGATACTAATCAAAATACTTGGTTCGCTCATTGTTTGACTCAATATCAAGTTTACAATTCTTCAAATCCATATACTTGATTGGATCCATCAAAACATAAAAAATCATACTTGACAACACATTTGCATACCCTAAAAAAATCCTTGCATATTAGCCATCTTTCAAGTGGCCCAAGAAATTAGGGCACAAAATATTCCAGTCTCTTCTTTTTCTCTGGCATGTTGGACAAGACAGTCCAAAATCCAGAAAATTACAAAATGTGGGTGCGGACGAAAATGAATTGATGCTTCCCTGTTAATATTTTATGGGGGAATTTCGCTAAGGCGATCTTTTTCTTGGGGCCAATGAGGAAATAATGATGCTCACCAAACTAATTTCCAGCCATTCATTCTATCTCCTTCTCATACGCCATGCAATTACTATTATTCCAACTCGACGAATAAATTAAGATTATATTGTCGAAGCTCGTATAATTTCCATCACGTGTATATAATACCAAGCGATGCATTCAAAGGATAAGGGATGATATTGTACAAAGTTAAGTTGATCCTACGTATTGCGAGAATAGACCATACGCTGTCAATCGGACGCAACAGCATAGATACCGATTCAGTTGATGGAGGATGTGACGCTTCGACTGCGAGTCTGCGACAGAACTTGGCCCAAGACCTAGCCACTTCGATTGGTCCATCGTCATATTAAATGTTTGACCCTGCCCTTACTTGATTATTCTTCTTCTAAAAAGGTTCGAATTCAATGCAAATATGCAATGCCCGTACCGAACCCCCTTTGTTTTTTAGCCTTCAGAATCTCATGGGAGATCAATTTTTTCTGTATTGGTATGCATGATCTGATGATATTGTCGATCACTATTGGGTTGAATTTTCTAAAAAACCCCTTCAACTTTAAGTTAAGTCCCAAATCTGGCCCAAACTTTTTTTATCTTAAAAAAAACTCAAATTTTAGGTCTAGTCCCAAATTTGTCCCAAACTTTTTTTTGTCTCAGAAAAAACCTCAAACTTTAGGTTTAGTCCCAAATCTGCTTCGAATTTTGTTTTGTGTAAAAGAATTAGCAAATTTCAATTTATTTTAAAAAATATACCCCCGTGATCTAGTCCTAATTTGACACGGCACTTCCACGTTGATAAAAAATCCACATCAGCAAAGTAA